>OZ038372.1:160434839-161653748 GCA_964036015.1 Leptarthrus brevirostris | reverse complement strand
TAGGAAAGATAATTTAGTCTGCTTTAAGTTAATATAAGTCGTTTTTTTCATAAGGACTAACAGTTTTGGCGGTAGGGAGAGTTTAAGGAAAAATCACACCCTGGCTTCCATAAGAAACAATGTAAATAGGACCATTCGGTAAGATCATTAACGACCTCATTCAAAAGTCCAGTTCACGGCTTGTAATTTACGGTGGTCTGGGAATGGTGCACTTCCTTTCGTTTTCTGTTCTAAGAACAAACAAGTATAAACAGCTGATAAATGTCCAACCTAATAAGCTATGTAGTGAGGGAAAACAAATTTCTTCCCTACCATATCCCACACTTGCGGCCTCACTAAGGTATACTATAAATCGACGGTTCCAAACCAACTGAAGTACCTTTTCAGCGCGCGAACAAGCTATAATGTCTTTTTGGCGCGTAAGCAAACCGCAGTAATTTTTGACCGCTAATGAATTGTGTAGTATCTTTCGGCAGATAACCTAATATGCAGTAACTTATATTAATTTAGTCATTTATTCTATACCACAGGTGTGCCAAGAGATATTTCCTTGGTCGGCGAAGCTCTTTGACATGGACCAAAATAAATGTTTGTCCTGGATTTTAAATTGTTTTTTTTCTAAGCACTGTTTATTGTTGGTAATATGAACAAGCTTCTTGAAATAGAGAAAATCTGTTGTTAAAAGGTCATAATGTGATGTAATATTGTCTAATAGTCTAGTGGTAGATGAAAACAGTTGTTTGGTACCTCACCAGATGAATATTGAAATGTGGCCATTGATAGGAAATCGTCCCTGCGCAATAAATCCAGCGACATTAACTATCTCTTGATACATAACTCTGTCATCTTTAATCATAATCCATTACTTATCTTATTACAAAAAAAAAACTAATAAAAAATAATAAAAAAAAATTTACAAATTAAAACATTTCTTTTAAACTGAAGGACAAATAATATTACAGTTCTCAATAATTTAAAAAGAAAACAATAAAGATTGCGACAACTACTAGTAGAACAACGAAAAAGGTACCAGTGATCTCGTTACTGCAATAAATATGCAGCCAATAGCGAGCAAGAAACTATAGCTCCTTGCTGAAGTGGCGACTGATGGCTCGCCCTTTTTATCGGCGGTGTTATGCATTTTTACGCTTTCCCCTGATGGATGCGATTCCCTACTTTGGTCTGCTGCAATATCATTGTTGTCAACGTCCATATCATCTAGATGTTTTTTTGTATAGTCTAATTCTCGTGACGCTGAGGATGACGATGATCCTCCGATGTCTGCAACTTTTACTATTGGGGGAGAATATATAGGTTTCGGTTCTTTTGTTGTAGTCGTTGTGGGTTCTGTTGTCGTTGACGTTGTGGTTGTTGTTGTCGTTGTCGGTAGAAGCGTCCCATTATCAATCCAGTAGACCGGACTAAATTCAAGCCTTATGTCGTGCAAATCCGATTTTTGTACCTGAAGTAGATTTTTTAAATTTAATATTACTTTACATGAGTTATAAACAAAAGCGACTTACTACAGCCGAAATTTTCCTTGATACACTTTCTTCAATATCATTATAGAAAGCCATAAGAGTGGCAGAGTAGGGTGCTTGCATGCTGGTATAGTTGCCTTTCAAGGTCACGTTTAGAGCTGTTCCTGGAATTAGGTTTGTGCTAACAGCTTTCGTTTCAATACGTTTTTCGGTGTATTTGAGACCCCAATTGATTTCCTCTGCTGTGTTTGGACTGTGCTCATATACTTTAGTCGGAAGACCTCTGGCTGTGCCGTCATAAGTTCCCCAGTACTGAACTCGATCGTATTCGTAAGAAATGACTGTTTCAACAAGATTTGTAGTATCTCCCTTGTTGGCCAGAATAGCAGAATCTGAAATTTATAAATTTTAATAAAAATAATAAAGTTTATGAAATGGCCTTATCAATATACTTAGAAAAGTCTGGTTGATGTTGATGTCTGTCCTCCACTTATCAATGTTGATATCTCGAAGTTCGTATCTGAATGGCTCGGTTTCAATGAGAACTTCTCCTTCTTTGTATTCCTTGTTTCGGTCGCCTTCAGTTACTGAAATTTTTCCCAAACCAGAGTGGGGGTCGAACCAACCTAAATGGTAGTCGGCTCCGTATTGTTCATCGACTTCTTCTGGGTGATTTTGTTGGTGGCCGTGCTTCACTTTATATCTGGCAACATATACTTCATCTCCAAGACTATTTCCAGCGACACTGACTGCTCCATTCGGTACTCCAGCAGTAAATTTAGTCCATGGTTTCCATGTAAGTCTTCCTAGGTGTCCCTTATTGAGAAGTACGTCGAAGGTATTGTGCGATTTAATCACCATAAGCAATGAGACAATGCAAACATATTTCTGCCGTCTTTTTACCGTGTGACCACTAACGTAAACTCCTTCAACTGGAGCTCTACAAACATATATTGGATAGTGTTCTTCATCTGTTACAACTTTTCCGCCTTGAACAGCAAATTCTAGTTGCTTGGGATCATTCAAATAGGTATCCCACACAAGTGTGCTGGATGTCACCAACTGACCCATTTGTGCCGAGTATGATTTGTAAATCTGAACACTGTGCACGGTCGCATTGACCTGATGAACTTGAAAACATACTGCTAATATCACAATTGGCGCCAGGAGTTTTACAACTGGGAATCGTTGTCTTATCGACATTTTTGTGAATTCTATTTTATTTGGCGTGAGAGTTGAATCTGGAACGAGTAAATTAAATAAATTTGAATAAATAAGTAGAGAGCAAGTTAAAGATTATCGTGAATGAAGAGAAAAGCCAATGAAAGCATAAATCAGTCAGACATGATAATTCGCTCGATTATCATTACCATACAGCATCGATCGATTTATAGGACTTAATTTATCCCACTTAAGAAGGCTTCTTGCTTCTGAATAAATCTCCACATGACACCGGTCTTGCTCCCTATCAGCAGTAGTCAAGTAGTCTTCACAACAAGTGACGTGAAGGCAGTCGCAGTTGTGATATACTTCGTCTGGGAAAATAATTCTCGTACAGAGCAATCAAACCATGTCGATTTGGTTAACGATAAATCAGATACAAGCCACATTCCCAGCTGCAGATGTAGAAATATGCCAGCTTTCGGAATATTTTGATTGTAAATCAGTCACTTCACAGCGGCTCATCAGCCGTTGCTAGTACTATAGTCCGGAGAGTAAATAAGTGGTAGGTAGCGAAAATTCTTATAAGTGCTTACATCATAATTACACCAACGTCGGCTAAGGGAGACGCCGGTATGATTCAATTATCTGCACGTGATCGAAATTATGAAACAACGTTTCTAGGAGGACAACATAACTCGCCAATATTAGCCATCAGAGCATATTGGCACGGAACTTGAAAGAAACGATTAGCTGGTCTTTTGTAGATCTAGCTCTAGTTACATAACAAGTTTGTTTAAACCTGGATCAGACAGATAATCTAGCTGTCCTCTATTCTTGTCTACGTGCGTATTGATTCCCACAGTCTTGTTCAACACTGGGGAACAGTACCTCGAATGCCATTCATAAAGTTGCAGAATGATAACTACCAAACGAACCCGTGGCTACGGATTCGCTTAATTAAAATTCCCGTCAAGCCGTTCTTTGCTCGAGAATAAATTATTAACGAGATTAGTAGCGCTTTCCATCGTGTCCGTCTTGTTGTTTCTAATCACGTTAACGTTTCTTGTTTTCTACTTTTTTATTCTTTTTGATTTGGGAGCAAAATTACGTGAATGTCTCTGATAGTGGTGTTATATAAATGCTCTTCACTTTGGGATCAAAACAGGTGTAAATTGTTATCACGGAAATTACGTATTTAAATTTGAACTGTGATAAAGCCAACCTCAAGAGCAGTTTTGCAAAGAGGCAATATGAGAAAATGGTAGACTATTTTAGGGTCGTCAATAAAACCACAAATATTGTTCTGAAACTCAACCTTGTGCTGAAATTTTGCGTGAATGGTCAGAAGAAACCTTTTCTAACTGCCTGAAAAGCCTCCGTAGAATGTTGGCATCTAAACAAAATGAACACAAATTAGGTGACGACACATTGTCGTAGTGCTCTTTATGCGGTGCCATATGCCGGTTGAGGCAAAACGACGGAGTAAAGGGTTGATGTGTCATTTCAGAATATTCCTGCGGTTGAAATCTCTCACAGAATGCTAGTTTTAGAGATCTGCATCCAGACGAACCGAGACTTCGTCCATTAATGTTAAATGTTTTACTGCAAATGTCACGTTTCTGTGGCCAACTTAAGGCTAGACATCATGAGAAATGTAAATATTTGGGATGTAAGTGCAACTTGGACGTTGGTTTGAAGTGACCAGAAGTATGTATATTGACATGCAAAGTGGACGACCGACGGTCGATATGAGGGATTTTTTTAAACTAATATTCTCCAAAAAATGTAGAAATGAACTTTAAAGCAGGAAATAGATCCCATATTGCACATGATTTAACTTTTTTCAGACGAGCCTATTTCTTTTATGATTTCTCACTAATTCACTAATCGCTTTTGAGAGAACATGACTTTGTTAAAAGTGACATTTTGCCGAGGACTAACAAATGGGTAGATGTAGAGTTAAGGGAGATATAGTACAAGCTTCCTCTGCACATAGATCTTACCGGCCCATTACCTCATAAAGAAACTCTGCCATCTATTTTGTGTTCGGCCCACAGAGAGGCTGACTAGACCTTTTGTTGGCCTAGCGTAATTCTAGAAATGGCATTATTAACGTCATGTTAAAGAGGAAAGATCCAGCTTTTAAGATCACAAACCATCCGCAGTTGTCAGACTATGATCTTCTTCCACGACTGTGTCGGATTCCGTTGAGGCTTTCGTATTGTAGTTCGTTATATTTTCTTTGGTTGTTGGCTAATTTATTTTTGAATTCTTGAAGTTATTTTTCTATTATTATTTTTTTTTAATTTTTCTTCATAAAATTTCTGCCTTTTTCAGGAGCTTTCAAATAAGCAAACAAATTAAAAATTGATTATTGCTTGTTTTCACGGGATTTTATGGAGTGGGTGTCGAAGGGCTTCCGGTTTCAATATTTGCAACTTGAATGCTCGTAGCTTCAGGTCAAAGATGGACGAATTATTGAAAATATTCTCGGGCTCTGACGTGCATGCAATTTTGCTTAGTGAATCTTGGCTGAGCTGGCACTAAGGAGCTTCTTTTTCTTTAGTGGCCATTCCGGGTTACCATCTTTTCCGAAATAACAGGCGGAATCATGTTGGTGGTGGCGTGGCTATTTATGTCAGGGATTGCTTCAGAACAAGGAACATTCGTGAATCCGTTGAATATGATATAGAGTTTCTCTGGAGATCAGTAATCGTAATGACAAAATGTTTATTATCAGCTGTTTATAACCCTCCACAGGTGTTCAGTATTGACAGCTACAGAGAATTTGAAAATACCTTTGCGGGGTTTACTAACAGATATTTAAAGGTTGTTGTAGGAGGAGATTTTAATGTGAATCTGCTTAGTCGCTCTTCTAAGTCTGACGCGTTTAATTTTCTTTTACTTTTAGGAATTGTAAAAACATCGAACAACGCTGCTTTGGGTATCGCTCAATTTATACCTCTCGGTTGATGAGGAGTTGTTCATGGCCTCCTCGAAAACTATGCTCCTATTTAATTTCGAACATATAATTCGCGAGGTAGTCTCTATTTTTCTACCAAAATTAGAGATTTAATCACAGAACGCGACCTTGCAAGGATATGTAGAAGATTTTTGCGGGCTAAGACTGTGGCAAATCAAGCGGCATACAAACATGTAACATCACTAACTCGAAGATCCAGACAGCTAAATGTCGTTATTATCAGGCTAAATTGAAACCAGATTAACCCTCAAGATTGCTTTTGGGGGAATCTTAAAATATCGGCGTGTATGTTGAAAGTATGGAGTGCAACCGCTCCCGATGCTATTAAAGCACATTTTACCTCGGGCAATGCCTTATTCTTTTAATAGTGTTTCGTCTTCTTCCATTAACCGCGCTCTCACATTCTTAAATTATCTCCAAATGCTAATGCCTTGAGTGATTTTTCCGATTCTAAATGTATTTAATACAAGCCTTACATATTTTCATTGGAGTATCATATAATATTATAATAATCTTATAGGTCTCCATTCCCCTATGGTATAGATGTGCCGGCTCAGCCCGCAGTGGCCAAGGATTATCCTGTTGCAAACTTTCTGTTGTTATTATTATTTTAAATCAACCATTCGTTTTTGTAAAAGGAATCACACATCATCATTGGGCTGTGTTTAGTAACGTTCTCTTTAACCAGACAATTGGACCACAGTAGAGACTAGTTCGGATTATAGTCGTGTATATCCAATGAATGACTCTGTCATCCCAAAGACCCGACTGCACTGTCAGAAAGACGCAATGGCTTTGTTGATTTAGTGTCCAGTGTGGCATCTAAATATTTACAGTATCTTCTAATTTTAAATCTTCATTGAAGATCGTTAAGGTCGGAGGCTTTCCCTTCTTTGTAAAGAGGAGTACAGTTGTTTTATCTGGATTTATGGTCCCTTTTTGTGCGCCATTTTGCAATCACATTTAAAACTTTCGGTTGTAGTTCTTAAATAGTATTTAAGAACTCTCCCTTAATGTGTATAACAATGTCGTCGTCATACCTAACAGTGAGAAGACCAGGCTAATGAACAGTCGTTGCCAACTAAGGTCCAAAGGAGCGGATAGAGATTTCTCCCTTGGAGACAGGTTTTGTTTACCTTTCTTTTGGATTAAATATGAAACGAAGTAATACATAAAGTGTCATTTATCTCATAAGGCGTTAAAAACAAGATAAACATCAACTCGCAATTTTTCTGAATGATAATAATATTTCTAGTTAAAAACATTGTGAAAACGTTACTCATCTTTAAAGAACTATATATAGGTCGCCATTTGGTTCAGTTCACCCATTCAATTCGGGTGATATAACGAGGCTGACCTAACCACATTGACGATAAATATAGTGTCAAGTTCAAGATCTCTTACGAAACAATTTAATTCACGCAAAAGTGTGCTCATTAGAGCGGCAATTCATATCAATCCCAAAGGCTCGACCCATCAGAAAAGCTTTTGGTTGTTGTCACTGGGGCGCCGAGAAAATCCTTCCTTCTTTTCAGAGATGGAGGAGGAACCTTTTTACGGCTTGCTACAATTTTATGAAGTAAACGTGTCAGCTCAATTTGGTGCAGAAGTATTAACCCGAAGCGTTTCTAAGGCTAAGCTTATAAAACGACGATAACGATACCTTTCTCTTCGGCATATAAAAATCGATACACAATGGGCTGCTTTTGTACGCTGATTAGGAAGGTTTTAGGGGTTGTCATAAAATTTCCTATGCTGGCACTTTTAAAGCGTTTCTTGAAAAAACAAACACAGCCACGCTCAGGTTTTTAGATGATAAACTTACCAGTCGGTATACATTAAGTTCCCAAAATTTGGAAATAAATTATTCATCGAAGAAGAAACGAGGACAACAAATTGGGGCATATCGACCATCAGGTAAGATTTGATGGATTGGTGAAGCAGTCGGGGTTAATTAATTACCAAGCCACACTACTAGGACAGACGAGCAATCAATTCATGTCGGAAACGTGTATCACACGGAGACAGACACGACGAGCTTTTCACTGCAAATAATGACTTGTTTGTGCTGATTTATGAGGGCCTGGAAATCGATCTGGCACTTTGCAGGAATGCAAAAATCGGAGGCATAAAATGCTAAGTCGTTGCTCACTTCTGTTCACAGGCGATAAAGTTGTTTTTAAGTTTTTGAGAGTTTCCAGTGTCAATTATTGTTTTGCTCTTTATTTCTTGAGGCAATTTACAATCAAATATTAAAATTTTCAATTGAAATACGACACCATTTTCCAGGGCCCGCGATAAGGCCCCACCATATCTGTTAGATTACTGAGCAGTGTGTTTGGTATTGAGCCGTCAGTTCAGGATTTTCGAACTGACGGCTGAAGTTCAAAACCTGATCTATTTATAAACATCTATCAACTATTTTATCCGCCGCGTCCTAACAAACAGAATCGACAAGACGCAAGAAGGAAAAAGCCTAATAGGTTAGTTCAGGTTAGAGCCGCGGTGGTGTTAACGCCATCTTTCAGTTAGCATCAGGCATCTTTAACACTTTTTTCATTGACCAGATTTTTATTGCAAATTAAATATCAAACATATATCAGCGGACGTATCTGAATCCTTTCTCGGAGGATCTCAATGCTTTTAATGCAAAATTTGATAAACTGCTCAACGTTACTTAGGCTCTTCAAATACTTTTATTGTGCTCGAGAAGTCTCACGTGCTACGTTCAATATCAGTGACCAGCCTTCGTTTATTCTTCATCCTTACAGCGGATTTGTTAACCCTTTTCTTGACAACTTCTTGATAATTTAATAAAGTACGACATTATGAGTCGGACTTAGGTTGCCGCCAGGTACTCTTAGTTCATTAATACCATCGCCTCCGGTGTTAAGATTCTTACATCTCGTGGCTCTGACTGTTCCTTTTTTGGTCAATGACTTGCTTTTTGTTCGGCCTACCTCTGGGCCCCAACGGAAACGTTAGTAGCGTCGCTGGAAGCAGTCTATCTTGCACCCAACTGCTACCATAAATTCCACGAACAAGCAACTTTTCAGATTCTAATCGTGGCATTTTTACGTTGCCTTCACTTTCGGCTGTCGTTACTTCGGCTGCTTCACGGCTGGGGGTCTCTCAAGTTTCTATCGATTCCACACATTTCCATTACGGATACTTCTCAAGACAAGGTTGTCGATCTGATTTTAGCTCGCACTAGTCCTGATCGAGATTCGCTTCCTCACAGCTTTTTGATATTTGGCCTAGTAGCTCAATTGTTCCCGAGTTCAACCCGAAGAATCGGCTCTCTTCAAAGAAAACTTATTAGCGAGACCTCCTTTCACTACGTAAACGTAACTGTTGGCTCGACTAATTCATGTCTTGATGTCATTTGCTTGACCGAAACGTGACCTTGTGCAGGGATAGCTGACACTGATCTTTTTGGCCCGGAGTCTTCCACCGAGACCGTCATCTTTCAGCTCTGTTTGCTCCTGTGGACGGAGTGGGGAGTGCACTTGAAAATTCTTTGCTATGCTGATGACGCCAAAATGTTTTGTGTTGTTTCAACTGTAAATGATTGTGTTCTTTTGAATTCTGACTTAGACGCCTTTCACAATTGGTGCTTTATAAATTTTCTTCCTCTAAATATTTACCCTACACTTCAATTACACCATAAACGGTCGCTCTTTAATCAGACTTGAAAAATCGAAGGACTTGGGGGTTGGGCTTTCACATCGTAAATGAAGTTAACGCCACTTTTGAGGTTCGTTAAAAGATGGTTTGATGACCCTTACCTAACGAAGCGTCTTTAATGTACTTTTGTTAGGGAAATTTCGGAATATCCTACTCCTCTTCTTTATGCTTTAGTCATTAGATTTTTGATGACTCCACAAGCGTAAACTTATCTTAATGGAGACTCTTGAAAGTAGATGCAGCAACTTCGGAATTATTTTTGCTTCTGACAAGGCGTGGTTAATTTCCCTGAATTGTTGGGGACTTTGAATTAATCGATTCCGGCTCACTCCTCGAGGAACCAGAACTTCTTCAATATTCCTTACTATCGCACAAAATATGGTATGTACGAGCCTATAACATCAAATAAAGAATTGGCTTTAGATCAATCCTACTTTCCTAACGAATCTCAGCACTGATATGAACTCTGCATTCTGTAGCTCTTCTAACTTCAAAAAGAAGTGGCTACTAAGTTTTTTTTTTGGTTTCTTCAGTCTTTTGTGGGGCAGAGGGAGTCTACTACACGGACTGTCCACGTGGTCTAGTTCTGCGCCAACGCCTTCAACTGTGGCCACGATTTGTTGACCTGGTAACCTTCCTTCTCTAATGTTCTTCTCTATGTGTTGCGCGGTAGTCCAATTCGTCGTCTCCATTGGGTCGCGTGCGGCTTCCAATCTAGAGCCTGTTGTACGATGTTGTGTGGCTCTTTTCTTAGTGAATGGCCTATCCATTGCTACTTTCGCTTGCGAATACTGGTGTCTATCTCGTCTTGGCCTGTGAGTCTGTGTAGGCTACTAAGTACTCTATTGTTTTTAAACGCCAACGTAGGGCCATGAGGATTTGATTTAATATCTACATTCGCTATCATAGACTCTTCAAATTCACTTCAGAAGGAACTTGTTGCTTTAAAGCTAAATAACACCATGATTCTGCCAAAGCTAAATAACACCCGGATTCTGGATCGGATTCTTCACTGGTCGCAAGGCATTGGGTTGCTGCCGCGCAAAACGTGGTGAAAATAAGGTTAGGAGCTCAAACAAAGACATTGGCGCAAGGGCTAAAAAAGACGACATGGAACTAGGCGGAGCATTGATTTAAATTATGAAACACGAGCACTGAAAGGAAATGGCCAGTATGTAGCTGGCTTTCCTCACGACCAGCTGCGATTTGCTAGCTCTAAGTATTTGTTATTCTGCTGCAAAACAGATTAGATTACTCAACCAGAACAAGGAGTTACCAAGTAATATCTAGGCCCCGGAATCCGCACCCAAAGCTGCAGGTTTAGTTGTGATTATTTGCCACAGAATCGGTTAAAGTTAAAAGGATTTCACTTTATACAGTATGCAGGTAGTAATAAAAGTGACACATGCAGCAAATACCTCTAGGTTGAGAAATATGCTATCAGAAAATAATAATAAAATCTTCCGTCACACAAGGTTCTTCTACATAAATCCATTTACTAATTTATGTACGACCCGCACTTTAACCGATATTTCGTACCATTTCGCGCGCATAGTATCGACCCCGCCCTGGTCGATTAAAATGTTGCTATCGGACGAAAGTGCTTATGTAAACATGCTGTCAATTTTCATTTCATTTGAATGAGCATCACCAGAACGAGAATCACTTCTCCCCTATGGGCTTATCTGCCCGGAATGAAACGGTCTCATAGTCTCCATCCTGCCTGGATACATAAATGGTTGAATCTTGAGACTTTTATGATGAAACCAATGCGGATAGGAGCACTTGCGTCAGGGTGAATAAATTGCAAAATGTTTGTGCCTGCACGAGTGCTAAAGAACTTTTCAATTTGCATGATCCGTCGCCTCCTTGTCCTTGTGCTTTTTCTGCAACTTTTATTATTGCGTCACGAGCTCCAAGAAGTCTCCCTCATTCCCGAACACAGTCAAAGAAATTCCTGCACATGGTTAATGTTGACGGTCATAAATTAGTCAGGTGAACTCAAATTTGAACGGTGCAAGGTATGCGGACGTATATAAATACAAAGGGTTCTGAGGAAACGCAAAGGACAGGGTGGTTGTTATTTCTCCTACGAATTGACAAGAAAGGTAAGCCTTTAATGGTGCAATTGGCACCGCTGCACTTTGTACTTATTTGTAAAACGACACATGCTCCCTTATGAGGATGCTCCTAACACGACTCAAAGTTTAAATTGGCCTTTGTTTGAGTTTTATAAGTTTAGGTTAACTTTGAAAGTTTCTCTCTTCGTTTGAGGAGACAGAACGGTACCAAAATGAAGGGTTGGACCACGGTTCTGAGAACGGGGGCGGAACTGTTTGTGGAAGGTAAACACACAAAATCCAATTCAAAGTTCCTCCGAAAGCTAATTTCAATGAATTTGTTTGCCTTGTTATCATTATCAAGGAAAGCAATTGAATTTACGTAAACAAGCTTTTCATTAAAATCTTTTAGCGGCTCTGATGGAACTCCTCCTTAAGTCAGTCGTAAATTCTCTCTTAACTTGTAGTACCTAAATTAAGGAATTTTCCTGGAGGCCTTAAAGATCTTTACTTTCCAGGCGTATAGCATTTCTAATTGACACTAGAAAAATCTTTTTATGGTTGCATTCAATGCTTTCGTTAATTATTCCATTGATAAGCATTAGTTCTAAAACGTATCATAACTATAGTGGTATAGAAGGTTTTGTAAATTTTATTAAGTTCAGCACGAAGTCTGGGTCCCAAAGAAACTACTTTAATCCTTGGAGTCATGCCATGGAAGTCGCACTCCGCCACCCGGTACAGGGTTAATTGAAGCTTATATAAACGACATCCAGGCACGCAATCGGCTGCGGCTCCATACTGTGACTTTTACATGCTAATGAAATTGTAAAACGCCTGTCAGATTGAAGCAACTTGAAGAGAGATAAAACGTACGAAATGCAAATAAAGCAGCGATTTAACGTGCTTCGTTGAACAATGTGTCTGCGGGGAGGTTGACGATTGAGTGCAGTCGTTCGTGATCCACACCATTTTTTATAAAAGGACGAACCGCTCAGTAGAAGTATTAACTCATAGTGCACTTAAACCGATGATACTCACTAAGGACGTAGTAATCCGGATATTTTACTATTATTAGAGGTACACGTTGAAGGCGGACTCCACTGAAACAATTTCCATACCTTGAGTTGATGATGAGTGACATAATAGAGTTGCCTGAAGTTACCTCATGTGGACTGAACTTTAGGCACAATGACTACGACACAATTTGCTGATCCTATCATCCTTCTCCAGGAAGAGCAGGTATCAGATGGCCGTAGGCATTCACCACCTGCAATGAATTCTACGGTGTAGGTATATGAGATAGGATTACGGCAGAATTTTACAGGCGCTCGTAAACTCTCGTCTATGTTCTTGTTTTTACGACTTTATTAACATCTTTACATTGCCTTGTGCTGAGGCGTTAGGTGCGAGCATAAAACTGCTAAATCCACTGTAATATGACTGGAGGAGTTGGAGCCTGGGTCGGCTAATCGCATATACTCGTATGTTCCATCATCGGAAAGGTGTGCAAGCGGCAATACCTCACATTATTGATTACGTGCAAAAGAAGGTTATATAGTAGACTGGTTGTGTACTTATGTCGGGCTACTTGCAACGTAAAGGTTACAGTCCAGCCTCATGCACCACAGTATAATAGAGTCTATAGGAGTTAGTGCTGAGGTACAAGAGTTGTGGTTGCATTTAACTTGATTTACGTGGGGTTGATAAACTCTCCAACGACTCAATTGTAATTGAGTCGGATGATTAAAGGGAGATAATTGCATGCTCAATGGCAACGATACTGCTGCACCGTTAAAGGCGGCATGGACAATTTGTCGGTTGGGGAAAAACATTACGGAAGTGAGCCCGGTTTTTCACACTTTCATAAATGATATCAGGGTGGGTAATGACTCCTGCATTCTGGTTACACAGAAGCCCTCATAACCCATCTTAACATCCGTTCATACCCATCATATGGAGTGCTGTAATTGGTGCCACCGTGGTATCTTGTACGTTATGAGAAATCTGGTAAGGACGGATAATAGACGCTGATTGCATTCATTGACCGGAACTAGAAAATTCTTCAGGGCTGACAAAAGCATAGTGTCAATTACATTGGGCTACTAAATCATTATTGTTCTACACGCTCCGGAGATTGCAGTGTATGAGGCTCATAATAATAGCCGTCGAGGAGTTGGCCTTGCTTTCTTACCGCTTTGACGTTGTAAGTTTTAACTGAAGACAGTGCAGAGTTCTTATTGTTCGTATAATGTCGGCGACCATTTGCTTCGTAGTAAAGGGTGCATTGTCTGCCAACACGCGAGGAGGAACGTGAAGTGTTATGTAAGTAATTGCACGTATCTAATTGCAAAGTATTGTAATAGACTGTACTTGATAGTGGCAAATGAGAGCATGCTGCTTACATCAATGAATGGAACGATTCTTTAAATTATAGAACAATACGAGAGTGTCAATATGGTCCTTGGAGCCAGACTGGGCAAATAGTAGTTTAATGTGTGAGTTGAAACCTCATAATCTCGCCGGTGTTAGGAAATTACTTAAATTATTTTTTGGTCTCGCAGGAATTCGTTTAACAACTTTGATGTGAATATGCTGTTAACGTGGATGAAAATAAAGTGAAATCAAATTGCACCATAATTGGGAAAAAGATGGATTTTATGCTTTTGCCGTTATTTAAACGTCCGTAATCAGCCAGTGCACTGTACTGAAAAGATTTGGAACCAATGAGTGTACTTAAATCTCATCAAATCCATGATGCGAAAAGCATGAAATGATCACGTTCACTCGTCCGGCGGGATGTTAAAAAAAACGTTCTAATTCAATTTAACTCCGACAAATCGCCCTATTTACGTGGCAACTAGGTGTAGGAGGTGTTATCAACCTTACGCAGTGTTTGTTTTTCAGGGAATATCCGGCAAACGACTAAAACCACTCTAGCCTATCCGCCCCACCAGGAGTAAGTGGTGTTTGCAAAGTGATCGATCGATTGTCCATTATTTGCATGCAAGTACCGTGAAGAGATATCCCAGTTGATAGAGTAATCTGCTTTGCCTGTGGTGCGATTTTGCTCACAGGTGCAGAGGAGAAGCTTTTAAATAGATTAGAATTTGTAGAGGTATGCAAACGAGTTTTAACATTTTCCTTTAATGCAAAACAAAGCATAAACTTGAGCAAGGAAAGAATAAGTCAAAGTTTGCTTGGCATTTTTAAAAGGATACAGTTCTCTCGCAATAATATAACATCTTGTTAATATGAACTTATAAGAAACTTTGAACTAGCAGATTTTTTTCATTGGAGGTATTAAAATATGAACTCATTCCTCCTTATGGTGATATTTGATAATATGAACTTTATTCTGTAAGGCATCTACAGGATCTATATATAAAGGTAATGTTCATCCCTAAGGCTGATAAACGCGGTCACGAACTCGCAAGGGACTTCAGACCAATCAGTCTGACCTCATTTCTATTGATGACTCTGGAGCGCGTCCTTCAGATGGAAACCGAATGTTAAGATCCTAGAACGGCTACTGTAAGGGAAGATCAATAGAGACTGCTCTAGCAATTCGTTCTCTATCCATTCTTGAGGCCCTATCTGCGCTAGGCGTGCTGAGATAATAAACTAGGAACCAGCCGTGTTGTAAGGTACGTTTGCAGGGAAACTCTACAAGGCGAAGTTCTGTCTCCTCTCTTTAGGATGGTAATGAACAAAATACTGTTGAAACTTGACCAGGATAGAATCCAAACTGTCCCATATGCCGGCGACTTGGCAATCCTGGTATCGGATAAATTCCTTCCAGTTATCAGTGCCATTACGGAGAGTGCGCTGAGCAAGGTCAGCAGATGTTACAAAAATTGTGGGCTGTCTGTTAACACAGGAAAAACCGAGCTGTTGCTCTTCACCACTAAAACCAGAGTACGCAACTTTGCCATATCCAAATTAAACGGACATAAACTCTTATTATCCTCAAAAATCAAGACCTTAGAGGTTAATATAGACTCGAAGTTAAACTGGAAATAGAATTTTGAAGAGCGAGTTAAAAAGACGAATTTGTTTCTTTATGTTTGCGGCCGCACTTTTGGTAAAAGGTGGGGGCTGTAGCCTAAAATGACCCTGTGTATTTTCACAACAGCCAGGTTGCCATAAAGGCGCTTGAGTCTGTCACCACCTCCTCGAAGGTAAACGGAGACTGCACAGAGAAACTCGCCTCTCTATGTGGTAGACTCAACATCATCATTATCTGGGTTCCGGGTCATAGGACTACGATCTCAAAACGCGCGTAAAATGCTAATCGGAGTGCTAACCTTGCTGAATAGCACTCGCCACTTAAATCAGCCAATCAACTAACTAAGGCGTCTTAATATAAATTTAACCGCACTGTAGTGATCTAGTTGTGATCTACGATTACTGTGGCCAATTATGATCAAATATTAACCTCTGGAATGCTGGAGGCTTTGCTACAAGGAATAGGTAGAAGTCAAGTCATTAACAGATGGCATAGGATCAAAGGGCTTCAGGAATAAATTGAATGCTGTCAGATAGATAGTCAAATAGGTTCTTAGGGAGAGGACTTTCCCAGCATTCCTTCAAAAAAGCAAAAATACGCTCACTGGAAAGCTAATTCGTGTATTTAAAGTCTGTCATTGGTTCGGATATATCCCAGAGTCTTGGCAGAAGGCGCAGGCCGTCCAAGGATGGTCAAGAAAACTGCTTCACCAGCCAAGGGCTATACAACTCTTAGCCTTACCTTATTCGTAGCATTAATTTTACAGAACCGTTATAAGTTGCAAATCGTGAATCTGAGAAAAAACTTTAAATGACTAATATGAAACACAGTTCGAATGATTATGAACTGGAAGGACCCAATCGTGAAGTGGGTATGGAAAGGTATCGAAACCGTTGAACAATTTTTCGGCATTAAGAAAATTAATTTAATGGAACGAGAATAGTTTTGTTTGACAAAATCATTATAGACCGTTATTTGAAGCAACCGCAGCATAAAATTTCATGGTGAACCAAACAACAAAGCAATCTCAATCATTTTTTATGTTTAAATCGCAAAGTTTGACTGACTTTAAACCCAAGAGTCCTTTAATATCTGCAATAAGTATATTTCTAATGTTTACAGATGATCTTACCTGTATTAATAAAATACTGATGGAGTCCACAGTTGCCTGGAAGAAATAGAAAACATTTATTACTTTCTGATAGGATGTAAAACTATATAAAGTCGTCGGTGGTGGTGTATGGCAACAGATTAAGGTAAATGGCCATTGCAGAGTGAAGTCAGTGGTTCCGAATCCACCTTAAATTGTAGGTCCGCTTGCAATATGGCCTTGGAATCGGGTGAAGTTTGTTTTTCCATATTTTGTCCCACAGGGGGTTATATGCAGGAAGCTTTAGAGATCCGGAGTTTTGGTGTTGGTATAGTACTAAATTTCAGTAAGAGTGTTAAATTAATACAACTCGAGTGTGTATCTCAGCTTCAGCTACGCGGTCAGCTGTTACTATGTATTTGGTCTGCTGCTTCTTTAAATAAATTTCATTCTATTTCCTGATGGAGTCCAACTTTTTAGGTTGGATATTAGCAACATTGATCTTAAGCCCTGCTTTACTCAGGGCGTCAGCCACTTGGATGTGAATATTATGTGTGCGTAAGGTGTGATGAAGCTTTAAAAAACTAAATTACGCCAGACAGTAATTTACGAAAAAATTGAAGTATTTTCTTAATAATTGTAGTTACGGAAAAATTACACAACAGTAGATGTTAAAAACGAAACCCTGCGGTTCGCTGTATACAATTTCCCTATTAATTAATTATATCAACACTTAAGTTGGAAATGAATATGTAATCGCCAAAGTTAATTAAGATGCATGATCTCGCGATAACTATGTGAATTTAGCGGCGTGTAACGCAAAAACCGAGAATACCATAACTGACATTGTCGCCCTTGCCATATTCGGAACCAGATGAGTAGCAAACGTGGAATTGTGTTCTTTTTTTTGCCAGAGAGGTATCTACATTAAATACGGCGTACATTCCATTTGGATTTCCGCAAGTTCTGTAGACAAGATCGAGTCTAGATTGCTATAATCGCCAGTTTTCTATACGATGTTTAAATGAATGAAATCTTGGCGAGAATTTATTTCAAGCAGCCAACTCGTTAATATTACATAAATGGGAAGGAAGATGTCGTGGGATTATTTATTTTTGTTTGCCATTTTAAGATGTTTTTATTACGTCTACAGAGATGTTGATCCATTGCGAACGTTAGTGAACGTAAGAACGATTTAAACGTGCGCATCGATTCGATCGCTGTAAATTTTAAATAATAAGAAGATAATTCACGAGCAAATCAATTATCGACTTAATTGGCTGGGTATCACATTTGGGGGTCTTAGAATGAAAGGGAAATCTTGAGAATTTCATATTTGAGTTGATTGAAGATATAAACACCTACAATTCATGTTTGTTTAGTAAAAAGTCACTGTACTTGATTTTCTGACTTTTACTATCATCATTTAATAAAAAATACCGATCAAGTGCGAATCAAACTCGGAAACTATAAATGCCTAGAACTTCGTTTTATTGTCCTGTAACATAAGGGTCATTCAATAAGTAACGAAACAAATAGTGGTAGCTCAAAAACGACTAAGACAGTATAAGTTGGCAACCTTGTGATGACTTCTGATCAGGTGTTTCATAAAATATTGTAAACATAACCCACAATTCACTCAGTTAAAGATTGCGAATCCGGTCGACAATTGCACACCGGAAGATTAGATTTTTGATATCAGAAGATGTGAAGGAAGCAAGGGTGTTAAAAGTGTACGGGAATAATTGTTTGAACGAACCGTTCGAACATTTACAAGTGGGTAGAATAGTTTAAAAGTGATCTAACCAATGTCAGATAAGCAGTCGAAGTTGCAACTTCCTCTCTCAAGTCTCGCATTGAAGCGCTAATAATTCATTAACGATCTCTCTGAGTGTGTAGGTAGTAGGTTGGTCCACCTTTATGCTGATCATGTACAATTACCTTCTCCTCTGGACTGGGGCAACTGCATGCCTGTGCGGGATCGCTAAATAGGGATCTTCAAGCGATTTGTGATTGGGCGGCCTCCAATAAACTAAATCTCAACACGTCCAAGACGCACGCTTTGGCTTTCTATCGCTTCCCTATTCGGGATTGCGTTGGAGCTATTAGGTTAAACAATGCCCTTATTCTTCTCAGCCAAACCGTCACTAGTTTGGCCTTAACTTTAAATGCGTGCCTGACCTGCCCCCACCCACATCAATGAGGTAAGAAAAAGAGTGTTCTTCGCCCTTCACAAGTTATACTCGGCTAGGTCCTTCACTCCACAGTGGCTGAGGGCCTTGTTGGTTAAATCACTACTCATGCGATCATTTGTTCATTTATGAACCGTTTTCGGGGTGCAATGTAGGCCAGCTAAATAGACTGAAAAATTGTTTCAACTCAGGCGTCAAGTACATCTTCTCGTTGGACAGGAGAGATCACGTTTCAGGCCGATCGCACACATTCCTTGGGTGCTCCTTCATGGATTTCCTCACCCCGCGCTGCTAAGTTCAAAGCTCCCGAATTACTTGTTTTGTATGTTCAGTTTCTCCAGGTCGGTGAGATCCAGGTTGCTGCTATTGCCGCCCTTTCGGTCTCTTACTATGGATTTATCCTTCCAGGTTAGGGCGGTTTATTTATGGAATCGACTACCTTTGGCACACAGATAAATGGAGATAAATGCCTATCTCTTTCGAGCTAATCTCATTTATTTTTCCACTTTTCCTGATCTCTTCCCCCTTCCCCCCATTCATATTATCTAGTTAACTTATCGCGCTACTCATCTTAGCATTTCCTTCTTTTATCTCTCCTTCTTCTTCTCACAAGCTCGCTCATCACAATCTTCGCCGCCCTGCGGCTTTGTAGTCTTTTATTATACTTTTCAAGTAGTGTATCTCGATTTTACTGAGCTGGGTTGGCGTGGGGACGTTTTGTGTTACTTGTAGCTTAGCTTAGCGTTATTCTAGGATTAGTAATGCTATCTGGTTAACATTGTTATTGTACTCAGTTGACTCCTTTCTATTGTATTTTTATAATGCTTCTCTTTAGTTGTAAGCCAATCTATTGTGCATACTTCTACAATTTTTGTATAAAGCTCTTGAAGCTTTTGATTGTTGTGTTTTGAATCGAATAAAGAATAATTCGAGACAACAGGCATATCACTGTTGAAATGATAGCTGAAGAGTGTCAGTAAATGTTGGAACTATCCATATAATCTTATTCAAAATCTTCTCTAAGACAAGAAATCCTGCGTGAGGTAGACACCAAGACAACTTACCGACACTCTCAAAGAAACGAGGCTTCGAATCTGTAAACTAACTCAAAAGGTTTCCTTTTTATTAATGATGTAGCCAAAGCCCAGGGACAACAATATGTTAGCATGGCTTTGCCCGCAAGGAAATTAGGGTAAACGAAATGAGGGAAATTGAATGTGTTGTTTTTGAATTGCTGCGAGTTTGACAACAGTCCAGAGACGGAGTGGACTTTTGAGTTATTGTAGTTGCAAATTAAAAACTCATAGGATGACCGAGGCTCGAACCCGTTGTACTAGGAGTGGCTTTCAATACACTTGAGGTATTATTTTAATCGTTTTAACTAAAAGTTATTTTTTAAAAATTAGAGGGGTTTTCACATTATAAAGTGCGAAATAGATGTTGGTTGGTTTCACTGGGTAGTTTTCGATAAAGTTAGAGGGTTGACATTATATTTAATGAGTTCGCCATTACTTCGAAAACAATTAATTGTTTAGAGCTTGTATGCTTACCAAAAACGTCGGAAAATTAAAAGCAAAGCTCACATGTATTGCAAAGAAAATCCTTTCAATTTTAACTCGCAGATATTTCTAATTAAATAACGACAAAATTGGATCCTGTAACATTGCAAACATATTGATTCCTGAAGCTTCCTATTTTCGGCGAATTGATAGCTCTTGCCACATTCGCAAGTCGGCAAATCTGACAGAAACCTACGCTCCTCTGTCGCAAAATTGATTTTTAGTCGTCTCCATTTCATCATCAATCCCAAAGACCAGAAACATGTTAAGCCAGTTATAAAACCATGTTCAGCCCTTTCAAACTATACCCAGGGGCGCAATTGTTCCAACTTGTAAATTTTAGTTTATGTATGCAATGGTTGCTGGTGGGGCACAAGGGATTCCAGGGGAGCCCTGTATGTGCGAAGGTTTACTCTTGCACTTAGTAACACCGCATGTATTATCCAGTTATGAGACGAAGGCGAATTAAGCCTTTCGTGAAACGTATGCTTTGCTTTGAAAACTCATAATTAAGGCGACATAAAAAATTAGATTGTTTTAAATTACGGTACCGGCACGTATTGCGGAGGAAATTTATTTGGTAAATTAACAACTTGCGGTCATCTTTATTATGCCCTCACATTTGCTGTGGCTATTTAAGTGCGGTCATTACGAGCAGCAATTAGGCTTTGAGGACTTCATAACCATTGACGAGGTGTGAACGAGGCTATTATATGGGTACATACACGATTTATCGCCCTGGCTCTTGCGACAGATTAAATTTGCAATCTAGAACCAGACGTTAATCTTGCTTTGACCTTTGACTTGTGTGATGTTCGTCAAATGCTAAAAGTCGTTCTTAAACTTTTTCTTCCTTTAAATTTCTTTTTACATTCCAATAATTCCATCGCGTTGAAACGACAACGTTTAAATTATCCGTGACAAATATCTTGCTCATTGATGACAGGCGTGCAATAATAGAGTCATGCAACACCGCGTAATTGTGAGCAAGAAAATGTTACGCCATCACCGGCTTTGCGAACAAAAGAGCACTGGTCCGTGGAGCGCTAATGTTGGAGGGCATAAATGCGACCAAGTCAAAGACCAACAAACAATTGTTGAGCGAGACTGCCTTAAACGGTTCTGACGTGTCTACTTATTCTTGGCAATCAGTAACTGGACAAAGTAGGTCAGTTCCATTAAGGCTAAAATGAAAAATATCGCAACCAGTCTTGTCGGCAGGTCTTTAACATGCCAATGAATGAATGGCTCGCCCTTGTTCCTTGAGTATTAAATTGATTCGACAATAAACACCTTTTGCACATTACGGATAAGAAATAATTGTACCAAGGAAAAATTAACGAGCAAAGAAACCGTTGATGAACTCTTGTTTAACATCTTTAGTGATCTCATAGATTATGTGCCAAGAAACGCACAGCCTACTCTAGATACAAACCCGGAAGCTCACACAAACAGCTGAGCATTGGTGGTGTAAACAAACCAAAACTTGCTACAGTCAAGAATAGGAAAAGGTTGAAAAATTCTACTTTTTCGTAGAAAATCTAAATTGGATTTTACTTAAGGTTAACCTACAAATGTTCTGAACATATTAACACAATAAAAAGTGTCTCTCTTTAAAATTTTTATGTCTTTTAATGGGAAAAATCTTTTTTGCTCGTTTTGTTTATGTATTGAGCTAAAAATGAGTCAATGACATCAGAGTTTATCTTTGGTTTTGGTTACGAGAGTGTGCAGTTTTATTTGCGTGCAAGGATTGGTTAATCTGTGGTACAAAAAAATGAAATAATGACGAAAGGCTTGGTGGTGAAATCACCGAGCTGTTTTCCGGGCTTGTATCTAGAGTAGGCTGTGATGAAATACAAAGTGACATCGTCTAGGAATATTTTTGTAACTATTATGGGCCCTAACATTTCAGATCCATATCCGGTAAGTCTATGTATTAGTAAGGAAAGAACAAATTTATGTTAAAAATTATTGGATGGGTGGCCTACTTTTCCCAATGTGCAATTCATTTTTCTGTACCTACAAGGAAAGCTCGTTTATGTAAAAACTGTTAAACCCCAAATATCTCTGTCATATTAAATTTATTGCTACGCAAATTATTTATGTCCACCCTTATTGTATCCATGTATCACAAGCGAAAGCAAATCAAATATGATTTCCCTTTGACTGCCTTGCAATGTAATGTTTCCGTCAATTTTATTTGCTTATCCTGCCTTCGCTGAAATTAAAAGTTAAACGGTTTATGAAAACATGAAATACTCCAACGTCTTGAAAAGAAAAGAAAAGAAAAAATGTTAATAAGAGGGATTTTTGCTTCAAGCTTCAATGGCATCAATAGCAGAAAAATCAAAAGCGTATGTTGCAATTGAAGCACATTAAGTCCTTACAGCAAGAAAATCCTCCACCCACACCTGAAAGCCTTATTCCCGATGGGAGCCCACAGCCCCTTTTATATTTCCCTAAAAAGATATTGCACATATAAAAAAAAACAAAATATTGCAGAGTACAAGTCCTTCTTAAACGGAAAATTTGCCTTATGTGCTATCTGTTTTGGCAGTTGAATCTCCTAGAAACTAAGTTCTTTCGGTGGCAGTGGCAGTTCCGGTATTTAAAGGAAAGAAAGTTCTATAGCTCTTAAATCGCAAGAAAAATTCTTTCTTCTTTCTCTCCTTTCCCGTTTGTCTGTAATTCGACGCATCTGTTACAAAGCTATATGGTAAATTTTAAGGAACAAGTGCCTTCTATACTAGACTAGGGGCTCCTTTAGGAACGGATTAATTTCAAGAAAGTGGGGTGGGGAGAACAATTCTACCAGCCGTGTTAGATAGCAGTTTCATGAGTGAACTTTCGTCTGGTGATTCCTCCCCTTCTCGCGTAATTATCTTGTGAATGCTGAACAGATACCAGGACCGGGACGATATCAGTATAGCTGTGGTTGAACCAGAAGGTGCGCGGGAGTACGGATTTGTGGTCTGACTTGTGGCTTAATTTCTACTCAATTTGGAGGTAAGTTGATTCAGGAGCAATGATGTCCGGATGAGTGCAGCCTAAAAGTTGAATAAGTGGTTTCCATTTACAATGGCAGGAAGTGATACCAGGACGGTTCAGTTCAAGTTTAATTCTTGGGGTAATTAGTTTTCCTAACTTTAGACAAAGTTTGTTTAGGAACACCGTCAGGCTGTATATGAAAGTGTATCTATACTTCTGCTTGTCAGTTGAATTAATGATTACAGGTAAGGGACATATTCTGTGATTGTTGCTGCGAAACTTTTCTTTACAGGCTCTTTATAAATGAATTCAAAAGTTTAGAAACTAATTTTGAAGTTTTTGTTATTTTCATCTATGCATACCCTTTTATCAGTCCCAGACTCAGCGTGGATTCTTAAAGTCTATTCGGTAGATGTCTTTTACAAAATCATTGGCTACTTTACAGTTTGGATTGGAAGGTTTTCGATCGGCATCGTAAAATGAAGAGAGTTGTGTTAGGAGCCAATTGCGCACAAAGGTATCCACTCCTGCATCGTCCTGGAATCGTTGTCCTTAGAGTGATTGTTTTAACGGCCCAAACAGATGGAAATCGCAGGGCGATAAGGGCAGATGCTCAAGCGGAGTCCATCTAAGTTCCTCCAATTTTTGGCAAATTACGTGCAGTATTGGGGCGAGCTTTGTTGTGAAGGAGAATGACGTTTCGAATCGGTTGGTCACGTAGTTTCGAACGATAAGCGTTCCTCACCTTACTCAAAAGCTTGCCGCTGGTCCGAGGACGGCGAGCGTGTTTCTCATTTTCAACCTGTTCACGTGTGAAATCCTTATGCCAAAAATCACCAAATTGTGCAGTAAATTGTGTTTTTAAATTTCAACTGGTTTTACTCCTTCTTCAGTAAGAACTTTAATAATAATGCGTTGCACAGCGAAAGGATGCATCTGTTTCTCCGGCATCGTGACAACTACTGGCAAAGCGGTTTGAACCGCTCAACCGCCTGCTTTCCGTCCTCGCATCCCTACCTATGCCCTTAGAAGCGGTCGTTCGCTCTCTTCAAACCTACTCCCTAGGACACAAAAGTCTCGTTTATGTTTGATTCATCATCGTATTTTGAGCATGAGACGCGTTCAGCAGCTTTGGAGCATCGTCAGGAAGTGACGTAAGAGAAAATTTCTGAGGAAAGAAATTATATCTCTCTCTCTCTAGTTCCCGTAACCCCTCGCGACGGGAGAACAACTTCACAGGATTTGAGTCAACGATTGCAAGTGGATTCCGAACCATTGATATTTTCTCTGCAACCCCGTTATTGTAACATAAAAGCAAGAGTAATATTTTATGAGCAATGTTGAAAATTATTCTGATCAGCTGACAAGAAGTATTTTCTACTATTTAGTTCAATTTTGTTTTCAAAAAAAACTTTTTTAATTTATTCTATTTTCACTACCCTGATGATTCATTTAGTCCTCGGAACATGCTCACCTTAACTTGGGTAGTTTTACGTTAGTGGCGTGGTATTTTTAATCACCCCATGCCATTCAGTATTAGTCACAAGCATCTCGATATTGACTAAATTCATAATTTTTTGGTTCATCAGGTAATTCGCCATTTTAGGTTTAGAATGACATCACGTCGCTTATCGTATTCTACTCATCAAACACTTTTATTTGATACCCATGTCCAAAGATTACTTAATACTACGGTATCGAACAAAGTAGTCAACAATTTTTGGTTGCTTTTATATATTTCCCGCATCGGGCAACCCTGCAGTCAGAGCTAAAAACTTATTTTCCGGGAGAGTTTGTGGACAAGAGACACGCATACTTTTCTTATGTGCGTTTACAAATGTTAATTGTACTTCAATCATTGACAGATCGCAATACATTGCCAGTTTGAAAGTTTCTTACGCACACAAGTAATTAACTCAGTCATGTGCTTCACATGAATTCTTTTTATTGGTGGTACTTTTTGGTACATTTTTACTCTTCGACAAAATTTGGCGGTACTTTTTTGACAGGAGACTGTGATTCTCTCCGGATAAGAACGGAATTTTGACAGGAGTAAGTGACTCTCTCAAATAATTTTGACAAGAGTAAATGACTGCACACTATCTGCACTCCTTATTTGCATGTTTATTCATATGTCCTTAAGAGGTGGATATGTTTCGTTTTACTTTTTCAAGACTATCTGGGTAATTTAGGGAGCCAGTTATCTAGTAGTAAGTAATCTTTGCCAATGTCAAGGGGGTTGCTGTAAGAAACTAAATGGAGTGGCCCTAGCGTGTAAAATCCGTGTAGATGAGTGTGCCGATATCTACGACTTTTTTGCTCTCATCATTTAACTTCTGCTGTCACTTTGTTTGACGTTTTTCCTTAACAGAGTGTTGTAGGTGAAAAGGTGCTAATTTTATCGTCGTGTAAAGCTGAAATAAGAATTCAATTGATTGCAAAGGTTAAAAATATAAGGCTATTACGTGCTGTGTCCAAAATATTTAAGAAAAGTTCTAGTTTTAATCAATTAGTGACAATGAAGTGTGTAGTGCAATATTGCCAAAATTCAAGTTATGTGAAACGCCGCAGGATTTCTTTCCACAGGTAAAGTAGAGAAAATAACTTTCTTTTGTGAGAAGAATATTTCAGGCAGTGTTAAACTTACTATTAACTTGTCAAATACCCACTTTTTCCGTTAAGATAGACTTTGTTTGCTCGGCAGCCATATTTTCTTGTGTTATCAACAGCAAAGGCGGAGGTGTAGTTAAATTTTGCAAGGAGTTAAGAGATGAAAAGTTTTTTATTGAAGTTTTTACTGATTTGCAAATTAATAAGATAAATTTCTTGTTTTAACAATATATTAAGGTGGAGAAAAACCATAATAAAAATGAAAAAATTTGTATGAATATTGCTGCTTTTAAATTCTATTTTTAAACAGATTTCTCCAGAATTTCAAAAATTGCGCCAAAGCACCCCCATATAAACGCTTTTTCTTAAGCCTGACTTGTGCTGTTTTTGTTGTGTGTGTGTGTGTGTCAACTTAAACATTTTATAATTGGCTACGGAAATCTTTGTTCTTGGGCCACTCCATTTAGTTACTTACTCGTAGGGTGGTTGTGATGAAAAAGCAAAGACGACATCTTGAGGCGTCCGCCATATTGGATTTAGGACGATATTAAAGTCTGTTCACGTTGGCGTAGGAGCGCGGAGCATGAAAAAAGTATCTGACAGTTGTGACAAGTGGAATTGATGGAATGTATGTACTCTTACTACTATTTTAACACTTTGATAATATTGTGCAGTTAAGAGATGACATAAATATAGTTGGTGGTATTTGCTATATTTGCCCCTTCGTCAAATATAATTTCGTATATCTTCTTCTTTCCTGTAACAAGTCGAATAAAATAACAAATTAAAAACCACCAAACCAACCAATCAAACATGCGGTGAACCACCAGGAACAAAGTTTCAATCCGCTGCACGGTTCCTAAACCCTTACTTGCCTCGTACCTGTATTTCAGAAGTGGTTCAAATTTTAATAATCAAACCCAAAACCAAACATAAGAAAACCATTGAAAAATAGAATCGTGACAGAAAGAAGGCTTTCACAATTCCTTAAAATTTAAATTTAGTGGCATGATTTGACAGCCTATTCAGAATGCAGGAAACCCGTAGTTAAGTTGTCACCGCTATTTTGGCTGAACTACATAGCATAAAGATAAACACAGCAATTCGTGGTGATTCAATTGTTTTTATAATTTTACCATAAATTGAGTTTTATTGACAGCACAATGCTGCAAAAAAGTTGTTTACAAACTCGCAGCGCAATCTTGAATCTGTAAAACGAAAAATTGTTTTTCTCATTTCTGTTCGTTTTCTTTTTGGTTGAGCCAACATCGAATGCTTTCACACCTCATTAAACTCTATTTCAAGGTAAGAAATCCGAAATTGCGCCTTCTTCTTTTTACACTTTTATCTTCTTATATTTAGTATCTAATACCAATTGCCATCGAAGCAATCTCCACAGTTCATTGCACACGTCGTCGCAATAGGAAAGCATTCGAAATAGAGACAGCAGCGGACAACGAAATCGATACATTCGAAGGAAAACAAAGAAAAAGCATCCATTAGCATGAGGTATTACTTTACAACGGCTGTTTTGTACATCTTCAGATATTTAATGAAGAGATCAATCGCCGTTTGTTTTATACCAGGGAGAGAAAAAAAAGGAAAATACGATGTACACGTGCAACCAGAACATTGTAAATGCATATAAAGAGCTCAACGCAACTTCGCCATCAAAAGACCGCAAAACCGCATCTTCAAGATCGTGAAGATCATTGTCAAGGGAAACTGGTTCTTTGGCCTCTACGAAATTGTCTAGTGAAAGAGGAGATACTGCGAGACACGGAATACAGTACAAATTAAATTTCTCCGGAAAACTCGGAAATTATGTCTATGAAGTCACCCCTGTTCTATCTCAAAAATTATGCTATGATCCAGATCAAGGCTTCTTTTTGGGCGAAGTGTGCAAGTTTTTAGCCTGAGTCACGGCCTATAATAGGGAAGATGACGCAACTGTTCATAATGAAATTAAGGTGATTGTACGTAAGATCTCGATTGATTGAGCTCTTCCGGATTTAGTCATTGCTAGTGAGTCACTTTCTGTCAACAGTTGAATTATCAATGTCGTAAGACAAGTAGCCATAGGTGCGCTCTTAAGTAGTCGACGTGATTGATGCAAATTGCTTCTATGAATTGCTACTGGAAAATAGAGGCCTGACAAAAAGTGTAAACAACTCTATGCAAACGTATTTCTGACAAGAACATTTCTGGTTGTCTCTCATAAATTTAAACATCAATTTACAGATATTACGTGCTTGCTTTGGACTTTTGTTGAGTCAACACTAAGTGATAAACTAATCTCCATCTCCTTAATTATTTTTCTCTCCAGCGAAGGACATGCTTCAGGTATATTTATTCTCAGAATCCATTTGTTCTTAATCAAATGATTAAGTTCATACAACGCTCATTACTAAGGTCCACAGGAACATAGTGCTCGACTACATAAAAGCAGAAATCAGAATAAATGAGATTGCTCATCTTCCAAGTTTTCAGCATTCGTACTTCGCAGCGTATCCTCCCAGGGAGATAGAGTCGTGTTATCCATAATAGTGAAGATGTAATCATGTCTGACCCAAATTCAAGAAAGACTGCTATCCTATCCTGGGGGTATGTAAGATAGCGACACTCAATGGCGCCTTCGTGACCTCCTTAAAAGAGCAAAAGCTCCCAAGTCTAATTCCTTCGATTATATTGACGTCGACGGAATATGTTATCGATATTGACATTTCGCGGGGAATAGTTACGATTTCAGGCGTGTTTCTAAGCATAAAATTTTATGGAGCAGTTTGAGAGAATTTACAGAGGGGGGTTTCCTCTGACTTCATAAATCAATTCTTAAGCAGTTAAAGTGACAGGTATGGGGTCGACATTGATGCTTATTGCCATCAAGGAATCCACTTGGCTATCAGAGGATATTAGTATCGATTTATGTCAGCACGTGGAGTAAAGAAACTTATTTCGTTGCTTATATAACACTTTACAGCACTTCCAGGCATTACAATAATGCAGGCTCAATAACGGTTAGGATGGTAGTAGGGATAGGTATGTTTAGAAGTGCATTGAAATTGTGCATCGCTGCATTTTGCTTTTCATTTAGTTTTCAAAATGTTTTTCGTTTCAACAGAAATATCAAGAAAACGTTGAATTAAGCCTGTGAGTTTGTGGTGCAGAATTCCGGTAGAGAGTTTTGATAAGGACCCTTCTTCCGGACTTATTAACTCGAGCATTTCTTCCTCTAACCCATCTGCTTGCCATTAGCAAATTTGCATAGTGGAGCTCTCCGTAAACAAGCCTTTTACCCTTGATGTTTGCTCTTCCTTTACGATAATGTGCCTTCACTGACAACTTAATTCATCCGATTTTATCAGAAATTACAAATTTTCCTACGAAATCTTGCCCCATAGGAAAGAAGCACTCCATTCGAATTACTAAAACATTTTCCCGGAAAAGCAAACAAATTCTCACAGCTTTAGTTGATACGTTGAGAATAACTACATAGACAGAGGCTGTTGTACAAAAGAATCCTCTTCCGCAGCATCTGTCAGGTAATTACATCTTTGCTGGAAAACCATGAAGTGAACCAGAAGTTACAGCTTTTGTTCGACCAAGCTTGAATCGGTTTAAATTAGGTAGGAGAGACGCATGTACTGGCCGAAAGTTGAACTAAGGGGGGTTACAAATTCTGACATCATAATTTCTACCTTGTTAGCCGCAAAAGGTACTTGCCCTGCCGTTTCTGTAGCCGCTGTTATTATGAAGAATTTGAAATGATTACGCGGTCTGCTGGTCCACGAAGAAGAGCATGTTGCACAACTTCAACCATTCCATTATTTGACTCGATAGCGCTGGTGCACTAGTCCATTCAATTAGCTCGGCAAGTGAGTTGAACATTGCTTTACTGTGGAAAAGGAATTGCTTCGACCGCATGCTGAATCCATGACATAACATTCTTTAAAGCCAATTATTACTGCTTTGAGAAGTACTGTTACAGAAAATAATTAAATTTCAAATTTATTGCTACTTTCCATCTCTGTTGGTGTTTAAAAACAGGTAGAAATAGAACTGGTTTACACGTCAAACGACTTTGAGTCGACTGATGTACTAGGCATCACTTAACGAGTCTTTTGTCTTACCCACAACTGAACAAGGTCATTTCCGTAACTATCCAGCACGCAAATAAGTCTTTATTTCAAATGCAATTGTCACAATAATCAATTACAATGGAATTCGCGCTTAACCTTTATAGATCGAATTCCAAAAAACATGCTGACAAGGGAATTGCGTTATTCTGGAAATTCTTTTCCCGATAGACTGGGAACATAACCTTTATAGTCCCCCGCAGTCGGATCGATTGTACTTTTGCAGCCCTCGACGTCGCACCAAATCAAAATTTGACTAACGATTTTGACGTGACTAAAATGAATTAATCGATTCGAGTATAGCTGCCGAGCCATTAAGCCGGGTGTCATATTTCACACTTCCTCTCTTTTGTTTCGTTCGACGGGTGAAGAACCAAACCGAATTGATTTCATTCGTAACCTGGTCACACCCTTTTGCTTGCTGTCTTTGGTAAAACAAGAGATCGAGAGACGATGATAGCCAAAGTGGTATCGCATTCCCCTAATTAATTTCCCATAACAACTCGTAATTATTGCGCATGCTTGAACGCCTTCTTTAGGGTTCTTGGGCTTACTCAGAGGAAGCAATTCAAGAAATGTTGCCAGGTGGGTCAGGTGTTTTTAGTTTTGTGTACCTATTCTCTGTGAGTTATTTGAATACACCGAAAACTGGCCATTACTAGCATGCGGATGACTAAAGTGGTGAAATTAATGAGTAATTAGTTCCACAGAATGAAAACGAATGGTATAAAGCAGGGTTTTACGTGTTTAATATCAATTGCTTCAAATGTGTGGTTTGAGTATTTAATGTTGCGTTAAATTTAGGGGTTCAGTAGGATATTCTTTGAGATTTGAATTTTAAATTGCTTTCAGATGATAATTTTGATGGACATTAATCTCTAACACTTAATTAAATAAAGTTTCGACACGTAATTGTAGAGGCAACCAATTCAATTCAATATTTATTTACTCATTTTAGTGTTTTAAGTATGAGTTAAGACGGTCCACACAGTCCTCCATAAGACCGATAAATATGCTTAAGTAGAGTTTAAAGTCATCTGCATACAGATGAATGTTACAATCTCAGATATCATCGGGAAGATCGTTAATATACAGGCCAATTAATAATGGTCCGATAAATGATCCTTGAGGCACTCCACAGCTAAAGATAGTGCCTTTGAAAAACAGTTCTCAACGTCCACCTATTCAATTCAAAAAAATTGGTTGCTGATTAAGAAAAATTAAATTTTGAAACTAACAATTTGGTGCGGTTGACACTGTCCAGCTAAGCGAAAATTCTAAAGTTGTCTCTATTCTAAAACTTGCTTCCTTACAAGTACTCTAATATCTGAAAATAAATGATCTTTTCAAGAACCTTTGATAGATAACACAAAATACTAATAAGACTGGAAGTCACTTAAACTTTTGGGGTTGTTGACCTTAGCTACTGCTAATACAATGGCGTTCTTTCAACATATTGGAAATTCAGAATTAGTCAAACAATGAAAATGTGCAGGACTGCAGGCGTTATATACAGCAAAACTATTTTGAAGAACTTAGGAACGATTTAATCTGGTTCAGTTGCATCAGATCTGATGGAGTAACATGCTGTAATAACTTCATCAACATCAACACAACGGAAACTGAAGCCAACTCGTTGAGCCATCTTAGAGAAAAAATCGCAGTCTGGTGGAGGGGAGGTAAAAGAAAGACACAAACAATTTGTAGCAATTTCGACCTCCTTCACTCCTCAACTATAAAGATAGTCACGTTCTACAATCAATGAGTTCACTTGTTGAGCAAACCTTAAAAACCTTCGTTGGACGGACTCGACACGCTTAACTTGGACCCAATCAAAAGGAGACCACACTGGGCTAGCATACTTAAGAATAGGCCTAACAAATGTACAATAAATAAAATTCGAGTGATATCAGGATCATTAAACTCGTTAGATGACCTCTTTATGAAGCCCAAAGAAGCATTACCCTTACCAGTAATAGTATCAATGTGGTTGTCGAAATAAAATCGAGATTTAAGCAAGACCCCCAAGTCTTTGGATTTGTCTAGTCTATTAAAAGAGTGTCCATCCATGAAGTAACTAAACAGCAGAGAATTTCTTTTACGAGAATAGGACATGACAGTGCAATTGGACACGTTTAAAGGGAGGTAGTTGATGGAACAGCAATTGCAGAAGGCGTCCAAGTCAAAATTCAAAAGGCGGCAGTCAAGATTGTTCGAAATAGGACGAAATAGCTCTGCATATACAACACAACACACAAAAAAAAAATCAAAAGCTTTACTGAAGTCGGTGAAAATACAATCGATTTGGTTAACATTTGCAATAGATGATATTATGCAGTAATTCGAGAATTCCAGTAAGTTGGTTGTTGTAGATTTTCCCTTAATAAACCCATGTTGAAAAGAAGACAAGAAGGGTTTACAATGAAAGTAGCGATGGGTATATAATTAGAAATATCAAACTTATTGCCCTTTTTATGCGTTGGAATAATAACACAGAGTTTCCAAGACTAAGGGAAAACGCCACTACAGATGGATAAGTTAAATAAGGATTAGAGGACAGAGCAGACAGCACACTAGCAGTAGGAATGCCATCAGGGCCACTCGAGAAACTATCAGACAATTTCAAAATATGTTTAGCAACCGTAGCATCGTAAAAAATAAGATCATTGGATTGAAGAAAAGTCGTCATATAAGTAAAATCACTAAAGCTAATATCACAAGGGTTATCCAAGAAAGCAGCCTTAACAAATTCACTAAAAAGATAAGCAATGGTCAATAGGTCCTTACCATCGGCTCGTACTTCAGCAAGTAATAAATATATACCCATATTCGTCGATTCATCTTGCTTTTTCTTTTCGAACACAGTTGGATCAATTCGTTGATATAGTATATCTTCAGTGTTGTATCCTCGATTTGTAAACCATGATCATTTCCGTTGTTTTCAATAGGAAGACAGTCAATCTCACCGGTCGAAAAGACTTTGATTCGGTATAGTCCCCACGGCATCGTTAAGGAAATGACCTTGGTCTCATTCCATAAGACAGGAATATACCAAAATGCCAAACATCAGATGTAAAATTTTGGTGCCAAAACCTCAATGCCCCATTGTAATAACGCAAGAAACATACCAACTGGTCCTACTGTCTTGAAGGGATATATCTCAATGCTGCAGTTTAATTCTGATAATTGTGGGTAATAAGGGGGTCAGACAGGTTATGAAAAAATTCAACCCTATCGAGTGGGGTATCTAATAAAAGCTAGTAACCCCTAGAAACAATCATATTTTTTTTTAATTTTTTTATTAAATTTGTTTAGGAAAAAAAATTAAAAACTTCGCAAATTTGTGTCCCACCCCGCTTATTTCTAAATGATTAATGTGAAAAAAATCTAAAATAATTTTAACAAAATTCATAACTTTATCAAAAAGTATTAGCAACATTGTAAAGTTTAGTATTTCAAGGGATTCTAACAAATGGAAGCATCACTACTCACTTGGACTTACTAACTCACTCACTCACACTCATTACGTCAGGCCCCACCCGATTTTCTTTTCATTTTATATTAATTTTAATATTTCTCTCCTTTTTTAAACTTCTTTCAATTGTTTTGCTTTCCTTTTGAAATACTTTTTATAAGCCGCGAACTCGCAGAAAAGTTAATTATAATGAAAGCAGAAAACGTGTTGAGGCTTTTATTAGCAGAGGTGAATATAAACAGACTCTAGTAACATTTTGGCTAACTATCGCGTTTTTATTTGGGATTTTGAGCCTTGTATGTTTTGCAAGTTACTTTTGTGCATCCAAATTCGTTGAAATAAAGGGATTTAAAATTACTTTTCAATATAACTTTTATTTAAAGTACGAAGAGAAACGTAAATCATTGCAAATACAAACAACTTGCCAAGTCCTTTCTTTTGCAACTGAGGGAGCGAAACCATAAATCACCGAAAAATTCTATGAAAAGAAACTCCTAAAGCTCGGCAGGCTGGGAATCTAAAACTCCCTTTATGGTGCGAGAGTTGTTCTTTTCTATAAATTCTTCGCGTAGAGGTATTTTCTACGGACTGGGAGTAAGGATTAAGGGAGCATTAAAATTCATCTGACGTTGCCGCAGCCATCAACTTTCTTTTCGTATCCATGGCAACCTCGACGAATTGTGTTCATATATGTACAGTGCCTGCCCTGTATAGATGGCGTTAATTTCGACTTTATCCCAGAAATTCAAGCAAGTGGAAAAAAAAACTTCTCCAAAATGTCCAATGTTTTTCCGATTGGTAGTGCCATATATAAGGAAGTAAGTCTGCGTCAGTTAAATGATTGTGTCACGATTCTCTAGAGGAAACAGAAAAACTTGCAGTCTCGGTTCGAACCACAGAAAAGTTGAAGTGATAACGACTAAGCTATTTATTAGGATGCCGGATATCGATTTTATCTGCAAAATTTCATTCGACGGATAATTGCAAGTTATGACAAATGTCAGAAGAAATTGCTGTGGCTGGGAAAAAGTGGACCACGCATGCTCTGCATGTCTATGCTTTAATGAACTTGATTAAGAAATTCCGTAGACGTTAAAGTGGTTGTCGACTATGTTGCATTGAAATCGCAGACGCCACAGGTGATTTTCTACTGAACGGAAACGAGGAGCGACAGTGGCAATTATCACTGTGCAAAGTTAATCGATGCTATTAGGACTTAATTAAGAATAAACGCGTTCAATTATTAATTATGTTACCCCTGGTATTGCGTTGCGGTTTTTTAATGCCTAGAGAAATTGAAGACGATTTTAGCTATTCTAAAAATAACCAACTTGCGAAGATCTCTTATTCGGAGATTAAAACTGAATTATTTAGGTGGGAATGGCAACTGGGGTAACTTCGACCTCAAATGGGAATCACCTGAGATGGCCCTACTCCTATAAGCCAATAACTTCCATGTATTTGGCTAAATTGACGATTAACTTTAGAATTCAGAGAATATGTCGCTTGTTAAGCCCGCCTAACAATTCCGAATCAGTAGAAAGTAAAAATCGGTCAGTGCTTTTACCTGCAGTTACCTAATTTAAGATTGAAAATGGATTTTAGACGTAATAGGACGTTTTAATCTTTTCAAACTCATATTTCCAGTCAGTTTGTTCACAATTTTTAGCTTTATACAGGGCAAGGATCAAAAATATCAAATTCGAAGAGACACGTGATTGATTTGAATGTGTGCTTAGTGTGATCTAAGACGACTCAAGTCTTTATGTTTGACGGAAACTTGGCTGTGTATAGAGGATGCGGAAGTTTTCGGTCCTAGTTACTTGGTAATTCGTCGTAACCGTCACTCTGCACTTTGTGACCCGGTTCCTGCTTGTTCATCTTCCGTGATCTATGACCAAGTTTGTTTATTTCCTGATGGCCTTTCGAACACGATTCTGACTTCTGATGAGTTGCCTGCTGCCATCATTGTCTTTCGCTCCTAGTTTAGGATGACGTTTCTGCAGGCTTGAAGCAGACCTGTGACATGCCGAAAAACTTTTGCCGTTTCTTTGATCTCATCTTTTCCACTGATCCTGCGGCTACTCAGGTGAGACGATGCGTTGCTCCTTAACTACCTGAGTCATTCCATCATCCTGCTCTTCATGCTGTTTATTTCTTTGACTCTGTTGCTGCGGCTGTCCCGCTGATGAACGAGTATTATAATAACTTTGAAAAGGCTGACCCATTATTACTAAATGATTGGTTTTCGACTTCCGATTGACATAGTGTCCTTAATGAATCTGACATTGATATCGCCGTGAGTTCATTTTACAATATCCTTGCCTCATGTTTCGCTCAATGCGTCAATATCTCTAGGTCTAAAGGCTTCTGTACTTCACAACCATAGCTTAATAGGCCTTAAAGACATCTAACGAATGTAAAAAAAAACATCCCAGAGGCGGTTCTGCTCCTCAAGGAGCGACCCTGATTATCAGTTCTATTCTGAGTTGCGTCACAAATATATTTTAGACGTCAGTTCTTTATACAATGACTATATTGGTAGGATTAAACATACTCTGCGTAATGACCCTAAGTAATTCTGAAGATTTCTGAATACGAAGCATAATTTTGACGGATACCCCTCTACTTTATACTTTGGTTCCATGAGTGAAGTAGCTGCGTTCGTGACAAAACGCGTGAGAAACCGATGTATGTCAGCGCTCATACAAGCGTTGCTCTAGCTATAAAACAGCACGCATTTCTTAGGGTAGACGACACATGTGTTGATACGACTCTCATTCGCTAGGAAAGGCTTGAAAATAGAGAAATATTTGCTAACTAGGCGGCCGAATTGGCACTGTCCGCCGTGTCGCTCTAATATCCAAAGAGATGAATGAAATCTACTTAAGAGAATCAACATAATCTGTCCACCGGGGAAGTTTTTCTCCCCTACTGTGGAATATAATTGTGGTAACTCGATAGCGAAGGGATCTACAATATAGGATGTGCTGACGGCGTAGCAATTATGGCCAGAAGGAGGTTCATGGATATCACAGCAGACATCATGAGGAGAGCCGTCAGATTGATAGAGCAGTGGTGCTGGAAACAGAAGCTCTAAATAAGTGCATATAAGTATAAGATAGGAAAAGGAAGGATTTGGGTTGTACACTGTTGGACTGCTGCCTTTAGATATATTTATTAAAAAGATGGCCGCTATGACATTGCTCCGTATCACCCAAAAGTTCAAATTCACATAGATCAGGAAATAACATAAACATGGCATGGGCATGAGATGGTACTTTGTGTTATAAAACATAATATACGGGTTCTGGACATTCCAATGGACAAGATAAGCAAAGAAAGGGTTATCGAAGACAGCGCAACACATCCTCTGTCACTGTGAGGACCTCGGCCGTTTTAGACTCAGACATCTCGGTGGGGCTTTTCCATCACCACTAGGTATAGCTAAGGCAGCCTCCGATTTTAGGTCTAATTAAGGAACTAAAGCTTGGCTATAAAGGAACACATGAGACAGTCGGACGAAGTAGACTCGTGTTGACAGGCCAAAATTGCGTTGGAAGGTTCATAGCGTGCTGTCAGCAGAAGTAGTCCGAACTTGAATCAGAAAACTCTGAAGTCGTTTTTTATGGATGTAGTCAAATCCCAAGGACAACCGTATAATGCGTTCGCATGGCTTTGACCAGAAAGAAATTAGGGTAAATTTTTATTCTAAAAACTCACGGGGAAATCGACACTCGAACCCTGAAACCATGACGTGGTGGTCGTGACACACTTCCATCCATCCAACTCTGGTTGACAATCCTCAGTAACTCGGGTAAGAAAGGAAAGGTGACCCAATAAAGGTCTGTTTCGAGGATTTGGGGTGGCGGGGGGAGGGAGTGGTTTTAGGGAATATAAATCCTACGTGCACGGGTGTGAGGTTCTCCAAGTGTCTTTTGAAGATTTTTCTTCTATTAGTATAAATCCTAAATAAATAAATTTCTTAATTTATTTATTTCATTATTACTTTTGTTTGCATGAAACTAATAATACAAAGTAATTAGCTACTGAAATCTAAAAAAATTTCTTTGAATGTCAAGTAAACTCTTGGCAACAGAACCAGGTTTTAAAGTGGGTGATGAATTATTTGTTCACGTTTTTTCCCAAGACTTATAATGAAGCGAACAATTGATTATTTTGGTCTATGGTAACCAATATTCAACATCTAGGTCGACATACGGAAAGAGAAATTCAATACAAAATTATTTACTTATAAATAAATATTTGCTGAGTGTAAATATGTACATAAGTGCGTTTTTAATTTTTTTAGTCAAATTACGTAAATCGAGTAATTCTTCTAATAAAAAGCCTGGACAATATATAGAGCTATCGAGCATCGGAGATTCACAGAAGACTTCCAATCGTCTAGTAATAAGTTTTTGGGTGTTCCAGTAATTGTTCTTTTTATCGAAATGAAAATGAATTTAATTTTTGTGGCAACTACTTTTGTGACGACCTTTACAAGTGTTTTATGTACGTTTAACGTTTCCGAAGAGGTAAATCCTTTCAGCTGTACAAACTATTGCTTGGACTTTACACTACAGCAAGCAAAGGACCTTTTGCTGTTGCACTACGAGACGTGTGAAAAGAAAGACTATGAAACAAGATCTGAGTGTCAAAAATGGGATAAAAATGTAACGAATATCACTTATGAAAACTTTCCACAATTTAGAAAAGACATGTTTAGTTTATATCTGCATGTGTTTTCAGATGGGAACATTACTGTAGTTCCTTTAGATTAGTGTTTAATGAGCTTTTATTTGTTGCTTCAATAATATAAACTATTTTTTCTATTATATTGTTCACTTCTTTCTTTTATTTTGAACGAACAGAGTAGCTTTTTTTGAGAAAATAAATTTATCTTACCACTAACTTAAAGTGTGAAAAGTTTTAACTTTCTTTACCTGATCACACGCAATCGCGTCCCCCTCGCCAGCTCACCCTAGGTACAAAATGGCGTTCCAGTAGAGGCAAAGTTCTCTCTGCGATTTTGATGTGCTAGCTCTATCTGAAACGTGGTTACACCAGGGTGTTCTGGACGTAGATCTGTTCAATGACTCTTTTTAGGTTTTCCGGAGGAACAGGCATGCTGCTTGGATTGGAGTTCAGTAAGAATTTCACTCCTTTTAATTTGTCGTTATATATCTCCTGATACGTCTAATATCGTTGACAGTAATGTTCGGAGTTGGTACAATATTATAATTTAGCACATTAACTACTTCCATGATCAGTTGGGTTCTAAGGACGAAATTATCCTCGTAGGGGACTTTAACTTATCCAACGTACGGTAGGTATCGAATGATAATGACAATAGCTTTCTTTCCATTGACTTGACTGAAGGACAATCTCAGGTCCTCGACACCAAACGGGTAATGCGATTAACAAAGTGGGAAGAAATCTGTATCTGGTGTTCTCTACGAACTCCACACTCATTTATGTGGAACGAAACCTTCTTCCCTTCACAATATTTTGATTTGTTTCATCCTGCACTGCTTGTGCTTTTCATTTTCTCTCGGTTGTGCTTGTCGATAGCCTCGAAAGCAAGTTTCAACTTAACCTCAGAGCGGTCTATTATGAATACAAACTTCTACAATTATTAGTTCGGTGAAAATATCGACGTGAACAAATCAGGTCTCTACACTAGTTTATACGAGGCTTTCGGGAGGTTTGTTCCCTATGTTCGTGCTAGAGATATAGACTCCGCTCCCCAGAAAATAGAGAATTAAAATAAAATAGATTTTGGAAAAAGCACCTACTTGTGAACAGTGTAACCTGTAGGCATGAATTTATTTCATGGCATGAACATTTTTTAAGCCTTTCTCGTTCTTTTTGTGAAGAATATCTTCAGCCGCAACTTATTTTCTGACTCCCGTACATTTTTCGATTATATCAAATTAAAGGTTTCATAACTATCAGGTTTGGCCTCCATTCTACGGATCTCACATAAAAAGTCCTATGCCTTGAAGTGATTCTTTTATTTTGCCACCTTATGAGGAGCGCTTGCAATTGGTGCACTTGAGAAGCGAGGTTTGGTTACAGAGCATTTTTCTATTCTCTACGCAATCGATTCCTTTTACAAATTGCTTTTTCGCATATTAATTACGGCATGTATGAGCCTATTAAATGCATGTGTAGGTTTGCTAATGATATTGGTGTTTTTAATGTTAATGGGAACAAAGTGGCACTTAAGAGAAGCCTCTATAATTCAGTACTTATTTGTTCTTTTCCATGTTAGTTTGATGAGCCTTCTTCGTTGTCAGAATAGTTAGATAACTTCTTGTGCTGTAGTAGAAAGGAAACTCAGTTATTGTAAAAAAATGTATAAACAAAGCAAATTATTAATCAAGAAACTATGCGTCATACTAATCATAATTAGATTAAGGTAATTATCTAAATGACGATAAAATGACCTGGAATTCAGCAAGTTTTATAATTATCATTAGTTCCGAAGATCAGCTGTTATGTGTTACTCGAGAGAAAAGGAAGAAGCACGGGAGCAACATTTTTATTCTCTTTTCTTTCTTTAAAATATGTGTTCAGACCAGAGTTTAAAATTTTTTAAAGATATAATTAAGCTAATTTTTGGTGCTGAGAAATAAAATTCACAGAACAATTTTAAACTCTGCGTTTGAAAAATTTCTTTAAAACTGTCAAAATGTCAAAGGTAAACAGCTGATTGATGTCATTAAGACTATGGCTAAGTGTCACCACCGCCAGTTACCTAATTACACAGGTCTACAAAAAAGGAGGTGATGATTGTTGTTGAGTAGCTGGGGGTCACTACCGGAGTAGTTTTCTACGTAATATATATGAGGTTATGTACTTAAAAAATGTTTTTTTTTTTTTGCTATTTTTGAAGTTCTGTACAGGATGCACAAAATTAAAAAAGGCAATATATTAGCATCTTAATGTCTCAGCTATCTTTACTCAGACCCACACCAAATTGTGTTGATCATACCACCACAGCCTACTATAGATACAAGCCCGAAAGCTGACACGAACAGCTGACTATAGGTGGTGTAAACAAGCTTAAACTTGCTACAGTTAAGAATAGGAAAATGTTTTATTTGTGTGAAAGGATTGGTTAATCTGTGATACAACAATAAATGAAATAATGACGACACGCTTGGTGGTGAAATGTTCAAACTGTCATGTTTTCCGGGCTTGTATCTAGAGTAGGCTGTGATACCACACAAAATGACACGAGTCCCTTCGCAAAATATTCAGACAAACCATTCTTCAAATATTCGCCCACCCCCGCTGTTAAACTAGCCAAAAACAACTTTGTGTCTAATTACTTCCTTCGTCGAGTCCACAGATATAATTTCATTTAAACTCGGAAAAGCAATTTTCCGGCACGCACAATGCCAATAAAATTCGTTTGGCAGAAGCTTTTATTTGACGTAGATCCTACCCACATCGAAGGATACACATATAGTGCTGATCCACCACTCTTACGGCTCTGTGAGTTTTCCTTCATTGTAGTCGTCGTATAGCATTTCAGGAGCTGCACTTCGTGACTACCTAAGCTACAGTTCCTTGTACAAAAACGTGCACTACACTGCCAAATGCCTCCGGGACAATAGCAGAAGCTTATAAGGAACAGGAAGAAGCGGCAAACACCGAATTTTATGTATTTATTTGTTGGGTAGCTGCTTTTCCCGGAAATCGATACCTTTGGACGCATCTAGCATGATATCACATTCGGTTGTAGCGTTTTCTTTATCGTGTGAAACAGTTTCGCAGTCCTGATGCCATCAAGGGCGAACTGAGTGAACATAAACAGGAAAGGCTTGTGCATAGCGATTGGGGTTGGTGCTTCTAACTCCTGTTCCAGTATAAGGGTCGAAAGGAACTGGTTAAATAAGTCTTGCCAGCAATAAATTGGCAATTTTTCGACCTTTCAGAGCGAATTAAAGGGCTTCTGGGGATACACTTTGTTTGGCTGATTTATGAATGACTGTTGCGCAGCATAGTAAATTATTTTGTAATGTAATGTTCTCATTGGTGGGGATTATTTAAATGAGCCCCATTCTAGCATAAGCAGAAAGGCCGAGGGCAAGTCGCTGGCAATTTTTAAATTCATTTGACTGCCTGAATCGCCCTGCAGCCTGAAACGGACGAACGAACATTTGGAAGCAAATTTCATAAATCAACGACCCTCTGCCTCCCACTTTTAGTCAGGGAAAATATTTGCAAATGGCCTCCGGGAAAAATTGCAGCCGAAGATATACAGTCATTATCAGCAAAAAGTGTGACACTTATACCCGCAGAGGATGAATAACCCTAACCCGGATCACACTAGCAGTTGAGTGATGTTTCTAAAGCGCTCACGGGACTAGACAAATATTTATCCAGCCATCGTTTTGATTGGTGTTCATTTTTCATCAGAATTTTGAGAGGGTTCCGTGTCCGATATTACATACAGTAAGAAGGGCAAATTTCCCTAGATCGCGTTTTGTATAGATTTTCGCGGGAACGTGTGTATTGTTTCTTTAGTCCGACAACCGTTTTACATTGCTTGGACGGTGATGGTGTGAAATAAATTGAATTTTTCTAATACTATCCTCTTTATGACGTGACACGCTTCGTCCAGGAAATTAAGTTTCGCACCCCATCACTTCAGTGGGCTAACCCTTAATAGGGTGATAGAAATCTGCAAACACACCAACCTCTAATTATCAGAGCAATAAAATTAGACAAATAGAGACAATAAAGAAAACAAATTATATTTGAAAACTGAAGTTTTACTTGTCATGTGACACTTGGAGAATATGTACCCATGTATTATAATGTATGTAAAACGTAACACTTTATTAGGAAGTTATCCGATTCGACGACAAACATGTTATTATCTCAAGATTAACGCGCTTTCAGAATCCTGAAATCTCAAGAGACTTCTTAGACAGAAGAAAACCAATCTATCTATCACGAAACAAAGCTCTATAATTCTGTACATATAACTTAACATAGGAGAGACAACCCTATTGATGATAAAAAAAACAAGTAAGGCAATCCAGACTCTCCAGAGAATTATCCTGGGATTTGATTTTTGAATACTCTGGCAAAAATATTTCCGGGTAACTTATTGAACAGAGAGGAGGTATTTGTTGAAAGCTCGAATCTTTTAAGCGAGTCACAAGCCGGATTCAGAACAGGCTATTCTACAGTGGACCATATTTTTACACTGGCAAACATGGTGGATATTATGGCAAAACGTGGAAAGAAAATGTACGCAGTGTTTGTGAATATGAAAGCTGCTTTTGATAGAGTTAACAGGAGAGCCCTATTGTACAAACTAAGATTAATGCAGTTTTCTATAATAATAATTCATAACCATAGTTAAACAACTTTATTCTGGCACAACAGCGGCGGTTTGGAATGGCTTGATCTTGTCAGAATTGTTCCAAGCCAAAACAAGCTTAAGACAAGGATGTCTCTTAAGCCCAATTCTCTTCGCCCGAATCATGAATGATAGCGTGGATTTCCTACCTGGTGGAGTGGCCAAGATTCTGCTGTATGCGAAGTTTCCAGGTATGCTGCAAACTACGTTGAACAGAATGAATGAATACTGCAAGACCTAGGGTTTGGAGGCCAATCTATGAAGGCCAAGGATGAAAAATGGTATCTGGATGGTGCACAGGTGGAGGTTACAGACAGTTATAAGTATCTGGATATAACACCAGTGCAACATGAAAGGGCATCTAACGGAAAAACTTAAAGCGTCAATGAACGCAATAAATGCGACATGGGCCAACTTACTACGGGTAAACGAGGTAACACATAGTGCTAAATATAAAGTTTTTCTTTCTGCAGTCAAATCGATAAGCTCTATGGTGCTGAAATTTGGGGAAATAAACCCTATGAAGATGATGAGAATCTGCGCAGATACTTCCTCGAGAGATACTTCCATCTACCAACAAATAGACCTAATTACATGTTGATCCTCGAGACTGGATTGCTTACGCTCTACATCGATGCGCTACAGATACACTTCAAGTACTTGCTAAAAGTGTTGAAATATCCGGAGACGAGATTTGTGCGATTAACTATGGAATGCATTATAGTCAAAAATATTGGATGGCATCAAAACTTGCAACAACTTGGACAGTTTGGCCAGATATTGTACACGAGCTTATCAATATAGGAAGGAGTTCATTGATTAAAACTCGCGCTCATTGGAACGTAATATAGTCAATAGTCTGCTGACGGTATAAACCATGCATATAAGATGTATGATATGAATAGTTAAAAAATAAATGAATTATTATTATATACAAAGATGTAGAATAATTCGTGTGTATTCACTGTTAGCAGATGTTTATTCACAGCCTATTCACCACCAAGAGTTTCGTCATCATTTAATTTTTGTTGTACCACAGAGTAACCAATCCTTGCACACAAATAAAACTGCACACTCTCGTAACCAAAACCAAAGAGAAACGCTGATGTCATTGATGCATTTTAAGCTCAATACTTCAACAAAACGAGCACAAGAGAGTTTTACCTTTAAAATACATATAAATTGTAAAGAGTGACACGTTTTATCGTGTTCACATGTTCAGAACATTTGTAGGTTAACCTTTAGTAAAATACAATTTGAGACTTTAAAAATATTGCGAGAAATACTACGAGAAAGCGCAATTCCCCAAACTTCTCCTTATGCCTACCGTGGCAAGTTTTGGTTTGTTTACACCACCAATGCTCAGCTGTTAATGTCAGCTTCCGGGCTTGTATCTAGCGTAGGCTGTGGTTTATTTCAGCGCTTTGAACGTGATAATCCATAACTTAAACTAAAAATTGAGATTTATTTGGAATTATTTAAATTCAATTCAGCGAAGTTAATCTAATCGAAAAACAAATACCATATTCAGTTGGCATGAACTACCATAAAAAAATATTTCAAGTATTCTATCTATTTTCGGGACCGTTATTAATATTTAATAAATATCACTTTGGAGCAACTACTTTGGAGCACTCCAGTGTAGGTGTAGTTGACTTTATCCATAACAAGTCCTTACAAAACAAATTTTAATAAAAATCCACCGTGATTGAGCACTTAAGAAAACACGTGATAATTTCGGAGCTCACTTAAGCCTCCCTTAGGCGCGTTGATTATCAAGTTGTCTCAATTACCTAATACCCCGACCTATACAGAAATGGAAGTCTGGGTGCTACATATGCCATATAACACGATGCAGCACCGGGAAAAGTAGAACAATCCAATTTGCTATGCAAGAGGATAATCGCCGACGTAAGGCACGTAATCACAAGGTGCGACCTTCAGCTAGATTTGCATGATTTTTTGCTGGATGTACACAGCACCCCACCTGGATCAGATCTAATAAAAATGAGCCACTTCGCTCCGTGCAATTATAGAAACTCCACAAGGTTTCAATGCCATCTAGCCTGAGTGCGTGTTTATTGCTTCTCATTCTAGCATTGTTTTACTAAATTGCGACGTTTGTTAGGGAAATGACACGCGAACATAACCTCAAAGCATGGGCACAATGAACGTAATAAAACGCAAAGTGATGCAGGAGCATGTTTACCTAGCGCCCCCATATCTGTGCTGTAGGGCTCACTGCACCAGATGACTACATTCAGGGAGGGCTGAGCCAGCTTTCTTCTGAGCAAATTGAAGGAAAACATCTGAAATATAAGGAAAACACGTCAAACGAGAGCTGGATCCCTTGGCGAAATGTGCCTTCGATGGTATTCGGGGGGCAGCCGAAGAGGAATAATGAAACTGGAACTGGGTGTTGTCCTGAAGGGAGTTACTATGGCAACTCGAGGAATCACTATCGCATGGCTTCGTCTTTTACAACATTATTCCTTTATGTCCTGGAGCTTAAGTCCGATTGTACCAAACGGTTTGCGGGCAAATTTGGAGTTGGTTGGGATAATTACGCTGCGACAGATGCGGCCGCCCGACGATCAAATGAATCAAACAGAAAAGTTGCTTTGTCGACTTTTTGCTTTGTCTCAAATGCACAAGAAGTCCCCCGCTGGAATTTGACCAGTCGATGGAGTGCAATTGAAATCTATAGGGAGGCTCTTTCCCCCTTATTGTTCCTATCCGGTTAATGGAAGTTGGCAGGTTTCAAAGAAAAGGATAAACTGAAGCCCCTGCAAATGACATGGAAAAGTAATTTTCATGAAGTGGACTCAAATTTTTCGAGCAATTTATAAATTTACCTTCACCTGGGCAAGGGGGCAGGACACAATGGCATGAATTAGTTAGTATCAGACACATTTAAGTGCTTGCAACAATAAATGTTTGGACAACAAGCAATTGGAAAAGTTTTGATTTGGTTTTTATTTAACACTCTTCACTTAGCTTTCAAAGTAAGGTGAGCTTTGTAATTAGAAGTGGGCGGAATAACAGGAAACATTTCATACCTTTGAGAAAAGTTTAAACGGTTATTAAACCGGTAACATCTAAGAAGTATTTATTTGGTTTCAAACAATTCAAATTATTAAAGGCTTGGCAACGGTGTTGAAAAAAAAATACCGGCCAAGTGCCAAGTGTAAAGATTTTAAATAAGCGAGGGCGCGGGGAGACATTGGCAACGCTGTAATTTCTCGGCCGCGTTAAAACACATAAATTGTGAAAGGTAATGGAATGGTGATAATTTTCGTGCAATACCTTATTGAGAATTTTCAAAAAAAATTCGATTTTTTTTGAGTTGTAAATACTTTTGGAGATAAGTTGGGGGCACAAGGATTTTTAACAATTTTTAAAATTAATAAATAAGTATAAAAGTAGATAATTTATGATTTGCACTAGGGTCCCATCAAATGCATGCATCGAGATGCAATAATCTGATTGGTTAAAAACATATAACCTATTCATAGAATGCTCTCCTTTTCGCACGAAGTGGATGCAAATTTTGTTGAAGGAATTTTCCTTATTTGAAGATGCATGAAAGCGGCAAATAAACATAACCTCAAAATAAACTGTAAAGAAAGACAGCAAGCAAGGGAAAAATTGTTATTTTGTAACATAACAATTCTTCAAATCTTTCCTTCTAAATATTCGTGAAATGTTCATATTTTCGCCCATAATATTGCAGAAGATACTATTTCTCTTGCAAATTCCTTTTTTTTTTCTCAGTTTGCTATACTAACATAACTACTGCGCTACCCAAAATAAATCTGTAATCGGACACAAATATCCGAGGAAACACGAAAATTGCCCGAAGCACATTTTGCAGAGCGATGCATGCATCTTATGAGAGCCCGTCCCTAATGAAAGAAGATAAAATTACCTAAAATTCAGTAAGTTTTCTAAATCTCATCAAACCAGAAGATCTACTGTGCCAACTTTAGAGAAAAAGAAGAAAGGGAGCAACCTTAGAATATAGAACTACAGAAAGTGCCCTTATAATCAGAAAATTAAGCATTTTTCTTCATGTGGTTGAACATGAAGAAAAATGCTTAATTTTCTGATTATAAGGGCACTTTCTGTAGTTCTATATACTAAGGTTGCTCCCTTTCTTCTTATTACCTTAGTGGTAGTTTTTTTATATACGTAAAGTCCGACAGTCAGGCGGCACTCAAGGCTGACTGTCTCATTGCTCTCGCAGAACTGGCTCAGGACAACAGCATCACGCTGGCCTGGGTACCAGGGCACGAGGGCATTGAAGCCAATGAGAAGGCGGATCACCTGGCAAAAAAAGATGCGGATTCTCAGTTTATCAGACCCGAGCCATTCTGTGGCTACTCGAAAATCCGACTAGCAATGCGCATCAGGTCATGGGAGGGCAAATGCAAGCACTCACACTGGACAAATATTCCAGGGTTAAGACAGAAAACGGAAACGCTGTTTTCACTGAGCAGACCAGATTTAAGGCTCATAACAGGACTTCTTACTGGTTACTGCCCCTTGGACTTCTGTTTGGAAGAGGAGGAGACAGCGGAACACATCCTCTGTCACTGTGAGGCCCTCGGCCGTATCAGGCTCAGAAGTCTCGGTGGGGCTTTCTCATCAGAACTAGGTATAGCTAGGGTAGCTCCCAAAGAAATTTTAGGTCTAATTAAGGAACTCAAGCTTGATTGCGGGGCTTAAGTCAAAATTAGGATCAATTCACAAAGATCATCTTGGTCGAAGTGACTAAAGGGTGATATAAGTCCTTGATCCACTCCTAATAAGAATAAATAATAATAATAGTGGTAGTTTTCACCATAGCAGTAGTAAAAAACGGAATTTCTCGGGAAGGGGCAAACAAGTTTTGAAATTTAAATATATTTTCCAAAAATAAACAGCCATAAAATTGACCGTCACTGGATATCTCAGGCGACACAGAAATTCCAATTCCTCAGAAAGTAAGCAGACTGAGAATGGGGATAGAAACTTTTTTATTTTCATGGTTACCCTTTTTTGTCTTAAGAATTTTAATGATTTACTCTAAAATTAAACATGTCAATAAACATATTTATGCTAGTTGCTTGCCTGAAAAAGGATATTCCACGAGTCCGTCGTCGATTATTTTTGCAACAATGCACTGCACACTTTATTTTAAAAATCTGTCATTTAAAGTCGATAAACTGTCTCAAGTTTTTAAAAACAAATCACTCTACTAATAAAGTCTTGATTTTTATTATACTTTTCACTAATCACTTTTTATTTCGAATAATATCGCGAATAATTTCGACCGATCTAGAGATTACAATTTTAATCTGCCATCTGTCAAACTAAGTCGACAACCCCGCACATCCCGTTCCTCACCCTGCCTACAAGAAAAATGCTTAAACACGTACTAGTAAACGTCCAGGCAAGGGCACTTCCTTCAGTTCTATATTCTAAGGCAGCAACGTTCTTCGAGGAACTAAAGGAATGGCTATAAACGTAATTTTTTGGAAGCATCTCACTACTTCTAACACACTTCCCACTACAAACGCAGTCTGATCAGTGCTGCAGTAATTTTTTTTCTAGGTAAGATATTACTTTAAGTAGAATAGCCCCCAAAAATTGTATATTTGTTACGTCTCTGCTCCAACTTAAAGCAAGTTCAAGTAAAAAAAATAAAAAATTCTAACCAAATGTAAACAAAAGGGAAAATGTGTGTGTTTCAAGTATCTTCTTCTTATTGAAGAAATTAACACACACGTACAGGATTTTTACACGGTATAGCCGTTCCGTTTAATTATTTTTCGTAGGCAACGTTTTTATTCTCTTTTCTTCCTTTAAAATATACCATATTTCCAGACCAGCGTTCCAATATTTCTTATTTTTATTAAACCAAATTGTCATTTTTTTAAAACTGTCAAAACGTCAAAGGCAAACAGCTGACTGTCATTATTGAGGATATGGCTAAGTGTCAACAGTTACCTAATCGTTAATTAGTGTTTAATCATCATTCAATTTAATTAAAAATTTTTAGCGCTGCGTATCTAGGCTATTCCCCACAGGACAGTAAATCTGTTATTCTCCGCAAAATTACTAATTTAATCGTGAACCAATCGTTCTGTTCTGTCTAGACAACACCAACAATTGGACAAAACCTGCAGAGTTTATTAAAACTTGAAACTCGACTAAACAATTTTCCCCCATCATGGAACTAACCATAATAAATGATTGCGCCTTTAACACCTCATCCGCAGGGAAATGTTCATTTCGTGTAAAATTTTACACATTTTGTTATAATTTTCCGCTGGATTATTGTGTAGGTATTATTCTATGGTTGTCAGAAAAAAAGATAAGAGAGGGGGAAAGCCTACAACCAACTTATTTTGCAACTCTCTAGCGAAATTAAGCCGAGTCGCATAAATCAGAATTACAAAGGATGACACTTTCGGCATTTCTACAGGTACAGTACAAATTTTGTTCCGCCCAAAGTATAGTATTCTCCGACAATGTATGTACGTGTAAAAGTGGATTTATGGCGAGACTAAATTTCTTCATTTTTATAAAAAAAATTTTTGCAAAAGAATAAAAGAGGAAATTTCCAGACTTCCGATTACATCAAGGAAAGGAACGATGACACGAGCCATAATTAATCCGGTAATAAATTTACCAAGTTCAGTGTCGTACGCGATCGATGAATTTTCTGTTGACAGCGTAGGGAGTGGAGAAGGAAGTTTACGTGAAAATGGAAATAGAAAAGAACAACAAAAATTTAAAACTGCTGGTGGGGCTAGTTAAATCGATTAAGTTCACCCACCCAGTCAGTAGAGAATTAATAAGAGTTTTCCACTGGATTGAAGTTTTCCTCCACTTCCACCTTTAAGTTTCCAATTCCAAAATTATTTCATATTGCTCAAAGAATTCTGCAAAATTTTACCCAAGATCATGTTCCCGAAGTCAAGACGAAAAATCGACTGACAGCTTTAAATTTTTTAAAAAGTTGCTCCTTTCAGTTTTCTTCCTTAAGTTCTTTTCGTGGGCTAATTGCAATTCACAAATTCACCCTACTTTGTGTTTTGGCCTTCTTTGTCTCCTGGAACAATTCCCTCAAATTATGTCCTGTTTCTGGTGAAACTTAATTATGGCGGCAGACTTTAAATATTTTATTCCGAGGAAATAACCGTTACTTCCTGAAATTTTTATGGTTGGACGCAGACCATAGCCTTTTTGTCTTATGTCATTTTAACAAATTGAGGCTTTCAAAAGTTCTTTAAGAGCACAATTATCCTTCATCCCACTTTTTTGTTGATTTTATGGCGAATAAAAGTACTTAAATTGTCGCAGCTTTAGTCGCCATTCTCCAGGGGATTTAAAGTATGTTCACTTGCTTTAGAGAGGGGGGGGGGGCTGATTGTGGCTGTACAGTGCCTATTATCGCAGTACGACACGGATTCAACAAAATTTATCGACATGGACGACCTGTTTGTTACCAGCGAGGACAGGAACATTTAGACATTCTTGGACTTACATATAGGCAATTTGAAAACCCGACGTGTCAATGTGAGAACATTTAATAGATGACGTTATGAGCACGTAAAATCTGCAATCGTGCAATCTGATCGCAAAGTTACTGAAGTGATTGAATTATCTACTCTAATCAGACGTGATTAAGGGGCTAATATTATTTTAGACATTGCCTACTGTCCATCTCTTCCCGTTCTGCGGTACTACCTTTAACTCCTGCCATAATTTTTTAATTTGTACACTTGAATTGGAGAATAAGTATGTATTGATAATAACTTCCGGCCAATCGATATTCAGGAAGAACCGGACACACCAATTGACAAGTGCATGTAGCTTAGATCACAGCCTACTCTAGATACAAGCCCGGAAGCTGACATTAACAGCTGAGCATTGGTGGTGTAAACAAACCGAACCTTGCCACAGTAGCCATAAGAAAAAGTTTGGGAAATTGTACGTTCTCTTAGTATTTCTCGCAATATATTTAAAGTCTTAAATTTATTTTTTTTAGGTTAACCTACAAATGTACTGAACATGTGAACGCTATAAAAATTGTCTCTCTTATACAATTTTCATGTGTTTTAAAAGGAAAACTCTCTTGTGCATATTGAAGTATTGAGCTAAAAATGCGTCAATGACATCAGAGTTTCTCTTTGGTTTTGGTTACGAGAGTGTGCAGTTTTATTTGTGTGCAAGGATTCGTTATTCTGTGGTACAACAAAAATGAAATAATAACGAAACGATTGGTGGTGAAATTGCCGAACTATCATATTTTCTGCGCTTGTATCTAGAGTAGTCTGCGCTGGGATGTTATTTGACATGTCACTATCCATTTTGGATAGTCGTACAATAGAACAGATTTTACGTTTGATTCAAAGATTTACAGTTTTGTGCATCTGGAAATGTTGTTATTGCACCATATTCCAGTGAAAGTATTAAATGCGTTGTTGTTCGAGTCTCTACATCAGCTTCAGCTCCGCATCTCCTGTTACTATCCCACATGTTCTATTCAACACTCTTCAAGATAAATTTCATCCTGTTTCCTAGAGTTTGGTTTTAGTAGCATTGGTCTTAATCAATATTTTGCGACTTTCTGTGCTCAGGGCTTGAGTTACATAACCCTGTTTGTTGGATTAACAAAGTTTATAGTTTATTGGATTAGGGGGAGCTTCGGCCAGCGATGTGACGCTATCGTTTTATCGACAATGTGCGAATCTTACAAAGAAACTACGAGGTATTTGCGGTATAGTTTGATTGTGCTAAGAGGATTACGTGTTAATTTTACCTTGCGATGGATTTTCTTTATTTAATCGAATATGGCATAGGTATAATCTTGAAAGCAACAAAAGTAAAAAGGTATTTGCGCAAGGTGTTCGCATGTACATCTCCGCGGTTTTTGTTTTGCTTTATGCTTACGTTGTTGAAAATTAGAAACGAACTTGGAGTTTACAATAATGATTCAAAACTATTCCTTTCTTTTAACCACAAAAGTTGTTCCAGAGAAAATTATGTAAATATAAAATTAATATTTTAATTTGAAGGTTTGATTGAAAAGTTTGTTTAAGCGTTTTGACTTACGTCGTTTCGAGTTAAGACGTGGTTTTATATAATGAATTAACGATTTAGTATTCGAAGGGGTTCTCTGTACTTTTGAGAAACGATCTATAGTGTGTATACGTACAGTTGTGGCCACACAAATATCACATATTAGAAAAAAGACTTGCAAGCTCTTTATCATATTGTCCCCACTAAGATATATGACTGTAAGCATCCTTGTTGTCGCTGAAGTTCATCCCGATCTTCAAAATTGTTACTAAGTTCAGGGATTAGATTAGCGTGTTATAGAGATAGATAAAAAGTGTTTTTTATGAATGAGATCAATAGCCAGCCTGTTATAATTCAATTTAATTAACAACGCTGCTCCCGCCAACCTCCCTTGATGCCAAGGGCTTGATATTTGATGGTGCATTTCTTGCTGATCATCTTTCTAACTTGACTGACGGTTTTTCGAGTGGTCCCGATGGTATCCCTGCTTCCTTTTTTAAGAGTTGCCGATCATCTTTTGCTCATGTTCTTTGTTATCTGCTCAATCCTTCCTTACATTCTGGCCGTGGGGCTGTGGAAGTCTTCTTTTCTTATCCCCCTCCATAACAAGGGCTGTAAGTCCGACGGCTCTAACTATCGACCGATCGCCAACCTGTGCCATGTTGCGAAGGTTTTTGAGTCCCTCGTTAGTGACATACTTCAATTTCATTGTACGCTTTTTTTGGGATCTTTCTGCATGGCTTCCTTAAGGGAAAATCGACGACTACTAACCTTATTGAATTCAGTAATTATTCTTTACCGACCATTGAGGCTGGCAAACAGGTGGACTGTGCATTTACCGATTTCAGTAAGGCCTTTGATAGGATCGATCATGGAATCTTGGTCTAAAAGCTGCCCCTTCTCGGTTTTCCTTCTTGTTTCGTTGATTGGTTGTCCTCTTACGTGACAGGTCTTACACAGTGTGTCCTGTTTCGTGGAGCCCTTTCCGACCAAATTCTTGTCACCTCAGGGGTGCCTCAAGGTAGTATTTTTGGTCCGCTCCCGTTTATCGTATATATTAACGATGTTTCGCTTCTTTTGTCCAGTAGTAGAATTTTCTATTATGCTGGTGATGCTAAGATTTTCCGCGCTGTTTCTCATGAATCGGACATTAACATCCTGAGCTCAGATTTGGCAGTGTTCAGCGACTCGTGTTTACGGAACCGCCTTCCTTTAAATACGGGCAAGTGCATCGTTTTGACCTTCTGCCGTAGAAGACATCTTGTCCTCTCCGACTACTCCGTCAACGGCATTGTCTTGGGTGAGAAACTTGGGAGTGGTCCTCAACTCTCGTCTTTCTTTCGAGGTAGAGCTAACTCGATGATAGGCATCGTTAAAAGATGGTCCAAGGAACTTGATGATCCCTACCTGACCAAGCTTCTATACTGTACCTTCGTTAGACCTATTTTGGAATACGCTAGCCCTGTATGATCTCGTTACTTCGCCGTTCACATCGACCGCATAGAGGCGATGCAGGGCAAATTCCTTAGGTTTGCCCTACGCGGGCTTACCTGGAATGATCATTGCGTGCTCCCTCTTATGCCGATCGTTTAGGACTGATTTCTCTGGACTTCCTGGAAATGTGGCGCAATATTTCGAAAATAGTAATAGGGCGAGCGTACTCTTTACGACATACACCAATCCATCACGTCGATGCCTCGCCTCTTCAATCAACACTTCGACGGTTTTAATATGGCATTGTCAAAATAAAACTATCAGAAACTTAAAAACGTAAAGCGAAGTACATTTTTACTGCAATTTTTTGGCAGCTGACCATTTTTAATGACGTTGAATTTTTCATGCCTATAGCGTACTCATTCACACTAATTGCTGACTCAACTTTAAAACAATTAAAAACAATTAAATGACAGACGGGTTTAAGCATTTAAATTTGGCTAAAATAAATTATTCTCCGCGCTTTTAGCAATGTTTTTACTATAGGGCGCCATTTATATATTTTATGCAACAACAGAAAAGAGCTTTACAACATCACAACCGTTTAAACTCCAATAAATTCCACATACAGTCGCGTTACACGCGATTATATATTTTCACCCTGAAACTAGGATAACGATTTCTTACATATACCACCTTCTTACGTCACCTCCTCTTCTGTTACATTTTACCATGAACCTATAAACTTAAAAGATAATAAACCGCTTAAGTGCAACTATTTAATGAAAATGCCAAAACTTATCGATTAATTTAACCGTGCGAAGTAAAGACACGCTGGCGCCAAGGGAGGGAATAGGTTTTACAGTGTCATAAAATATTCATAGCAATAACAAGGCTAGTACCACAAGGCGACGACGAGGGGAAGAAGTATCTATCTGCATTCTATGCGGGGTGAAAGAGTGGTATCAACGGACGACAACGATGGAATCTACTAAACCCCAGCTGTCATGGCCATGGCAATTGGGAAAAGAGAAAGGAAGTTCTTCCATTTTCATTCTGAATATGCTAACAAGATGGAGTGGGAGAATGCTTGCGAGTATGTTCCATAAAATTCCTTTCAAGAAAATTTCATAACACGTAAAAAATTTATTTGAAAATCATTTGAATTTAGAAGGTTTGAATTAATTTTAATTAAGTCTCCGGCGTTTGTTTTGCAGACTCAAGTACGAGTATACAAAATCCGAAGGCACCTGTACGTGTACCGACAGGACAAAGAACGTTAAATTGTCTGAAAGAACGGCCCTGAAATGGTTCTTACTGCATCTATGGGGTGATTGCACCCCTTGGTCTTAATTACACAAGGTAATTTCGTAATTTAATTACTCCTCAGTTTGCACGAATGTGGGGCTGTAGAGGTGTTGCACGACTTTCTCAGCTTAGCTTTCTTATTCAAGTATTTCGTTTTCGTTTCGTTTCGACAAAGTTTGCTTTTCACAAAGGAAATAAGGTGAACACACCCTGATCCGTCAAAGAAGCTTACAAGAATTTTTCTGAAACACGTCTTTGTAATTTTTACCATTTTTATCTCCTCTTTGTGTGCGATGAAATTGGCTTAATAGTAAATAACAAAAAAGGGCCGCCGCCGCCATCGATTGATTGAACTGGCGCTAAGCTTTTCCTTAAATTTCCAAGTTGATATGGCCGTGACGTCAAGCCCCCGAAAACCTCTTTTTTCAAAATGTTTGTCTTTTTTTATATATATTTTACTCGAATTTAAAGTTATGCAAATATTTTTCAGATTCTTTCATACGGGAAGGATAGTAGAGGTAAAAGACAGCTAAATATGTGGATAGCACGGTACCTACTTGCATTACCTTTGTTTGAACGTAGGGTGTTGGAGCGCCAAGAAGCTATAGTTCTGTTATCATGGTAAGTTTTGCAACAATTTTTAATTCATTCTGATGGTGACTAATCACGTTGGTATTTTGGTCGTCCAGCCATGCAAGCATAACATTGAAATTTGTTGGAGGTAAGGTAGAGAATACAAGCTCTGTGCAATAATTTCGGATAGCCGCCATGGTGCGCGATTTTACTGTGATTATTGACCAATCTGTCACTTTTGAGAAGTTAGGGCAGGGCGCGAATTGTAAAGAGTCATTTTAAAATGAATTTTTTTTAAACATTTTGAATTACGGGGCATTAATTTTGTACGAATTAAGTTTAAGTAAAATTAATTAATAAGTTTTCCGACTTCGTGAAAATTTGTCTGACTACCGAAGAAAAACAGAATTATTTGTCTTTTGTAACAACTTTTGCAGAAATTTATTGAATCCCTTATTCAAGAGCCTGGGATTTCACTACGCCACCTTGTTTAAATTTCACTTAAATAACATTTTCAGTGAACTTCTACTATTTATTTATTTATTTATTAACAATACTTCATCAAAGTGCTGACTACTACAAAATACTAAAAAAACAGTATAATTCTATATAAAATCAAAGAATAAGGAGAGAATTCACAAAATATAAAAATGCAAAGGTGCATAAAAAGTGACTTCAACAAAGCTGACAAAGCTGTGATCAATTCATTGACCCCATAATTAGTGCGATGAAAAGGTAACTGAAGGAAGTCGTGATTCCTCAGAGACCGAGTCGGAACCGATATGCCGAAACAAGCCAAGAGAACATAAGACTCTTTGGACCCCCCGAATGCAGTCGACAGCAAAAAGGATTCTGGAGTTATAGCGTCTCTTTTCAGGGAGAGTTTGAGAACAAGAATTTTATGAACTAGCGTTGCTAACCATGTTCAATTGCAAAAATACAAAAGTTTGAAAATTCCATTAAATTGGTGGTAGCTGATTTACCCCTTATGGGGGCCATGTTGAAATGGCTGCAAGAAGGGTTTGCAGTGGAAGTATAGAACATTGCAAATAAATGCCTCAAAAATCTTGGATATACAGAAAACATTAGCAATTGGTCTATCGTTCGAAGTTTCGCATTTATCACCATTTTTGTGAAGAGGAATAATTAATGAGGTTTTAAAAGCTTTTGGAAAAACACCGCAACGAGTTGAGAGATTAAATAAATAACACAGAATAGGTGCAAGAATGGGACCACATCTTTTCACGAGTGAGGGCGGAATGTCGTCAGAACCAATTGAAAAGCTATCAGCCAAGGAAGAAATTTTCTTCAAAATCGTAGCTTCGTCAAGTAAAAGATCTTTGGATTCGGGAAAAGTTGATGGAAACTTCGTCAAATAGGTAAAATCCTTAAGGCTTATATCCGCGAACCTCCAAAATTGCTTAGCGCGGCTCCTAGAGGAACAAAACCTCTTCCAGGCCTTACATTTAACAGTCTTTAAACGTTTTAAGGAGCTATCAAACCAAGGCTGGTTAGAACGTGAGTTATTCGATTTAGAAATAGCGACACAAGAAGTAAAACAGATAGACAGTAAATTATAGAAAGATCTTACGGCCTCATTAATGTCTTGTTCGTTGAGGACGCTCCTCCAATCACAAGCTGAGAGCCAGTTGTTAATCACGGAGAAGTAAGCCTTAATAAAGTTATAACAAGCGTTATCTGGGACACAAGTGTCATCACAAAACGAAGGTAAGGCGCCAGTTGGGCAAAATAAATACAATGTAGATAAATCTAAAACTGCACCTTCGTAGTTCAATAATAAAAGGGATCTCTAAGCAATAAAATCTCATTCCGCCAAATACCCAAATGAGGCGCCAGTCTAAAATGAGATTACGCGAAGAGGTAAAGTACGCTGTCTTCACAAAACGAAGGGAAAAACCCAAATTCGTAGTTCCTTAAAAAAAAGGATATTTAAGTAATACATTATCATTCCGCCAAATAAACTCATAAGGCGCCATTTTAGAATGATATTATGCAAAGAGGTAAGATACACAGACTGATAGAGAAGTTAGACTTCTTAGAAATGTTCGATCTCGCAGTTTAAATAGTGTCGCATGCTAAAATAAGAGTTCAGTCTTCAAGATAAGTGTGTAGTGAAAATTAGATAGTAGTGAAAATTAGATAGTAGAAAATGAGATATGGTGAGTACAATTCTAGATAATTTGCAAGTGGTCTAGGTAATTCTAAGAGGTCTACGTAAGTAGCATAGTTGAAATACCGGGTGACCGTCATTATATATTAGGCCTAGTAATTGTGAGTGTGTGATGATCCTCCGGGTGACTTGTGTTATAGGTCTAGGAGGCAGGATGTGTGTTTGTGTAAATATGTAGAGTTGCTCACTGAGACGTAGTCTCACATGTTATTTTCTTTTATTTCAGAACATAATAGTGTGCAAGGGCGTGCCGAGGCGTAAATATAAACAGTTGTGACTATTGGATTCTTCCCAGTCGTGTCTAAATTGTGTAATCGTAGGAAGTATCGAATCAAAAAAAATATAAATTTAATAAAGTCTTGTTTTGAAAATTCTTAATAAAATCTATGATAAATTAATAGTGCCTAATACAAGAAGCCATCATAGCTGGATCAATGAAAAGAGCAATATGAAGCGCAGGGTGATGACCCGACTCAGGAACAAAGGGCATCGTCTTACCATTATACTAGCAGGATCAGTAGAAAAAACGAGGTCGAGGAACCTTCCATGACCGTTAGATATGCTGCAAGTCTGTGTTAAGCCTGAAGATGCAAGGCTATCTGCTATATAAAAAAAAGAAAATTGATTGACAAACCGAAAAGAAGGAACCAAGCCATCATCCGAGTGAGAGAGCTCCCAACCAACTTCAGGCAGATTAAAGTCACCCGATTCAAGAAAACCGATTCAAGAAAACCCGATTCAAGAAAACGATTGCAAGTGGACCGAGTGCACTTTACCGTCTTCGGCGGGCATTTCATACGACGTGTTAAATCATTTTAAATTTACTAAGTCAATTTGGAAAATGCTGACTATACCGATTTTTGACCGAAAATTTGAACTGTTTAAGACTAAATATAGTACGCTAAGCTATTCCAAAACTGTTTTTCAAAAGAAAGTTGAATTCGAATGAAAAGAATTAAATCCCTGTCCCTATCGCAGGTAGATTTTTATTATGCAATTACCTGCAGTGAACATCTTAATGCTTCAAGAAGTCAATTTGCCCACCTCGTTCCACTCTGTTGAGTCCTTAAGTTATCTCAACCTTAGTATTTAAGAATCAAAAGAGGAACCTGTCCAAAGTTCATACTAGCATAACCGCATCATCCTGTTCGTTACATCGTTTCGCATATGGAACTAGCGCAACTAAATTATTCCAAATCTAGATTCATCGCTCCCCTCGGTGGCGATTCGAAACGGTTTTGTAACCACAGCCGTAGCAATAATAACCCGCGTTCGCCTAAGCCAAACCACCTATATAAAAGAACAACCTGGGGAGCCGCGTCCTCATTTATTTTCTGTGGTTTACCTGTCACTGAAGCGTTTACAGTTCCGGAGGTAATGTGAAGCGTTCTGCAGGCACCACTTGCATCAGCATTAGGTGATTTATATCTACCAAAAGTTCAACGCGTGCAGTCCACAGCCATAGAGCGAGAACTGCATGTCTTCATTCATCGATGACGATAACCACCTATTGTTTAATAGAGGCCGAATATTTCATTTTCTTGCAACGGATCTAGAAATTGACTTAATTTGAAAGGTGAGCCGAGAGATTACGATGAGCGGAATACATTATTTCGCATGCTTAATAGGTTATTTTCGATGAGAGGAGATGCAATTGCCGTCCAAAATATTTGTAACTCATTCACTGTCACGTCACCTTTGCGGAATGCCTTGATATGTTCGCAATAATATTGCTTGTCATTTGCCTTACCTTTTCGTATTTTTACAATATATTGCACAATCCGGACAGAAGAGCTTCTCAGCCAGCCGAAACGTAATCGTATGGCATAACTTATTAGCCAGAACTGGTTCTATGAAGGCTCCTCAAAGCAGTTCACCAGAACCCGAAAATAAATATGATGTCAACTATTAATGCAGACCTTTCACGTTTCACTTGCAAATTGGTGTGGAATAACGACAATACTGCGGATAGGCCCGCATATCCGAGCGCAACTAGAAGTCCTCCATTCGTTGGAGTTCAGTGTTTTGTGCAAATTAGTCATCAACATGCAAAACGCCTCTGTTGAGATGTACCAATTGAATGGACCAAGAATGTCAAGCACGAGTACGTGAAGGATAAGTCTAATGAGGCTTGGCATCTTTCTGATGGCACTACAAAACCTAAAAAAGCCTATTTTGCACGACTGTTTACTTCTACAAACAATTAATTTATAACGACTGACTGCCTATCATAAGTACCTACAACTTTAATTTCTTAGAAGTCTTGCTTGCCCGATAAAGGGAGTCGTTGGTAATTTCAGAAAAGCACATGGATATGGATTACCGATTTGCTCGTAGAGATGAGATAAACAAGAAAGACTTGATTAGATTCTGTTGGGGCTATATCGGTCCGCTACTCATTAAACCAGACTTTCGATATGAATATAAACTTTTTGATTACGCAAGCTTGTCGCGGCGAAACTCGTTCTCGACTGGATTCCTTGATAATTGGCTAAGCGTTTGCACTCTTTGGTGTCGATTTTTTATGGAGTCCACTGCAGCTATAAAGCCGATATTATCTCGATGATTTGTTTCAATATTTAATGAAGTTTATTGCTTTAATTTGTTAACATCGCTGTAGTGCCATTTTTGATTATGGAACGAGTTAGAATTTTAGATCATGGTAACAATAGACATTGTTATACAATCTGGCAGGTATTTGGTTGTTTAAACTTGGTATGCGATTTTTAGCTGTCGAAGTTAAAAGTAGACATTTTTATTTCTAGACTAAAACAGTAGAATTTGGTAGACGAAACCGTGCACAAGCCTGAGCAAAAGAAGCGGCTACAAGCTTCTACACCCGGAAAAAAGTCTTCTTTTTCCGCCACGATGTTGAAGGATTGTTCAAAGAGGCGGGAATGGAATACGAGCAAAAGCAAAGGCGTATGTTAATAGACTGTTCCTCTCACAGCTTAAAATCTGTCCTGGTGCATAACGGAAACCAGTCCCTATCGCGTATTCCACTCAGCTCAAGGAAAATTACGAGATTGTGAAGACTTTGCTGGAAAAACTAAGGCACGAAAATTGCAAGTGGAAGATCATCGAAGATTCTAACATGAAATCGTTTCTCATTGACTTAAAAGGACGTTATACGAAGGATCCGTACTATCTTTGGTTATGACGACCAGGATTACAAGAACAATAATTTTCCCAGAAACTAGACTGTCTGCAAGAAGAATGTTAAGTAGCAGCCATTGGTCGATGCAACCATAATGTTAATGCCGCAATTGCATATAAAGCTAGGTCTGAAGCAATTTTTAAAAGAACTGGACTAGGATTTTGAGCCATTTCAATTTCTTCGAGATAAATTCCCTAAGTTGTCGAAAGCTAAAGTAAAAGCAGACATATTTGTGGGGCTGCAGATTGAAAAGATCATAAAGTCTGAAGAGTTCATAGAAAAGCTCAACGAGAAAAAAAAAGGCAGCCTGGCGAAGTTTTATCGTCGTGACATAAGTTTTCTTCAGGAACAACAAGACGCAAGACCCTATTAGGTGGTAAAATGAGATGTCACATGTCTCAAAAGCTTTTAAAAAATATGAGTAACTTTTCGGAGGAATAAGGCGAAAGGTTCCACCAGAACATAATGAAAATGAAAAACAGATATCAAGAACAACAATTGCAGAGTATAAGGGGAGATTACCTTTTGGGGATTTCTTCGCAAAAGTCCCCTGAAATACAAGCGAAAATGTAATCCGTAGCGGCATCTAATATCTTTTAAATGAATTTTTCTTAATTTTTTTTCTTCTGTTTTTTGTTTTTTTTAAATACTTGTTCTGAAAAATAAACAAGAATGTAATAAAAATTATAAAATAATAAACAACCCATGCCCTGTCCGCTAAAGCAAATCGGGGCAATTACACCATTAATTTTTCTTCGGTTTCCAGTCCTTTTAATAAAACGGATATCGTCGTATTTGTCCAATTGAACTCAGCGAATCGAGTTTCGTGGAGATTGGTTTTTCGTTTTCGTTAAGTGATGAGGTATACCAGGACCAGTGCTCGTAACCCAACATTATGCTGCTGATGTTAAGCTGCTTCGAATGCTTATTTCAGATAGTGACTATCCTTAATTTTCGTCTGGCATTTGAGGATCATATCATGTCTATTCACAACTTTAACATGACAGTTCGGCCATCTCACCACCAAGCGTTTCGTCATTATTTCATTTTTGTTGTACCACAGAATAACCAATCCTTGCACACACAAATAAAAGTGCACACTTTCGTAACCAAAACCAAAGAGAAATACTGATGTCACTAACGCATTCCAAGCTCAATACTTCAAAAAAAAAAAAACCAACACAAAAGAGAGTCTGCCCATTAAAACACATGAAAATTGTAATTGAGAAACTTTTTATCGTGATCACATGAGCAAACATTTGTAAGTTCACGACAAGTAAATTCCAAGTTAAGAATTTAAAAATACTACGAGAAATATTACGAGAAAGTGCAATTCCCTAAACTTTTCCTTATGGCTACTGTTTACACCACCAATGCTCAGCTGTTAATGTCAGCTTCCGGGCTTGTATCTCGAGTAGGCTGTGCTTCCTCTAAAGCACTTTTAATCATTGACAATTTTCTCAGTACTATTAGGTGTGTTCCCTTACTTTCAGTGACAAAAAGTGCAGTGATGTTAGTGGATAAATACCACTTCACTAAGTTGAGGAACGCAGAATGCTTTTTAGTGCCAAGAATGAGACATGTCAACTGAAAGTTCAATGCAATTGACAATTCATAACACGGAGCACTCAATAGCACTGAGAAAATTTTCAGTGATAAAAAGTGCTTGAGGGGAAGTTGATTTGACAATTCAAATAGAGCTTTTTCAGTGTCATTTAGTGAGCACGACTTATCACTAGTGCTCGTTAGGGAACAGACCTATTGAGTGCTCTGTGTTATGAATTGTCAATTGCATTAAACTGTCAGTTGACATTTCTCATATTTGGCACTGAAAAGCACTCTGCGTTCCTCAACTCAGTGCTGTGTTACCTCAACCAACTAGCACTTTTTATCACTCCACTTTTTGTTACTGTAAGTCAGGAAACAGACATATTGTCATATTGTTCATTGTCAACAAGGCTAGTTCGACTTTTGGTTTACTAAAAACATCAGTTTCTTCGTTTCACCAATTGTATTATACTTTATAATTACCTATAACTAGGATAGTGTTGGAAGTAAAAGTGTTAAGAGTAAGGGAACTAAATTAAGGGGGATTATGGCCATCAAATTGGGTACAAATAAAAATGTAAAATGAAACTTCTTTAGCAGATTTAAATGCAATGACTTTATTACAGCTAATTAAACGACTGTTTAACCCCTGACGTTTACGTGGTGCAATTTGTCTGCCCAAAATATTTGTAATTCTGTTTATAATTTTAATACAACAGCATCCATTAGAAGGTAATCAGGAATGGAGATACTTAAAAAAAACCTCATTACCCGGAAGGAGAGCGCGCAATGAATGTGTCGCTGTCTGCGTTTAATTGATGTTAAATACCGCACAACCAAGAAAAATCTTAGAATACAAGAAGTAAAAAAATGAACGTCAATTAAACTCACTATAAGAAAAGCTCGTTTTGTACAGTATCGTTATGTAGTTTCTCCACATCCAGAATTTTATTTTAAATCCACAAGCCCTTGAGCAGTGCATTTCGTGACTTATAGAGTTCTACTCGGTTCCATGCTTCAAACTCTTGTACGTGAGCCTCCATGTTATCATCTACCATTATGAAGGGCCGAACGTCTTTAATTTCTTTAACCGTGATTTTTCCTTCGTTCGCTTCCACTCAATTTTATTGACTGGGTTTCTTGTACTTAAGCAGGTTTTTGCTGACCCGATCTCGTTTTTGTATTGTTTCTAAGTGCTGCGGTTAAGTGCCTGAATCCCTCATACCACCCATTCAGTGACTATGAATCAGCACCAGTTGAGGAAGAGTAGACGACGTTAAAGTGTCATATCGTATCAAGCGATGATATAGTATTTCTCACGAATTTGACCCCAACAAGAACAGTTTCACGTCTGTATGATGCCACCTATAGCCGCGGTGTGGTCGTAACAATTCCACCGTTGCAGCAACCGCAGTTTTTGTAGATATAATACATTTACATCTGCTTCAGTCCAGCCCATTGGCTAAGGTTTGGGCATTCTTCCATTCATCCATTATGAAGATAAAGAGACGAGATCCCATCAGCTTCCGCAGCTCTACAGGGCAGTTTTCAATTTGTTCTGGTAATCAAGGGTCATCAAGGTTGAGAAGTTGCTCCTCTGTCTGATTGCTATCATGTATAGTATATAGAATGAATTGGCATTTGTTATTAACGTCGAGTAGCATTTGTTGATAACGGGACCGTCGGAAGCCATTTAATAATGCCGGACTGCATTGTAGCAAAGGTAGCTCCTGCTTTAATCTTGATATGAAGTGCCATGACTATAAATATGCCCTGCCTGGTCTTGTCTTTAAGGTCTTGAGCAAGAGCACTTTTTATGTTGAATAATGAAATCATCTTGATGTGGTTTGAATCATTAGGAGGAGCAGAATAAGTGGTTTAAAATTAGTTACCAATGCGATGTTGAGAGGCTTCGTACTCTTAAAGAGAAAATGTCAGGTCAAGAAGATGTAAAGGAGCCGCTTGTCCTAGTTACCAAGTGCTCAGTAAGACGAAACAATCGACTATTTGGGGTTTGAAGTGTTATGAATTGAATTTTAGCAGGTGCAATTGCTCTAGGGGGGAAATACGTGTAAATTTTTCAAAAACACATTCAAAAATATGTCCGAAGTTTTATATCGAAATTTCGAAAATTGAGTGCGTGGCGATTTTGTGGCGAAAGCGGCGCGTAGCCCGTACCTAGTGATACAAAAACTTTGAACGATGTTTTTGAAATGGCGGGAAAGATTGCAAAAAAACTGCTCGACCAATTTTTCTTATTTATTGCACAGATCCATAGAATACCATACTCATAGGAGTGACAGTCCCGGCTTGAAAAAAAAAATTTCGCATTGGTTATTACAGAAAAAGGTCGCCAAAAATCGTATATAAAAAGAAAAAGGTCGCCTAAAATGGTATATGTGTTCCATAGATCTGTCTGTTTACTTCTGTTTAAAAATGCGTGGATAAAAACCAAGTTCTGGTGGAAGGGATGAAAGTGAGAAAGTTTTTGGATAAATTGATGGTAACTGAAGAACTGTCAAAAGTAAATTTTTAGTGCAACGAGCAGTGCGTTTAAAATAAATCGTGAAAATAAATTAAAATGAATAACAATTTACTGAAAAAGCTAATAGTTCCCAGTGTTTATTTAAATTTTTATTATAAGCTGTAGCTTGCCAAACATCAATCAGCTGTGAGTTATCAACCATAAAAGAAGAAGAAGAATTCTGCCGAAATTTTGTCCACACTCATCAGCGTGTGTAAAATTTGGGTAAAAGGGGAAATTACTCGACTGTCAAATTTCTTCAAGTCCAAAATTAAACAGACGCGGTGCGGACGAAAACTTTCGGTTTTGTGTAAAAACTTTCGAGTAAACAGACAGACCTAATGTTATTAAAAAGTTCTGGTTGTCAAAATAATCCCTGTCAACCCGATTGGTAGTGAAAAATATTATTGTAGAACCGTATTAGATCAAAATCATGTTCCCGCATATGTACGTACAAATACTAGGTATACAGTATTAGATAGCCGCGATTCGTTTCCACTGGTAAGTATCCATGAAAACAAATTACACTAAAGGGGCATTGGAGAATTCAGAATAGTTTTTGTTTGTTCAGACTGTACTTTAGTAAGCTTATAAATACCGGAAACTAAAGAGATCTCGCCGGGATTTAATACATCTCTCTTTTTATACAGTGTGTTTCAGATCTGACGTGCGGAAATGAGTGGGGTGATCGATCTCACCTAGGCAAACCATAAATTGTATGGCAGGGGGCAGACTGGCAATCTTAACCGTTTGGCAATTACAGGGTGATTCATAAGTTCCAGTCTTTAATGGTATGCACACCACTCTTTTGTTCTTATCTTTTGATCTACTCAAAGCATCGAACAAACATAAATTACTACTATACTACTACTAATGACCTTTTCAAAATATTGTCAACAATGTTGATTTAACTCCTACCATTGTAGGTACAGTCACTTCCAAAAATGAAAAAAATGTTTTACGATTACCTAAAATTCAGCATTTTCCCAAATTTTCTCCGAAACTTATGTAATTATTACATCTGTTTGTTATTTTTACTAGATTGCCTATCTTCTTACCTTTCCAAAGAAGTACAACATATCTAGGCAGAGAAAGAATTAGAAAAACCGGGGTGTCCTTGAGCTAAAATTATCAAAAATTGACAGAATTTACTTTTGAGGAATAAGCGGATATAATTTACATTTATTGTGTTGTAAACTGAAACGAAAAAGCGGTCGACGTGAAATCCAAAGAGAGGTGGTGGGGGGGGGGGGCATCTTTGCGGACTTTCCGATGATTAAGATGCAACCGGAAGTGTAACTTCAAACAGCACGGAATTGCGATCTGAAGCATCGGAATATTCTGCCGACGTCAAGTAGCAAATAATCACCCTCGTCAGGGAAGACCGTGAAACGTACCGCAGAAGAGTCGCAAGACTAGGAGTGTCTTCAGTGCAAGTTTGGAGGGTTATTCATCCAGCAGAGTGATGTTCATATCATCATATCTCAGTCCAAGGACTACTGCAAGGAGATTCCGTGAGAAGATTAAAATTTTTCATTTGGGTTCTGGAATGCTACATTGAAGTCGGGGCGTTTCGCTAACTTCCACAACCTCCAAACCTGGTCAGATACTAACCCATATTGAAAAATCTTACCTCCTTCCAGATAAATTCTGAGCTAATATTTGGGCTGGTATCATCGGCACCCATTTTGCCGCAAGTGCTTAAACGCCAAATTTATACGGAATGTTTGTTAAATACACTACTAAATCTATTAGAGGACATCCTTCTCGATAATCTTAGGGCAATGTTTTACCGAAACGATGGAGCCCCAGTGCATACTGCCAACATTGTGAGGCAATATGTATTATATGAAAAATTTCCTGACCGCTGAATTGGACGAGGTACAGCGATTCCTTGGCCTGCTAGAGGTCCAGAACTTAATCCATTGAACTTTTTTTTATGAAAAACAATGAGGGGTGAAGTTTATTCAAGGTCTATTAACAATAGAGACGAATTAGTTAGTAGAATTGGGAGGGGGCAATAAGGAGGAGGTTATTGGTATGCATCAAAATTGGTGGAAGAGTTTAGTTTTCTTAAATTACAGATTTTTTTTTAATATATCCCTAAAGGACGTTAGGTACCTTTTTGTAAAGGTAATAAGATGAGAAATTTCGTTAAAATAAAAAAATTACATAAATATCGGAGAAAATTTGGGAAAATCCTCAATTTTTGGGAATTTCAAAACATTTTTCACTTTTGGAAATGACTGTACCTGCAATGGTAGGAGTTAGATCAACATTGTTGACAATTTTGAAAAATTCATTGGGTTATTAGTGTTTGGCGTTTGTTCGATGTCGCTGCGTTGAGTAGATCAAAAGACAAAAATAAGTGATGTGCATACCATGAAAAATTGATGAATTTATGAATCACCCTCTAACTCCCAATGACATGACATGACGAAAACAAATACTACTCAACCCATAAAGAGAAATGTATTTTTTTTTTGCTTTTGAGACTTCCTTTTTATATTCTAGGAAATGAACAACAAGTCAAAATTTTTAGGATATATAGTACCTTAAATGTCTCGTTCCATTCCGGCCACCTTATTCTTGTCAAATAACACAGGCCTGTAAAAAATGGGGTCATGATTGTTGTTGGGCAGCTGGGGGTCGTTTCCAAAAAAGTTTGCTGCGTAGAATCCGAATCCGGGGTCAGAATTGAGGCATCACGTCAGGATTTTTAGATTATTTGAGGATATGTATTGGAAAAATGGTTTTTTAGGCTACTTTTGAGGTGATGTACAGGATGCACAATATTTTTTTGGTATTTTTTTCTAGTTGCGTAATTTAATACCACTCTTCCAATTCAAAATAAGCTATTGCGCGGTCACCTACGATTTTTTCTTGCGAAATTACATATATATTTGTATGTATATGAAATATAAACTTCATAACTTAAAATGGTCGCAAGTTTGCAAAAAAAAAGTCTCGTAGATTACCGCCCAAGAGCTTATTTTGAAGGGTAAGAGTAGTATTAAATGATGCAACTAGAAAAAAAGACCAACAAAATTTTGTATATTCTATACATAACCTCGAAAGTAGCCAAAAACTCCATTTTTAACCTCATATATCTCAAAATCCTGACTGACGTGATAGCCAAATTCTGTCCCCGGATTCGGATTCTACGCAGCAAATTACTTCGGAAGTAGCCTCCAGCTGCCCAATAACAGAATCCTGTAGACCTGAGTGATTTACTTTAAAATATTTACGGTACGGAACGTGACGTGTTTATTGTAACTCTGTAACTTAACACTTTTCGAATTTCAGTTAACTTAAGTCTAAACTTTGATTGAAAACAAGACTTAATATCTCAAAATTCTTCAATGTCTGTCTTAATACGACACTACTGTTGATAGACCACAAGATGATCTGTTAAAACTCGCGAAGTTAAAAAATCCGCAAAGATTGCTTCATTGAACCCAAAAAAAAGACCAAAATTCTCTTCAGACTCATAAATAACTTAATTTTCAGGAAATTCGATAAATTTTGAGGTCAATATTTATGGGATACGAAGCGAACCAGATATTGGAATTGCACAGAAATGAAATATCTCAAGAAGAGGCTTTTAGCCCCATTTATCAAGAGGAGCACGCGCAATCGTGCCCTGTCGAATAAATGCACCAGAGAGATTTACCTTGTTCAGGCCCGCATCGTATCGCTATCCCGGATTGATTTATGAAATAAACGCTCTGGAAATTGTCTAAGGAATCTGGAGCCAGCCAGTCGCCTTTGCCTTATCTAGCAGCAGTCCGTTTATTCAATCCGATGATTGGGGTCAGGTTATGATTTGAACTTTTTTAATTAATTCCGATTGGATGGAATTTTCTCTGCTGCACTTTCTTTGCTACCAAGTTGAAAAATAGAAAGGGCGCCTTCGCGAGCCTATTAAAGCTTTCTTTGATTAACCAATGAGATTTCTAGCGCTTTAACTGATTAATTTTGTATGTTTATGAGCTCCACTTCGTTGAGATGCTGTGTATCAGTTACGGGCTGTAGCTAACGCGACGTGTGGTTATTATTTGGAAATTACTTCAGTCACGATTTCACGCGATTTTTTATGAGCTGGGAACAAAAACAGGCTCATAAGCGAGTGGCTCCCTGCGAGCATTTAAGTTAATTTGAAATTCATGAGTGCGGAAGTGGCGCATTTGAATTCGATTTTAAGTGAGCTTTTAAGCACCTGGAGGCTGAAGGGTATGTGCATTTCACTTTATTTCTTCAGTCGCTAGATTCAAGATTGAATATTTTTCCACAGCAATTTAGATAATTACTTAATCACCACATGCGTTAGATGATTGAGTGGGCGTTGGCTGTTATTATATATAAATTCATTCATAATGGTGAAAAAATGAGAGATAAATAAACATTGGTACACAATACTTATTACTAATGCACTGGCATATAGCAGATAAGAGCAGTCAAGTTGCATTTGTATGTACCAAAAAGACAGCGCCAGGTACTGCCTGGACCAAATTAGTCCAGTGGTCGGGAATAGTCATTTACGCTGGTTAAGAGTAACCGTTTGGCTTTCCTCCGTAAGATTATTTAACTTCACAATGCCAGACATGTACCAAGAATCGCACTGCCTCATACTTTGCCCAAGAGAGAGAACGGCTACTGGCAAATGGGCAAGTGTTACCTGGTTGCTTTCATTTGCAAAATAATTTCAAATCGCAGTGCTCAACAAAGTTGACAAAACAATTACTTCTACAACAAATTTCAATTCAATTATTTCGTAGCTGAAAAATGGTTAATATTTAAATTAGTGCCCTAACCCCGATCACTATGTTGGAAGGGAGCTAACCCCCACCCCTCGGTGCAAGCATCACGCGGCGGTCTCCTTTCCTTCAACAGTTATAACGGTATGAAAATCAAGAAAATTCAAGAATCCAAAATACCATTAAATGAACGTTTTTTTGCACTATTAGGTAATTATTAACTTTATGGGTGAGGTGCAGATGTGGTGGTGGGGGAATGGTCCCTTTTTCACTACTCAGCTAGATGTCGTGGTGGTCGAATCCCATAGAAAATATACACCCGCATTAATAAGGTGCATTTTTGATAAAAAAAAATGTACGACATCTACGTATCTAATATTTTGGAATAATATAGTTTGCGCGTCTACCGAGTCTGTTATTTTTTTGTCATCTCATTAAATTTAACGTTCGCATGAAGAATTAAAGACAAAGTTCGGCATGGCGAGCGCGAATATTTTAGGCACAGAAGAAGAAAAAAATCGATAGGGTAATGCACTGTACTTCTTAATATGTAGGTTATCTCCATCCGTATGCGGAAAAGCTGCTGCTTATATACATATATTTTTTGGCTGCTTGCCACAACGTATTTTGGAAGATTATTTTTTTCAGATTTTGCCTTATTTCTGCAAGAGCATGACATTTTTAAAAACTTTTTTCTTATGAAATTCTGCCAACATTTTAAATGTACATTGAGCAGATTCTGTTAACATGCCCACAACTGCCCATTTGTGTTGCTAGCATTAAGGAGATGTTTTTTGATTGCAACATTTCATGGCACTTGTGGTGACGGCTTTTATTAGATGAAATGAAGGCGAAGTACTTGAATCAAATTGGAAGCCAAGACGGCGGCGCCATTATAGAGGTACGAAATAGTGGGAAGTGATAGCTGCCTCATGGTGTGGTTTCTTTGGAAATTTAAGTTTTCTGCACGGATATAAAAATTATCCAAATTCCCAGTTCGAGTTCAGGTTTCGTTTTACAGGGTGTAACGGAGAAATTCTTGAGTATGAAGCGTTATACTGATTAGATCTGATATTTTACTACAAATAAAATTGTTGATCGCTTACAATGAATTCTACTATATGATCTCTCATCCTCTCCTCTTTTGATAGCCTTGAGTGAGCAGTCTCCAGTTAAGCTACTCTTCGGGTCCTGATGGCATCTCGCACGTGCTGCTGAAGGCCTGTTCGGACGTCTTGGGGTTTCTCTTGGGTATTTTGTTCACCAAATCAATCTCCAGTGGGCACTTCCCTGAACTGTTGAAAAATAAAATAAATATGGAGCAGGCAATCGTAAGTTTTCACTAAATTCGAATTCAAGACATGTTTTTTGACACGCCGGGCAGTCTAGCCTTTTAACCGACTCACTTGAACCTATTTGCAATTAAAAGATAATTGATTTTCGAGGCCCTAAGAGAATTTAAAAAAATAATCAATTATTAAATATTCTTCCAACGTCATTGTAGTGATAAAAAAAGGTAAAACTTTAAGGCAACTTTTCACATAGCCGCCATATTGTTTTTCCTAGTTTTATATATTAAAAAGGACGATGCCCCCCCAAATTTAATAGTTTTTAATATTTTTATATTCTTTTTTTATATAACCTTTCAGGCAATACATTGCACGGCGCGGGCTGTGCACGACTTTCTTCAAAAATATCTACAACCGGGATTTTTTAATATTTTTGTGTCGAAAAAACTCCCAAACTTGTCTCATCTTCCATGCCTCATAACCATAACCTGGCCTTTAGCGAAATATCATTAGGGACGTCGTAGATGTAAGCACAGGTCATTACACAGCCTACTCTAGATACAAGCCCGGAAAACATGATAGTTCGGCCATTTCACCACCAAGCGTTTCGTCATTATTTCATTTTTGTTGTACCACAGAATAACCAATCTTTGCACACACAAATAAAAGTGCACACTCTCGTAACCAAAACCAAAGAGAAATGCTGATGTCACTGACGCATTTTAAGCTAAATACTTCAACGAAACAAGAACAAGAGAGTTTTCCGTTTAAAGCACATGAAAGAGCGGCACTTTCTATCGTGTACACATGTTCAGAACATTTGTAGGTTAACTGCAAAATGCAATCTAGGACTTTAAATATATTACGAGAAATACTACGAGAAAGTACAATTCCCCAAACATTTCCTTTTGTCTACTGTGTCAAATTTTTGTTTGTTTACACCACAAATGCTCAGCTGTTAATGTCAGCTTCCCGACTTGCATCTGTGGTCTTTACCTCATAGGCAGGCACTTTGAGAGACTCGGCGCTCTCAAATGTATTTTGCCAAGATAAGAGAGAGAAAAACATCCCTCATCGCCTCTGTAACTGGGCTCTGCTGATTTCAGGAACCTATTTTGGTTCATTAGCAGCTCTAAGCGGTTTTGGGTGTCTATTTACGTAAATGGAAATCCAGCCACAATGGCCCATCACCGCTTTAGTATGACTTCAAATTTGGGAGCCCGCCACTCTAACCTTCGGAAGTGTACCGTATATGTATATTCTGCAGTGTGCTTTAAATGTTCACATAGCAAATTGTAACTTTTAATATTCATTCATAGCAGTGCTTACGTCTGACAGTCTTTCATAACTAATTTCCAAGCCTTTAGGCGACCTTTACCTTTTATGCTAATATTCTCAAGGTTAATTACAAATCCATTTGTAAGGTTGTTCATCCTTAACTCATCTATGATATACTCATATGGAATAACTAATCATGAAGCGTTTTGCTTACATTAGCAAGACAGTGTGCTGTGTCTGGTTTTAAAACTAACAAACTCCAATAAGCTTAGGAGGGAGATTGCTATTTTTGAAACCAGGCAACTCCTGCATACACCTGGTTTTCCTTTTCATTAAGTGGGTGTGCAGAAAATCTCGTCGTCCAGATTTTCATGTTCAACATTCATATATCAGATGAAACCTTTTCCATACTCGTAAACATGCAAAAGTGGCATATGACCGTAACCTTTCCTTCGGGTGAAAAGTCATTGCTTGAATGGAGTATGGTAAAGTGCAAAGTCACCAAAAAGTTTGAACTGAATTCACTACATCTTCGCTGTGGAAATGGTTTTTTGCTTCGTCTGGTAACATACCATCACTGTCTTCTTCTTTTAAACTTCCCTGTCTTAAGTCACCAGTTCGAGGGGAAAACTTCTGTCTAAAATTGGACAAGTTCTTCAGGGAATGGGTAAGTTTTTTAGCAAACGGGAAAGAAATATTTCTGCAGTAGTCAGGCCATTAAATTTCTGACTTTATTCAAGTTGCAGCAATTTTCATGCGCCATTCTAAGCGAGCCGGAACCAGACAATTCCGTTGCATTGTGAAAAGTTTTATGGGCGGAGGAAAATTCTTATTAAAAGTAATAAATTGGCTGCTTTTCTTGGAATACACCTGGTTCCGTTTTTACACGATCTTGATTTAACACGAACTAAATTTGGCTTTTCAAAAGATTTCCTCGCTAACTAGGAAGTAATCCCTCTCTGGAAAGCGATCAAAGTAAGGATTGTCAAATTATAGTCAATCTAAACGATTAAGATTACTCTTTCCCAGCTATACAATTTCATACTTCTCTCGGAATGGAAACACCCTGTATTTATCTGTTTATTATTTTGCTGTAACATTCAATTAATAGTCATTTCTTGCAATTTATGAAATGACCTCTAAAGCTATTGCGAGAGCGAGGGATTACATATTAATTAAATGAGAATATTGTTAACCTCAAAATAAGTCACTTGTGAATCACGTGAAAATCTCGAAGAAGACTAACAGGTTTAATAGATATAAAGTGGACGACGACATGCCTATTTTTCCATTCTCGCAATTTATATATGTGCCCGGCCGCACCCGTTGTTCATTTTCTTTAGCCTTGGATTAGCGCTGACTTTAAACACACTGAAATAATCTAGTTAAGTCACATCTCGGCTCTTATCTAACTTCAGTTCGCTTAAAAAAATAACCAAATTAGCCTATAATCTACCCACGCTTGGAATATCATAAAATTAGTTCTATCGTCCGTCCACTGCCTATCACAGCAGAAAAAATCTTGTCCAGAATTGGTCGAATTGAAAATTAGTCCTTGACTGTGCGGCGAAAAATATTTTTAAAGTTCACTCGAGTAATTTGAGCTTTCGGCAGAGTGACATAACACTTTCAGCTTCCGAAGGCCTTGGGCAAAAACAATTTTGGGACTCAACTACGACGCAGCACGCGCTTTAATTTCTGACGGCTGTCAGCCTACTTCCGAGGGGGAGAATGTAATTCATCAATTCCAATTGAGAGGGTGAAGGTGTGGCGGGGGCTGTCTGTGCATATCAAATTGCGACCAAAATTCTGTCAAGGGTACAACTGGTAGCAGCATGTTCTCGTCCAGCCGCCACCCGGGTTAGTGGGTGGCTGGACGAGGTTTTGGTATATGAAAATTTCGTTCATAAAGTGAAAATGATGTCACGCAACTCACACCTATTGCGGGATATTTACATTCGCGAAGGATTAATTCCTAACAGTGCTAAGTCCTGGCATAATGGTCCGGTCAACTTTGACATCTTAATCCGATTAGACCAACAGGTTTCCCCCGGAATTATAATTGCTTTCAACTATAGTTCAGGGTATGCGTAAAAGTTTTCCAGTTTAGAGTAATTAAAGTTTAAATTTGAACGCTAGTTTACGTGTACTTCTGTATGTCATTGACACCTCAGCCTCTCTTCAAGATTATACACATCCCATAGCACTGAGGTGGCCAATTATGAACCTTATTCATAGCAGAGTGATCATCTCTTTGCTGTCATTCACATCGCATTCAGATGACAAAATATATCAACTGACAAGCGTCACTTTAATTATAACCGCACGGTAGCCCAGGGCTCCATGAGATCTTTTGTTGATGGACCTCATCAATTTCACATTATGGAGCTTATTAACATCTGAAAAGTAAACACCTTCCACCGCCGTATTCGTTTATCTGAATTTATTTGTTTTCGATCGTGGTGCTGTTGTGTGACCGAGTTTGAAAGGTGTGGATGGAAATTTTTTCAGTGGCCAGCAGAATACCTGACAACAGCAAAACAATCCCAAAATAATTAAGTTGTTAAATTGGAATTGAATTGTATTCGGTTGTTCTGCAAAACATTTGGACAATTACTTGGCGAATGTTTAGGCCTTGAGTAGGATGCTTGTATGAACAGTTTACTTAAGCGGTATGTGGAAGAGTTTTGTAGAAACTTTTTGTACAATTTTTTTAATGCCATTTTCTAAATGCGCAGTGTTGACAATATTTCAATGTAGGTCAACTTCGGTATACATTAGTATCGAAATCGGAGATAAACAACTGGCGTCGTTGAGAATTGAAACCATGCGCATGTCCTAGCCTCTTGCAGCAGATTCTCCTTCCAAAGTTCTTTTTTTGAAGAAACCTCGATTCCAAACATACACATTTATGTGATCTTACCCGAAGAAAGACGGTTCAGAGTCTAAAGGTAATTGTCCTCCCCCTCCTGATATTCTAACCGCTTCGAATCGATTCAATATCGCTCCAGGACCGGTTCGGATCGATTGAAATTACAAATAATTTCGAAACTCTTCGGAGCGGCTCTATATCAAACTTGGAAAACAACGATCCGCTTCGCAGCGGTTCGATGTCAGATTTGAAAAATAACGATCCCCTCCGGAGCGGTTAGATATTTTCTTAACGCTCCAGACCTAATCGATATGTGGAGTGGAGAGATATTTCGCATCGATTCGGAACCCTGTTTTAAAGTAGTGTTTCTAACACAAAGAACAGAAGAATGGCGGTATAACGAAAGTTCAAGTAAAATGAATAATATGCAAGTTGACGCGGTTGTACAAGTAATGCACAGGGTTGGCTTAATTGGCGCCTTAGGCGACCGGAAATTTCGCGTTCCCTCAGCCCTTCCTTTAAATGAACTAAAGCACAAAACAGTGTTTTTAAATCAGCTAAAATTTTGTTAACATTTTGCTTAGTTAATTTCGTACAATACGTTCTAGATGGGGTTGGATCAATTGGTTGAGTGGCACGACTACCATGGTTTACGGGTTCGAGACCAGGTCTCCCCGTGGGTTTTTAAAAAAAAAATTTAATTAAAAAATCCACTCTGTCTCTGGGCTGTTCTCTAGCCCGCAGTAGTGTTTTAGTTTTCTCACTCCAGTTAACCTGAATTCCCCTCCGGGCAAAGCCATGCCAACGCATCAAAGGGTTGTCCCCTGGGCTTTGGCCACATCGTACAATAACAAAAAAAGGCATTTATGATTACAATAAAATATATCGATACGTTTTTTAAATTATAGAATTTTTATTTTGCCACCCCATCCACCATCTTCGCAAAGCAAATAAGTGTCATTCGTTTGCTTTAAAAAGCACGTCAGATTTTCATTTTGTTTGCCCTTCAACGGCATTCGGCGACATCCGCGTTTTTACGGATACCCGCCATTCGCTCTCTCAAAATGAAGGCATTTGCGTGCTCATTATAAACTAGCTAATTAGGGTTCCATAGTCAACAACGAACGCTTATAGTTTCGGCCTGTCAGTCCGTCTGTCTGTCTATCTGTCTTAGTACTAGAAAGCTGTAATTTGGCATGGGTATACATATGAATCATGCCGATAGTGGTAAAATTAAATCTGGGAAAAAAATTTTTTTAGGGAACTCCCCCAGACTCAAAGTGGGCATGATTTCTTTTTCTCTTCTATCCCATGGTGTGGATAGGTCGTTCAAAAATATTTCGGGGGTGTGAAAACCATTTTTATGATTCAGGGATCCGTTTGCGAAATATTAAGCTTTAAAGTGCTAATTTTTTTTATAGTAAAGTGCCCCCCCCACCCCCTTGCCAGCTAAATGATTGTTTTTGGATATGTGAAAAAATTCACGGCAGTAGTAATATAACGAAGTTAACAGGAAAAATATCACAGCTAAGTAGGCTTTGTAGATTAAGACTGTGGAGTGCTTAATCAGAGGGACGACTTCGTCATTAGAAAGAATAAACAATAGCGGCCAAAAATGGCTACCCTGCGGTACACCAGATGAAATTCGAACCACTCTAGATAAAGTATTCTCTCTAAGCTAACACCTTACGAATAAAGAACTAAAGATTATTTACCCTTACATAAACGGCTTCGAACAAAGTAGTAAAAAATTTTATTTCCCGCATGAGGCAACCCTGCAAACTAAAAATTTGTTTTCCGGGAGAGTTTGCGGATAAGAGGCACGAATAATTTTCTTATGTGCATTTACAAATATCAAATGTACTTCACTCATTAGAAGATCAGAATACATTGACAGTTTGAAAGTTTCTTACGCACACAAGTAACTAACTCAGTCATGCGCTTCACATCAATTCTTTTTATTGGTGGTAGTTTTTGGTACATTTTTAATCTTCGACAAGATTTGATGCTACTTTTTTGACAGGAGTAAGTGATTCTCTAAAATAATTTTGACAGGAGTAAATGGCTGCACACTATCTGTACTCATTATTTGCATGGACATTCTTATGACTTCAAAAACTGGTGGTGCCGATGTTACTTTTTCAAGACTAGCTGGGTAAATTAGGAAGCCGGTTATTTAAGTAAGTAAACTTTGGCAATACCATGTAAAAATCGTGTATGTGAATGAGAACGAAAGGGCGAGTTTAAGTTCATCAAGAAGAAGAAGATTCTCGAACTGTCATTTCCAATGAACACAAACGTTGGAAAATTTTTTTCTTTGTTGTGAAATCAATTTTAAGAGTGGTAATTTGTGAAATAAACCAAATAAACTTAAACATAAAAAAGTAAAAGTTGTTTCAGGTGCAAAATATAACCAATAAAATGCTGTTTAGATTGTGGAAATCGAGTCCACCGTTGCCCGCAATATATTTTAGCACCTAAGTTTTTTTCAAAATCGCTGTAGATTTATTTACTACCAATCGCTCTAACCTTGTAAATAAAATCATTTACTAGGCAATTTTAGGTAAAGGTAGTGAGGAAAACACATTTTCGTTATTGTTTACATTTGGCCAAATTTTATTGTACCTATTCTGCGTGGAGTTGGTTAAAGTTGGCGGAGAGACGTCGTAAAAATAATATTTCTGTGGGAGCTATTGTACTTAAGCTGACATTCTACCTAGACTACGAGGAAGAAACTATTGGAGATGCACTAAACTGGAAAACTTGTCGCAACTTTAAAGTGTGCGGTAAATTTTCCTACACTACGTAAAACGGCATTGCAGGCGGCGCAAAATAATTTTGTTTGAAAGGGTTCTTGGCGCGTTTTTTAAACAACCTTGACACGTTCAATTAAACAAAATATAAATACAAATTTTACCATATAAAATTGGAAGTTCTTCTCAATCTCAGCATTATTTAAAAGAATAATCAGTATACCGATTTGGAATATTAAAATTGCTTAATATTACGACTTAAGTTAAATTTGATGAATTTAATTCGCCCAATAATGGCTCAATGATTGCAATGTTTTCCCTCACACATTTTATTTGATAGGATTTCTTTACAAAAGAGTAGATTAGCTGCAAAAAGCATTTCCAGTTATTGAAAATATTCAATTTAATTTGTATCACTGCCTAGTCTCATTCGTTTAGTTGAAATAGGTCTTGATTTAAGAAATGCTCTGAACAAATCACATTACCCTTTCTAGTATTAAATTAATTTCCAAGAACTTTTGCCACTGAAAAAAGCATTTTCAGTTATTGAAAATATTCATGGCTTATTTAATTTGTAGGATTATCATTGTATCACTGTCTAGTCTCGTTTTGCTGCTCTCGCTGAACTAGGTCTTGAAAACCGTCTTCCAAGATCTTAAAGCCACATTTGGCGTAAAACTACATTGTTTGGTAATCTAAAGTACAAGAATACTAATCAGTGTCAATATTTTTATTTTATTAACCGCATAATTCATAGTTACATAAATATAAAAATTTAACGATCAAAAAATCTATAAATATTGGTATAATAAAAATTTTCGCAAACCCCTCCTAGACAAACTTTTCTCCATCCGCCAGTGCAGAATATTCGCAAAACAGCTGGTGATTTCAAAATGAAATGTAAACAAAGTTTTTTTTATATATGATGATGCCAAAGCTCAGGGGATGCCCTATGATGCTGAAGCACAGCCTTGGCAGGAAAGGAATTAAGGATGAGGGAAATGGGTTAAGAGGTGTCGATGTACGCCCCGTTTGAAAGTTTCAGGCTCATAAGACGAGGTAAAAACAGAAGATGGTAAACTGTTCCACATTCGTGTTGTTCGGCTTAGAAAAGATTCCCGAAATTTGACGGTACGTCCAAATTTGACCTGGAGAGTATAGGGGTGGGAGCGATTTGTAGATCTTGTATCACGCGCTGCCATGTGTCTACAAGGAATCAGGCTAGCAATTTCGTCAGAACAATGGCCATGGAAATAACGATAGAAGAGTGAGAGACAACTGACATTCCGTCGATGCTCCAGAGAGTCATTGAGGGCTCGCCAATAAGTTTAATAGCCTTACGCTTTGTCTTACGCGGACAGTGCGGTGTGTCTGGCCCCTGCCCAAATATAGGAATTATATTCAAGTCTAAGCCTAATGTGGGCCTTATAGATCAGCGCTAAGTCAAGTGGGGTGAAATATTTCTTACATCTCTGTAGAAAACCGAAACATTTCATCGCACTTTTAGCGATTGCAAATATATGATCAGTCCAGCTAAGATTGCTGGATATCTCGATACCCAAGATATTTAGGGAGGGCGAATTTGGTATATTCACTCCGTCGACTGAAATCGGTTGGGGGTGAACCGGGCGTTTTTTAAGGGACATTAAACAGCATTAAGTTTTGGATGCATTAAACGTAACACGATTTGCTCTGCCCCAAGCAAGGACCATAGAAAGGTCGTTGTTTAATAATCTAAACATGCGTTCCCGATTGACTTCTGTAGCATTTCCACATGAATTCATTACAGAATCAAATGAGTACGAAATCAAGGGTGCTGTCGTCGGCGAAACTATGAATAGGATTGGGAGTAAGGGATAAAAGATCATTAATAAAAAGAAGAAATAAGGTTGGTGAAAGAACTGAACCCTGAGGTACACCGGCATTTATTTCGTAGGAATCAGATGTAACTCCGTCAATTACTACACGAATTGAACACCCTGACAAAAAACTCTCTATCCATTTAACGAGGGTAGGCTGCAGACCAAATGTTTGAAGTTTGCATAAAACGGCAGCATGCCAGACTCTATCAAAAGCCTTTGAAATATCAAGAGCGACGATTTCGGACTCACCAAAATTGTGAAGACAATGATTCCAACGTTCCATTAGAGCCGGTAGTAAATCTCCGGTTGAGCGGCCAGTGCGGAAACCGTACTGGCAATCGTTGATAAGATGGTTATTTTCTAGATATTTCAACAACTGAGAGTTGATGAGTGATTCAAAAACTTTAGATATGATCGAGGTTAGTGGAATTGGTCTGTAGTTAGAGGGCTACTTTTTTAAGTATCGGATGGACATGAGCAAGTTTCCATACCCTTGGAAATATTCCTGTTGAATATGACAGGTGAAAAAGTTTGCGCAGAGGTTTAGCCAAAGCAGAAACGCAGCATTTTAAAAGAAGGGGCGAGAAACCATCAGGCCTAGTAGCTTTGGACACATCGTGTTTTGAAAGTACTCTAAAAACTTCCGAGTGCGAAAGTGTAGCCTACTAGTACACTGTGATGTGGATGGAAGTGGCTGCGATGAAGGTGGTAAGTACAAATTAGCATCAAAATTAGCAGCAAACAGGTTGGCCTTGTCCAATGAGTCAGTAAAAACATTCCCATTATAAATGAGTGGTGGTGTTGACGAACAGGTGAAATTGTTCTTTACGGTTTTTACTAGAGACCAGAAGCCCTTACTACCCTTTTGAGTAGAAAATACCTTCCGTCTGATGCTCTGGTCGAAATTGAACTTTGCCCGACTAATTGCTGAATTGCAAGTATTCCGCGCATCTCTATAGATACGTCTCAATCCAGCTCTCTGAGATACTTATTAAGTCCCGCCCAATCAGCATTTTTATAATGCCACACTAATCCTTTGGTGGAATTTAGGTTAGTGGTTGTCAGAGAGGAGATGGAGAATTGGGCGGAGATAAGACAATGATCCGAATGTTCCGAATTTTTACGGAAAATATGAATATTTCGTAATTATTCTTAAAACTTCCCCCATCTCTAGATAACTGATTAATATTAGCTTGTCTTAGGTGTGATAGAATATTCCACATTGTCGACAAAGGGTGTTATTTTGACAAAATTCTACCATCCACTTCATCATAAGTTTTCATTACATCCTTGTATATTTAACTAACAATTTCAGTTAAAGTTTATATAAATTTTCTTTCACTTCTTTTTAATCATATATATTACACCAATTTCAATAAATCCGAACTTTTAAATCTTTCAACAAGTTTGTCACGTCATGTAAACAGAAAAGTGACAAAACTTCTGTTAATTTGACAGCACTTCGTTTAATTTGACATCAGACGGGTTAAAATTTTACCAGGGAAAATCAGCGTATACATATATGTACAAACGTAAGGCATCTCCATTAGTTTCATCCTCGTAGTACCTAGAAAAAAATACTAAGGCCATAATCAAACTGTGTCTGTAGTATAAAGTGTGTTCGGAGTTCTAAGATGCTTCAGAAAGTCGCTTTTATGGCCATTACTTTAGTTCTTTCTTCGTAGGTAGCACCTTTCTAGCCCTTAAACTTCGCGAGCTGAGGTTTGAGTAAAAATGGTAAAAAAAAAAGGTAATACGCAACAAAACTTAATATAGTAAACTCGAGATTACCAAAACAAATCTTGCCAAGATAAAATCTAAAAGATCTAAATTAATTGAATTCATTAAAAAAGCACTCCTAATACGCGCTAAGATGACATTAATTTTCTAAGGGGATAGTTGTATCTGTGCACACAAAGAGCAACTACAGTGATTTTTTTAAGTTCAATTCAAGTTGAAGGGTGCACTTATTATGCTCAATAGCTCAGAATTCCAGGTGTTTCCTTTTGCTTTCCTTTTATGTAAGGATTTGTCTTTTCAGTACATAGGTTCTTTTATCCTTGCGATCCTTCCTTATCCCCTTGGGCAGATATTTCTTTTGCATTCTTATAAGGACAGATGTTGCTGTAATATTCTGATTCCAATTCTCCCTCGGAGTTTTGTATTTGATGACCAATAAATTTTTGAATTGATATGCAAACAAACAGGAACAAATTTAAGGTTCCTTTAAGGATAAGTGGGAGTGTCGCAATATAAGTGGTGCCATAGAAAAAGTATTTTTCTTTGTAATTTTTTTGTTTGAAGTAGATAGAGATAAGAAAGATTAAATTCACTGAAGGCAATTTATTAAAACTTTACATAAAAGAAAAGGTTTTTGATATTTCTTCAAAATTAAAGTCAAGTTTCTGCCCTTTAATGTGAATTTCCCTCTCGAATAAAATTGGTTAATTAATTATAAAACCATCAACAAACTGGCATGTGTTCGAATTCAAGTTGCACCTTAAATGGCCAAAAATTTATTTAAATATTTGGAAAACAATTCAGTGAGTTTTGCGAGTGAACTAAATAAAACTCGTTCCATAATTGCTAAATTACCACAAAAGATGATTTACAAACCACTGTTGATTTAGCTGGGCAAACTTTATAAGTAGCACACTGGCAGCTGTTTTCTCTCTGTGCAATATTAATTACTCGGCATAAAACCACCCATCTGTGCATATATGAAAACTGATCTAATTATGTCCGTGACACTTCACATTAGCGAGAAATGAAGTGAAACCTCTCAAAGATCTGTGGATTTAAAATGGCCTCAGCCTCCAGAAGTGCTACAAAAGCACTTTTTCACTTGGCCTCTACTCGTTGATCCCTCACGCTGTTAAAACACGACGAATAGAAAAATCAACAAATCAACACCCAAGATGCACTCTTAACTAGCTCGACGGGATCAAGTGACCAATTAAATGTACGTTAATCATTCAAAATAAAGCATCTTAAATTCAACGACTATGTTGCCCTAGAAGAGGAACGCCGACGCAATATAAGCAAGCGTCCCAGTGCAACCTAAACAGCATCTTATTTACTCCGGCTAGTTGCTAGCCAATCTGTCGAATGTCTAACGTTTCCCATTTGTGCTTATGCTATCAGTTCACTCAAAAATCACAGATTCCTTTCTGTCCTTTATATTAGAGTCAGCAATAAATTATCTTGTTCTGGAGTCGTGACTACTCGAAACCATAAAAAATCTGTGAATCACTGGAAAGTGTCTAATGGTGGGCTATTGAGCGAGCAATGAATAACAAGGGAAGCATTACCAGTGCAGAAGTGTTTATTTTGGAGCTTAATTTATGGTGGCGACTAAAAGGGCCTATTGTGGCAATTGTCCTAAACGAGGAAACAATATAATTGGCTGATGGTTCATTCAGCAAGTGCTTGTTATAATCTTACTATTGTGTGGTTTTTTAAAAATATGACTGACGTCTTAAAGGTTCGTCATGGAAACAACTTCAGGAACCCTCACCCTTTATTAATAGTTTCCCATGAAATTCGACGTATTACGAAATTACAAAAATATGTATCCACACCCGAAAACGAACCACTCCTCCAGGAAAACATCTCCACTACTAAAGAAAGACTTGCCTTCTTCCACACCTTCCAATCGTTCCCAAAAAGAAAAGCAAACGAGGAAATATTTAACGACGTAAAAGCTAACACCCTCAGGAATTTTCTAAGAAATGTCAACAAACAGGTAAAAGGTTAAAAAAAAACTGAAAAACATGAAAAACAAAGAAAGTGCACAAAAACATTTCCTCGACGTCGAAAGAATCCAGCAAGAAGCAAGTGAGACAGACACTTGAACACCTTGACAATGGCGAACTGTACGCTTGCCGAGGCTCAAGTGGGCTGTTGATTTTAGCAAGCGAATTTCGTGTAGTGGCTCCTGCTTATACTTGAACTTGACAAGTCTCTCAGGTAAGTAAAGACACTTAAGTCAAAGACAAGATTCTGTGCCCAAGATGCAATGTGCTCTTCTGCCTAACTCCCGGTCCCCAGCTATTCCAACATCTTGGAGTTCGTTAAAGTTTGAAAAAAATTTGCAAACTTTTCGTGATTCATCTAACAATTTCAGTGCGATTCGTCCAGATCTCTTTGGCGGTGGCAGGAATTCGCGGGGACCCATTAATTAAAATCGGTCTCCGTCCACGCTCAATTGAACTTAATGAAGAGTGCTGTTATGGCCCCTCTGGCACAGGGCGCAGTGTATGAATGCGAGCTTTTCCTTTTTGGATATTAATGGTTCAGAACTGATGGAACTGCCTGGACCGCAACGGTTGTCGCGCGAAATTCATGATGGGCTGCAGCTTAAAATGAAAACGCATTGAAATGTGGGTGGAGTGGAGTAGCAGCGGCTGACATCTGATGTAAACCGTTCAATAAGTCTGCTGGTATTATTTATGGCATTATGTTTATGCTCGACTATTTGCCGACTCTGAGCTTTAGGTAATGGCATCATCATGCAACCCTGGGCGGTATCGTTTATTCGAGATGGCAGTTATTAGCTTAATGGCAGGTATAGTGCCTCAATACTGTTCGGGATCAATTTTGCCTTTAACTAGTCGGGTTCACGGCCCGATAACGAAAATGGAAAATCAATGGGAACTTTTGAAAGGAAAAGAGCTAATCGATGCTTTCATAAATTCCACATACAACGTATAAATCCATAATTGGTGTGAGTTTATATAGTTACAGGGTGTCTACGTTCTCTGAATATTTCCGGTTTGCCAGATAATATTTGAGTTTTTCCCTGACTTCCATAGAAAGAGAGGGAGATATGAAAAGCAATTCCTAACAATTTATGACTCGCAAGAACTTCTACATTTCTGAGGTTGGTGAAACAATATTGACTGTTTAGATTGATTAGTAATGTCCCTCTCAAAGGAAGCTTCATCTTTAAATAACGAAAAATACCGATATGAATTTTAGATAGGCTCGTAACCCGCTTATCTGAAAAACCAAACCATACGTATACGAAACTTCTAGTATGCCCCCGATATCTCACACTGATTTTGTGATCACAACCTTTGGTACATTGGACTATGATCGAACTATGGGAAACGAGTATGGATACGCGAAAATCATGCAGGTGGAGCGGAAATGACCCAATATAAAATGAATATTTTAGGGTTAACCAAAAGTAGATGAAAAGGAAGTGAGAGTCGACATCACCAACATCTGAGACAGTGCTGCTATACTGTGGCCAGGAGGAATTGAAAACATTCCGCATATCAGATGTAGACTTATTAACCAAGCTTGACCGCTGATCGCTACTGAACTGATCACAAATTTTGGGCGGCTTCTTTGATAAGAGTTCTAAAGGTGATATCAAAATAGTCATGGGAGATCTTAACGCTAAGAGTGGCTGGAACATGTAATGGGGCAGTTTGGACTCGAAACAGGAACGCAAACGGGGAGTTGATTGGATGAATTTTGTAACTCGCGGCAACTTTTCATCGGCGGATCTTTATTTATAAACACAACAAATGCCATTTAACATCCTGGATTTTCCCAAACGGCAGAACTGAGAGTCAGACTGACCATATCGTGCCTTCTCGATGGTCTAAGCGAGGCGCTCATATTGGCAGTCATCATCATTTTGTTACAGTTAACTTTCGCTTATGTACGGGAGTAGTACGCCCATCGAATACGCCACGACTCAATGTGCAGAGACTTAAAACATCAGACATCCGCAGCGTATACGCCATATCTCTCTCTATAGTTCCGGTAACCCCTTGTGGGGCATGGGACGGGAAAACAATTTCACCTGATTCAAGACAATGGTTGCAAGTTGGCCTGCAATCATCCCTTTTATCATAATCTGTTGTAAGCAGAAAACAACCGTTAGTCACCGTCGGTGGGATTCAAGCCAGTACCTCCGGATTGGTAGGCCGACACGTTATCACTTACTCCATCGACGACTTCACATATGCCACCACATTGCGCTAAATAGCCAACGCAATGACAACAATGGGAAAAAGCAAAGGATTGCTTTTTCAGCTGAGGAACATAGCACGTGGGACGCTTAGGGAACGGAAGACGGCCATGGATTAGTAACGCCACATGGTCCAAAATACAAGAACGGAAGCAGATTTTAAGATATGCTATCGATGTTGCAGTCGAAAAATTTCTCAGAACTGCATACCGTTCTCTACAGAAAGGCGTCCAAAGAAGTGTAAGATGTGGCAAGTACAACTACATCAACGCGCTAGCAGAGAAGACAAAAGAAGCGACTTACCGCGTTGACAGTGGAGTTATATACATATACAAGGTTGCCAAGCTACTGGCAGGAAAGATCCGTGCATCTGAACAACTTGAAAGGTACATCGATGGATCGAGCTTGTTACGGAGGAGCATAAACTGCGCAGATGTAAAGAATATTTTAATGAAGTCCTGAACAATAACTTTGTACCGTCAAATATCTCTTCATCTGAACATGAAGACACGACACCTGTAGCCAACATTAATATCAGATCTCCGACAAGATTGAAGTTGGGAGACGCAATAAAGGCAATGCACCTCGATAAGGCCCCAGCGATTGATGGAATACTACCAGATCCCATTGTTGCAGATATTCTTCTTCTCGTAATCCAGGAATGTCTGACAACTGAGACTTATCCCACGGAATGAAAAACAGGCATAACTGTGAAGATTACAAAAAAAGGCGACCTAATGAGGTTTAACAATTGGCATGGCATTTGTCTTTTAATTGCAGTCTCCACATTGATGATTAACGATAAACAGACAGGCTTCCGTGAGAGTTTCTTCTGCAGCGAGACTACATCCACACCCTCCGAATTATCATCGAACAAACCGCGATTTCCATCGATTTCGAGAATGCGTTTGACAGCATTGAGAGCAAGTACACAAGTTTTAGGTAGAAGAGGCATCCCAGAAAAAATTATCACCGCCATAGAGGAGTGCTACTCAGGAGCCTAATGTCACGTCCTTCATAAAAGAAAATAATGGGAGCCTTCTTAGTGTTGAATGGAGTGAGACAAGGGTGCAGACTGTCACCTTTGTTTTTTTTATTGTCATGTAGCCCAAATGTTGGAAGCTCTGAGTAAAGAATGTCGCAAAGCAGGACTTAAGATCAATGCTGCTTAAATAAAACTTATAAACTTGGTCTCCTGGAGATAAAAGGAAATTTATCTTGAAAAACAGCAAGGAGAACAATGCATATTTGCAAATGGCAGAGTCGAAGCTGATGTACAGGCTCGCATCAACAAGGCTAGAGTTGCATTTAAAACTCTTCCTGAAATAGGGCGCATTAAGACATCTTCACAGACGCACAAAATTTCGAAACTTTAAATCGAACCTAACCGAATCGAATCTGTCCTATTGAACGGCAAAAGAACATCTAAGCTACAAGCCTTCGTCAACCGGTGTCTATGGCACATTGTTAGCATACCAACGGAGACCTATATATACTTACAGGCCAGGACTGGATAGACATCGGCGTTCGAAGACGAAAGTAGCAGTGGGTAGGCCACACACTAAGTCCTGAATTACACGAGAGGGATTTTACCCCATAACTCACGGAAATTCTCTTCTGTGCAAAAGTAGAAAAACCCTCGGAGTGTTGCTACGAGAGGGGCTTTAATTGACATTAAAAAAACCGGTTCATAAGTATTGTGCAGGGTTGAAAATTTGTATTCACCGGGGCTCAAGCAATACTAAATCAACCTGACATCAACAATTTTTCGAACCCTGGTGAGGAAGTTACGAAAATGGACAAAAGCAAATCAGGAAAAACTCAAGCAAAACCCCTACGATTCGTGATTGACACTCACAGATGACCCTCTTCCTACCTCACTTCTCTCACCAAAAAAAAAAAAAGGTTTTCGTCACTCATGGGGTTAAATCCCTTTCGTGTAATTCAGGACTAAGAAAAGAGCCTAACAACATCTCTCAACCTAGTTTGGAACCCGCACGGAACCCAAGGAAGGGGCCAAATTGAGACTACCGCGCAACACGTGAAGAAGATGCATAGAACAGGATGGAAGGCGTTAATGCAGAATCGCACCAGATACGGAGTCGGTTTATTTGAAGCCCTATGCGTCACATGCGGTTAAAGAAATCAGAGAGATTCAATCCTGAGCAAAGTTTGAATGATATTATAATCCAATCCTGGTTGGAAATGGGACTGATAACTTCATAGGAAGCTGGGTTTGCAATCTTGGGAAGTAACTTGGCCCTTGATTGGTAATAAGGCTTGGCAGAAATGTTTAAACGCCATTATGACTTTTTTACGCTAGCCAACTTCGGTGTTCTCATCTGAATGATGCCTCAATACGCCTATCAGTTATACTTAGATAAAAGACGGTATTGTTATTCCATTCTAAGTACGAATCATATTAAGGGTAAAAGTCAAAACAATATAGGTATCCAAAAGTGGGTTGACGCTTGACAAAGCTCTGAAGAATGCAATTTCGCAAAACTAAACATTGGCTGTGGTCTGGGTTGGTATTCCGTTTTTGGCCTAGGCTTGGGCCAGCATCGAAAGGTCACCTTAAAGCAGGCCTGGCCCTGTTGTCAACAATCTGTTTACATCACTAATGGATTAACGACAGCAACGTAAACACTTGCTTATCATTGCATTTTTCTCTTTTAAGTACGGTCAGCTCAAATAGGTCCAAACGCAAATTTATTTGACATTGAACTGGGCTAGTAGGAGAGTGTACTTCTAAGCTGGTGCCCCCAAGCCCATATGAAGCTGAATCAATTGCTAAAACAACGCTTAAAGTTAACAAGCTTGCATCACTTTCAATTACACTTGTCCGTTCTAATCAACTTGAGACTGATTACACTTTGGTAGCAGCGCGCACAATGGAATCGATTGGGAAACATCAACTCATAAAAATTTATGAATGATCGTTGCCTCTGCGCTAGACAAAATCTATTTTTGGGAAATAAATTGTTGTTTGGCTGAAATATTATTAAAAACCAAAAAAAAAACTAATTTCAGTCTTAATCTTTAAAATTGGTTTGCTTTAATTTGCCGGTGGCAATATGGCACTCCTACAGAGCGAAGAACATTGACGAATCGTTTCAAGCCAAAAACGTAACCAAAATCTGATGGATATTTATCGAGTTGCAGGGAGAGGGGCGTCGGTCTATCGATGTCGATCTATGTACGAACATGTACTATATAGTTCTGTGCAGTTCATTGAATCATTGATTGATCAAATACGTCACTGACAAGATGTTTGTTGTTCAAAATTGCTTGAGGCTGTTTTTTGCGTAGGTTTCTATGTCCAGGACAGAAGCATTATTGATCGAAGAATTTAGGTACTATTAATTTGTTTGCGGACAAGTTTTGATTCAATTTTAACACAGCTTTTTGTGGGACGTAGCTATCGTGATAGTCGAGGGATAAATGGTTCCTTTGCAGACTAAGCTAGGCAACAAATCATCACCTCGGATAGATTAGGGCATGTTTTCATATTAACCAAATCATGTAGGTACTAACTACTAATCCACCAATTTAGACGTATTAGACATAACTGGAGAGCTAAATCTTCATGAGATAGTCACTAAGCTTGCTGCTTATACATAGAACAGCATAAATTGGCGGTGTGGTTTCCTAAATCATAAAAAATTTCGTGATTGTGTCAATTATTAATAATTGTTTACTGCAGATTAGTTAGGCTGTTGCACAACAGATTCCCCGGAGGTCGAAGACTTTGTTTTGCTTTCTCAAGAAATTAAATAACTTTGTTATGTAAGTTAACAACTTGTCTTGTAACTTTTTTTCTGATCTTCAGACCGATGTACCGACGAACGTATGTAAAAGTTGAAATAATGAGAAAGTTCCTTTCTTTTGTACGGCAAAATTGCCGAAAGACTTCCGCTACTACCCTGAAGCGAGCAGCAAGCTTGGATCTCATTAAATTAACGGAGGGCCCTCGAGGACATTATTCATCTCCATCCGACCCAACCCACCCTTTGCAAAGTATCTTCTCTGATGACTAAAACACCAAGAAAGTCTTGAGTGACGTCATTTGACCTTCTCGGTTTTGCCAGTACCACTGTTCACCCTCCACATTACGCCAACGAAATCTTTAGAATTCCTGCACATAGCAAGCTTCAGTCGATCCTAAAGATGATGATATGCTGCTGCTGTCGAAGCCAAATTTCTGTTCATGCCAATTTGTCCGGGAGTTGTGCCGTTTATGAGTCAACGAAAGAAAAGGAAAAATTTGCAAAACGTGAAAGCAGGAGCCGTTCCTCCGGTTTCCCAAAGCATTTCGCTACACTCCAGCGAAACCACTTGCGATGCACACCCTGAATGGAAACGGAATTTAAGGTTGGAAATATTCGACGGGAGACCGGGAATCCATCAAAGAACAGGAACAACAAAAAATGAGGGGCAAGGGCAATTCTGGTCACTCAGCAAACGCGCTCCGCAACATATTCGCGGGTGACGTCACCACTTGATTCGGTTCATGTTTTTCAAAATTTCTTACCTGATTTGTCCCGCAAATTAATTTCTTTGGAAATTTATCCTGCGACTAGACAGGCGATGTTATCAGGGAAGCGTAATCCAATATGGTTGTAATCCTTTTCCAGGTGTGATCCCTTGCTATCCCAGAAAACAAGTGACCTTGGGGAGAGTTTCAGTCGCAATTTTCTCGCACCACACACTACTATTAATTGCCCAAAGGCTTACTACAACTTCTTAAATAAAAATCAACAAATTTTGCTTTCATCTACACAAAAACTTGAGATTTACTGCAATTCGGAATCATCTCAATATTCGTGGATAATTTCACTTTCTCGGGAACGCACTTTTTTGTTTCGTGGTAGTAAAATCAAATCCTGGACCATATCATGGCTTCACTTTGAGATTAAACAGGTAATCGTGAGAAAGGTTTTTTTCTATTAAAGGGTTTTTTCCTCGTTTGCGCGGAATTTGCCTTTTGCTAGATGAACTGAAAGAACAACGTCCCTCAACCACGAACGCGTGTTTACAACTGGTTGGCTTCAGTTTCAACTCAATCTTGGCTTGAGAAAATTTTCAAGGCAACAAAACACACACACAACAAGCAATTTGTGGAACTTGATTCACGCAAGCGCTGGAATCTGGAATACAACTGGAAGACGTCATTGATTCCAAAATACCTGAGTGCTGAAATTACCGATTACGGCACCTTTGAAGGACAGTTAGATTAATTAAATTTTGACTTTATCTAATGTCTTTGGATTTGATGCCAATTTGATTAGAATTTCGAATTTTCATAGCTTAATAATTTATTTTTCCTGTGAAAGTCGTGACTCTGCGCACATTAAAGACTCAAACCGAATTTAGTTCCACAGATTGACTTCTTTAATTGCAAAATAAATTATGGAACTGTTGCTGAATTACAATTGGAAGTGTGTGTGCATTCATTGGCAATTCATTCATTGGTAATTCATTGGGAAAATTGTAAGATTGGTTTTACGTTTGCCATTGCCAATAAGTTTTCTTTTGTTATTTGAAAAATATTTTTCGTTCTCTCTGAGAAATCCACAAATTGCATAAAGATTAAAAAAGGTCACCTGAAACAGAGCGACTTTCATTTTATCCTCGAAATTTTAAGAAAGAGAAATAAAAAGCAATTGAAAATTAAAAATCAAAAGATGAAAGAAAAAGATGCAAATTGTACTGTAAGATTAGCAAAAAAGCAAACCTAATTAGTAAAAAATACTGAAAATAATGGATAATCATATAAACATAGTATGTATGCACAATTCATTGAAATCTACTAAGCTAAACTAACTATTAACTTAACCACCAAAAAAAAAACTAAGCAAACAAAAGAAATTACAGATTTCCCTCTGAACCCGCTGGCTCAACATCCTCTTCTAGTCCCAGTAGGAAGAACATTCCACCTTATACAACAAATTGGCACTCAGTTATTCGATAACGAAATTGTAGTATTATTAAGGAAGTAGTTCTTTGTGATTGAGTAAAGCCAATTTTTTCAAAAAGATACTTTGGTGTCCTTTTTTTAATAATACTGCACAAAAACAATTGATTCGGATTTGGATGCGTTGAGAAGTCGTTTGTTATCAAGAGCCCAGTCATTAATAGATGAGATATCCTCATTCAACCTGTGCACGGCATCCTCCATCAAGCCAAGAGGCCTGCAAATATACAACTGAACGTGATAGGTCATTGATGTAAAGGGAGAATAGAAGCGGACCCAAGATAGATCTCTGAGGAACACAAGTATGTATGTCAAGAAAACTCGAATACAATCCGTTATAGAAAACTTTCTACATGCCCCAAGATAAGTCCAGGTCAATTTACCAACTGGCTAGACAACTTCTGAATCATAGTAATATGATGAACTCTGTCAAAAGCCTTAAAGAAGTCAAGCAGAACATGAAATGATAACAAGTCACGATCAATTGCGCAGCGAATATCATCGGTCCCCATTAATGCTGTCACGCAGCTATGTTTAGGTCTAAATCCTGATTGAAGTGGACACAAGAGATCTTGCTTATTAATGTAGGATAGCATCTGCGTGTGTAAAAGCCTCTCAATTACTTTAGATAAAAATGGCAATATAGCTATAGGGCTGAATAAAGTAAAACAAAACGTGAAATGTTATTGTTATAAAATGACTCGGGTAGCCCTTCTAAAATTTAATTAGCACTGGATTTGCTTCGTTTATAAACCTCAAATCATGGCCCCTGGTGTTGTGAATATAAGAGATTATATAGAAGATTAGGTATGGTACTGTGTATCAAAGGCAAATCTGGGGATCTGAAATGCTTTGGTAAATTGAAATAAAGCTCAGCTTTAGATTGATGTACCTAGAATGTCGTACAAGTCGAGGATGGCAACCCAATAAAGGCTGCCTAAATATTTATAAAATAACAATAAAGATGGTCAAGAGGGAGGTCTCAACAGAATACTGTGAATCCATTTAGGACATAAGGGGCTCAGCAAGACTTAGTAGCTTATCGGAAATCCCCGACTTTCGGACGATTAGCATGGTACCACGGCGACCAAATCTGAATAGCATGCCCCAGCAGGGGTCTTACCAGGGAGGTATAAAGATTGAGTCTTATGTGAGGGCTAGAAAATCCTTGAACCAACGGATAATAAATCCTAGCTAAGGCTTGGTCCTAGCAAGGACATTATTAATGTGGGAGATGAAGTTGTGTTGTACTTCAGGATGTACACCCAGGTCCCCCTCCCCTTTCACCTATTGCAAACACGTACTTTCAAACTTGTACTGAACGGTAGTTGCGAGACCTCGAGGAGGTCATAACGTGACATTTCCTGATGTAAAATTTGAGATTATTGTTGCAGCACCAGCTATAAAATATGTGCAGGTGTGAATAACAAAGGACCCAGATGACTACTCTGGGGAACGTCACAAGAAGCCACAAAATCATCAAAGGGGGCGCCACGCAAACGCACTTTATTCTATTAACTTTTTCCGTATAATGGGGGGAAACCAGACCTAGCCAATATGAAAACAATGATAGGGTGAGACATCTTATCAAAGGCCTTACTAAAATCGGTATAAATGCAGTCGGTTTGGCATCCACAAATCCTCGCATAGTGCCGGAGGCAAACTCCAGCAAGTTAGTAACCGTGGATCTATTCAAGAGTCCCTCGTCGAGTTGAGATCTAAGTCATTGGTTAGCTTCAATGGCGTTGTTTTTTTCATTTCTCCACTACTGTCTCCTGTCTATACTAGATAGAGATAGGAGATTGTAGTCTCATATGAGGATGATGTGGCAATCTTGGTCTAAGGAATATTTTTACCCGTGATAAGTGAAATCATGGAAGTTGCCTTGGATGAAGTAAGTGGATGGGTTACCACTATGGACTTAGCTTTAATCCAAGCAATACTGAACCGATGCCTTTTGCCACAAAAACCAAGATACCGGACTTTAATCCGGTTTATTTGGGAATCAATCTTAACTCCAAACTCAGCTGAAAACTTAACAATGCAGAGCGAATTAAGATAAGCCTGCGTTGTAAGAGAAACTTTGACAAGGGGAGGAGATTCCAGCCAAAGATGACATTATGGATCTAAACGGCTGGGATACATCCGATCCTCACGTTCTCGTCGCTGCTGATGTGTTGGCCAGCGTTATGCCACTTACTCAGCGCTGGAGACCACACCAGTGGCACGGACATGAATAGTCATTCAGGCTGAGTACGATACAAAGATCCGCGGGAATAGGTATCAAAGATGCAATGCTATTTTGCCCAACAGTTGCTCTAGATGGGCTTCTGCACATAGTATATGTGAAGCAGTCGGACTTAAAGATTTAGGGTGCTGGAGGACCAAGCCTTATGACCATACTAGCATCCTGGATCTGCCCCCATGGGAACTGGCCACACTTCTGACTGATTACATCACCCAAAAGCTGAAGCTCCTCATTAGAGCAGTATGGAGAAACGGCGGAATGATGGAGGCTTTTGATACAACCACATTTACCAACTTCTTTAAGATGAACTGCAGTTTCGTTGTGGGCTTATTCAACAAAATACCGAGTGTTAAAGTGTCAAATGTCTTCCGGATTATGCAACAGTTTTTCAGGCTCAGGGCGGTGCGGCCGTCCATCAACAGGAGTAAAACCCGTGAGCCCACTGATAGGTCCCGCAGAGATATTGCTAAGGCGTTCTCGGCAATTACGGGATACTGGTCAATGAGTGCTACAGCTGCTGGGTCAAGAACGAGAAGGAATCCCTCGTTCAATTTCTCTGCGGATATTCGGCTCTCTTTTCAGCCAGACATTGAGCACTAGGCAGGTTCATCCACCAATCCTCCTATTTTTCTAAATCATCGCGCACAGATGAACACTGACTATCTGGTCACGAAATGTGGTTACAAAGTACCTAATAATTAATTGGGCCCTGTGCAAGCAGCCTGAGTCGCCACTTTTACCAACCAGAAATGGTTCCATGGTTTAACAGTCCAGCACTTTTAGGGCATGTTTTGTACCTGGTCGCGTGGCACCTATGATGCCTATGCCCTTCATGTGTTCAACGGTTTTCTTACCGAATGAATAATTCCTATTTTTGTTATTGTTACTAGCCAGTAGCCAATTAATTAATTTTAAACGATTGATAATCCCACGTTGAATGATTCTCTTTGGCTCAGGACATCCTTACCCTGGAGGCTATTATAGATCGTTAAAAGTAGGGAAAATGTTTCTAATCGACAGAGGTTCGCAAAACTAATGTTTCCTAAAGGCATAAATTTAAATAATAAATAAATTGCGCTTAAACATTTTTTGTAGAATTTGTTTTTTATCTTTTCTTGGAGCCCACACTTCTGGTTTTCTAATTTTTTAGCTGCCTTACCGTTATTTGCGGTATTGCACACCACCAATAGGCTTATTTCAAAACTCATTTATTATAGTTGTTTGCTGCTCCACGGCTGGTCGTATTTGCCAAGTGATTACCCAATTACCACCTTGTTGTTGACTGCTCCCGCTCTGTCAAAAGAGCTAATCAGAATCGCATCAGACTACTGAAAGTAGAGACCCCGTCATCAGCGGTGACATCTCAAGTGGGTCTTGAAGTATGATAAGTCCCCAAGGGGCTGATTTATCCAGTTGTCGGGGTGTTTTGTCGTTTGTCTCAATTTAAAACGGAAATTACATATATCCGATGGGAGAAAAAAGTTTGATATCGTCAGAATTGAGTCTCAGAAGTTCTTCGAGCCTGGAGGGAATCCTAAGCAAAAACTTTTCCTTGAAAACTTTCTCTACTTTACCTGAGTGACATGGGTAATGTTTGGGGACAGATTGATTTACCGGCGAGGAAGGTGAAAATGGTTTCAAATAAATCTGACATGGCATCCTCGCCTTTTATTAAATTAGGAAGAGACGAATTTGGAGCTCTCAACTCAACTTGTCGCAGCTTAAAAAACAGCGAATTACATTTAATCAGCAATTGTCTTAGCACCAATTGGGGTACGTACGACTTTAGGAGTGTAATCACTTTCTATCTCATAAACGGAGTAGAGTAGTTGACAAGACGAATTGATGCAGGTCAGTGCCAGGAAAATGAGGTGTATGATCACTCCAGACCAAGAGGGTCATAATCGCATTGCAGTTGCATTAAAATTCAGCGGTAGTCATTGCTGACCCGTCTGAATTACAAGAGTTTTACGCGTTCAATTCGGGACGACGGCTCATTGTCGGTAATGTGACCCCAACATGGTTGCGAGCTTTCCGACCCTGGTCTTTGTCGTGCTCGCGCCAGATTCATTTATTTCTGGTCCGCTGGACAAACGCGATTACTCGCATTTTGCAGGAATGATTTATTTGGAAAATTAAAAGGAAAACCCACGGGGGACAGGCTGTTAATGTTAATGGTCACTGGGAAATGACTGCAAATTATTTTGCCCCACATTTGCACTTGCTTGCTTCGCTCCGCTAGCATTCGCATCACGTCGACCGCATAGGGTTTTATCGCCGCTCGTGATCGGCCACTAGCACTCTCCGCTATGCAAATTTGTCACAGTTTGTATTTTAATTATTCACCGCAGCGGTGAGGTGTTATTATTAATTGGAAGCAAAGTTGCAAAACTGCGAAATATTTTAAAAATGTAACTTCGTTTCGTACTTGAAGACAGTTCATAGTCCAAAGAGGCGCGGTGCAGCGGTCTTTTGTACGTCATAGCGACCGACGGTAAATTTAGATGCACTTTATTGGATGGCTAGTTAAGAGACTCGTTCTGAGGTAACACAACTTTGTTGCTTCTGCAATCACGTCAGATCTTTAATGCGTCATTAGTTCTCATTAGTTCACGTGGGCTCCTTTATTAACATGCGCACCTTCAGCGCTTGCGCGGATAGTTTATTGGGTCCCTGCTGGTAAGATATTAAGATGGGAAGAAACGTGAACATTTCTTGATTCTTCTTTGACTTGCTTAATAATCAGCAAATGCATTTTCAATTTATAAACGCCAGCAATGATTGTTTGTAGCTAATACGCCCGTTGTTTTTGGAAAAAAAGAATATGTCGTGACGTCATTAATTTCTGTATTACTATGTTGTAAAAGTTAATAAGAGCCAATAATTTCATAAGATAATATGAAGTTTATGAGGTGCCAGTAGCATCTTTCATTATAGGCCTTTTAAATGCTAGTATATGATTTAAGTTGTCGCTGGAGTAAGTTATATCCCGGAGGTCCAAGGATTGAGCCCCACCATCGGCGACCCATAGTTGTTTTCTTAGAGTCGATTTCGAACAGAGCTTTTCTGTTTTATATTTTAGTATTAAACTTTGAAACCCAAGAGAGAATTTCCTCATTAAAGTTTTAAAGCTTATGACGGTTTTCAGAGTAATCTCTGTGCCTGCATCTCCAAGGTCATTACGTAAACAATTTTACGCATCATTAATCACCGTGTACTCTTTGCAAATTTTATCTTGCTTGCATCTATTGCCACAACATCAAGGATTTGCTGTAAATCGATATTTGCGTTGGTCGCCGATGGAATTTAAGAAAATGTCTTTTTCCTGGTGCCATGAAGTCGGGTTTCTTTCAGAAGTCGCTTAAAAATTGGGTCGCTTCATTGTTCGTATATGTACCAACACATTTAAGAGTTAGCTCAATGTACAGCATGATATCACTATCTAATCCACTCTGATAGGAATACCTACGCCTTATGTTCGTCACAACTAAAGGATGAGAGGAATTTCAGTACAAACTGAAATCGCCCACTACTCTTTCTATGATAACTTTGACGGCTTCTCTCCGGGATATTTTCTTGTTAACCATAGTGTCTCTACAAGAAATTGACGTGACCTTTCAGTTTGAATAAACGCTTTTGGGTCGCCCAATTTCTGTTATTTGGCGCTGATTGGGAGTTGGTGCGACACTAAGAATAAAGTGACAAACCTACCTTGGGGTGGACTGCTACAAATTAGAGTACTTTGCATGTTCTGTATTGAGGAAAGTTACCATGTTGTTTGATGAAAAGTAATTTCAAATGGAGATTAAAATAAAAAAAAAAACAGTTGTTTAAAAAAAAAGTTGAACCGACTTCACAAAAAGCGCTAAAAAGCATAAAACAATTTTTTATTATATTTATTACGACATTTTCAAGTTGGTGCAAATTAAACAAACATTCCTCAATCTGTGGTTATTCCCATCCCTACATGAAAAGGGCAATAAGTGCGACATTATGAATTATAGAACTACTGCTAATTTATGTTGGATTGCAAAGGTTCTTGGCTCGTTTTAGCATTGTTTTATGAAGGGTAAACCCACAACTTACAAGAATTCACTAAGTATTGCGTTTCCTCCCTTAAAGCCGGTAAGCAAGTTTATTCCATTTTTACTGACTTTAGTAAAGCTTTCGACAGAATCAATCACAGAATTCTCATTCATAAGTAACACGTTGTAGGTCTTCTTTCTGTTTTTGTAAACTGGACGTTTTCGTATCTGTCCGGTCGCACACAGCGTGTTTTGTTTCGTGGGGCGCTTTCAAATGAAATACTTAATACCTTAGGAGTGCCACAGAGCAGCCATCTTGGGCCACTCCTTCATAAATCGAGAATTTTTTGCTATGCTGATGATGCTTAAATTTTCCTACCGTTGCTAATAAACATGAGTGTTCACTTTTAAACTCTGTCTTAGATGCCTTTCATAAATGAAGTTTTATTAACTAACTCCCTTTGAACATTCTCAATTGCACCACTATGTTATTTTCATGCAAAAGAATTCCTTTGAACTTTAAGTTTATTATTGATGGTAGCTCATTAACTAGACTCGACAAGACCAGGTTTTTGGAGTCGTACTTGACACTCACATTTCCTTTCGTGATCGCATAAATTCTCTTGTAAATGAGGCTAATGCGACCTTACGTTTTATTGAACAAAAGTATTTAATCAGCATATATATGGAACTTCTCTACTGTGCTTTTGTTAGGCCTCTTCTGGAAAACACTAGTCCTGTTTGGGCACCCTATTATCGCATCGAGGCCGTCCAGCATAAATTTTTTAGATTTGCCTCTAGGGGTCTCCCCTGGAATAATCCTCACGTTCTGCCTCATTATTTGGACAGACAACTCAAATTATTCTCGTTGGATACTCTTGAAAACAGGCGTAAGAACTCTACAATTATTTTTGCTTTTGATTGTTTGCAGGGCACAACGAATTATGTATAGCAAAAGCAAGAGAGAATCGTCAAAATCGGGGAAGGCATTACGAAGTAAGGCGACTGCTCTATTCTTTTCCTGTACATTTTATATCATTTGCCAATGAGGAACCAGTGTTCTGTACAACCAAATGAAAGTCATCAAAATCGGTCTCCATGTTTGGAAGTCAATCTCACCCTAAGCCATAATTTTTATCATGATATGAATAAAGCAAGATAGTGTATTCAATCTAATAAACGAATCATCCAAATAAGTCCACGATAGTAAGGCTCAATCCCCCCCCCCCCATTCCATAAATTTTTAGGTAGTACCAATGGGGGAACATACTCTTTACATCAAAAAGGAATCATCCAAATCGGTTCCCGCGTTACCAAGTCAGGTTCAACCCCCACCTCTCCAAAACAATTTTTGACATGGTACCAATTGGGAAATATACTCTATACAACAAAAGAGGGATCATCCAAACCGGTCAAGGTGTTAAGAAATTGTGCTTAGTCATACGTAAAGAACCTCCTTGTGTTTGGGAAATCTGTTAAAAATGGAAAATTCCGCTCAACGGACATTCTAATAGCGATTTCAATGGGACTTCAGTTCGCCACGAGTTTTAAAGTATTCTAGCAGTTTCGCTGTCAGAACATACTTCTGACAGCAAAACTGCTAGACTCAGTGTATCACTGATTTCCCCTTCCTGTCACTAAGGTTTGATCCACCGCCTACTCTAGATACAACCCCAGTAGCTGACACGAACAGCTGAGCATTGGTGGTGTAAACAAACAGAAACGTGTCACAGTAAAGAATAGGAAAAGGTTGGGAAATTCTATTTTTTCGTAGTATTTCTCGAAGTAGTTTTAAAGTCCCAACTTGGAATTCATTTGAAGTGAACCTGCAAAGGTTCTGAACATGTGGTCACGGTAAAAAGTGTCTTCTTTAAAATTGTCATGTGTTTTAAAGAGGGAAGACTCTCTCTTGTGTTCGTTTTATTGAAGTATTGTGCTTGGAATGTGTCAGTGACAACTACATTTATCTTTGGTTTTGGTTAGGAGAGTGTGCAGTCTTATTTCTGTGCAAGGATTGGTTACGACAGTAAAGCACAGCAGCATGGTACAGGTAGTGAAGTGGCCGAATTGCCATGTTAGCCAGCCTAGAGTAGGCTGTGACGTAGAATGTTTTGACAATTCAATTTGTCAGGCGATTTTTTAGTTCTTTATAAGTGTTTTGTTGATTAGCCATGCCTCAAACGGTATCCAAGCAATATAATTTCATATAACAAAATTTTAAAATGTTTTATAATAAATTTTCACTGTCGTTTTATTGAAATCTTTTTTATTGGTGCTTTCTTTAACCGTGCCGAAAAAATCCTATCGAAATCGCTAAAAGAATTTAATTTCCGGAGCTTTTTTGAGAATCACAACTTATAAGCGAATACATTAACCTTTGAAGCCTTTTGTATTTGCTTGAAAGCTCTTAGTTAAGGGGTACCCCAAACTAAACCCATTTCACCAAACTTTTTTTAGTAATAACAAAACTCTTTGAAAACAGGGGGAATCCCCTTATTATGGGTTTGCTTTACTTATTGCAAACACCACTCAGCAGAAGGTTGTGGCATGCAGTGAAAGAATAACCAGCCTTCACCTTGACTTTGCATAGTGCGAGGTACACCCCGAAGAAGGACTCGCTGAGGACACAGTATGCAGGGAAATAAGTCCACGTTTAGTGGGCGGATAGAAGGAATTTGAATGCCTAATTTAATAGAGGCATAATTTAAGGCGATGCGGACAGTGTAGTAGTGTTTTGTCGGTTGCTGGTGCATGACAACTTCCATTGATTTCCTATATCAATTCCATTGCTGTACTTAGCACGCATCCGGCACGTGCACATAGTACTCAGGAATGGGTTACACCATAAATAACTTAAAAAGGCATACGAAGTCTTTCGTTCAATAATTATGATGTACTTTGGCTGCTCGTATTTAATTATTCAAAGGATTGGGTTTATTAGTGGCAAGCATATGCAGTTGATTTTTTGTAGAGTCAGAACTTTTAAGAACATTTTTGTAGCTTCAAGGTTGTAACTAATTGTCGCTAGATCTCACATTGAATATTTCTTTAAACAAAGCTTGATATTGAAGGAAAGGCTTTAACTGTACCCCGTTTTCCTTTGCCTAAAGTATCTATACAGCCTCAAATCAACTCAAAAGCCTATATTTTGTTATTAGCAGAACCATGACCACGAGACGTCTCTTAATTTAATAAGTATCCCAGCCGAAAAAAAACACTATTCTGTTTGCAATTATACACCTATGTTAATCAACAGTTCGATTCAATTTAAAATCTTAGACGTTCATTCTTTTGTTCCTCATAATATCCCCAAATAACTTACATACGTGCGTTTCTGTTCTAACCTAATTACTGATAAGCCGACCAATCCCATTGTAAATGATTATCCAGAAATCTCAATAGAAGCTGAGGTAGTAAAAACGATCTGAATTTTTTCTATTTACTTTTCCAATTCTCAATCCTTCCCACGGTCTCCGCGTAACTATAGATCAACAAGTAGCTTCTCTACCTTCGTAAACAACGTGAACATAACGAAACTGTAAATCACTTGTAATTTCGGTACATTTGTCAAAATAAAACAAGACATGCCACCAAATCAATTTTCCTGTGGGTGCAACGCTATGACTGGTACTCTAATACTTGCCATTAGTTTGTGATAGCAGTAAAATTGCGAGAATAATTTGTTTCTCTTTACCTATTTCGGGTTTCCGTTAAAAATCAACTTCGAATCGTAGCAAAAGGAACAAGAGTTCAAGGGAAAATCTATCGGCTGATATCGGGTCACCTTTTTTCGTCCCAGACTGTGCTAAGTTTTCCTTAATAGAAAGAACATCGTCCTTTTTTGTGCTGTCGTACTTCTGGTCTAACATGGATTGTATTCCACGTAAACATTCATTACCTTGAAAGTTTCCTTTTTTAAACGGGCAGTGGGGCAGTTAACACCTTTCGAACATTCTCAGACAGAGCAGTCCCACCTTGGGTCCGTCAGTGTTCAGGAAGGTTTTATTAAACTTGTACGCTGTAAGTCCTTTTTCAATTTTTATTTTGCTTTAAATTTTGTGTGCATGTCGCAGTTGTGTGCATTTTTTAATTTTTGATTTTTATTTTGCTTTTCAAATATGTAAATAGCCTAAAGTGAAAGTGTTTACAAGCGGAAATAAGTTATTTGGTGCTCTTTTTGATTTCGTGACAACTTTTACCATTGACTTGTGCTCGCTTCTAACTTTGTCCTTTAAGGATTGCGTGCAGCTACATTAAGACGCCTTAAGAATTCAAAAAGTCGCTAAAGTGCGTTGATAATGTCACCCCTTTCACCCTTTCGCAGACATTAATTATGTTCTTGAGAGTTTCGTAAGTTTTAGTTCAATCGAGGTGGGTCATTGCCTTTTCTACAGGCGCCAATGGTAATCAAAGACTTCACGCACTTTGTATTTGTTTTTATATAATCATATTAATTTTATATGAAAGAGCATATGAGCCTACTGGCCAATATTCGTTGTTTTAATTAGAATAATTAGGAACTGTAGAAGTGAAATTGATGATAGTATTTTGTGCTCCATGCGTGTCCAGTTTCATTTTGAACCTATTGTGTAGTAAAAGATAGCAAAAAGTACAATTATATGGAATCAGAGGTTCTGCATTGAAGATTTCATAGTTCACGCCTTACTCTAGATCTTACGTAATTTAGTCTTAAATTAGGATAAACTTTGATTCTTTGTTTTATTGCTGCCTTAGTGTCTGCCCCAAACATAATGCAATTTGACACAATTTGACGGAGTTGGATCAATTGGTTGAGCGGCACGACCACCAAGCCACGATTCCCGGGTTCGAGACCAACTCTCCCCTTGAATTTTTCTTAAGAAATTAAAAAAATAATCCACTCTGTCTCTGGGCTGTTGTCTAGCTCGCAGCAATGCAAAAACAAGACAAGTTTCCTCACTACCCTGGTTGTATCCTAGGCTTTGGCCACATCATATATATAAAAAAAACACTACTACATGAAGGGGTAGGTGACCGTAATAATTTCTTGAGGATAACCAATGGCCCGTATTAACCCTTCTAAAAGATTTGCAGTGATCTTACATGATCTGATGAGCATTGTATATATTCATCGACAGGAGGTCCCGTTTAAATTCCTCTCCCTCAAGCCTCCTGCGATAACCTCAAAGGATGCACTATAAAAGGCTCCCTCATTGTCGACGGAAGTCGCTATCGCTATTTCTCTATTTAAGACAGCTCCTAATCTGGAGACTAAGTCGTTAAGTGCTGTAAGCATAGATCATCCTGTTTGGTAAGCATGCTGACGAGAGTGTAAGTGATGAAGATACTTGTTCCTTATAGTCCTGACGATAAGTTTTTTCGTCGCTTCTCGAAAAAGCGAAGTGAGATTAATAGGTCTCAGCAAGAAGGTAGTCTACCCAGCCTTGTTTAGGAATTACGGTAGTTCAACAAATCTCCAGTGCAGTCGGCAAATAATCAAGTGCGAAGAAGGCTCTGGAAAGCTTACAGATCACAAACGCCGTAACCCTCCTGTAAGAGTGCAGGATAGATCCTATCCGTGCCCGAGGATTTAAAGTGTTGAAAGGAGAATATGGCGTCTTGGATTGTCCTAAAGGTCGAGGCGGCTAGGCGCCAGGTAGGCTCTTTCAAATAGCGAGTTACCTGGCATAACCATGGCAACGTTCTCTTTAATTTCACTGCAAGGATAGTGTATTTGCAGCAAAATTTCGAATGTCTCCTCTCGAGTACGGGGAAACCATCCATCAATCCTCCTGAGCGAGCCCAACTCTCCTGAGGTCGTTTTCATAAGGGTTTTTTGAAATCGTTCGAGTTCCTAGCGCCCTCTATACCGCTGCAAACGTTCCTCCACCTCGTCTTCTTTGACTTCCAAAGGGTTTGAGAGAGACAATAGGAAAATAACGAAGAAAGGTGAACTTCTTAAAGTAGTAATCAAAGAAACCTCGTGCTATTTAAGTATTAGAAATAGATATGTGTTGTGTGTCGTTGTATTGATCTTTGGAAACCTCACAGAGTTGGGGATGCTAGAAAGCTCGTTTGCCTCCCAAATAGGGCCTTTGTGCAATTGGTGCATGCGGTTTGTTAGCGTTTTGTCTCTTTTTTTATCAATACTTTATGCAGCACCTGACTTTTTTTCGTTTTTATCCAATTGGCATTTAACACTACTCTCTCATTTTAACTATAGACCTGCTTCCTGCACACAATCATCACAAATAAGAAATATTGCCAAGAAATATTCTGAAATAAAAATGTCCCAGCACAGAACCGTGCAACACTGCTCGATTGCAAAGGAAGTTTTACGCACATGAGTGAAGATTTTCTGTGTTAAGTGTTTTTTCCATTAATGCCACCTTGAAACCTGATCATGTCATGGCTGTCACCCAGTTTAAAATTAGAGAATTTGTTGGCAGAAGCCACTATGGACCCGGAAGACGAAACTGAAGCGAAAAGGTATGAAAAGAGGGACGTGGTAGCAGAGTGGAGAGTCCCTGTTCACGGAAAGCTTCATCGAGTAGAATTCGAACACGGTACTACTAGCGGGAAGAGAGTCATCTGGGTAAATGGAATGGTAAGTGAACTTCATAGCTGCAAAACGTTGTACGAAATACTGACGATTTTTTCAGGAAGTGCTCCGTCGCGATTGGATGTTCAAATTGGTTGGTGAGGACTTTTTCGCCATCGAAGATGTCAGGTGCATTATTCGAGTAAGTGATTTTATAACGAAACATATTCTTCTTAATGTGAAACGTTGTCAGCACTGAAAAATTGCAGGTAAATCCGGCGGCAGGATTCAAATATAATTATCTTCTCTTTGTCGATGGCAAGCCCTTCAAACAGTTCACTGAACAACAGGCCAAAGCCCTTAAAACTTGGGTGACCACACTTAATGGCAAGGAATACAGGACAGTGTTGGGTAAGTGGTGATTTGTTAGAAACCTTTTGTAAATATACTGTCGAACTTCTCCTTACCTTCTAACTAACAAAACAATTATTTTTTAACTTGTATGTTGTCGGATATGTGAAGAAAGAGATTCCCTGAACATTTTTCTTAATGGAAATTTACGAGATGAAATGGTAAGTGGAACAAGTTTCAACACAACAGCATTTTTCTGAATAACCGCGGTGGCGTTCAATTGAACAGGGTGAGTTCGTTGAAGATGGCACAGATACACACTTTACAGAAGATGGTCATCACTTCTACCTTAGTGCACGAGGGAGTGGAAACAAACGAGAAGGCATCATTCATTCATTAATGGTCGATGGATTACCAATACCTGAGGAACATTTTGCTGAATAACGCCAAGTCCACAACGTCCATAGTTCAACAAAATAAGCGATTCACTAGACATCCGAAGGCAAAACTATAAACAGATTAGGCGAAATCAATTGAACTTGATTTATGTTGAAAAAAACACAAATTTCGTTTTAAGTAATATTAAGAGCTTTCGTTAACTTTCGCCTGCTTTCACATTTCACGCGAAAATTCACGAAACTAATTACAATCCTGTACAGGTAACTCCTGGCCACATTTGAAGTTGACAGTGACTTTTACAAACTTGTTTTTTGTACCGCCACTTAATCTCGTTAAGTGAACTTCGATAATAAAGTCATCAGAGAAAATATGGTTCTTGTGATACTTAACCTTTCCCGAAATTCGCATTAATATACACTTTACCTTAATCCCAAAAATCTTTCTTTGTTCCAGAATTGTTTCGGAAAGACTTTCATTAATAGGACGTTTTTTAATTATTTATTATTTCCACTTTACCGGCGAGGATAGGTAGTGACCCAGTGTCAAGTTCTATGTAGACGCTACCGAGAAAAAGTTTATCTCATTGAATATTCGAGTTCCTTAACACAGCAAAAGGGCTAGAAGACTTCGAAAGTAAAAGGATTCCGAGTCGCAACACTCTCAGAATACAAAGAGTAATTCAGTAAAACGGGAACTTAAACTAAAGAAAATAAACGAAAAAAGCAAATAAAATACTCTTGAGTTGATTTATTTCCAGCACCGTATCTATATTTGTTATTTTAGGTTAGGTTAAAGTGGCTGCCATTCCGGGAGGGAAGGCGCACTTAGGCCAAAGTAGCCCATTTTGATACCACAAAGTGAGGCAATATTTAATACCTAAACAGGAAGAGTAAAATACTATGAGAATCTCCTGATAAACCGAGCAGAACCGTAGTCACCAGCAGAACCCTAGTTCGCGGGAGCCCAAAAACACCGGCTACTCCTATTGGTTCTAGTCGGGCTCATAAAGACTAAATTTACAATCCTATCACGTGACTGAAAACGATTTGGAGCCCCTGATAAACCGAACGAGGTCCCTGTTCAATAGAACCTAGTTCGACTGTCCCCTTAAAAAAGGGGGAGCACAAAAATACAGAGAAAATGAGGTTTCCACTTCTTTTTCAACTAGATAACTCCTACAGAAGTTATTTGAGGGCGCTAGAGTCTATCTGCATGCCTCCCTGCAAGGCAATGGCCAGTAGCTTAACGATCCCTGTCGGGGCCCCGGTGCAGATTCGTAAAAAAAAAATTTACAAACCAAAAGAAAAAATCAAAAAATTCACGAATATCTTACACCAATCTTTACTTCCAAATGTACAGAATCATTCGCAGTTTCCCTTTGACGAGTTCGTTACCTTACTCTCTATGGACAACACACTTAAGTCCGTCAGTCTCCGTTGTCCCATCGAATTACGCAGATAACTTTTTCAATTTGGAAAACGATCGCTCTGCGATTGCAACTGTCAAAAAGAGTAAAATAACTCAGCAGATGGCCACGAAGCCCGCCAATGTCAGTTATACTAGTTGTGTCAATAAAATGTTCCGTTGGACCATTAGTGACCACGTAATATCTAATGAAAAAAAAATTAAAATCCAGGAGCCCCAGGCAAGGTGTTCCGTGTAAATACCTCCACTCTCGTCCAGAACTTTGTCCGAGCTCGGTACGTGTCCAAGTCTAGACTGAATTGAGCCTGATGGTCGATCATGCGGTTTGTTTACCGAATAATGTTTAGTTCTAGTTATTGGCTTAATATTTTGTAATTTTCGTTGTAGCAGCCAGTTTGGGCGAACCTTATAAATAAAGAATAATAAAGAAAAAATCCACCAACAGGAAGTGGAGTATATTGTTAAGGGCTTTAGAGGGTGTGGTTCCGAGGGCACCTGTAGTCAGCAGTGCTGCTATTCTCTGAAACCTTTCAATTGCTTTCTTGTGGATCACTTTATCCGGTGCAGACCCATACGACCCATACGCAAGTATTGGTCGTATGACACTAGTGTGGAGCCAGTAAAAGATGCGTGGCTCCATACCTCATCTTTTACCTATAGCCTTTTTGCACGAGTACAACACTATTGTGGCTTTACGTAATCTTTGTTGGATGGTAGGTTTCCAGCTAAGCTACCCATCCAGAACAAGTCCTAGATATTTAACTTGGTCACTTAGTTTCAGTCTGACCCCATTCAGTGTTGGGCAGTTGATAGGGGGAACTCTATGTTTCCGTGAGAAGAGAACTCTGTTTTGTCCACCAGGCTTATGCCCAGACCGCAACTGATACACCTCAACTAAGATGTAACTAATCAGTTAATTAAAACACCATTAACTGACTTTACTTTAAAAATACCGGACTTAGACAAATAAATAAACAAATTTTTCACGTACTGATCACAAACAGCCGTTTCGAAGCTGACTGTGCTTCATCCTCAGCGAGAGTCATACAACTCAGCTAAGATATTCGGGCGCTTGTCCGTGGTTACCAGAGCAGTGTCATCTGCGTAGGCGATAACCTTATGGCGGGATTGTTACAGATCTTAGAGTAACTTATTATTCTATAAGACTGGTGAGAGGATCCCACCTCTGTACCTCTTGTGATGACTCCTTCTACTGTGAATCTTCCTAAGCATAAGATCTGTTAGCTCGCTAAGAGAACTGTCTAAATTCAGCCTCCTTAAGGATTCAGTTATCACCTCTGGTTTGACGTTATTAAAAGCACCTTCAATATAAACGAAAGCTGCAAGTGTAAATTTCTTATACAATATTGATCGTTCTATATTAACGATTAGTTCACGCAAGGTTGTCTCGACGGACTTACTTTAATTATGTGAATATTCGGAAAGAGACAGTTTAGATGGCTCGATTGTATCTTTAATTTAGACATCTGTAAGTCTCTCCAGGGTTTAAAGAATGAAAGATGAGATACTTAATGGCCTGAAGTCATTACGTTTACTGTGAGTTCCTTCCAACTTTACGAATGAATACCACCTTTACTTCTGTCTACGAAATTGGAATAAATGTTGGGTTTGGGCAGGCTTGAGAAATGACTTTCGGCCACGGAATTAAAATCTCGAAGGCTGAACTTCAGCAGGGATAATACTGTTCAAGCTCGGCGACTTATAGGGCTTGAAGCTGTATATATCCCATTTCAGTTTCCTTCTACTAAGGATCTTTTGGACTAGCCTATGACTATCCGAAGCTACTGAAGATTTAGCCATTTGGGGATGCTTCTTATTACAAAAGTTCTCCAACGAAGATTGTTTGACTTATCAATTTTTTTAATTCACGTAGGCATTCATTATAGGAAGTTCATACATTAGTTCTTTTTTCCTCATTAGATCCCTGCCTATGCTGGCAGACGGAAAACATATTCATTTACATCATAAACGGAAAATTTTGCAAGATGTCATCAGCCTGGAATTATTCCTGTTGTCTTTTAAGCTCATACGAATTTGTGGACTAGGCCCCCATAAAGTAAATTTTTGAAGTTTCAGTGGATAAACATCCGCATTCGGAAATACTCCATAGTATAGAGATAGGCATGATATCAGCAACAAGACCAGTTTCCTTAAAACAAAACTGGCCTGAATATTATTTTTACGAGGAGCTAAACTGAAGTAGAAATGTTTTTTGTATCGACTTAAATTTTTCGTCATCTCCCAAAAAACAAAATCGCATTGCCATTCGTACCAAAACTAGGGCTCCTAGCCCCCACCTAGTTAGTTGATTGGAATGCAATGGTGTGAGCATATACTTTGCCGAATGTGACAAAATTTATTCCTTTTATCCTCAAAATTACTGGAATATTTTTGCATCGTAAAATCGCTTAATATTACTTGGCAAAAATGTTCCAAATCGTTATTTAAGGATATCCTAAAATTAATTTCATTCTCATTCCTTCCATGTCAGATGCCAAAAAATTCACACCATGTTGCCATGTGAGGGACAAATCTATAGACAATATGATACCTCTATCTCAGTCTTGCACATGTTTTTATAGAAATGGAACTGATTCCAATTTGAGTTCATTGACTGCTTTTGTATTGAGATATGCCACGGTCAGAGTTGCCAATTCGGGCGATTTCGCGCCGATTGGGCTCCTTTAGCCATCAGTCGGGCGCCAAAATTTTGCTCTCTGCGACTAGGCGCTTTTTGGGCGATTTTTTAATTCTTGCTGGGCGCTTTTGGGCGATTTTCTGTCACAGTAGAAACAATTTTGCTGTCGAGTTATCTCAATTTCTAATTTTGCGCGAATAACTTTTTACTGAACTCCGAACGAGTCCAAACTGGCGACTTGACTTTGTCACCGAATCTGGTGTTTTTGAACGCCTCATTGGTGACAGCATTTTATTTTTTCTGAATTCAGACACGTCTAAAAGTTGGTGATTTTTAATTTCGTTTTTCCACATTTCATCGCGGCGGCTTCTCGTGATTTTGGTGAAGCCAATTTAATTTATTAGTTTATTAGATATAATAAAGTGACTGTGCTGTGACGCCATTTACATTGCTATACCATTTTTGTGTAATACAATTTTTATAAATTATAAAAGTCATATCTTTGATTAAATAAATTGCTAAATTTGCTAATTGCATTTGCTAAATCTGCCTATTGTAATTTGAATTACAGCATTCTTTATTAAGCCGTTAAACGGGAGCAGTTGCCAGTTATATCGTATCGATGTTCAGTTTCAGTAAGTTCAGTTAACTTTTCAACATTTTTGCTGATTAAGCTAAGTGTATGCAGTTATTGTTATTTGTTAATTTATATCAAAATAAGTGCTACAACATTAAATCTGGATATGAAGCATTTACTGGTAATTATCCTATTTAATATAAGGAATATAAGTTATTTTCGTTCTGTTATGTGTCTGTTAAAGAAAAGATTGTTTAATAATTAGTGATATTTCGTTTATTTTATATTCATATTGAGTTTCGTGAAAGACTAGTTTAAAATTCCTGCAGGTGAATAGATTACGTTGCAATTTATTATCGTGCAGAGTAAGCCGGTTAAAAATTAAATTTCTCCTTCAAAATTGAGAAAAATACGATGTATCGTTTTATTGCAAGGAATCTGGATAAAAGCATTTATATTCTGATGGTAAGAAAAAAATGAAAACGGAATTAATCGATTTGTCTTCTTGTGAGTGGCTCAATTATTAAAGACTGTGACTCTTTGCACTTACGTGTGTTTACGTGTACTTACGTGTTTAACGTCAACAATTTATTAGACTTAGACAAAAGTACACGTAAGTGGAAATAGTCACTTCCATTACTAAATACTTAATTAAGAGTGTTTTTTGTTTTTCACGACGACTCTCAAAATTTTAAATTTGTGTTACTTGTATCTGTTGCTGTGATTATTGCAATAAATATTACATTAAAGTTGTACAACCAACCCTTTGAAAGATTTGATTGATTATAAAATCTTAAGGCGATTTTTGGGCGATTTCAAATATGGCGCGGCGCCTTTGGGCGCTTTCAGCGCCACGGCTCGGCGCCTTTTGCTTTATACCGTCTGGCATCTCTGGCCACGGTACTGTAATAATGCGATCGGAGCCGAAGTTAGCAATTTTAGTGGCAATTTTTCTCCCAATTAATTGCAATTGAGAAAAATGTCTGATAATTGCAGACTGCGTGATCTACTCGATCGCATCTGGATTTGGACTGGATTGGAATAGAATTAAGCTGACGTATTTGATGCAAACACCATATAACCTCAATTTTTGCCTTTCACAACAAATCTCCAAAATACTTGATGATCGCCGGAACGCCACGGAAGATAACTTCTTGAATTATTAAATTTTCCCTGTACTTATTCGCCCCGGCCAGTGAGGAGAGCGGTAAGATTTTTGTTTTTGTGCAAAATATTTCTGTTCAGTTTAATTGCAGCACATAATAACCGAGAAAATTTTCATTTCAGTCAAGATCATAACCTTACAAAAAGCGGAGCTCCAATCGAAGCGATGTGGAAAAACAGTTGACAAATATGGAGGAGGACACTACGGGAAAGCGAAGAGATTTATGCATTTAGTTTCACACGGGATGTTACTGGAGCTTTTCAAGGAAATGATTTTTATTGGTAAGTTTTCTTTTGGACTGTTTTCTTTAAAAAATCGAATAGTTGTTGACAAAATTGTTATTTCCTACAATAATAGTTTTCAAGATCTATGAATCTTGCTTCTTTGAATAATCATTCTCGTTGTCATATTAGTTACTAATTTTGTTTTATCTTTTTAGCGAATAAGTCTGGATTGGATCCAGCTGGCAAATGGCCCCACTTATGATGTAGAACCAAAATATAAGAATTCTATGGCATTGTTGCCTACGGAGAAATAGTAGATCCTCACCTGACCAATCACAAAGCTTTGAAACAGCTCATTTAATATCCCAGAAGCATCTGATCATCTCCTGCGGACTCAAATAATAGGTAAGATGTCCTGTTCCAGACACGATTGTGTTATTTTTAAAATTTTAAGAGACTTGCATTAGATTTTTCAATTATGTTATGTCTGCTCGATGATTACTCATGGAATACGTAAAATTGCAATGTTCATCGAACAGACTTATTGCGCTCTAATAAGGGATTTCGATCGAATGTTAAGGAAATGATATTTTGCGTTAACTGATCATTCGAACTCCCTCAGTGCGAGCTAAGATTTTAATTACAAATCAAATTCTTCTTAATCTTTCGTATTTGTTGATTGTTTCACGCATTTAAACTAATTTTCTGTTTATATTTTTAGGAAACTTCCATTGATGGCGAAGTATTGGATGCTGCTCCGTTTCCTTTTTGCGAAAAATACATCTCCAAACCTGTGAGAAAGCAGCCAGAACGGAAAAATCCACCGGACGGATGTCGTAAACAGCAACATGTTTAGATTAAGTAGATCTTGTTGAGTTAGAATAATTAAATTTATAATATTGATAGAAAAAAGTGCATTTATGTGTAAAGTAAGGCTACTTTTGTAGGCCGTAAATTGTAAATTGCATTAGACAAATTTATTCGGATTTTGTTTTGACTGAAATACAATCACAGAGCTAATTTCCTTTCATTATGTAGCAATGACAATTTATTTAACTATTCTGTAAATGTCGATTTTTAGCAATTTGTTGATTAAGAATTAAAAATTAATAGACAATGAACATTTTGTGTTATCCTGTTAAAGTTATGAACAATTATCAATATGTACAGTACATGTATTTTCCATATTTGTTTAATTAAAGTTTCTCTTAAGTATTTGAACTGTTTGAATTCGCAAATCCTTTTTACGTCCCAATTATCCTTGTCCAAATCGAATCAGACATCACCCGTTGGTTGGGGAGTCCTTGTTAAATTGATTATGACAAAAACCTGATCAAAAAAGAACCTTAATTAAGGAAAATAAGCAACCAAACGATTTCCACTACGTCCATGTTCAAATTTTCGTCCTTTTTCGTTAATTTCAGGACGTTATCCTTGTCCAAACTCTGATCTGACTTCACATTCTGGTAGAGCAAATATCCTAGAATGCAATACAAAAAAAATCCGGACGAAAAAGTCCTTAAATCATGGAAAATAAGACCAAAAACGATTTCTCGAACGGAAAAATTTGCTTGCTGCCGATTATGGTGGCCTGGTATCCAGGTCGATTTTTTGATCAAAACTGGATTTTCACCGGGCAAATTTTCTCGATTGAAATCGGTTTTTGTCCTAATTACGAGGTTTAAGGACCTTTTTCGACCGGATTTTTTTTGTAATCGATTCTAGGATGTTCTCTCTATCAGCACATGAAGTCGGATTCCAATTTGGACAAGGATATCCTGAATTTAACGAAAAAGACATAATGTGCTTCCTGACAAAAGCATTTATTCTTAATTATCTCCAAATGGTCCTTAGGTTTCCTATTCTAGTGCAAGAGAGTCCTTGTTCTATACACAGACAGACCCTGATTTAAGAAAATAATAGGCTATAAAACGAATTCAGCGCCATCCATCTGTATAACTGCCGTTATTTTTCGTTAATTTCAGGACGTTATCCTTGTCCAAATCAGGATCTGATCATGTCCTGATAGGGAGAACATCCTAGAACCGATTACAAAAAAAATCCGGTCGAAAAAGGTCCTTAAACCTCGTAATTAGGACAAAAACCGATTTCAATCGAGAAAATTTGCCCGGTGAAAATCCAGTTTTGATCAAAAAATCGACCTGGATACCAGGCCACCATAATCGGGAGCAAGCAAATTTTTCCGTTCGAGAACTCGTTTTTGGTCTTATTTTCCATGTTTTAAGGACTTTTTCGTCCGGATTTTTTTTGTATTGCATTCTAGGATATTTGCTCTACCAGAATGTGAAGTCAGATCAGAGTTTGGACAAGGATAACGTCCTGAAATTAACGAAAAAGGACGAAAATTTGAACATGGACGTAGTGGAAATCGTTTGGTTGCTTATTTTCCTTAATTAAGGTTCTTTTTTGATCAGGTTTTTGTCATAATCAATTTAACAAGGACTCCCCAACCAACGGGTGATGTCTGATTCGATTTGGACAAGGATAATTGGGACGTAAAAAGGATTTGCGAATTCAAACAGTTCAAATACTTAAGAGAAACTTTAATTAAACAAATATGGAAAATACATGTACTGTACATATTGATAATTGTTCATAACTTTAACAGGATAACACAAAATGTTCATTGTCTATTAATTTTTAATTCTTAATCAACAAATTGCTAAAAATCGACATTTACAGAATAGTTAAATAAATTGTCATTGCTACATAATGAAAGGAAATTAGCTCTGTGATTGTATTTCAGTCAAAACAAAATCCGAATAAATTTGTCTAATGCAATTTACAATTTACGGCCTACAAAAGTAGCCTTACTTTACACATAAATGCACTTTTTTCTATCAATATTATAAATTTAATTATTCTAACTCAACAAGATCTACTTAATCTAAACATGTTGCTGTTTACGACATCCGTCCGGTGGATTTTTCCGTTCTGGCTGCTTTCTCACAGGTTTGGAGATGTATTTTTCGCAAAAAGGAAACGGAGCAGCATCCAATACTTCGCCATCAATGGAAGTTTCCTAAAAATATAAACAGAAAATTAGTTTAAATGCGTGAAACAATCAACAAATACGAAAGATTAAGAAGAATTTGATTTGTAATTAAAATCTTAGCTCGCACTGAGGGAGTTCGAATGATCAGTTAACGCAAAATATCATTTCCTTAACATTCGATCGAAATCCCTTATTAGAGCGCAATAAGTCTGTTCGATGAACATTGCAATTTTACGTATTCCATGAGTAATCATCGAGCAGACATAACATAATTGAAAAATCTAATGCAAGTCTCTAAAAATTTTAAAAATAACACAATCGTGTCTGGAACAGGACATCTTACCTATTATTTGAGTCCGCAGGAGATGATCAGATGCTTCTGGGATATTAAATGAGCTGTTTCAAAGCTTTGTGATTGGTCAGGTGAGGATCTACTATTTCTCCGTAGGCAACAATGCCATAGAATTCTTATATTTTGGTTCTACATCATAAGTGGGGCCATTTGCCAGCTGGATCCAATCCAGACTTATTCGCTAAAAAGATAAAACAAAATTAGTAACTAATATGACAACGAGAATGATTATTCAAAGAAGCAAGATTCATAGATCTTGAAAACTATTATTGTAGGAAATAACAATTTTGTCAACAACTATTCGATTTTTTAAAGAAAACAGTCCAAAAGAAAACTTACCAATAAAAATCATTTCCTTGAAAAGCTCCAGTAACATCCCGTGTGAAACTAAATGCATAAATCTCTTCGCTTTCCCGTAGTGTCCTCCTCCATATTTGTCAACTGTTTTTCCACATCGCTTCGATTGGAGCTCCGCTTTTTGTAAGGTTATGATCTTGACTGAAATGAAAATTTTCTCGGTTATTATGTGCTGCAATTAAACTGAACAGAAATATTTTGCACAAAAACAAAAATCTTACCGCTCTCCTCACTGGCCGGGGCGAATAAGTACAGGGAAAATTTAATAATTCAAGAAGTTAGCTTCCGTGGCGTTCCGGCGATCATCAAGTATTTTGGAGATTTGTTGTGAAAGGCAAAAATTGAGGTTATATGGTGTTTGCATCAAATACGTCAGCTTAATTCTATTCCAATCCAGTCCAAATCCAGATGCGATCGAGTAGATCACGCAGTCTGCAATTATCAGACATTTTTCTCAATTGCAATTAATTGGGAGAAAAATTGCCACTAAAATTGCTAACTTCGGCTCCAATTGCATTATTACAGTACCGTGGCATATCTCAATACAAAAGCAGTCAATGAACTCAAATTGGAATCAGTTCCATTTCTATAAAAACATGTGCAAGACTGAGATAGAGGTATCATATTGTCTATAGATTTGTCCCTCACATGGCGACATGGTGTGAATTTTTTGGCATCTGACATGGAAGGAATGAGAATGAAATTAATTTTAGGATATCCTTAAATAACTATTTGGAACATTTTTGCCAAGTAATATTAAGCGATTTTACGATGCAAAACTATTCCAGTAATTTTGAGGATAAAAGGAATAAATTTTGTCACATTCGCCAAAGTATATACTCACCCATTGCATTCCAATCGACTAACTAGGTGGGGGCTAGAAGCCTTAGTTTTGGTACGAATGGCAATGCGATTTTGTTCTTTGGGAGATGACGAAAAATTGAAGTGGAATACAAAAAAACATTCCACTTCAGTCTAGCTCCACGTAAAAATATTATTCAGGCCATTTTTGTTTTAATGAAACTTATCTTGCTGGATATAATATGGCGTACATATTTCCGAATTCCACTGAAACTTCAAAAATTTACTTTATGGGGGCCTGGTCCACTAATTCGTACGAGCTTAAAAGACAACAGGAATAATTCAAGGCTGATGACATCTTGCCAAATCTTCCGTTTGCTATGTAAATGAGATTTCTTGCTATTATGCAACATAAACTGCTCGCAAATTTTCGAAATCATCTTTCTGGTGTAAGAATTTCCGTAAAATGAGCATGTTGTCCTTTAGGCGTAGTGCCCCGGCGGATGACTTGAAAAAGGTTAAATTAATTACTTGCAAATTATTCTAAAATTGTCTTTATTTCTTCACAAGAAAATATACAATAACCATTGACAATAGTTGCAATAAAAGGATAAAAAAATAAAATTAAGTATCATAACAAAACTTAGCCTAGGCCTGAAGGAAGTAACAAAAGATCATTTTTTAAACGCGGAACAACAAAGAATTTAAGTGGAATGGTTAGTTATTCACAATTGCTCATGTTTTTCCTAAACTTAACAATTAACATAAATAAGTACGTAAAACATTACTATCGGAATGTGTCGAAATACTGCGCAGTGTTGCTTGGACAGCAAAAAAAAAGGAAAAAAAATAGCAAATATATTTCACAGTGGTAATAATAAAAGAAAATATGACAGATTTGTAAAATACTTGTTTCAATCGTCGCCCTTTTGTTGTTCTGTTGCTCAGCGGACGTTGTTTGTTGAACACATGAAGAAAAAACGGGAAGAGTGCACCCGGATCTGCACAAAGAGGAATGGTTACGAGATAAACAAATTTTGCGAAACTTGTTTCACTAAAGTAAAAATTAAGTGCACGAGTGACCTGAAACTCACGTCCAAATTTTATTGCATAATAAATACTTTGTTCTAAATTTGTCCTAGTCTTAAAAATTTGATTATAAAACATAACGAATCTATAAAATCTTCTCAATTTGATTTTAAATTTAAACAATAGCTTTCAATGATAAAAGACTTAACTTCTAATTAATAGCGCTGATAACTAATAAAGTTAATCGAATTTTAAAATATTTATATCTTATGAGTTCTATGTAATGTCGGTATTTGTTATGACTTGCTAGAATGAGCGTTTACCTTACTGGGTGACAACAGTTGTTTAGTGTGAATTCTTTACTTAACTTTAAACAGTTAAATTTCTTTATTCATTTTTTAAACATTTCCCAATCATTAGCTACAGCAAAAAAGGAATGTGTACTGCAGAATAGGAAATGAAGTAAATTAATGTACAAACTATAGTGCAAGGAAAATTCAGCTCCCCAATATGCAAACCTTTATACTGTTACGAAGTCAAACAAATTATTTTCTATGGGAGCGTGTTTTCTAAACGGAACTAATTACTCTTTGGATTAATTCGGAAACATGATTTTGTAGCATCAACATCCTCGAGGTAGGTAGCGCACGTCTACGTTACTGGAGAAATTATCAACAAACTAGATTTCCTCACAACCGAATGCCATTAAAAAACGAAATTGAGGTAATTTTTTAAATTTTTAAAGTAAAAGTAATAAAAAATCAGAATACCTGAAGAGGAAATGTGACTCTACAAATTGATGGAAGAGTCATAAACTGCTGAAATAAGGTAGTCGCTATTTTTTCTATACGATGTGGCCAAATCCTAAGAGGTAACCCTTTGATGCGTTAGCATGGTTTTGACCGGAAGTAGAGATGGGCAAAATGGATCTTTTGAACGAACCGGCTCTTCGGATCTGCTTTTTTTAAAAGATCTGGCTCCAAGAGTCGGTTCGAAAGAGTCACTAAAAATTTTCAGCTTCAGACATTTTGTCTCTCTCTAGAGCAGTGATAGCAAAACACAACCGACTTAATGTGAGGAATGCTTAAAAGCTTTAGAAGCGTTTCGTACTGCTTAGTTAATTTAGAACCTTAAAATCTTTGCAAAAGGTTGTATATCTTAAGATATTGTATAATTGCTTACAAAACTACTTAAATATGACAATTTTGTTTAACTTTTGTATGCTTTAACAATTAAAAAACGCAAAAACAGGAAACAAGTGCATATACGAATTTAATTGCTCAAAAGCTCACTTGCCCACGCGCATAGGTTTGGACATCACTGCTCTAGAGCGAAGACCGAGGTGTTGCGTACGCTTCAGTTCTTGCAGAACATTTAGTTGCACGTTCTCCTGTTTTTTCAAGTATTCCTTTTTCTATCATTCTCTTCTTATGAGCGCTCATTCTCATTAGCCAACAAGAAGAATCAAATCAAACTGATGTAAATGTTGAGAAATGACTCTTCGTGACCCGTCACGGGATAAAACTGAGATCCGGTTCACTTGACTCATTTTTGAGAGCCGGATCTTTGAGCCGGTTCAGATCTGAGTTACCCATCTCTATCCGGAAGGGAATAAGGGTAAGGTAAGTGAGGAAATTTGAGTCTTGTTTCTTTGCATTGCTGCGAGCTAGACAACAGCTCAGAGACGGAGTGGATAATTTAATTTCTTAATAAAAACTCACAGGGAGACCTGGTCTCGAACCCGGGAACCATGGCCGCATAACGAATTGATCCAACTCCGTCATTGACAACGAAGACTTTCAACTAATGGGGTATCAGACTGCAGCGATTGTTATTTTCATGTTTAACATAGACTGCGTATACGGAAACTTGGGCATATTGAGGACACTTGGTTCGAAATTTCTGACTTATAAAATAATTTGTATGTAGGCATGCTTAGTAAGTCGTGTGGGTATTAAAATTAACACAAATTGATTTCAGGTGACAACATTTTAAACTTAACTGATATGAGAAGAGAATAGACAACTAAAATCTAATTAGATAAGAAATTAATGCATAAACATGCAGTGCTATAATAGAATTAAAAAAAAATTATCGTCTAAAATATATGGAACTGTTTATACTATCTTTCATCAGTGCTCCTAGTTTTTGATAAACTACTGTGCTTTCATAGTCACATGCTTGTATGTTTCCCTGAAAATGGTTTCATTGGATTTGAACAATTTCCACACTCGCAAAATTATTTTGTCACACAACTAGTAATGTTTCCAATCAGTAAAAGCTCATTTTAGCAATGCGCATGACAGTAGAGTAAAATATATAAAAGATCTTGAAGACATTTTATCGCCGACTACTACTATATCCTCAGTCGATTTTTGTGATCGTTTTTGCTTAAACATAATATTTTCTTTACATTTTCAATAATAATTACATAATAATAATAATAATTATAATAAATATCAATATTTATAGTAATTGCTGCCCTGTCTCTGTCTGTTAATTCACGATCTATAACGCTATGTCTCTTCTCCTCTTTGTGTATACTTCGAAATTGAGAATTTTTTTTTTTTTTCAATTGTTTTTTTCGCTAATTAGTTAATTTGTTGTTTTTGTCTTTTAATAATTACAATTTTATCTTTAATAATAATTTGTTAATTTTTGCGTGTCTCTATGAATGTATACTATAATAATATGTGTGTTGTGTTAGTTTAGTTTTTTATCGCTTTATCCTTGAAATTTGAATGTTAAAACTTTTTTAAATATTTTTTTTTTCATTTTTTTGTATTTTTTTTAATATATTTCGCTTAATTCAATGGAAGGCAAAACATGTGCTGAAGTAGACTTTTGGATGGTGGAGGAGGTAACTGGAGAATGCTGAGGTCATCAGCCACTGAATCATAGTCGCTGGAATCGTCTCCGTATAGCTGAAAAATAAAATAAAATAACTTGATTATTGTAACAATCACTAATATTAGACTATGTCTAAACTAAGCACAACTTAATAATGTAAATCTTGTGACACGAGTTGTATAAAAAGGAACTAAAACAATTTAAATAAGAATTTGACGAAAGTGAAAAAAAGGTTATGCGCTCTTTTAATATTAAACGATTTAATTGTGTTTCGCTTATTGTCTAAACCTCCTGTCTCCAGAATAATTTTTTGCGCGACCCTGCAACTCTTCATACTCCTTCTCCTTGCGCTTATTTCGTAGAGATATACTACCCGCCCTACATAATTTTATAGAACTCAGAAAACACCTAAATTTGCAACCTTCACTTAACAGATTTTTACAAAATGTATTAAGAAAAAGACAATTGGGAGGTCGTCGGTGGAGTATGTGATAACGTGTCGGCCTACCCAGTTCGAATCATACCGACGGCGACCCATAGTTTGCTAACAAGAGATTACGATAATAAGGTTATAGGGGTTGCAGAGACAATTTCAGTGGTTCGGAATCCACTTTAAATTGTAGGTCTATTTGCAATCGTTGTCTCGTATGGAGTCAAGTTGTTCTCCCGCCCCATATGCTACGATTAGTTGTGGAAGGAATTCAGGTTGTTTCCCCTCGCATTAAAATAACGTTGATAAAGCACCTCAAACATAGTCGAACTACAAGCTGTATGAACTAAGTTCTTGAAAAAATTGGCATTCAATAATAATTTGCACACATAAAAGTCCTTTGTCAGGAGAATTTAGAAGCTTACAACACTTTCGGTGTATCGCAGGGTTCCCACCTCGGGCCATTGTTATTTATAATTTACATCAATGATGTATCTACCAATCTATCTCAACGGCGTTGGTTCAATTCGTAGAGCGGCACGAGCACCATGCCATGGGTCCCGGGTTCGAGACCAGGTCTCCCCGTGAGCTTTTATTAAGAGATTAAAATAATCAACTCTGTCTTTGGGATGTTGTCTAGCTGGCAGCAATGCAAAAACAAGACATTCAAGTTTCCTCACTTACCTTACCTTAATTCCCTTCCGGCCAAAACCATGCAAACGCATCAAAGAGTTGTCCCTTAGGCTTTGGCCACATCGTATAAAAAAATTCTACGCTAAGATATTTCGCACTGCGTCAGACAATGCCGATTGCCTACCTTTAAATTCTGACTTGGACGTCTTTCAGAATTGATGTTCCATTAACGACCTTCCCCTAAATATCGATAAGTGTACATCTATATCTTTCTCAATTTAAGTTTACCATAGGGGGTTGTCCTGTAACAAGAGTTACAAAGACTAAGGACCTAGGTGTCTGGCTTAATTCACAATCATTTTGATGCAATAGTCACCAAGGCTAATATGACTCTGGGTTTCGTGAAGAGATGATCAAAGGAAGTTCATGACCTTTGCACTACAAAACTTCTATATTTCACTTTTGTCAGTCCTATTTTGGAATATGCTTCTCGAGTATGTTCACCGCTCTATGCGACACATATCAATCGCATTGAAGCTGTTCAACGAAGGTTCGTTAGGTTCGCTCTTCGAGGCCTTCCTTGGAATAACTCCCCTATATTACCACCTAATGTTTATAGACTTGAACTGCTGCACTTGGATACACTTGAAAAGAGACGCCGTAACTCCAGGATCCTTTTTGCTTTCGACTGCATTCGGGGGTCCACAGACTCCTCTGTTCTCTTGGTATATTATGGCATATCGGTTCCGGCTCGCTCCCTAAGGAATCACGATTTCTTTCAGGTACATTTTGATCGCACTAATTATGGGCCGATGACATCGATGTCGCGATTTAATTCCTCTCCTCCTTTACCTTTTTTAACGGAAAAATTCTTCCGAGCTCATAAAAATTGGTAATTGCGAGATTGGATAAGAGTCTTGTTTTCTGATGAAAGCACCTTTCAATTTGCGCCAAATGTTTGAGTGAAAGTACGACGGCTTCCTTCAGAACATTACCTGCCATCAATTCTGATAAGTGGAACAATACACCAAGAAGCCTAGATGGATATTTTAGAAACAAAAATGTTGTATTTCTTAGAGGACAAAATGCCATTGAAAGGTGCTATTTTACAGCAGGATAATCCGCCCCCCGCAAACAGCCAGATGGACTTATCCTTGGTGGAATGAAATAATCACATGAAACCCGGATTTAAGCATTATAGAAAATGTGATATGGTCTTAAAAAGAAGGACAAAAACCAATTAATTTAAATTTAAATTCTATTCTCACATTTATGAGCCGTACGATCCAGGACTGCATCCAAGCTAAAGGCTACTATTTTTTTTAATAGTACTTTTTCTTCGTTCCTTCTGAATTTGGTATTGTTATTTTTGTTATAAAATGTTATGTCGAAACTGAGGATTCAGAAAAATTTTCGCGTGGTTATAATTTTTGTACACGACTGGAGAGTCAAAATTTTGAAAGTATGAATTTGATCCTACAAAATAATAATATCGATTCCAGGGCCAACTGTATGCTTGGATTTATCCTCCGTTGGTTTAGGGAATTTCCTAGACTTCATCTGTATACATCCCTTGTTAGACCACTGCTGCAGTATGCTAGTCCGGTTTGGTCTTTGTTTTATGGATCTCATATTAAACGTATTGAATCCGTACAGCTTAGATTTGTGAGATCGGCCCTTCGTGCTTTGCCCTGGAGTGACCCTCTTATTCTGCCTCCATATTGGTAATGCTACAACTTGCTAGTATCGAGAAGCGTCGTTGGGTTACTGATATAATTTTTCTACACCAGCTTCTGCAGGGGAAAATTGACAGTGAGGAACTTTCTTCCAAAATAAGAAAGAACTGTCCTAAAGAACTGTCCTAATCCCTTCGAAACCGTTCTAGCTTACGGATAGCTTTCTCGCGCACTAGGTACGGCATGTTTGAACCAGTTAACCTCATGTGCAGGTTTGCTAATGATGTTGGTGATGTTTTCAGCACTAACGTGGAGAAGATTACATTAAGGAGGAGCCTCTACAACTTGTAGCCATCCTGTTGCACTCACTCTTTTTTGTAAGGTTTTTATGTTGGTTTGTGTACGTATTGTATTGGCTTGGATCAAGCGATCTCTATTGCCTGTGCACCCCTGACTGTTGTGTTTGGTTGTTTTGTGCTTTTGGGTACTAATGTTTTTTTTTGCATGTTGATGTGGGAGCCTCATTCACCTCAATGTTTTGTTATATTCTGGTGGGTAGGCCAATTGATTCCTGGCTTCTGCCTGTGAAGTGCACCTTCTGAGTTAGAAGAGTTACCTAATTCAGTAATAATAATGATCCGATCACTAATTTATTGTAATTAGTCAAAAAATGGAATAAAGCAGAAAATAAATATAAGGAAGAATTAACTGTTATTTTATAGAAAAAAAATTCAACAAACTCTATGTGGAGACCGGGATCGCAACACTCAAAGTAAACGTAGGTTGCCGTACGGTTCAAAAACAATAAAATTTAAAGCGATTCGTGCCAAGAGATGCGCAAAATGTTTTTATCCAGAAATTTCTTTTCTTCAAGTATTCGTTCCTTTACTTATTTTTTTTTTTCGTACATACAAATGTATATTATAAGGAGGGGTCCATTTCAAAACGCAATATCTCCACTTTTCTCTGGTTCCAATATTTTTTTGATCTGGAAGAAACGCTTCGACTGGCTCTTTACAATTTTCGGTGTTTCGTTCCCGGTTACTGGATCATTCGTGTGGCCAGCAATGTATAAAACAGCACTGGGATAATATAGAGATTCCTCTGATTACTAATAGAATGAACATTATTTTTCTGATTAACTTCTGATCCTTACTTAAACACGTATCTAAGATTATATTTGATGATAAAATACAGGATAAGCATATACATCTCTGTAAGTGGTCAAATAGAACGTTCGGTACAAATTTCAAATAATTTACAGACTTTGTGTTAAAATCGTGCTACTATGTAATAAATGTTATTCAATAAATACTAACCTGCATATTATATGGATGCAGCTCGCAAGACGCGTGATGTCAGACGCAGTCTTCCAATGACATTAACAGTGGATTCACATACTCGAATCCCTCAAACTCTGACTGGTCGATTTTGTCTATGACACGACTGTTGGGAAGAGAAAAAAAGAATTAAAATATATTAAAAATATTTTCAACGAAATCAATAGTATTGTTAGTTTTCTCGGATACATTGATTTGTACTAATCGACATCTGTCGCACAGTATAGTATTAGTAACTTTGTTAGCTGATGTTAGTAGTTGCACAAGGTGGTATCTACAACAGCGCAGTAAAACAAGAGAAAACAAAATCCCAAAAATGTTTTAAGCATGCTTTTAAAAATTTTCAATAAAGCAAACTAACGCTAAATGTTAACAAAATGAATAACTTACTCATCGTCTGGCGTCAATTGCACAGCTTCTTCTGTAAATTCTGGTGGGAAATTAGCCAAGTCTCTGTCGGAATCTAATCGAGGCTTAAATGGAGGCGTAACTTGCTTTTGCTCTAGCTAAAGGTACATGAAAGAAAAAACAAAATAGGAAACAAATAGAAAAACACGCAATAACAAGCAAATTAAGTGGAAAGGACAACAAAGGATTTTTATGATGATAAATGAGTGAAATGGCCCTGCGTTTGTAATTCAATCTGCGGTTAAATTTTAACGAAAGTTTAATTTACAAATTATCCCGGGCGAGCTTATGAATTTCACTTTATGCAGCAACACTGGCTCCCAACAGTAGCAATACCAGCAGAAGTCACGGCAATTAATTGCTTTTCAGGCTTTATTTAATCAATTTTACTTGTTTTGAGCTCGTTCTTTTGTTTTTAGTGCAAATGGAACCGCGTGGAAATAAATAAAAAACAAATTCGAGTAAAAATGTTTATAAAATGGACATGCTGTGTGAATAATGATCCATGGTAATGCTAGGATGAATGAGAGGGTAGTTCTGGAACCCCAATTAAATGAGTTTTAACAAGTTTAAAGCCATTTTCAAATATTTAAAATAAACTACCATAAATTGAAGCTGCACTCGCTCCTTTGTCCTTTCGGTGGTACAAATCCATATGCAAAATATATATGACAACGAAACGAATGCGTATTTGGTACTAATTGACTTTAACTACATATTTTATGGAACGAATTTTGCAGGACGATAATTACTACAGAACTATAGAACAAATATAAGTTAACTCATTTGAGAAATTACAACAGAAGTTTTGTTGAATTTGACCCAAATTTGCTTTTCACTCCCACTCTATGTGAGTATAAAAAATTTAAAAATTGCAGACAAGGGTCTTTCTATTTTCAAGCGTGTTAAATTTAATAAGAAAAGTATTTAGCGCAGTAGGTTGCTTTATAATAAAGGATTGTAAAGTAAGCCTACTCAATGGATGGAAACTAAAGCTAAATTGATTTAAATTGTGTCTATGCCGCTCTGTCCATTTATACCTCAACGTGAAAGGGCAGAAGCATAGAATAGATACTCAATAGAAGAACAGCTCCCTAAATTACCCTGGTCAAACGTGAACGAAATAGTCTGGCAATATTCTAGCAATTTTGTATGGAAAAGTAAATGCTAAATGTCAAACAGTAAATACTTAGATCTGCTCCCGTACTTCTGCAGTTCAGTTATTTATGTATACGGGAAGGACCAGCTGCAATTTTCTGAAAAAGCAGAAGAAGATTTTTTTAGAGAAAAAAATCTTTTCCTATATATGGAAACTAAATAATCACAGTTCTTCCTTATAGGCTACTTCACTTCCTTAATCCGACGCTTAACTTTTAGCTTATAAAAATTTATAAAAGATGACTTCAGAAATTTCAATTTCACTCAATTTACGTTTGGGCAGTTGTCTCTTTGACAGAAAGAAGATTTAAGCATATTGCAGCTGGTCAAAGTTGCTCCAGAATTCTTAACTTCTCTGCAGGAGGGTAAGTTGTGACGTAGGCAAAATCTTCTTGGAGAAATGAATGCGGGAACACTTTTCTGCAGTATTTTGCAGTTTTCTTTGAAGCGCTTAAAATCCCTGCAGGTACGGGAACAGACCTACTATCTGTCAAAATCAGTAAGCGAGAATCAATTTTGCAACTCTCAGAAGAGAAATTTTAATTTTCGTCGATTAATTCGTATAAGCGGACATATGTGTTGGTTAAGTAATTGACAGTTCTAAAAATTCGTTACTTTCGTATGAAATTAGTCCGTAAATCTTTTTCAATTCTTTCATTAAATGTTTTTTAGCTAGACTACGAAATGGCTTAGTTTATATCTGAACGGGACGAAATGAGATTTACAATACATACAAGATGACTGAGAGATTTCTCATTTGGATAATCTCCTCTCAGCGACATTACCATTGAAATGAAAAATGGAAAAAGTGCCGGGAAATTTTTGCAGTTTTGTTCGAAGCTGGTCTACTATTTATATTTATACTATGGCAGAAGTTCGAGTTTTGCGCTGCATTAAAATATTCTTAAACGATTCTTAGTCGAGTAATCGACGTAGGAAAAAGACACGAAGTCTCACCATTTATTATTCCATCAAAAATATGTAAACGTCAAGATTTAATTTGTTTTCCTTATGGCGGATAAAAAATGCGGAGTAAAGCACAGCGTGTCTAGAACTGGGGGTAGAATGGATTTTGAAATTATATATTAGCCGTCAAATTTTGGATTGTTTTTCAATAAGTTTGTGATTGAATAGTTTAATTTACAATTAATTCAAATATTACGTTCTTGTCTTCATCCATTTACTTATTTTTGGCGTTGCCTCTCAAAACAAACAATTTTAATACGAGGCATTATTTGGTTTTTTCAGATATTATAAAATCATGTTAATTTTATTATGAATTTATGTTGTATTGGTAACATTTTTGAAGCCCTGGTGTGCAATGTTCTGAACTTCCACTGCAAAGCTTTTCTGGGTTCCTTTCAGCATGGTTTTATGAAAGGTAGATCTACTACGACTAACTTGCTGGAATTCTCTAATTGCTGCATTTCTGCCATTGAAGCTGGTAAACAGGTCGACTGCATTTTCACGGGTCTTAGCAAGGCTTTTGACAGAACTAACCACAGTGTTCTTGTTCGTAAGTTATCTTTTTTACGGTTTCCATCGATTTTCGTTAATTGGATTCGTTCCTATCTGTCTGATCGCACGCAACGTGTTCTGTTTCAAGATACACTCTCTAACAATATTTATGCCACCTCCGGTGTTCCTCAGGGCAGCCATCTAAGACCATTGATTTTTATCATTTACATCAATGATGTATCCTTAATTCTCTCTAATTCGAGAATTCAATGTTACGCTGATGACGCAAAAATTTTCCGCGTTATACTATACTGACTTAGAGGCCCTTCAAAATTGGTGTTCTACAAACTTCCTTCCTCTAAATATTAACAAGTGCACTACTATGTCGTTCTATTTACGACCTTTTCATTTGACGACCATATCAACTCTATCGTAAACAAAGCTAATTCTGCTCTGGACTTTGTAAAGCGATGGTCTAAGGAGTTTGATGACCCATATGTAACTAAACTCCTTTATTTTACGTCCGTAAGACCTGTTTTGGAGTATGCTAGTCCTGTGTGGTCTCCTTTTTATGCGACTTATATTAATCGCATTGAGCCTTTACGTACAGCGCAGATTCGTAAGATTTGTCCTTCGTGGCTTTCCATGGATTCATCCTCTTTGGCTGACTCCTTACGCTGACCGATTAAAGCTTATTTCATTGGAGTTCCTTGAAAGGAGACGCGACAACTCCAGAATTGTTTTTGCCTTCGATTAGTTGATTGCTGGGGCTCTCTGTATTTATCGATTCCTACTCGCCCCTTGAGGAACCAAAGCTCTCTCCATATCCGCACCACCGAGATCTCAACTGAAGAATAAGCTTTGTTAGGATTACTTTTTCTTTTTCTTATGTAATTATATTGTTATTTAATTACATAAGGAAGCATCGAGCTCTGTTAGGCTGTTGGAAACGACAGCATGTAAAAGGAATATACCTTGTTTAAAGCAGTTTTACTCTACTTTACCTAGTACCATACAGTACATGTGGCCATATCTTCGAAAAAAAGAAAAAAAGAAGTGATGTAAATCCACACCACAGCTTTCATTGTGAATTTTCTTATTGATTGCGTCGCCGTCCCTTGTTAAGTATACGTTATTACTTTCAAAATAAAAAAATATTTATATAAAACAAAAATTTCAATGGGAGCGGCATGAAGTTTTTTACACACTATCATTGCTTAGACCTACTCACAACATTGCTATTAGAAATATGTATACTCTTAAATCAAGAAAAATATCTTCAACTACTCTACGATCTACGCTAAAGTAAATGGGATCAGTTTTGTATGATCTTTTTGAAAAAGTCCGAATGCAACAAAATTTAAGACTAATGAAGATGTATATTGTTGCAAATGAATGCATGAAATTAGATTTCTGATTTGCTTAAATGAAAAGCATTAGTTACTTAAGAACTATTCCACAGACCTTAAAATCCAAAGTCCTGAAAATTTTTCTTAAACGGAGTTGTAGTGCTGAGATGTGCAAAATATTGGTCCGCTTAATTTATTCGTCTAAATAAGTTATTCGGAGCAAAACAAGAGAGCTGCTCAGTGATTAGCTGCGCTCAGAATTTTAATCAAAAATAAACGACTGATGCTAATTTCCGCTTTTAAAAACTGGTTTCAAAGTTTCTAGCCAGCATATTTCAATTTTAAATAATTATAATAATTTATGCGTACAATCAAAAGTTAAATTTTAGTTACAAATAAAAGTCGAACCAATATTCAGCACGCCAAAGCCCAATTAAAAGAAATTCTAGCAAGGAGAACTATATACGCCCAAGCATAAAAACTTCGGATACATTACATGAACACAACAAAAATGTCAATAAAGAAAGAAAGAACTGCGGACATTTTGGAAATGAAAAATTTATAAAAGTAGGAATTTATTTTACAAATAAAATTGTAATAATAAAAAAGGGCCCATCCGTCCACTTACGGATCATCTGGCGTCAATTCAGCCGGTTCTCTGGTAAACTGTGGATCAAAGTTTGACGTAAAATCTGGATCGCCAGGATCAAATGTTGGAACAAAAGGTGGTTGAACCTCCTTTTGGGCAAGCTTGTCGATTATATAACATAATAATAATAATGTGGTTGTAAATTTACATTCATTCAATAAAATTGAGGGATTTTCTTAAATTTTTTATTTCTTTTTGAGATTTTCTCTTGCAAAACTATTTCTAAAGTTCTAATTGAAATCAAAAATGTTCTTAATATTAAAAAAATTTCTTAAAACCTATGCATAATATCTGTAATTCTAGGATAGTAGTGGAGAGGAGTGTGGGAGTATTTTAACTGACCTCAACTGTTTCAACTTACCATTTCCCAGTCGATACTCTTGAAGAATTGATGATTGACGATGTCCATAAAGCCCGACTCCCGATGACAGCCAAGACGATCCGCGGGATTTTTATTTAGGAAACCTTTAAGTACTGATCCGGCTTTAATACTTAACGAACGCGGTATACGTATAGTCTTCTCCAATATAACTTGGAACAAATAATCTTCAGTATTCTGAAATATACAATCGAAGCAGTTATTGTTTGACGCTCAAATATAGTCAATTACCTGATCAGGATTTTCTGAAGCACCAGCAATATCGAAAGGACTTCGGCCTGCCAACATTTCATAGAGTAGCACACCTAAAGCCCACCAATCGACTGAAAAGCCATAGTCTTCCCCTCTTAATATTTCAGGGGCAATATAGTTCGGTGTTCCACAGAAAGTGGATGTTGTGTCGCCAGGGCGAATGCCTTCCTTGCACATTCCATAATCAGTCAATTTGATGTGTCCCTCATGGTCAAGCAAGACGTTGTCAAGTTTTAAGTCTCGATAAATAATGCCCTTCTCGTGTAGAAAATTCAAAGCCAGACTTATTTCAGCTGCATAGAATCGAGCATGCTCTTCGGGTAGACGCCGTTGTCTCTGCATATGAAACATTAAATCACCACCTCGAACGAATTCAATAACAAAGAAAAGTCTCGACGGTGTTTGAAAGCATGAATGCAATCCAACTAGGAAGGGATGATTCGAGGCTGTCTCAAATACATGTTTTTCCGTCTGGACCCAGTCTATATCTTCGTCGTCTGTCACTAAAGCCTTTTTGATTACTTTCATAGCGTATATTCGCCGTGTCTTCCTTAATTCTACCATGAGCACCTTAGCATAGCTGCCACGTCCAATTACTCGAATTAGTTCGAAGTCATCAAGTGAATACTGTCGTTGAGTTCCAGGTTCCAGTTGCTCTTCGACATTTTGATGAGACGCTTCCACCGCCACAGAATCGCACGGTTCTGGTAATTCTGGGGGATAGTCGGGAACTGGTGGAACGATTTCGGGTGGAGCTTCTCCATTAAGTTCGTCACGTTCCTTTACTATTGGCTCCACATGCTCATCGGTGCAGGGTTTTTGGACTAGTTTGTGGCACTTTTTGTGTACAAGCAGCTTACATTGAATACATTTAAATCCCTGACGTCCAAGTCCCCAGATACGATCCTGACAGTAGGCACAAAAGGCTCGCTGTAATAGAGAGAATAAAGATAATTTAACAACAAAAAGGACATTTTACAATTTATTACAGAGGCAAAGCAAGGACGGCAGTTCTGCGATCAACCAAGAGGAATGAGGGCTGTTGAACAAACTTCCCCTGCTTACATACATTTTTGAGAAGAAGGTACTTTTATTAATAACACAAATTAACGAGCGAATCTCTAAGGATGAAAGCATCGTTTCGCTGCTCAAATTAACTTAGCCATGAATTCCTGATAATTATGAAAACATTATTCAATCAATTTCGAACACACAACGAGGTACTTTAGCGTGTTTTGTTATTAATTGGGTGAACGCGTCTGGGAGACTTAATAGGCAAATTAAAATGTCTTTAATGACCTTGGACAATGACAATTTAGTAAGGATCAGTCATCCGGTGATTGAGCACCTTTCTTATTAATGGAATCAATGTAGTGAGCAAGACTGCAAAAATTAAGAAAATAAATGAAAAAGAATTAGGTACTTATGGACATACCATGTATCGACCCCTTTACGGCAGATTATCGCAAAGGACCTAAATCGTTTTTACAAGGGAGGGCTTTTTCGACACTTGCTTTCTGTGCATATACAGTGGTGTGCAACAGGAGCGCCTAAAAAATTAAAGCTAATTGTTTTTTTTCTCAATTAATGTGTTTCAGTTTGAGCTGTGAGCGCTACGTAATACGACCAATAGATAAAGAATTCGACTGTTGGTATGATTTAACAAGGTGGCGGTTTTGTCTCCAGGTGTGGCGTTGGCCCTATTGTGTAGATAAAGGAAACCTAAATATCCTTAAGCTACCATACGCGGAGAAAGATATGAATTTGGACATACCAACAGTAAACGACTCTAAACATTCCAACAAACTGGTTGAAGAATGGTTCCTGCATAATAAGCTGAATCTGATAGCTTCAGATGGACCCTATCGAAAATTTTTGATCGGAAATAAAAAAATGGCTTCGAGGTAAAACCCAAAAATAAGGCTGCACTTTGGGAAATTGTGCAGTCAAAATGGTATGTGATAGGAAGGTACCAAAAGCTTGTACAATGCATGCCTCGACGGTGTGAGGTGGTTCTAAATAAAGGCTACGCGACAAAATACTGACTTGTATTTATAAATTTTGTAAATTTAGATTTTAATGGTCCAGGGTAAGCAAATTATTACTTCCTAACTTTATTTGCTCCTATTTTTGTTCACACCACTGAATATGATCGTTAGCGAAGTACATAGTACTTTACCAATGAAAAGAGTCCCTGAAGATGATTTGTCCAGTTTGTTTTTAAAATTGGGGTTCTTGTGATAACGTTTTAGCCACTATTACTTCTATTAAAAAAAGTAAAATCAGCTGGACGCATCATTGGGCCGTTCAATTTAAAAACCAATTTTCTTACTCTACCGATATTTACCTCTCCTGCTGCCATTACTGTTAAAACCAATCCAGTCAGAATTAATTCCAGAAACATTTCACTTAACAGATTTCACTAACCGATTTCAAGTAAACGAATTCCACTAGAATAGATGCAGATCTTCCCTTTGACTAAAGTCAGCAAGGATGCCTTGAAAAGATTAAAATTAAAGAATGACGCTTTTCTCGAGCGAAAATAAGATAAGAGCACAACAATAGTGCATAGTGCCTAAATGACTGTTCAATTCCGCATGGAACTGTGACTAAGAACGAAAGGAAATCCACGACGATTGTTGATCTTGTTTATTTGTTATTTTTAAACGTTCAGAAGAGCCTTATCACGTAACTTTTATCTTCCTGATGGACTGACATCAGTTGCAGTCAGTGGACGTATTCAAAAAGGAGTCATATCCTATTGTTTTCGTATAGTGAATACACACAAAATTTAATTTCGAAGTTTAACTAGGGAAAGATGTAATCTAGAGCTCTCTTTACGTAAAACACTATTGAAGACATTTTGCAATTTCATCAGTTTCGTGAAATATTTAAAAATCGTTGAGTGAGTTATGTTCATCCAATGTTCTTTCGATAAATTATTGTTCGGTTTGATCGAATCGAATTCCCCGGTTGAATTGAGTTTTCTGTTTTTATTGCGAGGCCTATGTCTATAGACAAGATATATTTTGAGCCAGAGCTAGTTTATTACAAAAGCTGTAAAACACCAATTCCAACTATGCCAACGTTTCTCGTTTAGGGTTCCGTACGTCCGAATGAAAAAAAAAACGGACCCTTATATGTCTCTCCGTCTATTAGCCAATTTGCTACGAATCTACTGGACCGATTAAGTTGAAATTTGGTACACATATTAATTTCTGTGACCCAAGCACGAACGTGTAACGTAAATAAATGAATTGGGGGGATGGGGGGCAAATTAGACAATTAAAAAAAAGTTTTGCAAACTGTACCGAGTGACATATCAAATAAAAGGGCTTGTTGGGAGGGTCTCAAATATATTTATTTATAATTTTAAAATAAATAGTTTTAAAGTTATTTAAGGAAATAGATGACAAAATAAATTTTTTTTGAAGAGCCGCCATTTTGTGAAAAATCAATATTTTGCTTATTCCTTTGACTAATTTCTACATAATTTCATAAGGTAACGAAATCTTTTTGGTTTTTTGATTTCCGATGACCCAATCACGAGATGTCGTGTACACCGCAAAACACATTTTTTTCAAAGAAGTTTCAGAGATCGTCTGCTGTCACCTTGAAAATCATTATTTTTACAGATAAAAAATATGACAATATTGTATAAAGTACCTATTGCCTTCGGCCTTCTGACTACGTATAACCCCTTAACTAGACCAGGCATCCTTCACTCCTCGTACCTACTACTCTAAGTACCTACAGTTCGACGCTCCGTCAAGTGGCAAATCGGTCAGGAATGCCGCACGTCTAGCGAGCACACGTATAATTGCGCTACGCTGCGAGTGTGGTGGGGGTGACAAATCAAAAAATGAAATATCAGAATACCTTCTATCACTCGGCCTTATGCAATATATTCAGCAATTTCCCTATACAGTCTGGTACCACATATATTTTTTTTAGTTGCCACAAACAAATTTGGATCAGGTTTAAAAAAAAACATGGTAGATAACGCCCTTGTCCGATTTTTTTTATTTAACGTTACATTGGCGTTTTTATTTTTGCTCTTATACCAGCTAACTAAACTTGGTTACCTTTCTGAGGACGCTATACTTTTGCTTATCTTAAAAATCCGTATATTGTCAATTTTAAGAACAATCGCGGAAAACTTAATTGAATGAAAAAGTAAAAGTGACAAAAAAGGGAAATCGCAAAAAAAACGATTCTATTCTTACCGAAAACATACCTCGCCTTTAAATCCGCTCTAGTTCCGATAACTCTTTTTATTTTTATTTCAAGCAAACATAAATTATAACTAAACGAAAGAAAAGTTGGCCTTTTTTTCTTGAAAATGATACATAAAAAATTTTTTACAGCAAATTCGATTTTTTTTTAAAAAAAAGATAAAGGTTTGGACCCGTTTCTGACAAAACGTTAAAAATGCCAGAGACACCGGACGAGACCAATGAGATCCTGCTATAGACTCACTTATTTGGAAACTTCAAGTCCAATAGACTCAGGGATTTTTACACCACTTTCCTGGTAAGGGATTATATACCTGTTCCAGGAAGGAAGACGAAAGTCATCTTTTTACCGAAACCTCGAAAAAGAGAACTATACTGACGCGAAGTTCCTCAGACCGATAAGCCTGACAACCTTTCTACTAGGGCTTCAAAGCACCGAGACAAAACCGAGACTTTGGCATATATCGGTCTCGATGTCTCGGCGAGATAAAGGACAATCTCGGCCCGGTCGCACTCTCGGCGAGACAAAAAAGGGAATTTCGGTGGGAAAATGGGGAGCCAGGACAAGTGATATATATCTGTGTATATATGTATTTTCTTCTTATTCCCCTCACCCTGATAAAAGTAACAAAGGGGCTTTTTTGCTATTGGGGATAAAACGCAAATACCTAAAGAAGGAAATAATGTGGGAAGAAGCGAATGAAGAAAGCGGTGTATACTTATATGCTCCATAAATCATACAATTGATCCTCTTCAGAGCGACATAAAAGCTGAAACAACTAAAAAAATTGTCCACAATAAACTGATAAAAACTAAAATCTCGTCCACTCTTCTCACCTCAATCTCGCACTCGTAATCGCACTGTTATCAATGATATCGGTCTCGCTGCTCGATTATCGTGAAGCCCTACTTTCTACAATGGAGGGGATTATGGCTTATAACATCGAAAGTGGAACACTCAGTGGGAACCAGCACGCTTGTCGTTCTGGCAGGTCTACGGAAACTGCACTGCACCAAGTGGTGCGGGTGGCAGAAGGGGAGCTACATACCAGGGGAATCACCACCTGCAGACAGACTAAGCTGAGATTGAACATATCCGATTGTGCTACCGCAAGAGAAATCTTTCATGATGATTTACATCAACAAGACATGGTAACTTCGGGCGTCATATAAAGAAGCTACGCATTTCTGGAGATGACTACTATCGACTGTGCCTGGAAGGACAGTAGACGGCGGCTTACATAGTGCGCCAATGCCCTGCACTAGCAAGCAGAAGATAGCGTCCGCTGATAGTTCACTAGCTGGATACCAACAGAATGAGGGAGGAATCAAGGTAAGGTACGACAGTAGGATTTCAGCGGCCCTGCTAAGGTAGACTGGGAGGGGAAGAAAATCAACCCGCTTAAATGTGGTCCCATTCAGTAAATTTACGAAAAGGAGTTTTTCGTGAGGAAGAATCCGTGCAATCTGGTGTTTTCTGGAAGATTTTCACGTCTTCCGCGGGGGTTAAAGTCCAGCTGGTACTACAGTCTATTCCATTTTTTTATTTCTAGTGTACAATTATTGATAGGAATCAGACCCGAAGACACAAAGTTACGCCCTGAACCTGCAGATTGCGTCTAAAATGCAGTTACTCTCAACACAGACACACCCAGGTATACAGGGTGTTTCAGACCACCCGAACCACCCTAATATCTATGCACAGTTTATCGATAAAGGGGAAAAGAAAAAATACGTGTCTAATAATTTTTGAAAAGCTATTGTATGGTACCAAATTTGGTACCCCCACACTGTCACCTGGTGGTGAGGACGGGGGTAATTAAAAAAGTTAAACGGGACCCCTTATTTTTAATTGCAGATTCGCATTCTTTGCGTAAACGTGAAGAACTTTTGTCACAAAGATTTTTTTAAAACGTCAATTTTTTGTGATTTTTGAAGGGAGGGACAAAATTGAAAATTTTGGAAATTTAAAGATTTTTTACTCGAAAATGGTTAGGTTTAATGAAAAATTGCAAAGGAGCAGAAGTGCTTAGATATCTTCAGGGCTGACCAAACTTTTTGAAAATATTTATATGCAAAATTTTCTAAAAAAAAATATTTATCAAAAATGTTCTATAAAGAAAATTCTCACAAAATTTTCTCAGATTCCCTGTACAAATCTAAGCACAAAAAGTACAGTAGCAGGCGACATATCCTTTTCCATAAGATCAAACTCAACCTAAGAAGAAAATTTACTTACCAAATATAGCTTCAATTTCCACATGACCTTCCTAGCACTCCTTAAGTTTACGCACAATAAGCAAAACATTTTCAAAAAAATTCACTCATTGACAAGATCTGCCTCAGGATTCCAAGTAAAAACTAAAAAGAGTTTCTAGCAAAAGTGATCTTTTATATTTTTTGTAATTTTTAAAACCCATCACTTCATTTCCCCATTTTATAAAATCTACCTGTCTCCGTGAGGTCATCGAATCACAGGGAAGAAAATACCGAACATGTCGCAAACATCAAAACAAGTCAATAAAGGTGGGTAAGCCAGGGTAAGCAGGCCACTCCCACTTGTTATTAAGAATGAGAGATTCGTTGAAATTAAATCCACAGAAGTAGGCAAATAAGATCACCGTAATTGAGGTAAAAACCACATGAATATAAAATGAGTCCCGACAGGTTATTTTATTTTATTGCCCGGAAACAGATTTCTTGCGCAGGATAAACTTTATGACCCACGGTCACTGGGGATGTTGCAATGACTTGTGACTTCCAGAAATCCCCAGTAAAAATGTTCATAGTTTTCGTCCCTTTTCCGGTTTATCATGGACAACAGTTCCGACCGATGAAAGATGAGAGGATGAAGGACATCCTCAGCGCAGTGAGGTCATCCAATTTTCTATCCACAGAAATTCAGAAATCACTTCCCATTATAAAGTGAACAAATTTCCAGATGAAATTGCAATCTAACTGCATTAGGATGGATGATAGCGAGTCAGGACTTAATTCATATTCCATTCTGGCAGTGTCTTTAGTTAAGTTTGTGGAAGGATTTGAGGAAAACCTTGAAAATCCAAATAAAACCTTGCAAAATTGAATTTAATGGAAGGGGATCGAGGTGGATTAGGTAAAGGGCACGGGCTCGAGGAAGTCATGAAGCGTCAGCTGAGGTACTCTAAGAGCGATAAATTTGTGCAAAAGTAGACGAGGGAAAGGAATCTGAATGTGAGTTCGTGTAACACCGCAGAAACGACTTAAGTGGATTGCAGATTCCCTGCCGAGATTTATCTTAGTTAAGTAGCAGTTTCGGAAGAGTTTGTAATCGACAATGAAGAAAGACTCTAACTTACCCGATTAAATCGCTTTGCCTGGAATATGTGTCCATTGATACGGTAGAGTTTCCTCCATCTTCGGGCTCCACGTCTGTATATGCTTCCTGTTTTTGGGGAGAAAAGAAGATAAATGTTTAGTAAATTTTGGTTGTGAATTAAACGTACTCAACTAGTTTCGGGCAGGCACAGAAAGTGCCTCCCTGATTGTGTTAGTTTGGCTAACTTTTGGGATAGAAACTTTTGACAATGAGATTTTGTTTCGTGTTTGTAAATTTGCTTTTCAACTCTGTCGAAGCTATTCTAGTACCGCACCGAATCGGTCAGAGATTTCTAATTAAAGTTTAGTTCCTAACGAATGCAAATTAATTTCATTATTTGCACACAAGACATAAATAGACGCTGGCTTTATAATATTCGAACTTTCTCTCAAGTTTATTTACACGTTAAACCACTCTATTGCGAAACACTCTATATAAAAAATTGATTGAAACTCAATTTGGTTTCACGACAATTTAATAAAGATTCAAGTATGGGCGGGCAGGCGTCCATGCCGTCGAAATAGACGTTTTAATTAATTAATTTATTTGTTTGCTTACATATTCGTCAAATATTATATAGTGGTGGTAAGGCATATGGAAAGACTCAAGGAGAGAGAAAGAGCCAATAAATTCAAGGCACTCACAATTTAGGGGAATTAATCATACCCCGCAGGCAGTCAAAAGAAAAAAACCATTCCACACCTATTACGTCCGGACTCAGGAGTATACAAAGAAAGAAACATAAGCTGATCACCGAACGGCGGCGGACGGAGGGGATCAAAGTAGGGAAGGCCAGGAATAGCGAACCTCACAAGTCTGTGCTGGACAGTCGCAATGCGATTAACGTGAACCGCATGTCCCCTGGGCCTTAACTATATCATAAAAAAAAAGAGATTGGCAAGACGTAACGTAGAGTCACAGTTGCATATAAATTGAACTGCTTCGCCTCTGTGCGTAGGATCTGCTTAGTTCTATCTAAGCAGTAAATATAAGAGACTTCAAGAGCAGACTGAACTTAGCCACGCAGTGAAAGTGAAGCGCCGAATTATGACGTGTCGCAGGAACCAGGAGCGACAGAGTCGTTACTATACCACTGAATTGCGACAAACGAGAGGGGGAAATGCCATCGATGAAGACCAGTTTATGTTGCGGAGAAAGTCGCGAAAGATGGTAGCAAACAATCATACTTCGCGGAGCACTCCCAACTCACAGTTGGCATATTGAAGTCATCCAGAAGCAACAAGCGTGCATCAACGTGGTCCATATAAGCAGCCAACCGCTTATAAATGTCGGGGTGATAAACTGATGGAATATAAGTTGTGGCGGTAAATATAGTAAGATTATATCCAGCAACATCAACAATCGCTAATGGCAAGTCAGGACGACACAAAGAACACCACCACCTACAGGTGCGTCCAGGGCGGATAAATAGCATTAACGGCGGAAAACCAAGAAATAGTGACCAAACAGATTGTCGTCAGCAATCTGCTACAAAGCCAAGTCTAAGTGACACAGACAACGTCAAAACCGGATCTTGGGTCGAGCGCAAGAGAGGGCGAGTCTTTTTTGATCGTAGTCCAATTAAGTTGGAGTAATAGAGGGAAATTTCGGTGATACGTTTTTTGAGCTTCTTGATTCTGTGGCGTGTCCTTAGAAGAAACTCCCGACAATAGTTATCAGGGCTACTATACGATCAACTCCTTAGTGTCATGATGAACTTGACAAATAAAGACGTATCGTGGAAGTGCAGCTGCTCCTCTCAAAGTTACTGCAGCGATAGAAGCCGTCTCAGAAGACGGGACATTAGAAACGAGCGGGGGACATTCAAAATTAAAAGTAAATAAATTAACAACTTCACAGCCTTTCGGAAATCAAACCCCAGTGGGCTGATAAAAGAAACAATACAATAACATTGAATGGTGGCTAACATAATAAGGTTCAATCTTGTTAGTTTCCGAAAAGCCCATGTCTTGTTCCGAGTAAATAACTTGGTCAAAAAATTCGTTCTTCTAATAACAACTATGAAAAAACCAGACTTGTACTTATCATATTAGCTAATCCGCTTCCTAACCAAAATATCGAATATTGAAAATATTTCTATTAAAAATTGATTTGCTAATTTGAATGTTATTTATGTTCTATTTGATGGAACCTACTCAACCCAAGCCTTCTCTGAGGACTAAAGACTAAATAACATGCATCCACATAGGACTGGTCACGTTATTTGCTCAATGGTATAAAGGCACAACATGTCTCCTCCATCACAAGAATATCCCTTGGGAAGAATACTGTGTATCACGAAGACATTAATAAGGGGACACTTGCAAACCTTCATGAACGTTTTCCAGCTAAATAATGACAGTATCGAAGTCCATATTAAAGTAGTCGATGCCCTCTGGAGGATCTCGTTTGTAATTTGACATCAAAGTAGACAATTAGAGTCGCTTTGTGTCAAAGTTGAACTGAGAAATTGAACAATTATGCAAATTGAAAAATCAGGGGTATAGTTTTCATGGTCTTGTCCATAGAGTTTAACACAAGAAAATATATATTGGACTTCTTACGTATGAGAAGCTATGGACTTAGGGATAATATTAGACTCTAAGCTTAACTGGAAGAGAAAGTATGGCCTTCTATTTGTATTAGGTCCTTTCGAGTCCAATAGGGACTAAAACTAGGTGTTACATTTGTTGTATACCGCAATAGTCAGGCCGATTCTTTGGTACGGCTCACTAATATGGTGGACAGCACTGGTTAAGAAGCGCTAGCTATCGAAAGTAAAGAGAGCGGCCGGTTTGGGTATATTTCGTGATTTTGCAAGCTAGACAATATCCCAGAGACCGAGTGGATTTTTGTCAGGAAAAACTCGCAGGCATACCGAGGTTTGAACCTGCATCCATGGCGTGATGATTGTTTTACTCAACCAACTGATCCAACGCCGTCTCTGGGTGTTTGGACACTACGCCCACAGCGGCTTTGGAGGTCATGCTCGACCTGTTGCCACTGAGTACATACCATAGAAGTATGGCAGAACAAGCGCAGTCAAACTGGAGGCTATGGAATATTGGAAGGAGAGGACATTTTAGCATCCTACGGAAGTTATTCAGCATCGACAACAGGATAGACATGGACTACCGGGTCTCTGGTATAATTTTTAATAGCAGTTTTAATACTAAATTACTAAGCTGTCTGCTAGAGAGGAATGAAGTGATGCAGTATCTTTCAGGCGGAAATAATTGCGATTCGTCAAGCGACTCTAGACATATAGAGTCCAAAATGGAGAACCGCATATACACTGATAGTAACTGCCATTACGGCGGTGGAAGCTGTGGTGGTAAATCGAAGCTAGTGCAAATGTACAAGAGCAGCCCAAAGGATTTACAGATGTCACAGGATGATCCTATGTTCCAGGCAATAGGAGAGTGGATAAATTGGCGAAAAAGGGTGCTGAAGCAGAAAACTCTGACGCGGTCACCTATTTGAAAATTCCGAGCAATACCCTTCTACATTGCCAGTGATATTTATCGGTTTTTCAGTAACCACTTGATGGAATAAGTTTCTAGGCATCCTTGAAAAACAAAAAATACACTTGTTTCGATTCCACAAAGTACTATTTATTAAATAAATAAAATATCTGTAGTCTACGCGTTTCGTCTAATCAAGACATCATCAGAGGGACTCTACTAGATAACTGAATACAGCAAGAGGAGAACTAATGTACTTCTTACTGCTAGCAAACCGGCAGCAAGAATCTAGTAAACGTTTTAAGGGTGCATTGGACCATAGGTAACCGTTATAGAAGAATGGGTTGAGTGGCCAAGGATTTCTGCAGGAGCTGAAGAAATCACATCAGTTCGATATGTGCTGTGGCGTTAGGAAAAAGCAGTCTTCTGGATAGTTACTTCGTTTTAGGACTTGAGAAGCTGCAGAGCATAGAGCTGAAAACCATGCTGAGATTTCTTAGGGAAGCAGTATGGTTATAAGAACGCGGGCATAAGTGAGGTCAGATTCCCCTGAATCTTTGGGGTACAATGGACCCATCTAGTCGTCGAAATGGGGCGAACTGCATACCTCTAACCTAGCCTAACCTTTGAATGAGATAAGTCTTACTACTGGCTTATTCTTCGACGACTAAATTAGGTGAATACCAACTTGGATGTTTTTCCTTATGATAAGTCCTAAAACCGAAAATAATTTTTAAAACGAAAGAAAAGCACTTGTCCATAAGTATCGGATTATATACCTAATTTTTAAAATATTTTTGGGTTGGTCTGCTCTGGTTCTTCAGTTTGGCAGCAATTGCTCCAGTTAAGCTGAATTGAGCTCTCGACTGCAAAAACTGATATCTACATTTCATTGTATTTCCCTGGATTTGTGCGAACAATAACCCTTTGGGAAATATGCCCAGCAGTCTACAGTGGCTCAAAATCACCGCACAATGTTCCAAACGAAAAAACATAAAAATTACCAGAGTAATTTACAAAATCCTTTTTCTCATATAATTCATAAAAATCCCTTTCACGCCCAATTTACAGGACTTCTATGTATAAGCAAAATCAACAGAATTCTTTTCCTTAGAAAATAATTTCGGAGGAAAGCAACAATAAGTTATCAAGTACTTGACGAATAATATTGTTTGCATAATGGACTAAATTGTACCTGGAAGCCTTTTGTCTTCAAAGGGATATCTTAACTACTTTTATCAGAAGATAATAAGATAAATTTTAGTGAACACCGCTCTTTTTAAATATCTAGGACATGGCACATTTTCAGACAAAAGCTAGAAGCTGTACACGTGATTGTGATTGCACTCCTTGAATAAGAAACGAACCACATTCCGACCCCTGCTGGTGCTCCGAACGTGCTTCTCCCAGTAAAATGAAAACTCGCGAAAATTCTCAAAAAAGAACAATTTTCGCTTTAAACATTTAACGTTGCACCAACTATGCCCCAAATTCGCGTCTCAGTTTTTCGATGACGATAAATAAAATGTTGAACATGGCGAACGAGAAATTTTTGTTGTTCGACTCCGCTGCCTTGTGTGAACCCTAAAAGCCGTCATCGAGGAGAAGTATTTCACAATTTTGCTGCTATCATTGATAGACAGATAGCAGCTCGGCGGCCTGTGTCTGGAGCATCTTGGCAGTTCCACAATGTGCTGTTAGTGCAAATTGAAATCTGCATAATTAACGACACTCGAACAACTTCATTGCAAGCTCCTTCGAAGAATAGCTAACTTTAAACTTTTACGAATTCATTGGCGGCATCTCAACGGCTTTAACGTGCCATTATTTTTCTCCATTCAGGACACTTCAGAATTTTACCTGGCGTGCTCGAGAAACTTTATGGACCGCGACATTTCATTTTGAAAAGAATCTTTTGTTCCCTTCAACTTCTCGGAGGAGCAAATCAAGGATGGCCATAAATCCCATTGTACCTTTTCTCGCGGCAATGATATTTATGAAGGAATATTTGGAGTCCAGGTTTTTACTTTTCCTTGGCTTTGGACCATCTCATCTCACTTAGCCTTGTGTAAAATGAACAGAATCCACTGCTAATGCTGTTTATCAGGAAATTTATCTTTATTAATATCGCTGTGGACTATAAGCTGTACCGTCCCGTTCATGGGGTGATTGCTCACATCTCCCACTCTAATGGCATGTCTGCCAGTCGCAATCTCTCTTTCTGGCCCGACAGATTTTCTTATATTATCCTGGGCTTATATTCTTATGTTACGCTGAAGTGTTGTGACAGGTAGTGGCGGATGGCCAGATTTAAATAGGCAATTAAAAGTAACACCCATTTCGGTGGCTTATTCGGATGTTATGACATTAACTTTATAATCCAAAAAACTGTTATAATAAAGGAGGAATGAAAGATTTCATGAACAGAATTAGGGTAAGGAAAGGTGAGCAAGCTTGAGTCTTGTTTTTGCATTGCTGCGAGCTAGACAACAGCCCAGAGACGGAGTGGATATTTAATTTCTTAATAAAAGTCCACGGGGAGACTTGGTCTAGAACCCGCGACCGCTGGCATGGTGGTCGTGCCGGTCAACGAATTGATCCAACTCCGTCTTTTATAAAACTAAAGCGATAAAAACTTTCTTACTTACTAGGGGCCGTTCAAGTATTACGTAACGCAGTTTTTGAAGATTCCCCTCACCCCTTTGTAACGAGCCGTAACGTTTCGTTCAGTTTTTTTACATGTATCTTAGGTGCCATTGATTTAAGAAAACAATTAGTTTAATATTACAATGAATTCCTACCAGGATTAGTGATGAAGAAATATCAATAATGTTGAAAACTTCCACAAATAAATAATTAAAATTTTTACAGTAAATTAATTCACAATAGTATGTCAGTTCACAATTCCACAGTGTTGCCATATTTAAAAAAAAAACAAAACATTTAAAGCTCCAACTCAATTTGGCTTAAATTCAGCTTGAGCCACAAACTAAGCGTAATTTATCCAGAGCTAAAGCTCAAGCCGTGAAATCAGCCTTAAAAGTATCACAAAGAAACGTTTTAAGAAAAGTAAGAGACAGAGATATTCTCGAAACTTACATTTCTATTATTAGCACATATTACGTAATTAAACTCACAGCAGCCCCCTCATGTCAAATCTGACCTCATTAATTATCCTCGCATTAATTTGTACAGCAACCCCGCATTAATCTCGGGCGTAATTGTCTATGGGCGTCAATGGGGCATTGTGAGCTTCCTTGTCAAATGGATGCTGATCTCCGCCAGATATATCCATAATTTACGTAATGGCGCATAAAAACAAAACAATGGATACTGTGACACCGCAACACTGGCATGAATGAATTATTGTGTGCTCCACTTGCATAAGTCACAAGTGCGGCTCCCTTCAGTGTTCATGATTAAAATGCATCCCTAGATGTAAAAGGAGTAGCATTACTCAGTGGAGATGATTGGGGAGCAGTATCATGAGCAACAGAAACCAAAGGATTTCGCCTTATTTGAAACCGGCATTGTTTCCTCATGCTGTTCGGAACGCGTTAAGGAAGACGCAACAAAGACGAGATTTTCTCGAGTGGTAAAATCCGCAATTCAAGGCACGAATTGAACTAACTTTTGCTGCCAACTCCATGGGGTCATGCCAGTCAGCCCAAAGTGCAACGTCACCTTCCACCATCGTTCATGACAGCGCTATTTACGGATTAAGTAGTTGTCGCCTCTTACAGAGGAGTCCAAACGGAGCCTGTGACAATCTTTGTCTAATGAAAAGCAGCAAGGATGAATTCACCCATATTTGCCTACTCATTGTCAAGTTTCCGGCCTTTTGCATTTTCCGAGATGAGTCTCTTGAATCAGTCCTAAACCAACCCGGACTAGTGATGGCAGTAGCGGTACCTTGAATGCTTCCTGTAGAATTGATGAGCTCCGGGCCTGCACAAATGTGTTCAGCTCCTCGCTTAATTTACCGACTGCTTAGCTAAACACTGTAATTGCCCCAGCAGAAAGTGCTAGCTCATGCACATATCTGCTCTGCTGCATGGCAAAATACATTCCCTATACGTGCAAGCAGTTTCGTTCTATTGTGTTGGCACAGTGAATGTAAATTACGTTGGTACTCGTCTCATAGATGTGCAGAATTTGCAATTCGACCGTTCGTACGACTTCTTGGCTGGTTCGAGCACCAAGGAACGAATTATAATGTATACGACTCCGTTTATAATACAAATTACTTGCTATGTCCTGACCGGAAACTCATAGGCTGCTTAGGGTTTGTTTGAAATCCTCTTGGTTTTTAGAACAAAGAATTCGAAATTGATAAAAGTAAGATGAATCAGCAGAAGTCGTATAGCCAGAATCCTTGTGCAAAGCTCGTTGCAATAAAGTAGACTTTTTTGAACATTGAATTACGACGACTTGGAAATTGGGGACTGGACTTCTCCATGACCGGATGCCGTAAGAGTTATAAACAACTGCGGCAACTAATCGAATCAGCTTAAGCCGACATCGCAAAAAAACGTCCTGTTCCGTTTCGTAAATATTTTAAGGTAAATTATTTGACAGGTACAATGGCAGGACGGAAAACATGTCGCAATCAGCTGGACGGAACGGAACGAGACATTTAACGTTGGTCAACTTTGAACTTTTTACAGAAACCTTTACCTAAAAATTCTGGCTGGCGGTTTGTTTATATATTTTAGATTTGTCGGGACTTTGATACAAATGCACTCAAGTCTTCCAACATCTCAACTTTTCATCCCTATAACAACTCCTTTTGAAATAATCAGCAGAATGTGACGTTATATTGTGACTCATTGAGAAAAAACAGAACGAAACGACACGTATTGTCCTTGTTGTGACTTAAGCTTTACTTTCTGCAGCACCAACTGAATTTATAGAAGAGTTCTAAACTAAAGCAATAAGTTGTATGCCTGACAACAAAATGAAATTGAAAAAATTTATGCCTTGATTTGAAATCATTTCTCCTACGCGCACCGGTTGCAAATAAAAGTCAACATTTGCAGCCGTAAATCACTGCGTCCTTAAGGAGCGAAAACGGGTGACTCGAAAGTCAGTTGTGCGTTATATTTTCTAACGAATGAATCCTCATATAAAACTCGAAATTTGTATAAATCTTTCAACAATTGTCGCAAACCCTGCAAATAAGTTTTATGCCAATGACAATGATGATGATGATGACGACCATGCCCAGAGCTGGAAAAGGGATTTCATCCTTGAGCGAGCTGAGCTGAGCTGTCTACTATTCGACCCAACTAGTTATATAAATCATCAGCAAATGGCATCAGCCATACTCAGAATGCCATCAAAAATTTCTCTATCTGCACATTTTCGTATCCGCAAGTTTTGTTATTACCAAAATCTACAGACTGGAGGCCCAGTAATCGCATTACATTTTGCCAGAAACATTTGTGCGGCACGACAACAGCAGCACGTAAATACTCGCCACGAAAATCCATCTTCGTTGATTCCACGTTTTCGTGCCGTGCGGTGCCTCCTCTGCAAATGATTGATGGAATTTTTTAAGCGAAATCAAAGGAAGAAAGTTGATGTAATCTGGACAAAAGATGATGCCTTTTTTTGAAAGAAAGAACTAAGTATATAAATAAATACGTTAGATCCTCCTCTTAAGTGCTTTCCCGAGAGATGCTCGCTCCCAGGGAGACTTCATTTTGCAAATATTCAAATGCTGTTGACGTGTCCCACCTTCGGTTGTATACTTCAAAGTTTTAAGGCGCTTACGTTTAACCTGTTTTGGGAGCGGATTTTGTTGGAGCAGAACATCATTTGGGGATTTTTAAATGGAATGGATTTATTTGAGGGATTGGAGTTTGTCAGCTGTACTTTGAGGACATCAATTCATATTTATAGGCAACTTCGTGTAGGTCGAAGTTTATTTTTTCTCTATAGAGTTTTCTCAAGAAACTTTTATTGGTTTTGACTTTACAAGAAGACGAAGATTCGATTGGAACTTTAGTCTGCTCTGTTTTTCCTGCCAATGATTTGTTTATTTTTCTGATTCTTCTAGGTCTTTCTGCTTGTGTTGGGGCCTATTTCATGATCGGTTACATCCTCTATGGATTGTCGTAAACTATACAACTTATCAAGGTACTTCTAATTGCTCCTTTAATGTTTTATCAATAAAATTGCTGATTTCCAATACCGCCTTTTTTGGGGTGAATGCAGTGAAGTAAAACCGCGTCATATCTTGAGATTTATAAGAAACTTCTCTGATACCATCTCTGGCGACTTATATCTTTATAAAGTGACAAAATATACTACTTTTCATCAAGACTGACTTACAGCAAATCTCAGAAAAGATGCGCTTTCTAAACTGTAAAATTGATAACCGGGTTACCTAAACTGGAAAACTCCGGAGGGAGTTGGATCGACGACCACCACGCCATGTTTCCAGGGTTCGAGCCTCGGTCTCCCAGTGAGTTTTTAAAATAAAAATTAAAACATCCACTCCTTCTCGGGGCTGTTGTCTAGCTCGCAGCAATGCAAAAACAAGACATTATGTTCCCTCATTCCTCTTACCAAAATTCCCTTCCGATCAAAGCCATGCTAATGCATCATACGATTGTTCCCTGGGCTTTGGCTAAATCTAAAAAAAAACTACACTCCAACTTAATTGAGCTATTAGAGAAATCACATTACATCTATTCAAAAGTCGCACCAGCGGATAGCGCATTAGACGATCTGTATGCTACGATTTACCTGCTATAGTGGATATATGGGGTATTGAAAAGATAGCCACGAGCGAAATTGATTTCTGGTCAGCAAGTTCAGAAAGAGAAGTTCTTCGGCGCATTCGGACATTGAAAAACTTGGATCCAGTAAGACTGATAATTTGGACACCGTAATGTCTTACGTTGGAGAGCATTCTGTTCTGGGTGCTATAGTGGGATCGTCAAACTGTTGGTTGAAAAGGAATCTTCTTCTTGAACTTTATAATTCCTGACACCTTATTACATGCTATTTCAGTTGCTGGGTTTTCGGTCTTGGTATTCTCTTGTGATTTTAACCTATCTATCGTCGGCAAAAAGCATTGTGACGTCGATGCATTGATGCCTGTTTACTCATCGGCGATTTTATATGTTTCCTACTCAATTAGGTTGTACTTGACACTACTAACACTCCCCCGTGAAGTGGCTAATGATTCTAATAAGTTCCTGGGCTTAGTGTTTTCAACTTATCCCGGTTAATCGAGGTTGAAAAGTCCCTACACTAGGAAGAGTTCACATTGAGAGCTTTTATCGACGTAGAAGATGCTTTTAATAACGCAACCACCGACCGGGGCTATTGTAAATGATGCTCCTGTAACGGCAATGGTGGACAGGAATATCTGTGGTTGGACAGCCACTTTGCCAAGCAATTTAACGATAAACTCCGAGTCCTTTCCCCCCCTACTGTGGCAGTTAGTCTTGAACAAGATACTTGTGAAGCTTAAAACGAGGGCGTAAAGGTGGTTGCTTACGCCGATGATGTCGTTATATTAGTTCAGGTAAATGCCTGAAACGATTAGCGAACTCACGGAAAGAGTCCGAAGGAACCTAAGCTCCTGGGCAGGAACCAAAGGGCACAATATTAAAGCGCGTAAAACGGAAATGATACTATTCACAAGGAAATAGAACATCAAATCTGGACTGCAGATAAGACTCAGGTCCCATGCAAAATATCTGAGACTTATTCTAGACTGTAAACTGAATGTAAAACCAAACTTTCTACGTATTCGGTGTATACACGGCGATAGGACTTTCTTTTTTTTCTGCTATATGGCGTTATGTTTTAGTGGTCAGCTGTAGACAAGAAAACATATTTCTCTAGAGTGAAACATACACAAAGATTGACAGGAATCAGAATCACAGCATTCTGGGAGAAAGCCTCACCACTGCCACTGGCTACAAACTATATCGAGTACACCCTTCAATTGCACTTTAGAGTAGTAATACCAGACAGACTAATCTGGGAAATCTAGAAAAAATGAACCCGGTAATATCTCTAATATAAAGAGGGCTCTAAAACGGCGTCGGGGTAAGCGCAGAAGTGTACTGCCATGAGCTGAATGTTCACTGATCAAGCTGAAGCCGTGGCTATACACAAGACAGCTGAAATGGTTCACAATTTGCTGGTGATAGGTACCTCGGTTAATATCTATGTGGACAGCTAAGCAATTTTAAAAGCTCTAGAATTCAATGACTACATCTCTAAAATGCTGCTCAACTTCTACAAAGCCGTGGAAAGTCTCAGCAAAAGGGTCCAAATTGGGGGCTGAAGAGGCAGAGCAAATACTACCTGCAATACAAGCGTTATCAAACACCTTAGTGGTGACTTGCTGGACCGTGCGGAAAAAATTAGAAGGGACCACAACGTATAGAATCACGGCGAAAAACATATAATCGAAAGAGAACAACAGGTTTTTCAACCTAACTACGACTCAATACAGAATTCTAAAAGGATTCTACACCGGCAACTGCTCGAACACCGATCGTACAGACCCTGCCAAACGTAGGAACAAAAGGGAAACGCGTGAACATCTTCTTGTAAAAAAAACGACTGCTTAACATGTGCTTCTTCAAGATTCTAGGAGCATCTGAAATTCAAAAAGAGATGGATATCTTTAACCTATCGCCCTGACGATCGTTGTAAGACATTTCTAGGATATATGTAGGAAACCGAAATTTGGTATCGTTATGCAAAGCTTTTAATGTTGCCACTGTGATTAGGCACCTGTCATGTTCCATTAAATCCTGAGACGTCTCATTACCTTGCTTTTCATATTGCTATATAACTTAATCCACTAACTGAATTATCAACCTAGTTTGGATTTCGTGTCATGGACATGTCCCACACATGCGACATGTACTCGCACATCTTCAAAATATAATAAATCCAAAATTATGCCTAACTGCATCCCAGTTCATAAATCAATGGACACAAGCTCTGGTGTTATCCATTTCTAAAATATCTGCACCCACCGGTCCTGGTGATTTCCCACTTATAAGCTTCCTCTGCTTCTTCGGCAAAGTGCTTGAGAAAATCAATAGTGTGCCACAGGGCTCCATTCTTGAGCGCCGTTGCTTTTCAGCCTTTGGAATTTATTGGAAAAAGCAGTTTAAGTATCTTAATACTGAATTTATTCCAAGTAATCTACAAATTAAATTAATTATAAAAATTACATGAATCTGATCAATAACTAATGCTCTAGTTCTGCAGGCACGACGAGTTGAAATATAATTGACTGTGTTTTGAATTTTTTTGGTAGCGGTACTCTGGTCTGGATGAAGCTGTTTCGTCATCGATGGTAAAGCAACGTATTGATTGCCACAAGCCTTAATGATCTCCCAGAGGTTATTGAGGATGCATACACCTTTATGCTGACGACGTCAACCTGTAACTTAGCAGACCCATTGGTCTAATGAACCCTAACCAATCTATCACCGATTCTGGTAAACAAAGTCAAACTTTAGAGTCGGAGTTGGATCAATGGATGAGTGGCACGATCATCACGCCATGGATACAGGTTCGAGTCTTGGCTTGTCTATAAGATTTTTATTTGAAATTGCAATAAATAAAAAATCCACTCCGTTTCTGGGCTTTGGATACATCATTAAAAAACTGAGTTATGTTAGTTGCCTTTAACGATGTCACACTTTATGTACTGTCGTCATCCTATAGAAGACTATTTATCCAGCCTGCGATTTAACCTGCTGATTCCGCGATGTAAAACTCGATATGGTGAACGTTCTTATGTCGTCCAGAGAATCCGCAAGTGGAACTCTTTCTCCCACAGATTCAGTAAACGGGATTCAGCCGAATTGTTTACAATCTAATTAAAACGCTCAATTAGTTCCACGGTTAGTTGCGCATTTTAAACTTTATCTTCTTATAGAGATCTGCTAATTGCTAATTTTTCATTTGTCATAAATTTGTTCCGCTCTGTTGGTAGTACTTTTCTTACTTATTTAGTATATATATATATATATTTTTTTTTGATACGATGTGGTCAAAGCCTAGGAGACAGCCCTTTAATGCTTTAGCATGGTTTTGGCTCGAAGGGAATTAGGGTAAGGGAAGTGAGCAAACTTGAGTCTTGTTTTTTTGCATTGCTGAGAGCTAGACAACAGCCCAGCGACGGAGTGGATTATTTTAATTTTTTAATAAAAGCTCACGTGGAGACCTGGTCTCGAACCCGGGACCCATGGCATGATGGTCGTGCCGCTCAACGAATTGATCCAACTCCGTCTCCAATCTTAAATTCGTTGTTATGCTGACGACAGATGCTAATGACATTTCTCAGCTATCTCTATGTGAAAGTGATCGTTTAATTTTGAACTCTGACTGAGGAGCTATTAATCATCCTCCCCTTAATATAGGTGAATATAGGACCCTGTCAGTTTTTCGTGGCAGAACACCATTTTTTAGGTATTTCTCTTCAAAACTGTACCTGATGTAAACGTAATAAATGTAAAAATTGACGTTGTCTTTTACCTGTGCATCAAAGAATCAAGCAAAATAAACTACCTTCCAGGAATTTGAACAAATTTCGCCAAAAAACTCGAAAAAATCAAACTTCATTTTTTGAAAATAGTTAATCACATTATCTGTCTTAGTAACAGAAATCGATAGACTTAGCATAATAGTGCTATTGTCTAAACAATAGACGCTGGGACCACTCCTGTCCAATTGGAAACTACCATCCACTTCTCTATGAAAGGATGAAGGATAATAGCAATTAAGCGAATCACGTAAAACTCGACCACATCGTTCTAATTCAGTAGAAATTTTCTTCTCATTATAAGATGAAATATGAGCTATTTTAGGGATTTTCACCCGTTTTACTTAATTAATGAAACCCCGACTGGTTGAAATAGCATAAAAATCAAGACAGGGATGCTCGAAGCCGATTCGCGATTTTTTTTCACTCCGGAGCAAGTAATAAGTCTGCCGTGGATGGAAGAAAGTTTTGCTAGCCCAGCACTAGTTACAAAAATGAAATTGTCAAGTGCACTTGCAGCTAACTTAATTTCAATGCTCATCAGGAACAAAGCGCTTTCGTAGAATATAATTTGCAGGACTTGGCAGAGCTGCTCCCCTTGGCGTTTTATGTAATTTTATCTCGAAACGAAACAACTTTTGGCAGTCGCGCCATTAAAAAGTTTCGTCTATAAAAACAGGGGAGGATCTACGAGGATTTGGAGAAATAATGAAGCACGAGGATATTAAGGAGATGCTTTCAGTGGAAATGAGAGGACGGAGCGTCGGCATGATGAAATCGTTGAGAGCATCTTCATTATAACGCGGTTCTTTCGACTCTATTCAATTATTAAATGAAAATAATTAAGAGATGAGCAAGAAATGAGGTTCGGCAAGGCGGCCCCCCAAGTAAATGGAAAATGGCTTTTATGATGCGGTGCAATTTGCTTGGCTTGGTCTTAAGTGCAACGAAAAAGTTTCCGATGATTACGAGAATCTATAATGGTCTTCAAAAGTATTTCCCTAAGATTGCATTTATCCTGCAATGTAGCAGAGAGTTGCTTGGTCACGATGAAATCAGACTTCGTTAGTGGTCAGGTTCCCCCACGTTGCTGCAGCTGGACAAGCCGGACAGGGTCGGGACTTATGAACGGACAGTATCTCATTAGGAAAATTGGATGCAAGCAATCCATTAAAGTTTTGTAATTACCTTTCCTGGCAGCGCGGACATATTTATAAGATAATCTGCGTCGTTTATGAACCTTACAGTAAGAATAATTTCACAAAGAAAGAGAAAAAATCATGGCAAAGTTCCTTAGGCAAATTTAATCGGCAAAACTTAATATCATTTTGTGCACTTGTTTGTAGAAGCTTTTAAAACTTAATTACTATTAAGAAACCCTTTCAAGTAACGAACTCATCGTCTGCATTTTCTCCATCAAAGTTCTACTCCGTTTAAAAGCAAAAACTTAGAAACCTCGAAAACTTTCGGCTTATAAACAACTTAAAAATAATAGTTCCTCGGGGAATTATATCCTGTTGTAGCAAAAGTATAAGCTATCATCCAAGATATAGTTTGAAATTAATTTACTCAATTTCGTTCTTTCAAAACAGTTACTAGCTCTTTCAGTCCTTGCCAGTTTAAATACCGGAACGCCTTGAGAACAATGACAAAATCAGTGAAATTGCTTATAGCCTAGCTAACAACCATTTCAACAAAGAGTCTTCCTTTGCGGGTAGTATTAAGGCATTATTTCTAAAGCAGATTAGACAAATAGAGCTGAGTCCGGGAAGTAAGGAAGTTACATACCGGGATCGGGAGTGTGTATACCCCAAAAATTTCCGCAACGGTTATCAAAAGCCGGCCCCGCCATCTTAACGTTCCCATTGGAATTTAAATGAGGTTCTTGTGTCACGACAATCCACCTCATCGCTGGAGCAATACGACAAGCTTATGTTATTTACCCTCACGAATTTACAACCGCTCTGATTCCAGCTTACCTGTGACGTAACCCTGTGCTCCTTCAAAGAAAAAATTTTGTCCCCCAGAACGACTCCCGAGTCCTGCACCTCGAGTCTTCTAATAAGCCAATTTCCATTCATTTCGGAAAGATAAGGTTGCCGACTCAAGGGTGCTCATTTGAGAAACGCTAAGCTTTGCTTTATCCCGTGCAATTTGGCCTTTGAAGTGTGCAATTACAATTGCAGCGCCAGAGTAATGCAGCAGCCTTACGTGTCAGCATAGTTTTATGCTTGGATGGGTCATGGGCGTCCTAGCACATCTCACTTCCACCCGCAGACCCTTATCCCTCTCACTCTATGATTTTTTTAAGCAAATTACACTGCGATTCATTAAAATTCACATAAGGCGACTATAAAGATGTGGACTAACTTCCTTCCCGGGAACATCGTCGGGAGTTAGTCTTTATATTGAAGCAATTCCCGACGAGAATCACGATCCTTAACAGTTCCATGTAGAGAAAAATGCTTTTCCACAGTGGCACGATTAGGTGATGAAAAGAGTTTCAGTTACGTGTTTTGTACGCGGTAATGAATACACAAAAAAGACGTGTCAAATGCAAATTTAATGGCTCTGGATTCCACGTTTGTGGTGCTTTTGTAGACACGCAGATAAGAGCAGCAAATTAGGTTAATATGACTAGGCAAGCAGCGAAGTTAAAGTGACAGAGTTGAGCAGCAAAGTTCAGGTATTTAAAAAAAAATAAACAAAAAAAGTACAAAAACTAAATCAATCTAAAAAAAATCTACTTACGATCTTCCCCGACACATGACATTCCTGGAGCAGATGGCACATTCGGAAATACTGAAAATAGAAAGAGAAAAAACACCACAATTAGTTATTTTTTAGGTTCTTCGGTTAGGGCTTAATATGTAATATCAACAATTCCGTTCAAGTACTTGCTGCGTTTTCGGATAATTCGGTTGCTTTGCTCGTTTAGTTAACGGAAACAATATAATAGACGTCAAGGTCAACCACCCCTGACTAAACTATGTATTGCTCGTTATTGGGTACGAAATCGATTACTACTTTCCCTACGCAAGCTGACTAACAAACATATAATGCAAACTAAACCTAATTTCACTATCTAAGAAACATAGCACAGTATGTCCAATTGCAAATACATCGTACAGTACAGAGACAATGTGTTTGTCGCACTGGATTGTGCGTGTGAGCAAGGCAGTTGTCATGCTGAATTTCTGCAATACATCCGCAACGCTTGTGACATAGCAGTGTTTGACAGAAATTCACACGTAACAATGGCGACCATAACAACTCATTTGATGTGAGTGACATTTAAAAAAAAAAGCTCGGTTCGCAGGTAATTACAAAGCTGCTTCTATCGCCGTTTCGAAATGCTGAGGCACTTCAGAAAAACATACACCTCAATAGCTCAGCCAGGAAAGACTTTAATGCTCATCACGTTATATGAGGTAGCAAGGATGTCAACGAAAGCTTATATTGGCCACTGTTTTAAGGGGTACAAATATTGGGTTATCCCCAGGCTTGGGATAAACTACCTGCAAGTTTTGAAGAGTGCAGTTCGATTTATACAGTTATTTTTTCAAAGTTAATATGGAAGTGACAAAGGAACATATTTGACATATTTAGCTTTATGAGTTTAATAGTTGCAAGTTGCAAACAATATTCATGCAGTATCAACGGTGGTTTCAGATACTCCGAACCGGGAAATATAGTGTAGAGCCACGTTCTGAGATCTGTCGAATTAGATGTTGGTGTTGTTGCAAACTCTGAGTGAAGAAAATCGCATTGTAGCTGTTGAGGAATTAGCCCAGATCTTGAACTTGGTCTTTCAACCAATCATCGATACCTGCATACCAACGGCACAGTCAGTAAATTGGGCCAATGGGTTCCACACAAATTTTCTAATCGCGCACAGAGATTGAATATGTACTCTTTTTTGCTGTAACGTCTAAAAAATGAACCTCTTTTGGACCGAACAACGACTGGTGACGTGAAATGGGAGTAAAGTGTTGTTATTTGTTTGGTGGAATATGAAATGTGTAGTCCACTTTGAATTTGCAAGCCCCAACCAAACAAAAACAACAAAGAAGATCAACTGCGAGCACCTTGAGCAGCTTAAGTCAGCGCTAAAAGAAGAACGACAATCTTCTGGTACTCTTTCAACAGGATAACGCTCAGCCAAACGTAGATGTCAGTAGAAAGTCTAAAGGAGCAAATTCGCTGGATATCACCACATCTGATAAACATTTATGCTGCGGTCTTTAAAATCATTTGGACGGATAATATATCACTTATTTAGACGAGGTAAGATTGGTATTGGAGGAGTATTTTTCGTCACGGAAGTGGGCATTGAACGTCTACCAGAAAGATGGACGAGTACTGTAGAAATGAAGGAGGATATATTTTAGATTAAAATATAAATTTTGTTTATCTTAAATTTTAAAAATAAAAAAAGGATATCAGGAATACCGACCTGTGCATGTAATTGCCACGAGCCGGATACACAGGAAAATGCGTGATTATCGTTCACTGTCAAGAACAAGGGATACTCTGCTTCTTAAAAGATCTAGAGAACGCTTCGAACTTTTAGTATGCAAAATATTGTAAAATACGTGTTCCCCGACGATTGCTACTCCTAATCTTCAGGATGTGGGACACCGGATTGTGGTAATGCAATGGAGTCAGAGATGTCTATGTGGGCCGTATCGCCGCCGCTATAACCTAATCTAATCTAACACTGTCATGAGACCTACACGAAATGGTTAAAAGGTGTTCACTTCCGAACTCTACGTGACAAGTTTTTTACTCCTGTCGTTGTGATGAAAAATCAATAAACTATGAATTCGAGTCGAACGTAAAATCTGTTCTGTTGCACGGCTGTTCAACATGGAAAGTGACCTTTCAAATATCATCTAAGCTACAAGCCTTTGTCAACCGGTGTCTCCTTAACATCAATTGATCAGAAGTCAATACCAACGAAGACCTGCACAGACTGGATTGACACACAGGCATTGGATATTCCACACACTAAGTCAAACTACATCGTACAGCAGGCTCTAGATTAGAATCCCCATGGGATCCAAAGATCCGTCGAGAGGGAAGGTATCCAAATCAAAAAATCGTGGACACAGCTGAAGGCGTTGGCGCAGAACTGGACCAGGTGGAGAGTAGGTGTTATGGGTATAGTATGTAATGGGTTAAAGGAACCAGACAGAGATGAAATCGCTAAACTTATTATACTACTAGGGTAGGGTAGTTTTAGATGCTTTTGAGTGAAATACACCACTTTGTATTACAAAACCATGGTATCGATGCTACATATATGTCATAAGCATTATATAATCAATTACCTACTCATTCCAGTGGCGGTAGTATAACAATACTAATCAACTTTACTCTTAAATCCCAGTAAAGTGACAAATTTTAATTCACTACCTACACGTCCGCAGATAAAAATTGTGCTCAGTCGTCGTATACAGTCATTCCCTCGTAATACACCTTTTTTCTTTAGCAAACAAATTGTTTCCTTGAAAAGATAAGGAGATTCCTGACAGCATTAATACATCGTTCTTGACGCACAAAGCGTGGAGAATACAACAGTCCTTGAAGGGATCATTTTTCCTATTTATTAAAAGCTCAAAACAGAAGTCTTGTCTTCATAAAATTTGATTTACTTTTATTTTCCTGCAGGTATAGGTGAGTGCGGAGTATCTATTCACGAGCGACGTTCTTGATTCCCCTAGGGGAACCCTTTCAGCGTAATAAGTGGGTGGCGATATGATCTATGAACTGTCAGGCGATGATGATAAAAGGAGAAATGACAAGTGTGTGTGTGTGTTATGATGAGTTTCAGGTCTTCTGAAATTAATTTTTACTGTTTCAATTTTCCATCATAGCATTTATTTAATATTTATCTAACCGGTACACGTTACATTGAAAGTGCAGTAAAAGAGCCGAACTAGTCCTTGTCCACCTACTGATCCCTCGGGCAGTTCGCCCCTTAAACATTTCCCATGCAACTAAATGTATGAGTACACCACTCAAACAACTATTGGGTCGAGTTTTCATCTATGATTTATTACTTTCGACATTCATTGGCGAAAAATATGTTGTTTCTGTTGGCTCCGGGCTGCCAGGATGCCTATTTTGTGCATGGAAGCGATCGAAAAGTCGAAATAAGTACGTGCAATCTGGAAGGTGACTGCCTCTCAGTTCTCAATTTTTATTTGCCGAAACTTTTTAATAATGCAAGCTCTTGAGTTGGAAATCCCACGATTCTCTGTGATGACATTTAGCATTGCAATAGCATTGCATGAGCGCAGATTTCAATCTAATTTTTTGAGTTTTTCCACGGCAAGGCAGTTTTCATAGATACAATAATATATTCGAATGAATTTAGGTTTATTATTGCAGAAAATATTTTCGTTAGAAGATACCACAGTCTTTGGGCTATTGGCTAGTGTTTTAGTAAAAGTACTAACGATTATCTGGATATGCAGGAAATTTGTGTGCCCTACGAAAGCGTCGCATAATATCGACCAAAACTTCACTGTTTTCCCCTTTCTTAAATATCTCATCTCTCGTTTTGTGATAGGTATAAAGTTGCTTTGAAGCCCTTGCATGAAGCTTTACCTTCCCTGCAATGTTCCACGAGACGTAAAGCCAAGGAAGGTTGCCATAAAGACTAAACCGTTAAAGTCGATGTTCATTATACTCAAAGATGATACCTTACGTAACGATACACTTTTCTAGAGCAGAACATTGTTAAAAATCACATATAATCGCTTTTGACGGTATCGACGATGCTCTTCCGGAACCGTAATCCGTACCAATCAAGCGCTCTCTCTTGCATCAAGAATCATTTTCTAGGACAGATGATAGATGTAGCTAAATATCGGTTGCCATAAATACTATCATCCTACCGTGCTCCGTCGAATGCATCCGATCCTCCACGTTGACGTTTACAGTAAATGGAAGTGCTTAACGTCCGATATACACTTAATTGTGGAACAATTTGGACCCAAATTATGTGGCAATCAGGCTAAGGGGCCTGGAACTATCTAGCCATGGAAAAGGAAAGGTGGAAATTGGTTCGTATCCAGAAGTGAATTTATGTGCCAGAAAAGGAAGTTTTTTGGTTTTATAGAGGTAATTAGATGCAGACAGTACCCTTGCAGAGATGGTAGAAGTAAAATTGTCGCTAGTTTTAATGGTTGCTGTCCTTGTCGTAATCCATCTGGTAAAAGATTTATTTCCCATGTCTTTGGCACAATTCGAAGCAGTTTGGCATTCTCTTATCTTCATTATTCATAACCTAACATTGACGAGATAACTGCACCCTGTTTAAGCCTATTCAGCATTTATCAATAAATTTGCAATTAAGTCCTTTAACTAGGGCAGACCGAAATCTTGGCTAAGCCATACCTATTCATCACAAAGACAACGAGATAGCAGCTTTCAAACTAATCTATTTCCATTAAGTCGGCGTCTTTATCTCAGTGGCATTCCTAGCCGCCAAGCCTTCTATTAAAAATGTAGAGTGGGGATGTCAGAAATTTGCCACAACCAGCTCCGCCATAAATTCAAACTTGACTTGGTCCTGAGGTGTACATCAATTTACCAAGAGATTTCTGGCCGAGGATAACAAATTTCTGCCTAAAAATTATTCTGTCCAAAATTTATTGTGGCGTGAAGTCATTTGCCAACAAGACTTCAGGGGATTTCTGCCCTAACTTGCAAATGAGCATGGTCGGAACTCTTGACCTTTTACGCACTTTTGTTTTCAATTAACCAAGAAAAATTGCTTTTCCATTTCTCATCCTTAAAACAGTAGTAGGAAGCGGGGGAGCGGCAACGGGCGGAGGAGGACGTTTCTACAAACTAATGGCCACACAGATGTATTTTCTGATATTATCGTTCAGGTACAAGTATGTGGAATGGGACCTTCATGTCAGTCATCATTAGAGGAGTCTAGAGGAGCCTGATGCCAGCAAAGCCAAATCCAATTGGAGCGTAATGACTGTGGGCGTTAGATGAGGTACAACTGTTCATGACGGTAAATTTTCTGAAAATCAATTAAAACTGGTTTTTTGAAACTGCGGTAATTACATCGACGGTAGTGTCATTATTTAAATGGAATCACATTTATTTTATTAATATGAAGACTATGGAACAGAGAAGAGGAACATTTGGGGAAGCGATTTACAATAAAGGCGTGCAGATTTCTAGGAACCTAAGTCTGGGTCAGGGCTGTAACCAGGGCTGTAATATTTATTAATCGATCGGCGTTTGCGATTAAGAAACTTAACCCTTAACCTTAGGAAAGCTAACCCTTTGGTGCTGCTGTTGAGCAAGAGCCACAAGAATTTAGCTTTTCTTAATCAGAAATGCTCATCGTGCTAAGAAATTTTGATATTTCTTACCCTGCTCGAGTTTTAAGAGGTTTGTTTTGAATTTTCATACTAAATAAGATGCAAAGAACCGCTTGCATTGGTGCTGCTGGGGCACTACGCTCAATGTTATGTGCCACCTACTCTCTCCTGATCACCACATAAATTTTATCAGGCGTAATGTAGTGCAATTAGACTAAAATAATCTGGTTTTTAGATTGCTACATACTATGGCCAGAGTAGTATATAGAATTAAACCTTCTAACTCAGAAGGAGCACTTCTCAGGCAGGAGCTTAAAATCAGTTCACCTATTCATCAGAATATAACAATATATTGATGTGAATGAGGCTCCTACTCCAAGATGCAAAACAACATAAATAATCAAAACTAGACTACTCACACAGAGAACAGAGATCGTTTCAACGAATCTTTAGTAAGGGTTAGATCAAAACAGGGCACATATTCACGGTTCTACACATGCGATTTATGGGCTCATGCATACTATAGTTACACCGAGAGTGAACGAAATGTAGTAAAGGCAGTCTCCTAAAGCTATACGGGGTATGTCTATAAGAAACCTTACCTGCGAGGGCACGAGAATCTATGTTCGAGTTCAAAAGCTGATGAATAAAGACCAGGTCAGCAACTTTGCGTGGTACCTTCAAAGAGTGCATATTAAGCAATCGGAGGCGATCCTCATTAGGAGGAAGCCTTACTGGATCATTCCGGTATAATCAAAACGAGCTGACTGAGGTTCCTAGAGAATGACATAACTTCACATTTATCCAAGTTAAGTTATAGGCCATTTGTTCAACAACAAACCTTGAAGGTATTTAAATCATATTGAATGCAGGAAGAATCATAACTGTTTCTAACGCAAGAGAATATCTTCATATCGTCTGCATAGATTAAGACTTTGGAGTGTTTAATCAGGGGGACTATGCCGTCAATGGCAAGAATAAACAGCAGCGGACCAAGGTGGCTACCCTGAGGTACACCAGAAGAAGCCCTAACGACTCTAGATAAAGTGTTACGAAAAGAGACTCGATATTTCCTATTTTTTAAGTACGAGGGGATCCAGTCGAGCATCAAAGGCAGGAAACCCAACTTTCTAAGTTTGAGAATAATAACATAGTGAGGGAGTTTATCAAATGTCTTGTTGAAGTCGGTGTAGACGCAGTCGGTCTGAAGACCCTGCTGAAAGGCCGAGATTATGTGGAAGGTAAATACAAGCAGGTTAGTTGTTGTCGATCTACGTTGTTGATTAGACGAAAATAGCCCCTTACACGGCTCCATAAGCTGTGAATATATAACAGACTGGAACAACTTGGGTATGCAGGAAAACTTTACGATTGGCCTATAATTTTTAATCAAGTTTTTGTTACCCTTTTTATAAATAGGAATTATAAAGGAACTCTTCCATAACGTGGGAAAACTACCGGCCTGAAGAAACTTGCTGAAGATGAGTTCCAGTGTAGTGAGTAAGGCTTCAGAACAGGACCTTACGAACGCAGATAGAACACCATCAGGACCAAAGGAAAAGTCCATTTTAAATCCCCTGATACTATCCATGATAATATTACGAGATATATTGGGCAAAGGAATAGAGGCAGCAGGGCGCTCCTGGGTATGACCAAACTCTTCCAGGGAAGGCACAAAATTGCGAGAAGAAAAGGCGCTCTCGAAGAACAACGCAAAGTATCGGGCGCGATAGAACTGGAGAACCCATTGTACCACATTGTAGATGTTAATTATCAGTTTTCTTCTTCATATTTACAAAATTGAAAAAGGTAGTCTATTTTTTTTTATTCTTAAGGCCCTGAAGTTCTCTAGTATACCACAGGGGAGAGCAGCAGGATGATCTCGACAGCTTGAGTGGTACATATGAGTTAAACAGATCGTAAATCCTACTATAAAACACGGATACGCATTCGTCGACATCTTTATTATAAAATGGAGATGGGGAATCGATAAAGCATCCCATCTGCAAGATGCGAGAAGTCCGCCCTTTTAAAATCAAAAACGAACTGATCTAATTTGGGATCATCCGAGTTAGAACCATCGTAGCAGAAAGAAAAGATAATGGTCGGGTGTAAACTGTCAGTAGGGGATAAGTTACGAGAACCCGATTCGACTATAGTATTACTCGAATCCGAAGTAAAGATAAGTTCTAACTTTTCCATAGAGCTCTTTACATCACTCATTTGGTGTAAACCAGAGGAGTAGATGGCGTCAAGAAAATTGGAGTCTCTGGCAGTAAGGCAATTAAAGGGAAGGTAGTCGCCGTCATCAGCGTTGAATACCCACTGAACGTTGGGTAAATTAAGGTTACCAAGATGGATGATTTCGTCTTCCGGGTTCGTCATATTATTAATAAAATCTAAGCTAATAATTAATGTGTCGAAAAGACTTCGAGCGTTTGCATCAACTATACTCGACTTAACACCGAGAGGACTTTCTACTACGGTGTTTCATTACACTATACCCAACCATGATTTCACAAGGAGCTTCAGTGTCAAATTTCCGACTAGGTATAAATGGAGGTCCACACACTGTCGCAGCTGCTATGTTACTAGTAGAGAAAAAACATACTTCATCTTCTATGCAAGTGCCCAGCTTTGCGGGAGATGACTTCCTTGCGAACCTACAAGAAATCGCAGGAGTTAGCCCAATTCCTTAACTATGTATGCTGCCTCGTCTTTAGAAAACACCGAGACCAACAACAGGTTGAGGTATCAAAACAGCGCGTAAAGCGCTAATTGAGTAATTAGGCAAAAGGTACATTTATTGGTGTAGATCGTTTGATAGGTTTAGTTTTTCAGGTAAATTACAAAAGACTTTTTTAACGGTTTTCAGCTGATAGAAAGAAACCTTTTTCCTCGCACTGGAAAAGCAAAAAGGCCAAAATCAATGTTTTCTCTAGTAGGAAATTCTAAGTGTCAAAAATAATAGTTTTTCTAAGGTCGTAATAGAAAAAGTTCAATGAAATTGATTCCATGTTTGTTGAAAAAATATAGAGCCGACCTACATACAAAGTCAATAGGTGATCTTAGTAAGACGGTGATGGCCTTAATATTTACTTAAATGTCGAACAAACATGATCTTCGTTTAGTTTACCTCAAAATAGTTCATTAAATGCATACACTTATAGATACCTTCCACTTAATACCCACAATTGAACAAGAAATCCTCTTACATTCGACAACATTGATATCCTCCGCAAGTCTGTTTGCAGTTTGACAACAATCATCTATCAGAAATCTCTCAAACTTAGTGTTGGGATGGCTTCATAAATTTGCTCGTGTCAAGTAATCTATCATCGACACAGTTTTAATTTAAAACGTGTCACGTGAAAATGTAATGCATCCTGCGCGATTAAATCTCGTACATAATACAGTGAAAAATACGAAAACACTACCCCGAAGACGTGTAGTTGAGTTAGACGAATGTCAGAAGAGGGGGGATGTAAACGGAAGAAAATCATTTCGTAAGACTAAGAAAAAGCTTCCGCTCGTACTATCTTCTTGTTTGAACAACTGTATGCGGGGTGCAATCCTATTGCCTGCTAGTGTACGAGTGTACGTTTGACATACGACAAATAGTAAATCTAGTTTTTCTCTGCATTTTAAATTGAACGCTTAATAAAAACTTGCTTTACTTATGAGATTCATTTTTATCTGAGAATTTTTTGATTGAAACTTTTTATTTCAATGTCACCTTGTAAATTTTCTCTGATTTATTTCCTAGATTTGTTCCTGGGAATATATAAATCGAAAGATACAGGATAAACTGGAATAAAAGGTGGCACAATAATGTCCCCCGTCATTTAGATTGGCTGTCTTCCCATCTCATTAAATCCAGCAGCTCGAACCTAATTGCGGCGATACTGTCATTCTTAATCACTACGTGTTACAGTCATTCTACGTCAAAACCAATCTTGGCAGATATTATATCGTGATTCACGTAAATTTACAGCTCATTTTCCTTGAAAATATCATACATCACTCTCGCAGATCCACGCCCAGGTCCAGATTGTCGTGCTTTTTTACTTCCCACATTTGGCCCGCTCCCAATCCCCTGAGAAGGAAATCTGTACGTTGCCAATTGTCTCTGTGAATACCTTTGTCTTTCCGGTATTTTACCAAGCACAAATAGACAGGCAGCCAGACAGGCAAATATACGTTGCTTATTTACTCCCCTTTCTCACGATGGATGGACTCCCCTACTGCTGAGCTAGAGATCATGCAGTCAGTGGTCCTCTCGCAAGGCAGCGGCCCAGCAGCTACCAGACAGATTGAACTTTTCATTCTCATGTTTCATCACTTCACTTCAGTTTCTACGGCTCCACGCTATTGAGCTTGAAGTTGTTTTGGATATCCTTTCTGGGCAGGATGCTTTCAACTATTTTCTTGAGTTCGTGGGATTCAACTTAGTTTGAAAAGACTCTGTGTCGCCTAGCGCTTCGATTTTTGGGTTGCTATTAATGAGACGAAAATATGGTACCGTCAAAAAAACGGGAGTGTGGGAGTTGATTCCGGCTCCGTTTTTTTTTCTATATTAAGTTGACAAAGGAAAACGCTGATCCCCTTCCACTCACTTTCATGGGTTTTTGTTGTTTGCTCCGATTCACTCATGTCCGCGATCTTAAAAGCGATTATGGTGAATTGCAATTTTTAGTATATAAGGAAAAATTCAGGAAGCTTTGCTTGACTATTATTATCGCTCATAACATGTTAAAAATTTTCATAGAAAATAAATGGACAAAACAGGAAGACATTAATTTAAAAATGCGCAAAACGGAGATAACTGAAGTAACAATTTGTAACAATCCAAGCCAACCTAACTGCCTCTTGTATGTTGATGGTGTCAAAATATTTCGCGTTATAAGTGTTAATCAGGACTGTTCTAGGCTATAAGAAGATTTAAAGAACATTGGGACTTAGTGGGTGAAGAATACGATGGCATAAAAGGCCTAAACGGTCAATGTATAACTTCTAATAGAAAGTTCAACACCACCTACTTTTTAAATATAAGATTAACAATGTGGAACCGAACAGAGTAACCGAAATAAAAGCCTTCGGAGTGATATTGTTAAGCGACTCGGACGAAGTTAAAGTTGGTTTAAAGTATTTTTAATTATTCGCTAGTGGTAATGCGTCCATTAATTCCATTGCTACGGTAGACTTATAAAACTGTTTTCAAAATGTTCTCGAAATGATTAGAAAACCCAACTTGATGTCGAATGTAGGATTGTCGAGACTTGGCTGAGTGAGTTTTCTATACCGTCAATCAATTAGAATCAGTGAATGGAAACGTTTTCAAGCAAACGTTAAATATACTGAAATGATGAAAAACCTCTAGACGCTGCTATTGTTGAACTAAGAACTCTGATAAAAGTGTTTTAAGTGACTCCTTTTAATGGCGTATTCCAATGGAATTCATTTGTACCATTCCATACAGGAGCAACCCACTTCACATAGTTATCGTTTTTTATTTCAAATTCCATTCACAAAATCGCTGGGTGGAAAAATGCATAAGTAGGATTCTGGCTGGTTGCAGATTTTCTAAATTTGAAGAAAAATTGATTTTGATTGAATTACTGAAATTTGAAAGGAAGTCAAGTCGATTCTGTTTAACCAACGAAGCATTTAATAATAATAACGCTAGGCCAGCATCACAAATGATAGCATTTTGAATAGAACCTCGTTCATGATGACTGCACATTAAAGCCGAAGACAGTCATGCAAAAGGAAAGAATCTGCGGTTTAGTATATTATTTAAAAAGATGTAATTCTACTTGTGTAAGAGGATCCAACTATCGCCACAGCAAGTGATTTATTTATTTATTTCAAGATTCATCAAATGTCTGATTACTACAAATTAATACAAATGTGAAGCAGTCAATGACAAAGTAACCTTATCTAAACTGATCCTTTATTTTTCTCGAAAGACGAAAGTCAATATAATCAAACTTGTCATTAAATAGACGATGTAAGCTGCTTATTCATACAATATTAAGTGCTATAATAAGGGACTTGGAAGAAGCTGTGAGTCCGCAGGGAGCGAGCCGGAACAGAGATATTCAGAGAGTCCAGCAGCTCCGGAGAATTCATTCTGCCCTGAAAGCAAAAATAATTTTAGATCTGTTACCCCTGTCTTCAAGAGAATAGTTTGAGTCTGTCTAAATATGGAGGCAGAAGATCAGGAACGTTCCAGCGCAGACACCTAAAAGCAACTCTCAAGAATCTATGCTGGACGTCCTCGATGTCGTTAATATGGACAGCACAAAAGGGAGACCAAACAGGACTAGTGTATTCAAGAATAGGCCTAACGTAAGTACAATAGAGAAGTTTTGTGATATAAGGGTCGTCAAACTCTTTTGAACAGCGTTGAATAAAACCTAAGGACGCGCTAACCTTATTTACAAGAAAATCTATGTGGTCCTCAAAGGAAAAGTGAGCGCCAAGTCAAGACCCCAAATCCCTAGTTTTTTAAGTCTGGTTAATAAGCTATCATCAATAGCAAACATCAATATTTAATTGAAACTATCATCAGCATAGCAAGGAACACTCAAGTTAGAGAGGATCGTAGATACATCATTAACGTAAATGAAAAAAAAGCAACGTTCCAAGATGACCACCCTGTGGCACCCCGAAGTGTTAGGCATTTCATACAAATATTGTCGGCGATAAAGCAATAGCGCGCAATTGCTCTGCTAAATAATACACTGTACCACAATCAAATTTTACAGTAGGTTGAAGAAAATTAATCTTTTCTATGTCTGTCATAGTGTACAAATTTGTATATACACTTGAGGTAAAAAAAACGGCACCACTTCAAATTTATCGAAATAAGAGTAGACTTTTGGAAGTCCATTTTTCACAAGTTTACTTAACCCGGTTTTGCTCGATGACAACGTGCAGAGTCAGTTATCTTGGAAAATTACCTACTGAATACGACAAGTACTAGTACCAAAATATTCCTTAATGACTTGTACACCTGTGTGGTGTGATTTTTATGACCACGAGTGTAACTTTTAATTGGTCTCCCGCAGGTTTTGTGGAAATTAATTCTGTTAAAAATATTTTATTTTCAGTAGCGTACTGGAGTAAAATCACGCAACCCTGTATAACGCCCTGAGCATTGTGGGAGATACAAGGTATTTTTTTTATTCATTCCATAGATAGAAGGAATGGAAGTTGGATCAGTGGCTTACCCTCTTTTTTTATCGGCAAAATAAAAACGAAGTTTTACCGAAAAATCGTTACGTTAAATTCAAACGCCCGCCATTTTGTCAAATAAAAATATTTTCAAAATCTGACGATTACGGATGAAAGGAGAGTGGTCATCGCGAAGAACCTCTTTTTTGCCGCAGTTCAAAGTGGACACGAATACTCGACCAATATTGAAGATTTTTCAATAAGTAAAACTAAAGATATTCTAAAGAGCGAGTACTTTCATTTAAAAAAAAAATCAATCCGACAATTCATATAGGCTTCATTAAAAAAATATACTAAAATTGCTTTTTTTTCGCGCTTTTAGGTGCATAGTCCCCCTTAAGAAGGAATTTGGTATACAGATTTTGATTGACGGACCCAAAAACCCAAATGCTGAGGTTTTCGGAAAAATATATTTTTTTCGAAGGAAAAGTGTCTTCACTTACCCCATTGAGTGGGGTGTCTTTAAGTAGGTCTTTTAAAATGCAACAAAAATTATTGAGGGCCTTTTGATTTTAAATCCCTCCAGTTACGAAATATTTGCTTTCAAAGCGCCTGTGTGACACTGTTAGCAACACTCTCTCGCAGATTCCGCTAGGCAGGTTTGAATGAAGTAATGGTAGGCGATTCGTCAGTTCAAACAGTTAGTTATTGTCTACGTTTTTAAATGATTAACCAAACCTTGCGTTACAAAAGAGGGTTGGAGATCGCTGAGAAAAGTGGTAAGTACAAGGTGTCCAAAAATGATTGTCGGCAACACTAAATTTAACGGGACTGCTACAGTTTTTACAATTGTGTAATTATAATCTCAGAATACCGCTACTCATTTTGTTCTCTCATCCTTTTTAATTTTATGTTCCATGAAAAGATAGATAGATTATAAGTCATTTTGCAGTTACATAAAAGTGTGAAACGAAATTGTGAAATTGTTCGGTCACTGAAAAATATCGGTGTGTACAAAAGATTAGTAGAACGTGTTGTACAACGATTCCGTGGAAGCGGCAGTATTGACAAATGGAAAAGTACTGGTAGAGAAAGAACTGTGATAACAGCAGAAAATATTAAAAAGGTGAGAGAACCAATCCGAAGGAATCGGCATCAGACAGTGAGGAAACTTGCTAAGGATTTGAAAGTAAGTACATCGTCCATGCACAGTATTATTAAAACAGATCTGAGTATGCGAGCCTATAAAAATAAAAGAGTTCATGGTGGCACAGAGGGTTGTCAGAGTTAAAAAAGTACCACCACCTTCTTGAGTGGCACGCAGATAGCGAGATCATCTTCTCCGATGAAAAGCTATTCGTTTTGGAAGAAAAATACAATTCCCAACTGAAAATACAATTGCAACTGAAAGAGCAGTCGAAAGATATCAGAACGCTGCTTTTGTTATGGTATGGGGTGTTATTTGTAAACGTGGAAAGTTACCCCTACTTTTTGTTGAGAAAGCTGTGGAAATCACGAAGGAATACTATATGGAGAACGTTTTAAGGAATCACTTACTACCTCATGCCGTTGAATTGTTTGGCGACGATTACTTTTGTTTCCAACAGGATTCAGCTCCATCTCATGGTGCTAAGTGTGTTGAAGCCTGGCTGAGTGAAAATGTACCAAATTTCATATCTAAAGAAGAGTCGCCATATGGGGTTATATGCAGAGTCAACTGAGTTTGGAAACATTTGAGAGCCAACTGTTGCAGATATGGAACGATATTCCTGATGAAGTTGTCCGTGCCTTCATGTAATGCCTTTCACAGTCGTTTGAAGGCTATTTTTAAGGCCAAAGATGAAAGGATTGAGTTATTACAACTTAATATAAATTGATAGTGTATAATATAAAAAAAAATTTATTCAAAAAAATATCAGCAAGTGTATAATTTATAATCAAAAACATTGCCGAAAAACATTTTTGGAAACCTTATTCCTTAACACCCTCGTATCACATCCTCACATTTTTAATCTTCCTATGGGATGCTGAAAAGAACAAAAACAAAGTGCAACTTCGACTGCAATCAGGGGTTGGAAAAATTAAGCCACCGGGAAGCATTAGAGCACTATGGTATTCCAATTGCAATATTAGCCCTTGTGTTGACAATAAAAATATTATTTGATACCGAAATCAAATAGGCTTGTACCCTTAACAAATATCAAATCGAAAGCGGTATAAAAGGAAACAACAAATATAGTCAATTAGCCTTTACGGGAATTCCACCGCGGTTTTTTTGAGATAACGAAACAAGATTAAAGGAAAGACGAAAGGGAGAAATATTGAGGCAGATATTATTATTAGAAAATCAAACTGAAATTTATTCATTATTCGTCATAAGTATTTACGAAAATGGTAAAATAACGAGGTAAGCGAAATAGGTCCTATTGTGTTACTTGTTACAACTTTTGAACATATCTGAGACAAGAGAAACACTCTTTTTCCAGTTTCAGAGTTGATATGCCTATTGTTATATTCCATTTGCAAAATATTTGCAAACTGAGTTCCGCTATATCTTAAAGTTGGGTTACGAAAAGAAAAAAATTCCGGACAAGTTCGAATCAGAGTTGCGAAGAGAGGGTTTCGTACCATAATAAAAAAATATTGGCACATTTATATATATTTTTTTTTCAGAAATCATTAATGTCGGGAACTTAGTTTTATTTTTTACAAAAACCAATTTTTTGAATCCTTATTCCCTATTCCCAAGTGGATCTAACCTCTCAGCCAAGTAATTTTTCAGTCGCCCGCGCCGTGGCTCCCGTGATGTGGAGATCTTGTGCGTCGTCTTGAAGGTATGTCAGCATGCACGTTACCACAGCCTACTCTAGATACAAGCCCGCAACGTCAGCATTAACAGCTGAGCATTGGTGGTGTAAACAAACCGAAACTTGTCAGAGTAACCATAAGGAAAAGTTTGGGGAATTGTACTTTCTCGTAATATTTCTCGCAATATTTTTAAAGTCTCAAATTGGATTTTACTTGAGGTTAATCTACAAATGTCCAGAACATGTGAACACGATCAACTGTGGCTCTTTACCACTTTCATGTGTTTTTCTTGTGCTCGTTTTGTAGAAGTATTGAGCTTAAGATGCGTCAATGAAATCAGCATTTCTCTTTGGTTTTGGTTACGAGAGTGTGCAGTTTTATTGTGTAAATGGCCGAAATATCATTTTTTCCGGACTTGTATCTAGAGTAAGCTGTGACGTTAGGCAACAAGAAAAGAATGATCTAATTCGGTTCACGCATTACGAAGTTATGCTTCATCATACATAAAAGAAGCGAGGATAGTAAGTGACCATTCCACACAAATTGACTCCATCTTGTTATAGATAGGTACGTAAATTATTAGCTGTTTATCATGCAGTTTCACTTCTAACGTGCAGATTCTGTGCGCTATCGTACACTGAAAAATCAATCCTTCATAAGCCAGCCAACCACACATTGCGGCTTACTACCGTGAACGTCTGCAGTGAACGCAAATCCAATGCAAGGCATTTACCTCAAAAGGCCACTACACATTTTCTCTGCCTACCCAAAAGCAAAGATCCAATGCAACGACAGTCAACATTCGCGACGACAATGTCAAGAATCATTCAACGCAGAATTGAGCTAAATTCAACAGACACGAGCAGCACCCTACACAAGCTAGCCCTCCCCACAAAATTCGCTTTGGCCAGCAGCCCTGCAATGCGCCGACATCCACGGCTGGCTAATGAGGAACAGGAAACACGCGAGTTGATTTTCCCAAGAAAGAAGTTCAAAGTTGATTGCGTCCACGAGTCTTGTTGATTCAACGCAATGAGCTCTCAATCAACGAGAGCAACTCGCATGTCGCATGTATCTGCCACCGTGCATGGTTCACTCTCACTGCAGCCGCAGGAGTCGGGGTAGTTTGCCTTGCGATCTGAATGTCTTCCAAGTCCCGTGGCTTTTCTCGTTTGGCAGGCAGTGGGCACTGTGTTGAATCAAGCAACGTTCTACGATTGAATCCTTGGCGGAAATCTGGAGTGGCAAAATTTTACTCAACCAAGTCAACCCGCGTGCTGTCCCTCATTGAACAACTGCACAAAATTGTTCGTTTTCGCTCTCGATGCGATGCAATTCTTGTTCGAGTTATGTTGTGCGTGGACTTAATGTTGCAGAGTTGCATTGAAATTTTTAAATCATTTTTGCGTCTTTCGCAGTGACATGTACCTAAAGAACAGGTTTGTCTATGCTTGCAACAAAAGTGCCCTGCAACATGGCAAAAAGGCAACATTCAAATAGGATGAAATATTTTGAAATATAGAAACTTGCCCGGTGCTATTCGGAGATTTCATCACGATTATTTTTAAATTTAGAAGCTTTAGTTTTACAAAAAATAAACTTTCTTACTTTTAAGAAAAGTCTAATGTAAGTCTCTAATATTTGTTGTACTTTAAGAAATCCGATTATTTACAAATGAAGCCTGTCAGTCAGGCTGCTACATATTAAGGGGGGAAAGTTAAGTAAACACATGTTTTTTCAAGAATTTATTTTAAAGAATTGCTAAGAGATTTTAAAAAGAAAAAAAGCATATCTGAAAAACACGTTTTGAACTATCGCTAAAATTTTTCTGACACAAAAATATTTCAAAATTACAGCTGCTGGAAGTTGGGTACTCGGTTTTGCACCGTGCAGCGTACAGGCAAAGATTACTTCTACTAGATAAACGGCTTCAAACAAACTAGTGAACAATTTTTGGTTGCTTTTGTACATTTCCCGCATCGGGCAACCCTGCAGTCAGAATTAAAAATACGATGTCTCAAATGGTTATGCATGTCGCTCGGCTCTAAATGACATGGCTGAGCATTTGAAAGTACTGGGTATCTGGGTACCTGGACATAGTGAAATTCCTGGTAACTGCAGCGCCGCCGAACTAGCGAAGATTGACAATACTCGTCCCGACTTGGACGTTATCTAGAACTAGATCTTGGACTTGAAATTTCACAGGAATCCGTCAGGATTGCAAACACCAGATGGCAGGAGGATCACACCTGCCTGATCAACCGATAGATATGGCCAAGCTTGACCCTAAACGGTCAAGAAAGCTTAACTCACTCGGACGTAAATTAATTAGCGTCATCGTGGCCTCGGTGCGCCTTCAAACGACTTCTGTAGGAGTTGGCAAGACGAAGAGGAAGAGGAAACCATACTCCACCTCCACTGTAACTGCCCGGCCCGGTTTTTGGGCACCCCTCTTTTGAAGCCTTAACCACTGACGTCAGGGATCTAGTTCGGTTCATCATAAGCTCTAAATGGTTCCCGGATACATGATAAGGGTAAGCCCTTTCCGCCCCAGCCAATATTACATATTGGTCCCCGAGACCAGTTCAGTTATCCGAAGCAAGCGGCTTATCATACGTATAAATGTACAGTACATGAGAGTTACAGTCTTTCCTGTTATTATACGCATATCGGTAAGTCCGCTAAAAGAAGAGGAGGGTGCAAGACCATTTTATTTTTTTTTATTTACATTAAAGCCATCTATTCTATTTCTTTACAGTTCACGTGAATATAGGCGACTCCCCACGATGATTTTTATTGTATGCGTATAGACTAAAAATGTGTTCGGATAACAGGAGAGTTCAGGAAAGTTTAACTTTGGCAGTTGATTGGAGATCAAGACACGCATCCGTTCACTACGGCAACAAAAGAGAAGAGAAAAAAATACTTTGAAAAGTTCATCTAATTAAGCTTTAGGCGAAATTGGCGAATAAATTTTTGCCTAAATTTTCAGAAACTCTGCGACGACATTTTGTAAATTAAAAAATTTGTCATCATAAATAAAAGAAAGTTGTACGAAGTTTGCCTTTCAAGTCAAATCCACTGAAGGTCTTCATTTCTACATTTCTACCAAACTTCTGACCAATTCTGTTTTTAGTCGTAGAAAAAAGACGAAAAAAAAAGTAGGAAAGGTCTTACCCTAAATTGCGTAGCTCAAGTCAAGTGCCTATCACGATCAAAATGTATGCATAGAAAATACTGTCAACCCTGGAAGAATATTACGTCCATCACCTTGGCAAGTCAGATATAAATGCCTTAAAGAGAGTTATTTTATCTTTCCTGAGACTTCTTCCTGGCAAAGTTGGTGTCATGCCTCGAGCCAAAGTTTATTTTCCTCGTCTCACCCGACCAGGAAGACAATTTCAAGGAGAATTCGTGTTCTGTAATTTAATCAAAACGCCGTGATAGATGGTGATAGTAAAAAGTTTTCCTTTGAACTTTTCTCCACCAACTGATATACTCCTGTGATATTTTTTGGCTCAGTTTTTTCGTGTCCTTCGAACAGGGAACAGATATTGTGCATGAAAATGAGTTGGGCGATAGTATTCTAATCCACAGACCTTCTTCCCCTTTAGGGAACCCAGTATTGTTAGCAGTAGACACTCAATGATAAATGTTTCATTTCGGTTGATGTATTAAGGGACAGGGCTGCGACAAAGAACATCTATCTATCATAGGAGTCTTCAGTGCGTTGAAGGACCATAAATTATTCCTGAATATTAAAAGATGAGTCAGCGCTGCTGGAAGTAAAATATGTTTTTCAGATCCTTGTAAAGAGATTGGACACTTTTTCAACTTGTATTGTCAGGAGGTGTGGAAAGCTGGTTACAGAATTTAGCAAGATGGCAAACAAGTTTATCTTTTATTAAAATGGAAGGAGTACGAGTTTTTTTTCCACTAGGTTTTAACGAACGATATTAAAATATTCGAAAGTAATGCTTTGTTTTTCGATAAGAAATCTCTGAACATTTTTTCTTGCATAAAATAAGAGTTCGTACAACATAAATCTTAGAAGTGGTACGTCTAGAAGGTAAACCGTCATAGACACAAAGGAGCTTTTAGATAAGAAAAAGGTTCTCCAAAGAATTTACCATAAACTCATTAACTTAGGCTTTAAAAGAGAACAAAGCGATAAATAAATGGAAGCGCTGCTTCTCGTAAATTTCTGCTCCCGACATAATGCAGAAGTCAACAGGTTCAAATTTTCCAATTCATGTCGACAATTTTTCACGGTAATTAACTTTTTAGCGGTCTTTAAAAATTCTTTCATCCCCAGATACCGCCGGAATTAAATTCAAATTCAAGTGCTAATTAAATCATATCCTAGAGCTGCATTGTTCCTCGGTTGCCAAATATTAATGCTAACGTAGCGGAAGTTTTCCTTTTCAGAGAGAATTTTCTTTCAAAAGTTTCCACATGAAAAATTAATGAAAATTACCTTTCCCCTTAACCTTCATCATTTATGGAACTTGATGGTTTTAAGTTTATGCGCCAATAAGTAAATTGTGCAAAATCTTTTTGGCGAAAATTATTAATTTACTGAAAGAGTTGTGCAGATTTTATCTCTGTATTTGATGTTTACGTGCAGCTACATCTGGCGGTAAATCTTTAGTTTCTTAAGATTTTGACGTCATTCGAAACGTTAAAGAGCTCATAATTAGAAACTGCGCTGGCACACTCCAACAGGGGTCTGACAAAGGTACAATAGAGGAGCTTAGTGTTATAAGGGTCATCGAACCACTTAGACCACCTCTTAGCGAAATCCAGGGTCATGTTAGCCCTGCTAATGAACAGCGGGTTAATGCGCTGTCGTCAATGCTAAAGTTCAAAACAACATGGTGCATTTTACGTGAAAAGGAAGATATTGCATAGAACACCATCGATCTAAGAATTTAACAACGAAACAATACGGAAAATCGTGGCACCGTCAGCATAGTAGAGAATTCTCGAGTTAGACTGAGAGGTATATACATCATTGATATAAATAATAAAAAGTATCGGGCCGAGATGGCTGCCTTGAGGTACACCTTCATTATTGAATTAGAAAGGACACCATGAAATAAAACACGCTGGGTACGATCAGATAAGTAGGACGATAACCAGTTAAAAAAAAAACAGGCGAAACCCCCAGAGGAGATAGTTTATGTATGTGAATTCTGTGATCAATTCTATTGAATGCTTTAGTCAAATCGGTGAAAATGTAGTCGACCTGATTATCTGCCTCAATGCAATTATTAAAAAGGTCCATTAGGTTGGTAGCCGTGTTGGAAAGAGTACAGAAAAGATTTACAAGGGAAATACATTGCAAACTAAAGTTTCAAAAATGTTGGCTATACAACGTAAATTAGCAATACGTCTGTAATTCGATATGTGACTTTTATTGCCTTCCTTATGTAAAAAGAATAATTACAGGGTATTGGGAAGACACCAGAGCGAATTAATAAATTAAACAGCAGAGACGGGAACAAAAAAAGTGATACAATTTTTCAAAAAGGTGGCAGTAATGCCATCAGGAGCAATCGAGAAACTATCAACCAAAGTCGATGTATGCCAGGTTTGTCGTTTCCAGGGAAGTTGGTGGAACCCTCGTTATATGACTAATATGCTTAAGACTAATTGCACAGTTCCAATACAAGAACGCAGTTTTAAAAAAATCACCAAAGAGATTGGTAACGAACACTACTTTCCCTGTCAAGAACACTCAATTAGAGAGGAAGTCATCGGACTGACGTTTTAAGTTAACTAAACTCCAGAACCGCTTCGAATCATCACGCAGTTTTGCTTATATTTCCACATAGTCATTATAAGAGGCTTCTAGGCTAAAAATGAATTCATTGCGCATGTTAGACTAAATTAAGTAATCGTCAGCCCTTCCTGAGGAAAAAATCTCTTCCAAGTTCTACTTTTAAAGTTCTTTAGATGTTTGTTCGTGCCACTTCACAGGCATGGAGGCAGTCGTTAACTTCTGTAAAGTCAGCTTTTCAAGCTTACACCAATAATTACTTACATCTAACGATGCCACCGCTGTAGTATTAAAAGACAGGCCAACATGTCACCAAAGGAAACAAGCATCACCTGACAAAGGTGGCACTGAAATCTGTAGAACAGAATAAGTCCAAAAACTTGCTTGATTCGTTTGCGATGTAGCTGGACTGCATGAAACCGCATGTAGTCATGTCGTCAAGGAAAGATAGAGACTACTAAGAGCAGTCGAGAATGACGACAACAAATCGTCATCATCAGCTGAAACATCCCAGCCGCATGGAAAATCACCAACAGTCATGTTAAAATCAACAGCAAGCACAACATCAGAAGTCAACATGATACAAGCCTAGAAGAAAATATGAACAGCTGGGCATTGGAGATGTAAAGAAACTGAAACTTGCCGTAATAAGCAATAGGAAAAGGTTGGAAAATTCTACTTTCTCGTAGTATTTCTCGCACTATTTTTGAAGTCTCAACTTAGAATTCACTTGAAGTGAACCTACAAAGTTTCTGAATATGTGGTCACGGTAAAAAGTGTCTCCTTTAAAATTGTCATGTGTTTTAAAGGGAAGCTTGGAATGCGTCAGTGACAACATTTCTCTCTGGTTTTAGTTAGGAGAGTGCGCAGTTTTATTTTGTGTGCAAGGATTGGTTAATCTGTGAAACAAAATCAAATAACAACACGTTTGGTGGTTAAATGGCCGAACTGTCATGTTTTCATGGCTTGAATCTGAAGCAGGGGCTGTGCATTGGCAAGCCTATCAATGCAAAAATACACTTCACAATTTTTAAAGGCCTTTTCCCTCTTAATTTTTTTCTATTTTTAGGTTCCGAAGTAAAAGTCAAATATAATTTTCAAATTTTAAATGACAGCGACATGTCGACGTCATTATATTATGACCCCAACATTTTGCGCCGACAACTTTTGCCAACATGTTGAGTCGGCGTCACTGTGTTTTGGGCTTAATTTTTTTAAATTTATTTTTTATTTATTTGTTTCGTCAATGACTGCCTACTACACACAAAGTCCAGCTTTCATGATAGTAAAGAATCGTACATTATTTTTTGAAATAAGTCAGCAACAAAGCAAAAGAAAGCGAAAAGAATACAAGTAGGTAAAATTAAAGTATAAAAAGTTAACAAAAGTATGCAAAGCAACCTTAATGAAGCTGAACTCCTAAGAGACTCTTAGACAAGTGAAAGTCAATGGAATCAAAAGAGAAATTAAAAAGCCGTGCCATAGATGAGGTCGGCTCAAAGTTACCATATAGTGATGAGGCACATGCAAGAAGTCGTGATTCCTCAACGAGCAAGAATGGATATCCAGGTGAAGCAACCCGAGCCGGTCGCGGTAAGGTGGCAGTATAAGGAAATTATTCCAGGGAAGGCCGCGCAGGGCGACACGAACAAACGTCCGCTGAACCACCTCAATGCGATTGATGTGTGTCGAGTAGTATAGTGACCAAACGGGAGGAGCATATTCCAAAAAAGGTCTAACGAAAGTACAATAGAGAAGCCTAGTGACGTCTGGGTCATCAAATTCTTCGACCAATGCTTGACGAAGCCCAAGGTAGCGTTGACGATCTCTTTTTACACTTAAAGTCTCCTTCTTCTCTCTTCTGCTCGTGCACTTAATCCATTTGAACTTTCAATGTTTAATTAAAAACATTCCTCGTTTTGCTTTTCTTGCCGTTTTTGCTCTTTCCCCCAAGTTATAAACAAGCCCATAACTTAAGAAACGATCGAAAAACTTTCTGCCATCAATTGCCAACAAAAATAGGCTAAACTTACAAAGAAAAACAAAAATAATATCAAAACGTGCAGCAACCAATTATCAGCTAATCCCACAATCCGCGATATAACATTCAACGACCACTTGGGTTGCACTTTTAAATCCCAAACAAAAACAGATTCCTTCTTACCGCTATTACCCGCCGACAATATTTGGCGTTACTCGAAGCGTAAGAAAATAATTAAAAATTCACTACGGACCGGATCCCTTGGTTGAGAAATACTTGAGCGCTTAAAAGCGTTTACTGCGCAAAGTGAAACAAAAATAATCGGACAATCAGAAAAACTACTGCCGTCTTCTGTAGCAAAAGCAAATAAACGACAAGAGTAGCGCAAGAAGTAGGGAAGACCTTTGAGCGCTATTAAACTCGTTTTTCTTTGTTTTAACTAGAACTGGGTCAAGAAAGAAGTGAATAGAGAAGCTCTTCTGATCCCGGCTGGTTGAGATGAAGCACAGACTGCTACTGAAAAAAGCCGAGCAGCTTCGAAAGAAATGTAAAAATCAACACGGAAAACGGAAGGAAACTAAAGTTTAAGTAAATAAACAAAAGTTAAGAGTTGCGGAGTTTTATCCCTCATGCAGTTATGCACTGCTTTTTCATTCTTCCCTTCTTTTGTGAGTTTCAAAGTTCTGAGTTTGAGTCGAGTTCAGTTGGCTGCACTTGGAAATCCTCCCCCGCAGTGATGAATGATATTTAAGTGCAGATGCAATGGTGTAATTTTCACTATTTATTTGCTTAGTCTGCTGACAGCAGGATTATATTACCCCGAGCGGCACAGGCTTACATAACGGAAAAGTTTGAACATGGAGCTCGTTATAGGATAGACAATTTAGCTAAAGCAACTTGTTCAATAAATTTGGATATTCTCTGCACAAGACTGCCACGAGCGACAGAATAAATCTCAAGCTTTTCTTTGGCCCAGACATGTTTCTTAACCAAATATGATATTACAAAAATCGGGTTGTTATAGTACCTACATTCCCCTCCGATCGAAAAAGGTATTGACGGTGCTCCATACAAATATGCTGCTTCACATATCCCACTCCACATGGTTATCACAGAAATGAGTTCACAAATCGCTTGCCAAAAATCCAAACAATCACAAAATATTGTTCCGCTCACTCAATGCAAAACACGTGTCAACTTATATCGGTCGGATTTCGTGAAATATCTATTTATAGATTTGGCAGAGAAGTATTTTGCGCCCAATTGAGATCTTTAAAATATAAAAAATAAATAAAATAAAAGCAAAAATACGGCGGACGTTCCCGGAACCTACTTAAACCGATCCGAACTAATTAAAAGAATTGCAAGTGCGGTCTCATAAACAAACGAAACTGCCCAACTGATAAGTTTTGTTGCTCATCGATAACTGATCAGAGCTAGTCAGGGGCGGACAACCTATTTTAGAGCACCGAAATTTAATAAACAAAGCCATTGGCCTTAGGAATTTGCAGTAAATCAAAAGCTTCTGAAAATTAACTGAAATAAATAAACTCTTGGTAATAATATCTATCAGAATTTAAAATTACCCTTATCTTACATATTAGGCACCTTTAGTTTAGTCAAATTGTAGAAATGGATTTACCCACTTAAGCGGGTTTTCAGAAATTTGAGATCAAAGCTTTTCCATCTTTCAGCCGAAAGGCTACGTTCGGGCTTTTTGTAAGGAATCCAACAAAATAGATTAAAAATACAATATAAGGGAATTTATTTAGTGTTTACTGAGTTAAGAAAAACATTTTTATTTCCTACAAAATGGCAAAATGGTACATTCGACCAAAGAGAAGCCAATTTATTTTGAAGCGCGCCATGGTGGGATTTTGAAGCGGGAACAATTGAGCAGCGATTTTTTTCACAAAATAAGGCTTTAAGAGGCAAATATCTTGAAAAATTGCCAATTTAAGACTGGTTTTTTTCATTGTAAAAAAATGTCAAACCAGTATAACTGGGAGGGGAAGGAGATAGGCCCCCATCCCTCTTCCAGAAAATGTTTTTCCTTTCTCACTTAGATCTACCAGATTCTTCATTTAAAAAAAAATATAAGTGATATCGACAGGCAGCAATTGGATTATACAAGATAATCAATAAAAGAATAACACAGACCTACAAAAAATGGGGTCATCATTGTTGTCGGGCAGCTGGGAAGTATACCCTTCAAAATAAGCTATGGACAGGAACAGTTAGTTTTTGCATCATGATATTGCGCTGGCTCACACTTTATTTTTTTTGCAACTTTTTGGCAAAAAGCGACCTTGTGTCGTTTCCTGGTCTCGAAATTAAAATTACCAATTCGAAAGCAGGAACAGCGAAGACAGTTTCGAAGATATCACAGCTTTTCTATAAAGTATCAAAAGAGATAAGATTAAGTCGGTCAAGAGAAGGAGACAGAATAAAAGGGTTGCTCCAAGGAAAGACGATGTGGGTGAATCCTATAAATCTATGCTGGACTGCATCAATACGGTTGATGTGCACCGCGTAAAAAGGAAACCAAACAGAGCTAGCGTATTCTAAAATTGGCCTAACAAGTGTGCAGTAAAAAATCTTCCTGATGTATGGATCGCTCAATTCCTGTAAACACGTTTTCATGAAGACCAAAGAGTTATTCGCCCTATTAACAATAGTATTAATATCGAAAAGCGTGAATTTATCAAAACCCCAAATCCTTAGTCTTGTTTAATCTGCTCAAAGACCAACCATTAAGGTTAAGGAAGGCTACTGTGCAGTGATTAGATAGAAAGAACACTTCCTTAACGTCCTAAATAGATCCTGTATACAGTGCTCTGGAGAAAGAAATACACACAATGAGCAACCTATAAGAATCAGCATTCGCTTTCCATTCAAAACTAAGATAGCTAAGATATGGAGGTAGTTAAAAAAATCTGTTACCTCGGTAGCATAATTAATCAAGGTGGCGTAGCAGCGGAAGATGTCAGTTTCCGAATAAACAAGACGAGAGGCGCATATGCACAGCTTTAGCGGATACGGAGATCAGCAAAGATCTTAGTTAAAACTAAACTACTGCGATTGTGAAACATGGAAAATCACTCAGTTCATCACAAGGCACAATCACCTTCTCATCAATAGATGCCTACGTCACATCCTAAAAATTCGTTGGTAGGATACAATAAAAAATGAAGAATTGTGTCGCTGTGCCGGTGAGGACAAGAGAAATGTGGAGTAGAACGATGTTAGAAGAGGCCGCGGCAGAACTGAAAGCTGCCGCACAATATAGACTCCATTGGAGGGCAACTGTTTCCACCCTATGTCCTACGAGGGATTAAGAAAACTGGTAAGGTAAGGTAGCGAACGAGTCATTACTGTATTTCCAAGACATGACAGCATTTCCAAATTTCAGTGCTCACTTTAAGTTGCAGGTCATCTCCAGACTGGTCGAAGTAGTAAAAAAATTAAAGTTTTTTTTTGATACGATGTGACCAAAGCCTAGGGGGCATCCCGTGATGGGTTAGCATGGCTTTGTCCGGAAGAAAATAAGGGTAAGGGGAGTGAGGAAACTAGAATGTCTTGTTTTTGCATTGCTGCGAGCTAGACAACAGTCCAGAGACGGAGGGGATTTTTTATTTCAATTTCAAAATCCTGCGGGGAGACCTGGTCTCGAACCTGGGGCTCATGGCATGGTGGTCGTGCCGCTCATCCCATTAATACAATTCCGTCACCAACAATGTTTAAATACAGAAATGGGGAGAAGAAGAATTTTTTTTATTTATTGTGTGGAGTATCATTTAATCATTTGGTCTAAGGGTTTAGAAAATATTTTTGACTCATAGTTGGACGGTATTTTTCGGTTGAATATTGCAAAAAAACCTGTTCATATTCTAATTGAAAATTAAATGTTTGTTGTTTTGCTCAAAAAATATTCATTTCCAATTGTTAACTATAAAAAGTTTCCAGTCCCTGAATATTAGTCGGCACAAAACTTTGGATAGATAAGTTGCTATCTTTGTCATTATCGAAGCAGAAACTTTCTCTTATCTATGCACCCAACAAACAGATAAGTTCCAAACTTGCCTAATCCAATTTCAAGGAGTAAGGTGTCTCAAATTATTATCGCTGGCGAAACTACTACGAAATTGAGACGACGACAGATGCCGTCGCCAGCAATAAAGCAGTTCACCACGATCGCAAAGTGCATTGCATGGGAACAATGAAGGAAGCACCGCCGCACAGTTCCTAGAAATAGTTTGAGAAGTCCTTAAAGACTTCTCTAATACTTCAAATCTTGAGAGCTTTTGATTCAAACTGTTTGTAGACAATGAAGTAGTACTGTAATCATATGGGTGAATGGAGAGTGCTATATCGCTTTTGTAAAGCTTCTTTTATAGCGGATCGCGAATGATAAGACATGGAACACGATAGGATGCATGCACTTAATATAGGAGGGTCTAAGTTGACACAAATTGAAAGATAAGCGATAAGTGATAATTTTAGTAAGATGTTTTGTTAAGATTGTGAGTGATAGATAAAATAAATTCAAAATTTCTATGGGTTGTAGCTACTTTCAACTTAAGAAATGTTTACTTTATGGATGTGGGCGCTTGCCGGGAAAACATTTCTAAACAACTTGTAGCAAATTCCAAAATAAATATGAAATGAGTTCAGAACAGTGTAGCGACAAATTATGTGGAGTTTTAGGGGGAGAATTTCAACACCACTTGTTAAGGAAAAGCAATCCAGAGCCTCTGGAAACCTCAGCGAACAATATTGTTGACATCTACTTTCTCAAGCAAATTGCGCTTTTAAAAAAGTAAAGGAATATCATTCAAGTTCACAGACGTAGCCAATTAGTTTCCACTTTCAAATAAAAATTACATTCGAGAGAGGCTCCTTAATGTCCCACCCCTCCCAGTCAGCACCGTCTAACAAGAACGGGATACAGTCTTTTTTCAGAGGGGGGTAATATCTTTAAATCTGAAACAGCCTAATGACATCGTATTTCGTCGTCTTATCGACATTTCGCAATCTATACCACCTCATTTTCAAACTAAGCCTCTAATACTACTATCTGGCAGCCCCGGCTAGAACGTTGCACGAATATCAATTTATGACCAAAGGACGTGAGAGGGGCTCGAAGGAACAGCTGTAGGAGAAGTAATGGCCGAGGTACGTTACATACAAGACCGTGATAAAGTGCTTCGTTGCAAGGAGGATGAGAAGCAGATACCGGAAGCAATCGTGGTTATATCAAAAGAAGGGAAGGTTCTTAATAAAAGCTTCACATGCCTTCGAACAGATAATCTATAATTATAGACGGCGCTAGGAAATATCTTAAGTAGCCGCATTTCTCGAATTTTTTATCTTCCATTCGTAAGCCTTGGCATAAGGAGGCAAACACCTACATATCTGTCCCGTATACATCCTCCTTGGCATCTGGTTTATGGCCAAGCAAGAGGAAAATTACAGAGCCCTCCAAGTGACAGCGGTCCCCTTGCTCCTGCCTAATTCCGTGATTCGTCGCCATTGTTCTTTATTGGCCATTAGCCTTAATTTTTATCTCTAAAATCTACAAACACACACAGAAAACACACCCCCTAAAAAACACATAGAAGACGAGTTAATTGAAATTCTGCTCTTGAGACGGGGCGAATTAAATATTTCATGACATCTATGAAATTTCGTCTTAAACCAAGAATCCTCCATTTTTGGGGGGTGTACGTCTCCCACATCAATGTGTTATACATTCGTATGCTAAAAATGTGAATTTGATTTCTTCAAATTTAACCATTTTTTTTTTGATAAAATTGAATGTTTATGTAACTGTTGAGCATGAAAATGGAAAAGAGTTACGTGCGGCAGAGGGAGACTCAGTTAAAGTAATCACGTCACATGAAGAATTCCCGAAAATATTCAACTGAAAGTGAGCATCTGTAGCTTGGAAACATATCCACTTTCCTGAGAATTTACAGTCGTTTTGACGTTACGTCAATCAATCTACATGAGGATATGTATTCACTTTTACTAGTACAGGGTGAATAAAAAGTATTGTTGATACAGTGAATATCGGTTATTACGAGTTCGGTTATAACAACCAAATCTTTATGTTTCGGTTGGCCCATGTAGATTTTTGCACCGCTTTAAACGTTATTGGTTAAGAGATGGGAATTTTTTATTCGAATAAAGAAAAGAGCTAAAAACTCAAATAAATTGAAAAATCGAATAAAAATTTATTTGATTACAAAATTTATTTGTTATTTGGCGTCGATTATTTGAATTTCAAATAATTATTTTTTATTTTATCGTGCATTATTTGATAATCAAATAATTATTTGTTATTTAATGACTCATTCGCAAATAATTATCTGTTATTTGGTGCTTTTTATTCAAATTTCAAATAATTATTTGTTATTCGATAGTTGATGTCTCTTTATGGATTACTTATTTGTTTAATGGTATCATTTACTAAAATCTTTACTGTAAATATCGAAACGTAACAAGGCAGTTTTAATTTCCTTAGTACGAGACACCTTGTGATATGAAATGCGTGTACCAAGAAATAATTAATTGAAATTGGACACCATAAAACCAATAATCATTCCATAAAGAGACATCAATTATCGAATAATTGTTTGATAATCGAATAAGAAATAATTATCTGAAATTCGAATAAAAAAGCACCAAATAACTGATAATTATTTGCGAATAATTCATCAAATAACGAATAATTATTAGATTATCAAATAACGCACGATCGAATAACAAATAATTATTTGAAATATAAATAATAATAAATAATTATTTGTGAATAACTGAAAATAAATTGAAAATCAAATAAATATTTATTCGAATAATTTTTTATTCTATTCTAAAAAAATCTTTATTTCATTGAAAACTTATTTGAATAATGCCCATCACTGGTTATAACGACCAACCGGATATAACGACAGATTTTCTGGTAATTTTCCGTCACATATATTGGTTATACCGAAACACTTTTCCCTATAATAATTCTTTCCTATTGCTTTTTGCGATTTTACTGCTAAAAAATTATTTTTACGTAAAAAAATGTGGTGAAAGCAGCAAGAAGATTGCGAATGAAATGGGAGTAACACATTTTACCATATCTACAATTTATAAATCAAAGGAAAAAATATAGGAAAACTTCGAACAGGAAAATGTTAAAATGAAGAAAATCAGAAAATCTGATTTTGACGCCATAGATAAGTGTCTGATGGTTCAAAGTGCAAAGAAGCAAAAATATTGCAATATCTGGACCGCTCTTGCAAATTCAAGCCAATAAATTTTCACATCTCTTGAAAAAAACTGATTTTGAATACAGTCCATCATGGATCCAACGTTTTCGAAGTCGACACAACATCGTTTTAGGCAAAATAAGTGGCGAAGTAGTCGACGTGAACTGAAGTACCTACGCTAGAGGAATTAAAAATAAATTTGGATAGTGATCCACGAAAGGACACACGCTGGGTCCGATTTAGTAGGTAGGAATGAACCCAGTCTACAAACAATGAAGGAAACCCGAAAGCAGTCAAATTGTGAATCAAAATTTGGTGGCTTATTCTGTCGAATGCCTTGCTAGAATCTGTAAAGATGCAATCCATTTGCTTTCCAGCCTCAATTTTGGATAAGCAGAAATTTGAGAATCCCAGTAGGCTAGTCGCAGTAGACCTACCTTTCATAAAGCCATGCTGGAGGTGCAAATTTTGAACTTACGCTGAAATACTCGTAAGGAGCTGCTCTTTTAAATGAGTTCATAAAAAAACAATTTTATTTTTCCAATTCTGGACTTCCTCACCCCCTTTATAAGAAATAGTGAAAGTATGAATGTACAAAAGGATCTAAAACTAGTGTCACAAATATAATTAATGTATTGAATTTAAACTCTCACAGAGAAAACCATACGGAAAACGACCTTATTGGTAGCAAAAAAAAGAAAAAAAAATAATAGGGTGTGGTTTTGCGAAACCACGGTACAAGCGAAACTTTTTTGCCATAACCCTAAACGCTTTTAACCCGAAATCGCGGTTTTGGTTAAATCGTTTAATTTAGTCGATTAGAAAAGAAGTAAATTCAGGACCCAATGCAGTTTTCAAGATGCAGACCGTACATCGTGAAAACTACATTTGGACCTGCATTTACTACTAATCTAATCTCGGCAAATTAATTAAATATGAATGAAAAACTGATTGAACTCGCGCGGGAAAACAAATGTTTATATTTAAAAAGTGACACAAATTATAAAAAAAATAAATAAATTTAAAAAGGAAAAATTGTGAAAGAAATTCCGTGAAGAATATAATATTCCATGTAAGCCAAATTTTTGTACATAATTTTATAGCTTTTTGAAGCAACTATTTTAGGTACTTTAGCCAGTCTGTTTCTATTAGTCCGGGAACTGGCGACAGTTTTCTTTGCTGATGCTTATGCCACCATTGCGTTTCGGTCTTATGATGAGGATGGCATTTGGGGCAATCCAAACGACGACGGTGAAGACGAAAGTCTACAAGGAATTCCCGTCAAGGTATTTACTTTAAGACATTTTTATAAGAGATATATCTAAATCTATTGTAGAAAAAGAAATTATGTAAATATTGTGCTTCTTCTCAAGACGAAGATGAGTTCAAGACATGGCTGGTTAAAAATGCAAAAAGTGACATCGATTCTCATGCCGCATTTTGTAAAATATGTGCTGTGGCTTTAAAGGTCTCAGGCGGCCAACAAGATCTTAGAGCTCATGCAAGCCCTAAAATGTCAACCTTGCGTTTTGGAACTGTTTAAAAAAATTTACCGGTGTCAAAGAAAGTGTCATAAAAGCAGAAATGAAACTTTCACCCTTCTGTGTAGAACACAATATTCCCTTCACTGTAAGGGAGCATTTAATTAAATTACAAAAGGATATCTTTAGTGATCCGCAAGTCCTCGAAAACATTAATTGCGGGCGTACGAAAACGAATGCCATTATAACAAATGTATTAGGTGACACACAGTTTGAATTTACATGCAATATACTGAACGATTGATTTAAGGAAATGACTATTTGCACATGCCGTGTAATCGTGTACATAAGTGTACCTCCGTACATACACGTATTCGGGAAAGTTCGTCTTTTACGTGTACTTTCGTGTAGAGTACCATACAAATGCTGGGGGAGGCAGCAACTAAAAGCCTGATTAATACACCTCTTTCTCCCAGAAAGTCTAATAAAAATTTTTTACGTAAAAGCCGAACTTTACCGAATAAAGTAAACGTACGTACACGATAAGTGCAAATAGTCACAGCCTTGATTTAATTAAAGTATCAATATGAGATTCAAGTTCTCTGTACCAAGCAAGTGTTGAAACTTCTGTAAGAAACAAATTTAATCGGTTTAGCAGCAGATTTGCTGTAATGACTGGCTCTAGAAATTCTGTCTGTCCTTAGCCTTATGTGCTTCATACTCTTGTACAAAATTACCTACTTCTGTGGAAACCGTGGTACGCGCGATTTATAATTATTTATCTAATAGTCCAAAAAGAATTCACGGCTTTGAACAAATTCAAATTTTATTAGACTTAAAACCAAAAAAGATTTTGCATATCCTTCGCAAGCCAGGAGGCTTTCCTTGGAAATGGTTGTCAGCCGTATTTTGCAACTTGATGAACCTCTCCAAATTTATTGCTTACAACAAAAGTGCCCAGGAGACATGGTAAAAAAAATGTTGATAGTGCGAAAGTTTTTCCGTCAACACGTTGGTTGCTCGAGATTTTCAGGCATTGAACTTCTTTAAGTTTTTGGTTTCTGACTGATTTTGAGGGGAAACGAAAGGGATATAAATTATAGTCGCTTTTACGAATAGGATTACTTTTACATGTCGGTAGTTTTTTTGTTATCTAAGAAGTTTCATGCAGTAGCACACATCGAGACATGTCTCTTATTTTTAACCCTTTGAGTGTCAGATTTCTATTTGGACAGAAAATGAGTGCGATCGCGCTCCTAGGCAGTAAAAGGATTAAGGTCACAGTGAAATTTTTTTTTGTAGGAAATTAGTTTCCTTATTTCTGACTTTAAAGTCGTCGATGGAGTAAGTAATAACGTGTCGGCATACCAATCCGGAGGTCCCAGGTTCGAATCGAACGAGCGGGTTGCAGAGAAAATGCCAGTGGTTCGGAATCCACTTAAAATTGTAGGTCCACTTGCAATCGTAGTCTCGAATCGGGTGAAGTTCTTCTCCCGCACCATGCCCCACAAGGGCTTACAGGAACTAGAAGGAGATTGCTAACCTCAGTTTTGACTTGAAAATGACGCGATGACGTTAAATGCAGTTAACGTTGTTAGAAAATTATAATCGCTTTCACATACTTGGAAATTTCAAAATCAAAAAGGAAAAACACTGACGAGACAAAAGTGTTCAACTGTTTTAAAATTTTAGAAATAGCATTTGACTGACAAATAATAACCAAATTAAATAACTCCATAAATTTTTTTTATTATTTTCAACTCTTGTAGTTTGGGAGCTTTATCTTATTTTCCGCTGAGGAACACCTACCAATAACACAGCTCCACAAAAAAAAATTAAAAAAAATAATAATGAGGTCTGACTATGTTTACTATATGTTTTCGAGGTCGCTGAATCCGAATCAGAGGTCCGTTTAACACCATCACAACAGGATTTTCAATTCGTTATGTACTGTCGTACTGCTTAACTAGCCCTAACTTCGGAAATGAAGAGCGTATTGTGACCTTTGCCGCTTTTGTTTTGAGGTTATGGGGTTATGCGGTTTAGGGGTTGGAGGTTAAGGGCTTAGGGTTTTTTGGGGTTTTTGGTATGAGGGGGCTCTGGGGTTTTAAATTCAAGGAGTAATAAGGGTTTTTGGTCTAAATTTTGAGGTTATGGAAAATTCTGATGTGATGGGGTTAAACGGACCTCGGATTCGGATTCAGGAACCTCGAAAACATATAGTAAACATAATCAGACCTCATTATAAATTTTTAAAATTTTTTTTGTGGAGCTGTGTAATCAATAAATAGTGCTGTTAAAAACGACGTAAGGTCCTTGTTGGTGAAAAAATATTCCTCAATATAAATTGCAGAGAATTGCAAGGTATCTTAAGGTACCGTTATAAATATGAAAAAGGAGTAATGACTTTCAAGGCCAAGAGAAAAAAGATGTTGGTAACCGTGTTGTAAGAGATCTAGCCAGACTAGTAATTTCAGGAAAGCTCAAAAAGCAGCGATCCAGGATTTAGGCAAGGGTATAAATAATGGAACCTCGCGAAATTAGCCAAAAAATGAAACAAGGCGGTAGGGTCCTTATGCTTTGGGGCGCCATAACATGGAATTGGTCCTCTGGCTCGAATCCTGCCTGAAATAGAAGCAGCTTTCGAAGATTCAGCTGCATAATTTACCACTTGCTATTTATTAATCAGTCTGGTATTGAACTCAGTTAGAATGTTTTCCAGCAAGAGGTCCTCTAGTGTCGGATTACAAGATCATCTTTAGATCGATGCATCAACGGAATATGTAAGTAATCAGGAGTTATGATCAGACTTAAATAAAACCAGGGAGCCTTAGGAGTGTAGATTTCCTCACGATATATTTTTATTGTGAAAGCAAGTGATAATCAAATTCTGATTCGCATTTGAATTCAAAAAGTAAGAGGTGAAGACCAGGAAGAAATCATATATGTGATTGCCTCCAATTTAAATTTATTTGGTGCAGCACCGAACCATTCGTCGAAACGAAACGAATTTAAAACAAGTGTTTAAACGAAGATTAAAATAGTTCCCCCCAAAACCTTCGCTTTAAGAAGATATTCAGGAAAAATAATGACAAGGAAATCACCGCTCATCGTTAAGCACTTCTAAGACTATATTCACCCGTCCAGTCATCCGTCCCTCACTGTCTACTTTAGTTTTGTTGTCTCAATTTAAATAATAGGAACTGAGATACTATAGCAGCCGGAAATAGCCCATTCTAGCGTGATACTATAGCAAAAGTTCACGGAAATTTTCTGTCTCTGATGGGCCTCTCGCTTGTTGGCTACAGGCAATGCAAAAACGCCCCAGTATCCTTAGCACCCCGTTTTGTTCTGACGTTTTTAAGTTTCCTTCATATCGTGAATTGGGGCACCGGCTCCCTTGTTGATCTTCTACAGGAACGGCTACATGCCGAGAGGATGACTTCTCATGCATTTTATAAACGCTTCCAGCTTCGGACGGGCGCTGATGGTGCTCCAGCAAAAGATATGCATAAGTGATAAAATCTACTTTCCATTATAAAGCTTTTGTTTGCCCCTCCGGGAGCAGATGAATACAAAAGTTTTTGTGCACAGCTTCGTCCTAGGGACATCTTGCAAAATTTAACGCTTACACCAGCATAGCATGCATGAAACAAAATTGCTGGGAGTGCCCTGAATCATGCATAAAACCGGATACTTACTGGCAACTACCACACAGGGAGCAGGGACCTGCAATATGCTGTTTTCTGTGCTAAATAAAACCGTCATTATTTTACTAACAAATATCATAATAATAAATTAATAGCAAAACCAGCGTCGCGTGCATCCTCTCGCGAACTTCTGCATAGATATTTTATGCAATTCTGTTTTATCTTCGTACAAATGAGTCGAAAGGGTGGTTCCGCCCTTGCTGCATTCATTCATAATGAAGAATTGCTTTTCAGAATTAACCAGTTTCTTGTTGTCACGAGTTTAACTGCAAAACACCAAAAAAGGACAAAACAAGCCAAATCCACTGTACTCGAAATGTTGTGAGGATTTTCATATATCTGTGCGGCCAATTTTTACCACTAAACAACGAAAATGGCAAAAAGCTTTTATCAACCCTTGCGTTTTTAATTTATAGCGCTCGCCTTTGCGGCTCCTATCTTGGTCTGTATTGTTTTTGGGATGATATACGAGAGGTGTTTATTTAAAAGAGATTGGAATTGTTCCCAAAGCGACAAGATTTATGTACACCCAAAAGCGCAGGACTGTCGATAAAAAATATTATGATTTAACGTACATGTGATTTTAGGCGACCAAATATGGGCGATATCCGTAGTCTTAAAAAAAGTGTGAGAAAATTAATATGAAAATGTTAACATTAATTACGGGATTTTCCGAGTTTGAAAGATACCTAAAGGACCGACATTTCCTTGTTGTTCTTCCTGGAGAAATCTATTAACTACAAGCCCTTCCGAACCCCATCGTAGCCCGTTCCCTGGAAGGGACCTATGCGCCAGCCAGAACATCTCGACTTAGAGAAAATGTATGCGCTATAAAAAAAATGCACTCTCGGTGATTCTTAGGACACCGCCAGGAGGAGGCGCTCTCTGGGAAAGGGTAAGTAGGCTTGTGAACGGCTTATTTGAACCTCAATCGTTACAAACGAAACGTTTAGTACGCCGCCGATACCTCGGACTGATTTGGTGATGACGACCTTTGGCTATAAACAGCGGACTACGATCGGGCTATGAAACGTGAGAAGTTTGTGGGATGAGTGTGAATAGACGAAGATCATGGAAGTGGAGTAGGAAATGGAAAGATCGTAGAGTTAAGCGAAACTAGATCCAGAGGAAGTGGAGACTTTACATCTCCCACATCTAAAATAGTGCAGGTATACTCTGGCCGGGAAGAATCAGAAACACCCCGCATGACAGGTGTAGGCTTGTTGCTAAACAAGCTTGCCCGCCGAACACTACTGAACTGATCACCAATAGTGGACCGAACTTTCATCGCCAGGTTCCGGACCATGGTACCTAACATATCAATAATTTAGTGATATGTGCCGATCGAGCAAACAAATATTACGTCCAAGGAGGCTTTCTACAAGCTCCTTGGCGACAATTTTGATAAGGCTCTTAAAGATGACATAACGATTATCTCAACAGCAGGATTGGCTCAAACAACATCAGCGTGGAACTTGTAATGAAGAAGTTTGGACACGAAAAAAAGAACGCAGAGGGGGGGGGGGGGGGGGGGGAGTTTGTAACTTGCGGCAATTTATCATCGGTGGATCCTTATTTAAACACAAAAATGCCACCTAACATACTGGGTTTCCCCAGACGGCAGAACTGAGAATCAAATTGACCACATGCCAAGCTGGAGAAAGTATCTTCTAACGCGGCGCTGATATTAATAGCGATTACTATGTTGTTACAACTTTCACTTCTGTACGGCAGCAGTACGCCAATATAATGCAACATCTAAGACGCCACGGATCAATGTGCAGAGGCTACGCAAATTACGCCACATCACGGCAAAAGCTGACGAATAACATAATAACGGCGACTTCATCTACCAGATGTGGGAAGGGCGAAGGAATGCTTTGTATGTTGTGGTATAGAACAAGTTGGGACCTTTGTAGAATGGAAGGTATCCATGGATCAGTGACGCCCCATGGTCCTAAATTCAAGAACGGAAGCAGATTAGAGGCCGCATCAATGTTGCTACATATCGTTCTTACAGAACCGCGGCAGAAAAACTACATCAACGCACTAGCAGAAAAAGCAGAAGCAGGCCTACCTTGGTGATCGAAAAGAAACTGTCAGAAAAGACTCTGACTACTTGTTACGGAGGAGCATCAACTGCTGGGGTGGACAGAATATTTTGTTGAAGTCCAGAGCAACACCTTTGGACCATCGAATACCTCTTCATTCGAGCCTAAAGAACCGTCAGCTGTGGCCAATATTAAATAGTTAGTATTTTCTCATTATTAAAGTATTTTTAACTTCTTAGGGTTTGTAGCAAATGTTCATTAAACCCACTTCTCTTGTTATCAACAAAGTTTTGTATTTTATTCGGTTTTTGCAATATAAAACCTCCGGTCTCAAACTTTAGGCCGGCAGCTACATCTTAACGAAATATTTTTCTTAAAGGATTTCCGAGCAATTACTAAATTATTTTTTCATCACCGGCCTACTCAACTGCGGACACCGAACCCTTACATAAGGATAAGATGGCAGCACTTTATTCAAGGAAATTCACTTAGTTGAAGAATTTCGTCGTTTAGCGAATCTTTGCTCTCAATTCCCTGGCCTGACCTGGGTAACATTTTCCTATCTTCCTGTTTAAGAAATTATGCTTTCGTCCTTCAGTGTGTACGGGTGCATGCAAAGATGAGAACACTTTTTACGGGACGGCAGTAACGTAGGCCATTTTAAGAACAACTTCCTAATAAAACTGCATCCCTCCGTCAAGGCACTTAGGGAAATTTAATTTCTCAAATAATTACATATTCCCAGGTGAAGTAGCGGAGATGATTTTGAATGATTTACGAAGCCGAATTTAAAGTGTGCTGTCAGTAAAACTGATTAGAATAATTTAAAGCATAACTTAAACACAAATTTGAATTTAAAATTCTAAAATTGTATATCAAAACTTAAGGGCTCCTTCTCTAGTTATAGGATTCGAGCCTCGGCTTGCTCGGCTCGGTTTTTAAAATAAAGTTAAAATGCAGACATATTCAAGAGCATGAATCCCTAATTCCCTTCCGGTCAGAGCCATTCTAAAGCATCATAGGGTTAAAAATTAAAACAAAGTAGTAAAACAGGACTAAAAAAAATGTGTAGATAAAGTTTGCTATATCGAAAGCGAAAACAACAGCAAATGGCAAAGCTGAGCAAGGGTTGAATTGCATTTAATAAGCTCACTGAGAAATGGAGCAGTAACATCTCCAAATGCACAAAACTCGAGATCTCTGCATCAAAAGTGAAATCTATTCCGCTGCACGGCTTTCCAATCCACGTTTTCCATGCAAAATTTAAAATGTAAGTCTTTGTAAACCGATGTCTTCGGCGCATCCTGAACACCCATTGGTTGTAGGTCATTACAAACGGAAGTCTGCATAGACTTACCGGTCAAGACGAGATTAACACTGGCGTTCATAGATGAAAGAGAACGGACCAGGTGAAGGATCAGTGTAGTATATAGACTTTTTTACACTTTATTGGCAGAAAAGGAATTAGGGGTAAGATAAGTAGAATAAGGGTAACATAGAGGAGGAAATACTAGAATAGCAGCATTTATGTGAGTCAAGTAACAGGTTTCCGCTCCAAGACAACTTGCACCTATACTGACTCCAGCGATTGTTTTTTCAGCGTGGGCTGTTTGACGAAAAGCTGGCTACATTAGGAGGTTTTGGATGCAGAATTTTTAATTCCCAATACCTTGTTTTTCGCCGTGATCATCACGTGACAATCCATGTAGACTTGTTGATATTCCGGACTCTGGCGATTTGTAGATTTCGGTCTACCTCACTAGTACGTGTATATATGTAGCTACAATATTTATGCCTCCTAGCTCGCCACGGACGTTTATAATGCCACAAGGCTTCCTGACGAGAATTTTCGACTTCAATCTGTCTGGTGTGAGCTTCGAGCCTTCTCGCTGGGCTTGGTGCCATCTTTATGTTTAGCTGATAAATGTGCTTTACAGGTGACTTCACTTCCTCTGGCCTGTGGCAGACCTGTGACATCTCAAATGATCACGGGAAGTTTCTCGGCCGGCGCGCTATTTAGGCGCTTGTTCCGGAGTCGAGTCACCGTCCTGCGTTTTACACTGTTTTATTCTTGAATCTTAGGCATCAATCAAACTTCGTTTGACAGCTCTTTGAGACATCTAAAATTTATCAAGAAGAAGGCATGGTAGAGGCTGTGCTCCTCCAAGAGCGACGCTGACTACTTAACTTATACTACCTTACGCGATTACTTTATTTCAGAATCAGTGTCTTCTTACAACGAGTATATTTATAGACTGAAGGCTGCCGCTTTTTGGCTTCTAAGTGTAACTCGGATGGCTACCCATCTGCCCTGTTTTTTGAGGATTGCGAAAGCAATGATCCTGTGACGACAGAAAACCTTTTCGAAAATTTGCGCTTTTGGATGAAAACTGTGATAATATTAGCATTAATGATTTTACTCTTTACCTCTACCATTTATTCTACAAACAAGCCACGATTTTAAAGCAGATATCTCCTTGACTGATAGTTTCTCAGTTGGCCCTGATGGAATTCCTGCATCTTTTGTAAAGAGGTGTGAGTTTTCTCTTGCTCCAATTATTATTTTGTGGTGTTTCCAAATGCCTGTAAACTCTCCCTAACTGTTCCTGTGCATAAAAAGGGCTACAAGTGCGATATTTCAAATTACAGACCAACCGCTAATCTATACTGTATCTGCAAAATTTTTGAGGCTATGCTTTGAATGGTGGAATGGAATTGGTTTTGGATGCCGTTCTTGTAGTCTTTTCAACGTGGCTTTTTGAAAAACAAATCGACCAACCCCAACTTATTGGTGTTCTCTAATTCCTGCATCTGTGCTATTGAAGGTAGTAGTTGCTATTGAAAGTAGTAATCATTTTCACACATTTCAGCAAGGCGTTCGAAAGAATAAAGCATTGAATTCTCGTTCACAAGGTCGCTCTACTTGGATTTCCCTAAATTTGTGTTAGCTGGTTATGTTCGTATTTATCTGAAGCTTTGTCTAAGTCAATTTTAAACACTTCTGGAGTGACACAAGGCAGCCATCTTGGACCATTGCTCTTTATCGTCTACATCAACAATGTATTTTTGATTCTGTGTTATTCTAAAATTCTGTGTTATGCTGACGACACCAAGATCTTTCGTATTGTATCAAACATTTCTGACTGACTTCTTTTAAATTTTGACTTGGCCAGCACTAGTTGGTATTCTAGCAATCGCCTCCCTGTCAGGAAGTCCACATCTATGCCCTTTTCTCGAAAAAGAAATCCTGGAAAGTTTAGCTTCACCATTACCACTTTGATGGTATAATCAATAAGACGACCTTGGGTTTCATAAAGCGTTGAGTTTGACGACCTCTATATCACTAAACTTCTCTACTGTAGGTTCATAAGACCTCTATTCGAATATGTTTCTCTCGTTTCGTCTCCATTCTAAACGACACACATCAATCGCATTGAGACGCCTAAGGAAGTTTATTCAATTCGCCCAACGGGCCTATCTTGGAAGAGTTCGCTTACATTACGTTGACCGGCTTAGGCTGTCCCATCTAGATACCTTTGAAAGAATGCGATGCAAATTCAGTGTTGTGTTCGCAGGGTTCAATTGACTCTCCTAAACTGTTGGTTTCTTTTGCTGCTCGGTCTTGAAGGAATCATGATTGAGTCAAGACTGTTCTCTTTTGACTGCACTGATTCCCGTTTGCGCTGATTCTCGTCTTGTACAATCGGCTTCTTGCATAATTTTGTAAAATTTTTATCTATGCCTTCGATTCTTTTTATTTATATAACATTAGTATACTGCGCTTTTTTGTAAATCAGACTGTGCAGTGGTCAGTCTGTGGAAGAGTATTTATTTGCAAAATGTTTACCCCACCCCACATCGGTTGCATTCTTCATTAATTTAGGTAAACTCATTTACATTATCGAGGTACAGTCCAAAAATTAATTGATTTCGAACAGTGGTCGTAAATTGAATATTGGAATTATTTAAACCAGAAAAATTAAACAAAAAACCACAGGCGATGTTCCCATGGAACACATGTCGGGAACAAATTTACATGACAAACGGGGCGGAATTTGGCCCCAAGTAAACCGATGTGATAAACAAATTTAAATCAGTTGACTTGTACGCAAATGAGCAGACCGCAACTCGGTTCAATATTCCCCGGGGGGTGTAGCAATCCATCATCTGAATTGAAATTTGTCCCAAACCCAGGGCGGATTTCAGCAGCTTCCAAACATCTCGGTAACAAACCGTAACCTGAAATAGTTCTGAATAACGTTCTGCACCGCAACTAATTGCTATAAACTGCAGAAGTCTTCAACAAATTGAACATTGGGAAACATGACCAACAAATGAGTGCTTAAGTTTTGGCGGAGGAATAAGGAGTAGATTCGGGATATGGGGGTACCATAGGTATTCTCCGAAGAAGGTGTGTGCTGCTGCTCAAAACTTTCCATCAAAGGGAAAAACAACTCTAAACATACCTGTGCAAATACTTCGCCGGTAAAACCTTCACAAACTACACTTGATGTTCCCGCAAAAAGGAGTGCGGGCACTGAAGGGCTTCACCATTCTCCTTCGCCATTTGTTTAGAGATTTCAGTGCACAAGCTGGGTTCAAATGTGTAACACTAAAATAGTTCTCCACCCTTGCCGAACCGCCCCTCACAGGATTATAGTATTTACAACGTGTGCACCGGATCGAATTTTCAACATCCTACCACCCATCGTCTATATCTGCACCCGGACAGGTTTTTATGAGTTTCATTTGGAGAAGTACGTGTGTGGTTACCTCCTTACGAACGAACACGTACAGTGTGAAAATGCATAAAATTTTCCTCCAGTTTGAGCCATTGCCACGTTTTTGTTAACCTGCAACTGGATGGCCGAAATTTACCTTCAGTGCCGCGTGGTGGGGGGTGAGCGCGTCGTGACGTCGGAACGATGCCATTTGTTTATTTTTAGCATTTGGAGAACACGCTCGCCCTAGTTTAAATTCTCGCAGAACTGGCAGAAACTGGAGAAACATATTCAATTACAGGCCGAACAGATACACTTGGTGGCACTAACTGACCCTCGCCTCCGGCAGCCTATAGGTTACGCCAGTTGGGTAACACCTGAGGCGCACGATACAAATTGAATTTTGAATTTTACTTGTTTGTAGAACTTTTTGCACACGTTAATTGTTGGACATTTTTTCATTAAGTTATTCAACTCGGATGTTTAGTTGCATCCGGAAAACGTTACCTTAAGGGGTACAATGCCTGGGCACAATACCGCCCACGGGAATCAATTACTCAAATGCGTTCCAATTGGAAATTTCAAAATTCCATCGCAGGTCACATACATTCGAGTATATGCAAAATTTTGTCGCGAAAATCTCACTGAATGCACAAACTGACAAAACAGTTCAAGTCGCCAGAGCAACGTCCAGTTGATATCTCGTTATTAGCCAGCACTGTTAAAACAGCCCCATGTGAGGGAATTTTGAACAAAATGAAGCAAAATTCCTCGTTTGGATGAAAAAATTCCATGTCATTGGCACGATAAGCCCAAAGGCGAAGGGAGGACAAAGAGTTTCAGCGTATCTCGAACTTGAATGGATTTTAACTTCGTTACCGGAATAATGCCAGAAATAAATTGGTACGCGAAAAAAAATCTGTTTTTGGACCATTTCTAGAACATATAACCTCGCGGGAACGAATAGATTGCTTGCTTTATTGCCACGTTAATAAAGATTCCTTGTTAAGGTTGTTTAACCAGTACGACAAGTACAGTAAGAGAATTTCCCTTGAGGTTTTTTAAGACTTCACAAATTGGAATAAAAACGAAAAATGTAAGAAATGTAGAACAGAATAGACCCGGTCTACATCTCTTATATTTTTGGTACTTTTGTTTCCAGTTACAGGTGTAAATCTGAAATTTTCATTCCAATATTTGTTTTGTACAAGATCACCATAGAAAGGAGGAAGAAATTCTCGGGAAAAGGAAAGAAACCTTGATTTTCCATTGTCTAAGTTCTGCGCACGGTTTTTCTATCGCATAGAGCCTTGTGGACGTTCTTAACATACACGTCTTTGTATTAACACCCAAAGCTGCCCGAGCGTCAAGTTGTATCGACTACAACAGCTAATCTGTTAAAAACACAAGAGAATATCTGCAAGTGGGATACAAGGTAGTCATTCCATACTAGCTTTGAACCAGTACCCATGCTTAAATGGAGGATCTAGGAAAACGCTTTCACGCTCTCCTAGATACATCTTCGAGTTGCTGTTTAATCATAGAGTAAATTCGGTCATTCCACTCAGCTGCAGGTCTCCTATGGCGAATGTTTGGACAACATGAGTTCCTTAACCCGAAACAATTCTGGGGGTTTTTTAAGTCCTACCGTAACTGCTCATCCCTATCCTTCCTTCCCTCCCTCTCTATTATGAGAGTAATGATCCCTCTACTATTCCTTCTAATTGTGATATTTCCTTTATTGATTTTACCCATTTGACGAGGCTTCCGCTTACTTCTCTTGAACCCATGGACCTAGTTTTTGAAGATGCATCTGTTGCGAGCACTTATCTGGTCAGTCATACGGCTTCTCGGGTGACCCGATGGCATTGGTGCTTCTTTAAAAAATGTCAATCGTCTCTTGTCAGCGCCCTTTGTTATTTACTCAACCTGTCCTTGTGTTCCGGTCGTTTCCCTGTACTTTGGAAGAGTTCTCTAATTATCCCTCTTTAGAAGAACGGCAGTAAGTCCAATATCTCTAATTACCGGCCGATTGTTCGATTGCGTAACGATTGATGTGACTTTCACCCCGATCCGACTAATAGTTTTCGACAAAAGAGTAATTGAATGAAAAAAGTGGTATTTTTGCAAATTTTTGCCAAATCTTAAGTTCGTGTTTGCGAAAAAACTATAACTGATATTAAAGAAAATTATTAATAACACTTTAATAATTTCTCGAGTAGATAGTGTTAAAAAAATGGTCCTCTGCCGACCACCTCTTCAAATATTGGGGATAAACCGCCGGTAAAATGTTCGAGGGAAAAACGTCTATGAGGTTTTAAAAAAATTACACATCTAAATTGGTGGGGATAACCTTTAATTTGATTCCGCACATCCCTTATTTGGACATAAGGGTTGAACACCCCACCGTCACCCCCCGAAAAATTAACCAAACAATTTTTTTCGGTTAACTGGAACATGAAACAGAAAACAAAATTATTTCATTTCAATCGGACATCCCCAGCCAAAGTTATCATTTACTTGAAAAATAATCTGTAATAGTTTGAAAAAATCTAGTACGAAGTTTTTAACACCTCGTACTAGATTTTTTTCGAAATTTTTTTTTATTAAGCTATTTGAAAGAGCCTCTACCAAAGATTACGAAATAGCTTTTTTTAATTTTCAAAAATGGTCTAGTACGTCCGTTTGAACTCGAAATCTTAATGTAGTACATTTTGAATTTTTCGTAAAATTTTCGAATAGATCTTTGAACCACATCGAAAATGAGTACCCACATGTTGAGGTTCAGATGAATACTTGCGAAGTTACTAAGGCTCCTACGCACACAATTGGAGTCTACCTTTTTGAAGTCGCTTTTTTCAGCGGGTGGGGGGGGGGGGGGGGATCAGTCTAACTTCGAAATGCGTAAAATGATTTGGATAATTCTTTTTGTTTTTTAGAGGATGTTGAGTTTGGGTGAGGGAAGGAGCTGAATTCAACTTCGTAACGTGTAGACCGATTTGGATACTTTTTTTTTGTATGGAGTAGGTATGATCCTCCATTGCTACTATGCTAAAAAATGCGGGCCTTGCGTGTAGGCGGAGCGAGGAGTAGTCTAACTTTGTAACATGTTGATGATCTGCTTTTGATGTATAGAACATATTCGGATTGGTTTCATGTTACAAATTTTACCAACTTTGGAACCAAATTTCGACCAAAAAGTATGTAAGAACATATTTATTCAGTGATTCTTCGCGATGTAAAGAGTGACACAAAATTCCGGTCATCAAAATTTGTTTTGCCCTCGGACGAATGTTTAAATATTTTAGCGTCTCTTATTGGGTTTATGTGCTTCTCCATATCTTTTGGCTTCTAAACTATTTTTTTAATTTTCCAATTATGTGACACAATGGTTCTGCCATCATCGGTGTTCCACCAACTTGGAAAACGAAATTGTACGATTGCTCGTATACTTGGTGTAGCTACGGAAACCATCTCGAGAACAATTAAGCGGTACAAGAAGGTTGGCCACGATGGTGACCGTTCTAAGAGTAGAAGAAGGCGGACACATCCAGGAACCACCAAGTCATCAAACTGTGAAATCCGAGGGCCTCGATGACGAAAATCGGATATGAAACCGGCATCAACCGCGAAGCAATCCGTTGAATTGCAAAAAAAAGGAGCTCCAGCTCCAAGACCAGTTCCTCACGGATGAAAACAAGCGTGTATAACTACAAGGATGTCGTCAACTCAGAATTTATAAATTTCATGATTGAGAAGATCTTTACTGTGGAACAGCCCAAAGTTGGAAATTGGCCAATCTTAAACATCTCGTTTCGTTTCGCCCAGCTGATTGTGACATGTTTTCAGTTCTGCCATTAAAATTGTATGGGTATGTGGCGGAGGACTCAGAATGACGGGCCTAATAGTGGCCTAGGTTTCTGGAACTTTCTGACTCTAACGTTTATGTAACCCAATCATCCACCAATTAAACATGTAAAATCTTCTGAAAAGCAAAAATCTAGTGAGTAAAATTTACATTATATCCTGAGGACTGTTATTGGGTTGGCCACCTTACCATTGACATAGAGCCAAGCTGTATGAAGAGTATTCCTCTTCTTGCGGTTCAAGTTATAGAATCCTGAGGTTGAAATCTTATATTTGATAATGGTAGTAGGAGATGCATTCACGCTACGTCAATTATATTTCGAAAAAAAGGCTTAGCAGTAACTATACAAAAAGAGGTCGCTTAGTGAATCCAATTTTAAGAAACTGGCACCGTACCAGTTAAAGTGTTATTGAGAACGAGCCAAAAGATTTTTTGCTTAATCAGTAACGTCGATCGTTTTAGGAAGTTTTAATATTCCTTACTCCACTCGAGTTTTGAACGGTTTTGTTTTGATTTTTTTTAATCTTGGCTAAGTGAGGTACTCTTAATTCCTCTAGTGGGAAACTAGCAAAGAAAGCAAAGCTTCTCGACAATTTGTGTCTTTAAATTTTAATAAGAATTTCCTTTCATGAAGTAAGTGCAGAACCTTTAAAAATTCCCTTCATCAGCAAGAAGACAATAACTGAAAGCACTAAAACACTTCCTAGAAACAATGTGCAACATTAACACGTTGAGTTCCAGTCCTGCACTCTTGAAACCAATTAGGCAAGTGCCGAGCTAAATGTCGTATGAAATGACAGTCAAGTGCCAACATCCTCTTGCAGTGAGTGCTCTCCTGTCTGGATGAAATCTTGCACTATCAGCACAGTTCACTTCCTTTTTTTAAAGTTCAATTAGTTCGGAATTCCTTCCATTACTCACTTTATGTTGAGAACCAACCCTATCTAATGGGAGATTGTCCCAACTAATTACCAGTAAACCTGGTGGTTTCAGTGTCTACTCTGTGAAGGTCTTTCGTACGTGCCAGGTGGAATAATCATGCCCGCTCCGCCCATAATTCTTGAACCAATTTTCTCATATGTGGGAAATATAGAAGGTGCTACATCTGTTAGTATACTGGCAGTAAAACTCTGTGTCATATTTCACCTCAAAGTAGATTCCCTACGGTCTAGACAAAGCACCTTTTACAGTTTCTCCTTGGACTTCTCCGAACTCATGTAAGTACTTACTCTCAATATGGTAGTTAAGTCGTAAAGCGACCAGACTTTTCCTTGGCAGAGTACACCTTCACGCCGTTGTGAAATTGCTTAATATTTGTGTTACCAAACATAGAAAATTCTAATAAGCTTTTATGCCCTACAAACAAATTTTTTGTTGTAGGCGAATTTAAAGACTCGTCCTTCGATTAAAGTATATCAACCACTTCTACTGCCTGGGCTCAGGAACAAGAAATCACTGGTCTGCTGAGGTTTCCGAAAAGAACAATGTAAATTCAAAGTCAAATAACAATGCCGGCATCCGATTCGGGGGGACCAAGAAAATTACAGCAACACTGAATGGCATCCGCAAGCTGTCGGATATTAGAAGCCTTAGGATGAAAACTTCTCTCGGGAAAGCTTATAATTTGAAAACCTCTTTAAAATTCATTTTGGGGGTCCATTTAGAGCAGGCTAAGACACACAGCCAGGAAATGTCTCAATTGCTGCTCCGCTTAAATCAGCTTACATTCAAAATCCAGAGAAGCTAGCGGAAGCAATTGCGGGTAAATCAATATTGTCCTTAGTGCCGGTTACAGAAATTGAAATTTGACCCGAAATTATATTGCTCGAAGCGAATCAACTGAGACGGCGATATTAGTCCTCGTCGTAGTTTTTAAATTGAACAAAATCTCCTTAGCTACCCCCTCCCCGAAATTCGTGGTTCTTGCAGCGAAATTTTCAACTTTGACCTTTTTGACAAACTCCAGCTGCTGTCGTTGGGGAGCAGAAAATTGCAAAATCCGAGCGCACCAAAATTGTTATATTTCTTTGTTTTCCCCCCCAAACAGCCCCGAGCGATACACCGAAATTAGTTAATTAAATACGTTCCCCGTAAGCAGGGTATTATATAAAACCATGAAATACCGCTAGCACCGTTGCTATCTCAAAAATCCAATAAAAACGAGACTCGTAAAAGTTAACACAAAATTTTATTGAAATTGAAATTAAGGCATCAAAGCTAAACCACGGTACCCGTCAAAGGGAAGCTTGCATAATTAAATAAGTGCACAGGGGCGTCTAGGACGCCCCATGGAACGGGCGTGTGTTCCCATTTTTATAAATTTATAATACACACCCTATGAACCAACAAGTGAGATCTGTAAAAACGGCGACCAGTGCAGGGGCTCTCCCCTTAAGGTCTACAGGAATTCTTCTCGGAACGTGCAAAACCAACTGGAATTTCCAACTTAAGAGTAAACCACCCACGCGTCATCACAACTCCCATCAGTTTACCTGAAACCACATTAAAAAATTTGCACCTGAAATTTATTAAAAAACATTTTAAAACAACCTAGGACGTGGGACGGCAGGTGTTATACACCAGTAAAAGGATCTCGTGGAACGCCGCCGTTCCCGCAGTGAAATGCACCTGAATATGGAAATGGTTACGACTAAATTATAAAGAGACGACGACAAATGCGGCGGATGCTGGGGTGAATGTACCATAATGTGGCGTTTCGCATGACGTCAGTTAAAACTTTATCGTGGCAGGAGTTGTGGATCGTGATAGCGTATTGCGGTGGAAATTCTGTGGAATATTTTTTTTTTTAACCAAGTTTAGACGGTGCTTTACAGGAAACATTTTACAGAATGTGTGCATTAAAGGAGAGCGGAAATGCAGCCTTTGAAGGCAAGACAACTTTCATTGATAAGAAAATGGGGTGCGAACGGAAGTTAATGGAACCAAGAATGGGTTTGCAATATGCATGAAGCAGACTATCACCACATTTAGTAAATGGGGGGCTTGTTTTTCGTTTACATGTTGCCGGGAGAAAAATACTTGTAAAATGGGAAATCAGTTGAGCACCTGATACACTTATTTCCTAACTGGAATGGATAGAGTGTGTAAGCTTTTGTTACAATTAAGTGACCTATACAGTGGATAACTTCTTCTGTGCAATTATTCCAAATCTTACATCTTACAGTGTATAAGCCAAAAGAATAGATGTATCGTCATAGGAGAGTTAAAATGAAAATAAATTTGATTTAAATTTAAATTAGAGATGCCCACAGATTCCTATTTGTCACGAAGGAGTATCATGCAGAGATGGGAAGAATATTTTGTCAAGACCCTAAACAACACCATCGGACTGTCGAATACCTCTTCATCGGAGCCTAAAGAACCGCCTGCTGTAGCCACGATCAACAACAGGCCTCCGACAAGGATAGAGGTGGCGAACGCAATAAAGTCATTAAGGTCCCAGGTATAGACAGATTCCTTAAAACGGCGACCTGACGAATTGTAACTATTTGTGAGGCATATGTAAGCAAACAATTGGGAACACACTCAAGGAAGAACATCTTATCTTCGTTGATTTTTGACGTACATGCAGCTTTACGGGAGAGAGACATTCTAGAAAATATTATCAACAGCATCGAGGGGTCCTATGCGGGAACCCTATGTCACATAATTCACAAACGAAAACTGTAGCAATTTCAATGACTGAACGGACTAAGCCACCTTTGTTGTTCAACAACTCATCACACGGAAACTTCACTGACAGTATGTGTTCTTTTTATGATGTAGCCAAAACTCAGGGGACAAACCTATGATGCGTTAAGCATAGCTTCCGCCGGGAGAGAATTAAGGGTATGGGAATAACAGAACTTGAATGGCTTGTTTTTGCATTCCTATGAGCTGGAAAACAGCCCAGAGACGGAGCGGATTTTTATTTTTGAATTAAAAACGCACGGGGAGACCATGGCTAGAACCCTGGAACCATCGCGTGGTGATCGTGCCACTCAACCAATTGCACCAACTCTGTCTTCTGTCTTCAATGCAATGAACGGTCATATATCTCATCATTTTATTTTGTAATTTTTAATGTGTTCGTAGACAATTTTTACGGAACAGCACCGCAAAATTTACGTGACTCATAAAATTAACTGTGTGATTTAGGAAAAATTTACCGCCTAATACATAATTTTTTCCCCGGAACAACCGGGTTGCCACAACTTCAAATAATTCATTTTCGTCGTTGTCGTGAGATTTAGTTTTCTGTGTTTTTGAATTTCGATGCGAATATTAATAATTATTTAACTGTCACTCAATTTGTTAGCTATTTCAAGTGTCAATAAATAGTTAATTTATATGGAGACAGCTTTTTTAAACTCTTTAGAAAGGAATTGTTTAAAGTAAAGATGTACTTAGTGGTGAAGACGTTGGAGCGTGCTGCTGAAGACTAGAATTCGAATGTACTGGGCACTCGTGCTTTTGAGGTTCTGCGTGTAGGAGTACAATACAATATGTTTGTAGTATTTATTTTGTTATTTTGTATTTTTTATGTAATAGCTTGCATTAAGCTTAAATAAATTAAATACAATTGACGAGTAATCCAGAATCTATCGGACTAACGACATGTATAAAACTTTCAAGGTAAAGAAATACTTGAAATCCGCAGAGTTACGTTTAAAAAATCCAAGCATTTTTGAAGCCTTTGATCAAATAACATCAGCATGCAAACTAGACCATAGCTTACAATCAAAACCAACTCCGAGATCATTTATCTCGTGAGGTTTCTCGAAAAAAACTGATTTTTTACTCACAGCAAAAAGGAAGAAATTAGAAATAATTGCAATTGCTATGGTTTAGCCCAATATCATTGAAAACACACCAATTGCGTAAATTATTATTAATGTGATCCTGATTAAGTAAACATTAAGATTGGCTTCTAATAGAAGCAAACAACTTAAGATCATCAGCATATACCAAGAACTGGGCAGAAGAGAAGACGCTGGCTACGTCATTGACAAAAATTATAAATAAAACTGGACATAAATGGCTGCCTTGCGGAACACCAAACAGAGTCCTGAAAATGCGCCATTTTAGAGAATCAATCATAACACATTGATGAGTGAAATCCAAACGTATAAGTAAATTCACTCCAGTCAAGTGTTTTTCGTACGTTGTTGTTTTACAGTTTAGTATTTTCCAGTTAGTGTACTTGATAAACTCAGTTGAAATATTCTTTTCCATTATGACGCGTACAGTTCTATAAATAACGTGTGAAATGACAGGGCAGACTAATAGGAGAATTCGTGCTATAATTAAAAAAAACTGTTTGTAACTACAAATTAAATTGTGAAGTCGGCAAATTTAAGCACAGATGCCAGTACAGTTTGGAGACACGCTTTGGAAAATAATCTAAAAAACCGTACAATTCTTAAAAACAAACACTTAAGAAAAAACAATTCAAATTTTCAAATTTATGTCGCAAAAAAAAACTTAATTTAGTCCATCAGCACTGTACGACGACAAAAAGGAAAACGACCCAATTCACGATACTGCATGATCACAGCAAAGCATGGAGGGGGTAGTGTGATTGTGTGGACCTGTGTGAAACTGTGGATGGTTCAGGAAATTTTACGGTGCTGTTCTGTAATAATTAAAGTAACTAAAAATAAACTTCTTTCTCCATCTACTTACAATCAATACTGCTAAAATCAAACTTATGAGCGTGGACTCTACGGCGCAGGACAGACTTTATCTCGAAGAGCAGTCGATAGCACGTGAAAATTGCGTTATTTCGGAAGCACAATAACAGTAGATGGCGGAGCTCAAGCTGATACAGGTACAGGTTCGCATCCACAAAGCCCGGGTAAGGCGCAATCACAACACCTTTAGATGCATAAAATTGTAGATCTTTTGTATCGAACGTTGTTCGGTTTTTTATTTTACGGCTATTCAATATAAAAAAAATACTTGTCAAATATTATCTAAGCTACAAGCCTTTGTCAACCGAGGTCTCCGGGGCATCCATCGAAGGCCGAAGGTCATTACCAACCAAAACATACTTAAAGTCACAATATAAGACGGGGTAGCCATATGTGTTTAGAGATGAATAGGCCACTCGCTAAGAAAAGGGCTAAAGTACATCACTTAACAAGCTCTATAATGGAACCGACAGCGAAATTAAGAAAGACGTCGGATCGGGTGACCGCGTTATAAATGAAGAAGATGAAGCAAGGATAAGCTTAATTTTTACGCGAGCATTTTTAGACACGGCTAAATAGTACTGGAGTTTGACGTTTCTTGTCTTATCTTGTTAGCCGCCGCTTTATTTTAGGTTTTAACGTTTCTTGCAAGTCACACTTGTTTCTATCGAGGTAAATGTGTCGTTAATTTTTTAAATATTAATAGTCCGCGGCAAAAATATATTCAAGGTATTAAAAAAACTTAAATTAACTTTGTAACACAATCAGCTTTAATCGCTTCCAATGTAAGCGCAAGAATTGAAATTAAATTCGTTTGGCTTCGTATAAAAAAGAGACATGAGTTCTTAGCCGCGGCTTAAAAGGCTCGAATGAAAATTAAGTTTTTCCCAGAGTTGAAGATGTTAGCGTAGAACAATAGAAAGATGGGTGTCAATATAGTAGAAGCCCTAGAATTCTAGAGTTGTGCCGTCTGTTTTCAAGAGAATCCAGTGGTTCGGTGCATAGGCAGGAAAGACTAAGAACTGGAAATTTTAAAAACTTTCGTTGGAAGATTATTTTGAGTTTTATAAAAAGGAAGCAAGATCACCATACTCAAGAGCCCTGGCAAATGTGGACGCGTTATAAAATTCAACAACGCGTTGGCTTATTTATATATTCTTAAACAAAAAACGAGTATTTACTGAGCCATCCAGAGTTTTGGTGTTGTCATGTATAGTCAGGGTGTGTCCGTTGTGGGTAAGGTTGAAATTCAACGGAACAAGATATGCATATGTGAACTTATTGACGTTTAAAGCAAGTTAACGACACACAACCACATCTTTAATGCTGTTTTCCTTTGACGATTTGACAATTTTGAAGGAATGGAGCAAACGCAGGTTTTGAAATTGCGTTTTGTGAATTCTGTTCCTAAGCAACAAAAGTCAGCTAAATATTTGAACTCTGGTCAGGACAAATTAATATTTTAGAGGGAGAAAAAAGAATAAAAACGTCTCTCCTTTGTCTTCTTCTTCTTCGAATGACACATGGTACAGTTGAACTTGTTTTCTAGGTCGTTTCATCTTCAATAAGTAAGTGTTAATAATACAGAAAATTTTTTCGTTCTTGCAAATCATAAATGATCTACTTTTTGGTCATTAGACACTCGAGGCTCTAACTATGATTACTGTGTGACATACAGCTCCTTAAGTAATAATTTGTTTGAATTATTAATTTAGGAGGGTTTGTGTACCTAGGGTAGAAGTCTATATTGAAAAGGGGACAATTAAATTCATTTGCCTCTGTGGAAAATCTTCGATTAGTTTCATAGGGTGGGGATCAATGATACGTCGTCGTTGGCATAAGTTATGAATAATAATCCAAAATGACTACCCTGAGGCACTGTATATTTGACCTAATCAGAAAGAGCCCGGCGAAACAGAAAACCTTGTGATTGAATAAAAAAATATATAAAGTGAAGCACTTAGTATTGACCGATTCAGAGAGAAGAGGAGTAATACAGTGTTTGACTGCAGTACCCGCAGGACCAATAGAAAAAATCGAGTTCAAAATATCCACCGTGTGTTTGACATGGCGCATGGCCAGAAAAGAAAATAAGCTGAAGTATACTGGGAAGAGGTAAGTCGTCGGTGGAGGAAAGATACGTGTCGGCCTTCCATCCTGGACGTCCCAAGTTCGAACTCCATCGACCATGATTGTTTTCTGCTAACAACAGATTACGATAAAAATTGGAAGATGCAAAGTAATGTCGGTGGTTCAGAATCCACTTTATATTGGCAACCGGTTGTATCGAGTTCGGTGAAGTCTTTTTCCGACCCATGACCCACAAGAAGTTGCGGGTAGTAGAAAGGGAGATACGGGGAGGCTGATAATGAAGGAAACGGAGGTGTTTCATTACACAGCGAGGCACGTGCAATTAAAACTAAAGCGAGAGCACACAATGTTATAAGTACCTTTAAGATAAGCTCTTGAGCAACGGAGCCAGGCGTCAGACAACAACGGTCGAAAACAACTCTTCCTCTATTCCGATTGCATTAAATTTATTTATGAAAGAATAAAAACAATTTTAGTTTCGATAAGATTAAAGTTAAACTAAAAGAAAAAATATTTAATTTAGAAACAGAAATCGTGCTAGTCACGGGGTACCTACCTACTGTAATTTAGAGTAAAACAGTAAAACGTCAACAAGAAAATTTAAATGAGAAGAAATTTCCATTCAAACAGTTAATTAAACACAAAATTCGCCGCACTACCATCCAGAAATGCTAGAATGCTCATAATGTAAGTTGTAAAATCTGATCCCAGCACCTGGCCTCACCTGCAAATCACAGATTGAATTCATATAAACAAAAGGTCATAGTTGCATTTGACTGACTGTCACACAATTCGACATAGGATGATTAAATTATTTGTCGAATTGTGTCCAGAGTTGCTATATGTAGTGGCAACTTTGTGTTACACTCAAGTAAGGACAATAAATCAAACTGGGCACAAGCTGCAAGACATACTTGAACAGGACATTCATCACCTTGTGCGAAACAAGGTGTAATAAAGTATGTGATTGTCTATTGGTAGAATATTAAGTACCTGTAGCGTAGGCTGGTTCAATTTCCTCTTCCGAGTGCGGAGGCGGAACAACTGGTATAGGAACCGGAATTGGTAGTCTTTCGTAGTGGATACATTCGTGATAAGAGTGCATACTGGGTCCACCAATTATATCGCCGAGTACACTATTTCGTCCGCCGCTGTTACTACTTCCGCCACCACCGCCGCCGCCACCATCATCTCCAGCTCCTCGACTAGTACTGCGCATACTGTTAGGCATCACAACACTTCCACCACTTACACAACCACCAGGACTAGAACCTGATCCGGAACCGTGACCAGACCCTCCAGCTGAACCAGGACGAGAACTAACTAAGCTCATTGCCGAATGCGGTGGCGTCACTGAAGTCGTCTGCATATAGTGATGCGTGTACGGGTGCGGGTGTGGTACATCATAATCGCCGGTATCAATGCTTCCAGGTATGACACCACTGCTGCCTCCACCACCGCTTCCCTGCATGCACGGCGGACCACCTCGTATCGATGCACCCCGAGTCAATGTGTTGTTGGCTGATTGGATTGATGACACAGTTGCACCACGACACAGGATGTCCGATAATTGATTTGCCTGTATACCAAAATCGTACGACTATATCAGATTTTGTAGCACCCGTGATTTAAGGATCACTTTCAGTTACTAAATTATGGACGAAATGTTAATGGAACCCTGCTGTAGGGAAGGAAAAATGAGAAACCACTTATGATGTGATAAACTGAGTGGATCTGTGACGTGGCGCAATTAATGAATCGAACAAAATTTTATTACTGAATTTCTGGCGTTTCTGGGATCTGCCAAATTCACTGCCAATGGGAAATTTTTCGCTTTCAATGACTGTTCGTCGGACGGTGTGATTTAATGAAAATAATTGAAAAAAAATAATCAAAATTTAATAAATTAACTGACAAAATTAAATAACGAATCGATTTCCACGATCCAACAGATGTTTGCAAAATAAAACGTTGCAAAGCGGTGGAAAACTAAAGGGTTCAGCATAAGGCCAAATACGAAATGATACACTTTTCCAAAATAATTTCAATAAATCCTTAATTGCAGTTATCTAGCTACACTAGATAACAACTTTACAAAACTGTTCGCTTATCTTAAAATTTATATTCTACTCGAGCTTAGCAGATTTACGGTTTTCATTAAAAACTCCCAATCCCAGCTCTCCCACCCTCGATATCTACTATATTTGTGTCTTAATCTTCCGTGCACGGAATAGAAAAATAAATCAGGATTGAGCCACAGCAAAATCCTCTTGTTGTTCGGAACTTAAAATATGACAAATAGGGCGGGTACGCCCACGACGGAATTGTGGTTGATTTATATGTTTAAGGCAAGAAAGAATCTCTCGTGCCAGAGAGTATGGTGCAATGCCGGTATAGACCCGACCGTATACACACGAATGTGCATAAATAGCGTTCGATTATGGAGGCAGAAAGAAATAATCGGCACTCGCATATTTCACGGAAAGTCATCATGCAGCATCCGCCAACAGAGTCACCCCACTCCGACTGTCGATATTTGCGCTATGGCTCAACCCTTAATAGTTATAAATTTTTCACGCCCATTCAGAGAAGGATTCCTGATTTAAATTTATGGATTTTAAAATTTTCCAAATGATAAAATTCCAATATTTTTCCTGCGCATCCTTTGGTCTTTTTGTACGTGTGGTAAAAGGAAGCTCGTCCTCTTTTAACTTGGTGACCTCGTTCCGTGTGAGGATTTTCCTTTTTTTACATCTTCATTCTCTGGCTCTGTGCTGGATAGGGATAGGGCGCATTAAGTCAGCCAGGGGACATCTGTCGAGGTGATAACTTTGTTCGTAGGCGTACGTATTGGGGATAAGCATTAAGAAATTATCGGCGACGGAGAAAATATCATAGCCTTCAAACGGTTTTTAATGGAATTACGCCATTGCAATTGATGTCAATGCAGTCTTTCCGGGACCGATTCCAAAGTTCTAAAAGAGATTACATTTGATGAAGAACGCAGGAAAATTATCGTTTGTCGACGTATTTTTCGATTTTAGACGAATCAATTTTTTGCCACTGTGATATTTGAGAAAAATCATCTTGGCTTACCTCACTGATCACAAACTTGTTGGTAGTGCAAGCGAGACCCCCATCCTATACTTTTTAATAACTGAATGTTTTCTTACACATTTCTGCTGAGCTTCAACCGTAACCTAAATCTTCTACTCCATTGGTTGATGGCATTGTACAAGGGCGGCTTTGCCTTGGTCCACATTCAGTTTGCTGAGGAAAGATGGAGCAGTTAACAACATGCAGTATGTTAGACATTTGTGGCCCCATTCAAACCAGAGAAGAAAACGGCTTAAAAAACGGATCTCCGAAATATTATCGCCATTGTCTGTTCGGCAAATATGCAGAACGTTTATGCATCCCCACCAACGACTTTTGGTTGTCTGGACAAGGAAGAAAGGGAAAACATTCAGCATTTACTTTGCGATTTCCCAGACCTAGTCAGTGGACGATATAAAGCTTTAGGCTCGCACTTCTTTGGGGCTCGGACGATGTATTTTTTTAAGATGTGGCTCAAGCCTAGAGGACAACCCTTTGATGTCTTAGCATGGCTTTAAAGAGAAGTGAGAAACTTGAGTCGTGTCTTTGCATTGCTGCGAGCTAGACAACAGCCCAGAGGCGGAGTGGATTATTTTAAATTCTTAATAAAAGCGGAGACCTGGTCTCGAACCCGGGACCCATGGCATGGTGGTCGTGCCGCTCAACGAATTAATCCAACTCCGTCTTCGTTAGGTGTAGAGAAGATTCTTACACAGAGAAAAAATTCCAGGAAAAATTACGGTTCCACTCATCATAATCGTATTGCAAATAACACGTTATGTCAGAATTTAGCAGCCGCACTGTAACATTTACAATCCTTCCAGTAATTTTTAATGTGTTAATATTTGCAAGTAATAATAATAATATTTTAATTTTCCAAGCTGAGAATTGTTTAAAGTGAAAATTGGCAAGACCTTGGAAAATTTCGTTTTTGGTAAGTTTAAATTAATTTGATTACTATTAAGCCTTTTAAATGTTTGTTCCGAATATCCTTTAAAATCGAACAGAAAATGGAGGCTCAATTTTACAATGCTATTCGTAAAATTTAAGGTTCCTGACATTTGCAACACAATTATAGTTAAGAAGCGTAATTTTTACCGGAATTTCCGTATAAAAATTCAATTACTTCCGTGTATTCAGTGGCTTGTAACAAAGCTAAGAATAAAACTTATTTAGTCGAACTTATACTGTAAGTTCTGAAATTTCTTACTGTTATTTTACAGTTTGAAGCGATTACTCTTCAAAAATTATTATATCTGAATAGATAGCGAAGGCTCCATAAATTCCAAGCTATCTCTCTTGGGTCATGGGGCGGGAGAAGAACTCAAACCGATTCGACTACAAATATTGCAAGTCAAATCTAGGGTGGGTTGCGAACTACCGATATTACTTTGCAATCTTTTTCTGCATCTAGTACACCGCAGTCGTAAGATTATCACCTATTCCCTCTCGAAACTAGATAGGAGTAGTAAGTGTGGTCTGGGTATAAACCAGGCAAAACAAATCTGATATTATTCTTACAGAGATATTCAGTTTCACCTATGAACAGTGCAATACTGAATGCGGTCAGACTGAAACATAGTGACCAAGTTAAGTATCTAGGCCTTGTTTCAGATATAAACTTAGCTGGAAACGCAACATCCAAGAAAGAGTACGCAAAGCGACGGTTGCGATGTAAGTATTGTGTCCTGGCTCTATGTCAGCACTATTAGGCCTATACTTACATACGGGGTGGTCGTCTGGTGACATCCACTGGAAAAGGTGATCGACAAGAAAGTTCAGAGGATAGAAGCACTACTAATCACAGCCTGCAAAGCCCCTAATATCATCTTCCACCTAGGGTCGGTAGACCTCTTCAGTTTGCAAACCGCATCATCATCTGCCATTATACTAAAACCAGTCCAGACTTGGACACGTACCGAATAAGGACATTCCAAAATTCTGGAGGGAAATATAAAAAAAAAATATCGTCTACAGCATATCCAAGCCTTCTTTCAAAGCCAAATGTGAATTGGGGAAGAAGCAATGCATCTTGACATTGACACAGTGTTTTACAGGAGGAAAGAGCAATATCCAGCCGCTTCACAAGCCGTTAGGGACATGCAAATTGGAAACTAAACAAGCATTCTTCAAAATTGCTAATGATAAATGGGAAAGGGAACAAACCTGCCTAATTACTCGGCATATCTGACCCACCCTCGACCTAAAGCAGTCGTGAGACATATTATAAGGGCTGTTGTGACCGTCTACTCCGATTATTGCTTCATAGGGGGACAAATTACCAGACTGGGCCTATCATCAAATGATCCCGCATGGTATTTAGGCTCCGCCTTTTTTAGGGATTTAGCGGAACTAGCCGAAGAAGCAGCATAAAAACAGCCATGGATTTCTGACAACGGGAATTGAAACTGGCAACATGTTATCCCTAATTACAGCGACACAAGGTTACAGGCTAATTAAATCGAATGAAATGCCCTTTGAAAGCGTTCAGAATGCAAGCGCAACACTCTTATATAAAAACAGTAGGTTTGTTCCCATATGAGCACTATTAAAAAATAGTGATCACCAAATGATACTGAAAGCGGGGTAACGTTATGTCAAATCAACAACAACCACTGAAAAGCACTCTACGTTTCAATATTTCAATGTTACCCCCACCTAGTGTCAGCACGCAGTATACACAATAGAATCGTTAAAACAAAGTTTTCCTGTTTCCAATTTTAAAACTCTTCAGCTTTTTTTTATGATGTAGCCAAAGCCCAGGGGACAACCCTATGATGCGTTCGCATTGCTTTTACCGGAAGGAAATTAAGGTATAGGGAACATGAATGTCTTGTTTATGCACTAGCTAGAGCTATGAGCTAGACAACCGCCCAGAGACGGAGAGAATTTTTTTAAACAGAAAAACCGAGGCTCAAATCCTGGAACCATGGCGTGGTGATCATGCCACTCATCCATCGATCCAACTCCGTCTCCTCAGTTATCTTATGATTCGAAGCGTACGACATTCCTTACAATTCCGTTCTCGATTGTTTTTAAATTGACCCGAAATGAAAGGGCATTTTTGTCTTAAATCGTGTCTGCAAGAAAATCCGCCATGTCGTATGTACACTTAATTGCATAGCAGCAAATAACATTCCGAAAAACCAAATTAACTTATTTCACATCTTGTTTTGATTTTTGTCACAATTTTCTGGGCTCAAATTTGTCATCCTGTAATTCGAAGAAGGGAAAATGTTCGTCCTCAAAAAGCTTTCATATCCAAAAAGGAAAAATCGTATTTTTGCCAGATAAATCTAATTTGGGTAAAATCAGTCCACCTTTCAAAGCAAACACCTCGCAACGCCACAAATTCGTTTACTTTTGCCGAAAGTATTTGTCAGAAACTTTCCGGAGCAGATAAATGTGATATCATTTCGGCAAGGAAATGCTTTGCCATCGTTGCCATAGTCGTCGCCGTATTGGAATAGTTTCTTCATAACCGAACAAAGTAAATGATTTGTATGTATGAAGGGAGGCAGAGATAGTATCGACCGATCAATCTGCACTTCCCAGGCTCCAGTCGCTACACCACATTAGATGGATGCTGCTGAATTTTCGGTTCGATTCAGAGCAGGCCCCATCGCGTTTCGGGGGGACATTCCGGACGAATGTAGGGAAAAGAAAAACACTTGTGCCATGTCTTTCTATATCGCTATTCATATCTCTATAGTTATATTTGATCAAGGTTCTTATGGTCGCAACATCTCCACAAACGCCCACCTTTCCTATCTCCGGTTTCTATCATAGTCATCAGCTCTTCTATGTTTTATGTGAGCGGAATCTATTTGATCTGTTGTCATTGTATAGAAATTTCCTTTTCACCTTTCATCTTAACACAACGATGTGAAAAGGTGCTAAGGATAAAAAAGGGAAAAATTCGGAAAAGAATATTTCCTTCCCTCGCTTCTTTTGCTCCCTTTTCACTTTCCCACTTTCTTTCGTCATACAAAAATTGTTGTTGGTATTGTCGATTTCCAAGTGAGAAAAAACTGTACAAGAGTTTCCAAGTCTTAGAAAGCCTTCTTGCATGTTTCAAAGGCTACTGGCGAGGTAAAGTCGGTAAACGAAGAGAGAGGGGGGGGGGGGGGGGATAAGTATGTATGGCTTTTTGATCGTAATAAATGATGCATTTTGTTAGGCTGAGAGAGTGTTTTCTTGCTCCTTTGCTATTTCGGATTCTGGCAGATTATTGAATTGATTCGTTACGATTGTGCGTAAAGATTGTGGGAACATCGCATAAGTAGGACGCTTCTTTACTGTGTCGGCTCAGCTTCATCCCTGCGGTTGTCAAATAGAGACGTGCAAGGATTGAACCATTTATCGCTTGTTAATATGTTTGTAAAGTGGATTTTTTCTATAAATTGGGGTTTGAGCTTTTCCTATAAAAGGAATTTGGTATTGTAAGACTCCTTGCGGAGTTAAAATTTAAATTACCATTTGGTACAGAAAGAAAAAGAAATTGGTGTGAGTGAAAGCTCATGTATTTAATTCTCTCATTCAAATTAAAACTAAATATTCGAATTTTCGTTTCTTTGTTTTTCATAAATACAATAGGGCTCTGACATAGTAAGAGCTACATTCAGGGGTATGTACATCACTTAGTTAGCAACGGGATATATGGTTAATGGAGTGAGACTAAAGTCATTTTTCTACCGAAACCTCTGAAAAAGGACTATAATGAGGCAAAGGCACACAGACCGATAAGCCTAACATCCTTTCTACTAAAAGCAATTATTGTTTTTATCGAAGATGCAACACTCAAATCGTACCCGCTCAGTAGGAACCAACACGCATATCGTTCTGGCAGGTTTACGGAAACTTTATGGGGTATAGTCATCTCTGGTAATAGGGAGGAGTACTATCCCATACTCCATAATCTGGTAGTAGGCTTCCTTTTAAATAGATTTGATGAGGTCGGCATACACAACGTTGCGTATACTGACGACATAACAATTATGGCAAGAGGAAAGTACATGAACGTAATCATGTGGGTGTTCCGAGTGTTAAAGCAGTGATAGGTACAACGGAACCTGTCTGTAAATGCACAGAAGTCAGATCTAATAATCTTAACCAAAAAAAAAAGAAAGATCTAAATTTAATCTCTTTGGTGCTGAGCTCAAAGAATCTAAGGTAGTAAAATACCTCGGTGTATTCCTGGACTCGAAACAGACCTACTGAGGAAAAGATTGAAAAAGCTAACACGGCGCTACACCACTAGGACAGAGTATGTTGAAAATAGTGTGGTATCTCACCAAAATCAGCATACCGGATCTACACTATGATATGTTTCGGTGGTCTGGCAGCCGAACGCTACGTAAACGACTACTCAGCAAGGTACAAAGATTGGCATGTGCGGATGTCACAGATGCCTTTCGAACCACACCCAAATCTACGTTGGAAGTAATATTAGGATCTTAATATGATGAAAACCGCAGAAACAACAGCTCTTCAATTAGACCGTTATGGAAACTGGCATAGGACAGGTCTCATCCTAGGGCAAAAGAAAATTCTAGACTTCATAAAGCATGGGGTAAAGGTCCTTGTAATGCCCATGGATGCGTTAAACAAGTTTAGGATAATCGAAAGATATTACGATTTACTTATCTCTGAAGGGTCCGTTTACGTGGACTTGGTTGGATTCAGAATTGATGAGAGAGCTAGCGCAGGTATTTATTCGAAAGGAACTGGAACTTATGTCATCTTCAGCTATACCAAATGGAAAATTTGGTCGTGATACATGCACTGAGATTCCTTATAAGGCTTGACAATCAGGCGGTCATAAGGTGTACCTATGTCACGGGCGGAAATCAACATTTCTCTCTTGTTCGGATGTGTTCTTAAACTTAACGAGGAGGCGGCCTCTAATTTCTATGGCCCCGAACCCTTTACTGCCCTAGACAGAGAAATTTTGACGGGTTTGATTAATGCATAGGCCTAGAAGGAACATGAAGATAGCGGTGCAACAGATAGAGGCTGGTAGCACTGGTGGCAGACTATGGTGACTTTTAGCGACTGAGCTAGAAGATTCCATCTGCTGGAAGCTCATCAAGCGGATATCTACAAAAACATGCTTGCACTGATCCAGGATATCGGGGTAAGGGGCGACAGTAGGACGAACTGAGCTGGCCTTCACTAAGAGAGATTCGAAGAGGACGAAAAGGGACCCGCCTTAATGTGGACTTATTCATAAAATCCCTGCAGAGGTGGTTTTAGTGAATAAGAATCTCATACTAGCGGAGGACACGGTGTCCTCTGGAAGGTTTTTCCCTCTCCAACAACAAAGAAATAAAAATAAAATAGAGAGTAATCCTTAAAATTTGAAGCATTTTTAAATATTTGAGGCGCGAAAGCTATCACACAACACTATTGCAAAAATTTAATTCTTTATTACCCAAGAATATATCATAAAAGATGCTATAACGAAACAGATCAATCTGGAAGAATGCACTAAGCCTCATTTAAACAAAGTTGCTGACCACTTTTGTACAAAGTCACAGTTTTCCTAGAAACTGAATCTGAAACATTTATACAACTATAGGGTTGCCATCCAATTTCATCTGAACAGGACGGCGTTCCGATAAAAACCCCTAAAAATATCACAAAGTCCACCTTCCACCGACTTTCATTACTTCCGCAAACTTGAAACAAAAAGAAAATTTATGCTGTCCGTTGATGCGGAAGAATTTCAAAAAACTACTGCAACGCAAGTAGAGAAACAAAGAGGGAATTCTTCTATGGGAAAATCCCTGAGTTTGTCGTTTCGGACAACAAAAGTCGTCTAGTGAAAAACCCCAGTCATTCTACAGAGCACACTTGTTCCAGACAGAACTAGAAAGGGAGGTGGGCTACACTGCAACGAGTAATTTCATAAATTAAACTTTTGTGAAAAGCGAAAAGTAAATTTAAAAAATGCCAAAAATTTAATTTTCCGAAAAAGTTTTTCATGTTCCATATCGGTGGACAGTGTTTACTTGTGTTCCAATAACTGCCGGACTCTCTGGCAGAGTCCTACTTGGTGCTCCAAATACGAACGATGTTAGAGCGCGATTGTGACCATGCAATAATTCGTGCACATTGAAATGTCGCCTTGTCGATTCCCATTGGTGTCGTAGTGCAGGAATGGAGGCGACATGGCATAATGCAATGCATTTTCCGTTTTACTTAAATTCGGCATTAATTCATATGTGCGAAATGGTAATTTCATAAGTTGGGGATTCCATCCGGCAGGCAGGCAGGCAGGATACCCGCACGAGGCACGATCATGAATCACTCGCTCTACTGCCACCACTGTGGAAAGGAGTGGCAGGAGTTCGGTTCCGTTCCGGGGCTATTCAACGCAGCAGTCAGTGAGTTGCAGAGTCGTTTGGAGATGGCATAGAATTAATAAACAAAACGCAGAGAAGGAGCACAACGAGGACTCTTTTGGCAGGGACAGGCAAATGTTCAAATATGAGAACGCCGCTGGGATATTACTGGAATTGAAATTACACATAATTTGAGTTCGGAATCATTAATTAATTTGTTGGCCGTGGAAATCATAATGGAAAATGTATTTACATTTCCACTTGGACATGATACACGCTCGCCTTGGGTCACATTAGTGCAAATATTAAGGCACCAGTGTAACTTTATCTCGTCGCATTAATTGTTATTCATTAGGATAATTGGTCTCGTGACTCGGCGCCCCCCTCCCCCCACCACAAATGTCTTTCTAATTGCTTGCTGGATTTAAATTGGTTTAATAATTCCTCGTGTAACTATTATGTTTGCTCCGCGAATAATATCAGTTTATTTAGAATAATCGCTACCGTTGCTACCACCTTAATTTATTATCTTAGCAAACCTTGTAAAAGTTGCATCCTTTTTATTAATGCATGAATCCATTAACGCACTTTCGCAATTTTTCCGACATAGTTTGTTATAATGGGGGGGGGGGGGGGGGGGGGGGTGTTACAACTTTATTCTTGCGACCACAGGCATTTTTTAAGAATGTCGTGCAATGTACAACGTGAAAAGTTATATGATACAAAAGAAACAATATAAATTATCAAAAAATATTACCGGCCAAGTGTGAGTCGAAAACTCGCGCATCGCGCGTTCCGTACCGTACTAATTTCTAAAAAACTGTGTGAGGCATCGTCTTATTTTTTACTACTACTACTACTATTTACTACTACTACTACTTTACAAATCCTCTATCAACTCTAAATATTTCAGACAGACAAGCAATTTTGGAGAACCGTTTTGGAGATTTGTGAATTCTAAGCGTAGGACAGATGGATATCCCTTTTCGCTGAAATTAGGGGATAACGAAAGTACTGATCCTCTGGCCATTGCAAATTGACAGTTTTAGGACCACTTTTGGTGAAATTAATGCAATCATGCAACATATTAATAGTTTGGCTGATAATTTTTCCGTGTGGACCAGATGGGATTAATATTTGTTTGCTAAAGAATTGTTCTTGTCCTACCCTAAGTGTGAAACCTTCTCGCAGCCGCTCGATTCCTCCCACGACCGCCAAACCTACGTATGACAGTGTATCCTTGGCCACCAAACCTGGACCCATCCCTCAGGACATCTCAGTCCACCGCAACGACCTCGGAGCGCAGCATGACCTCCTCAACGGCGCCCTATAGAGAAAGATGGACTGCCCATAAGATACTCTGTAGACTTGACACCATCTCTCAGGATAAGCTTACACTGGAGGACAAGTCGTTTGGACTGGGCAAAGAACCTCTTGTCGGTGGAGTAAGTGATAATGTGTTGGTCTATCAATCCGGCGGCCACAGGTTCGAACATCAAGGAGTTTCGGGAACTAGAGAAAAAAAGAAACTCTTTAGCCAAAACAAGAATTTGACCTAAGTAGCTGCGTTCGTCAGAGGAGCACCAACCACCTTCTAAAAAGAACAGAGCTAGCTCGCCCCTTTCTCTTTTAGTCTAAGTCTTTTAGCGATATCGTGAAAGATAACTTCCCCCGGGCGATCCATTTCCTGTGGTATTTTCCCTAAAGGTTGGAAAATGTCCCTAATTATTCCTCTTCGTAAGAAGGGCAACGAATTCGATTAAGCCAATTATCCAACGGTTGCTAACTTGTGTTATATTGCTAAGTTTTTTGAGGCTCTTGTATACCGTGCACTTTGTTTTCATTGTAAACCCTTTTTAGGTTCTCTTTTCAGTATGGTTTTATGAAAGGGAGGTCAACGACAACTGACCTATTAGAATTTTCTAACTTCTGTATCTCGGCAATCGAAGATGGTAGGCAGATTGACTACATATTCACCGATTTTAGTAAAGCTTTTGACAGAATTAATCATGCAGTTTCGATTTATAAGTTTTCTGCCGTTCGATTCCCGTCTTTGTTTGTTAACTGGGTTCGCTCGTATTTGTCGAGTCGCACTCAAAGGAGTATCGTTCCGCGGTTATCTTTCCAATATTATACACAATTTCTCTGGTGTACCTCAAGGCAGCCACCTTGATCCACTCTTATTTATTATTTACATCAATGATGTATCCTCCGTTTTGTCTAATACGAATATTCTTTATTATGCTGATGACGGCAAGATTTTCCGATTTGATGACCATATTGACGCCAGTTTTACAAGGCAAATTTAACGTTGGGTGTGCTAAGGAGTTTGACGACCCACATATCACACGGCTCCTTTATTGTTCGTTTGTTCGACATATTCTCGAGTATGAATGCTGCGTTTGGTCTCCATTTTACGATATTCACGTCAATCGTGTTGAGGCAGTACAACGGCGGTTTGTGCGCTTTGCTCTTCGTGGACTACCATGGAACAATCCACTAATATTGCCCCTTATCCGAGCAGACTGAACCTTTTAAAACTCGATTCTCTCGTAACTTGACGAAATATTTTTGCACATGTACGATCGTCACACAACAACTACTAATAGTTGCAAGGTTCCATTTTCGGGGCATCATCTAACATTTCAGGAATGTAGAATATTAAAAAAAATATATATATATATTTTTGGACCCTTTCCATCTAAACTTAACAAGTAAATTTCAATGGCTAACTGAAGACTCCTTACAATAACAAATAAAGCTTTGACGGACGCTAATAGCAGTAGAAGTCAAGAATTACAACTTCTAATGAAAGTCGGAAAGCTAAATAAGCTCGAATTCGGAAAGTCTAGTCCTCTTAATATAAAAGTAGACTTATATCGTTTTTTCCGGTGACTCGTAGATATTTTCTTTGATTGAGAGAAGTCTACGTTAATTTTAAAGTTTTCTTTAATGAAGTAATGGGAAATGCATTAGTTTTACGTTAATTATTTTACAACTCTGTCTGAAAGCAACGAATTCATACATAGACTGTCTCTGACTGTCCGCAATCGTTTACTTTTTCTCTCCGTGGCATCAATGTCTCAGTCTGAGCCTGGTCGCATTTGGGAATGGAAGCCATTTCGAAGATTAGTTTGTTCCATCTTGTCAGACATTGTGCAGTCTCCGATAAAATAAACAAAATGAAACCATTCGACCAGGAGAAGCTTTCAGTGAAAATTGAATTGTATTTTCCTTGGAAAAACTGGGGATACTGCTAAAATGTTGTTCCATTGGGGACGTTTCTTTTTTCTTTAGATTTGCCAGGAAAATGTTTAAAGCAACGATTTTTTTAGACTTCACATTTGTTTCGATACGACAAATCTGTGGACATTAGTGACTATTGTTTATTTCGCTACAAGACATTGTTGCTTTGTTGGATTTTAAGGCTTCAGACTTAAAGGAAAGAATATTCAACAGGTGGGCGATTTAAAAGTAAATGATTTCAGTAATTTCGGGCATTTAACAAATTTGGGGCATCGATTTCTCTTTAATTTACTGTAAATAAGCTAATTCTTAATTACACTATTTAAGGCAGTAAAAACTGTAAAACAGTAGAAATAATAGTTAGTTCTGGTAATAATGTTAGAGTTTCCCTAAAAGAGACGGCGTACTTCTTGACTGATGCCAAAAACTTATTTACCTCAGATGGAGTTGAGCCTCCAAAATGTAAAACATAAACAAATGTGAACAACAGCATGAATAACAAACTGTAGATGCTCCATTTAAGTGTCCAGTAATATTAAAAACGCCTCCAATATCATTAGCAGACCTACACATGCGGTTAATAGGCTCGAACATGCCATAATTAGTACGCGAAAAAGCAATCTGCAAAGGTGATCGATTGCGTAGGGAATAGGACAGTTCTCTAGGCAATATTTTGGAAGCTCGTTCAGCGCTGTCTAGCTTTGCCTGCAGAAACTGGTGCAAAAATATCAAATCAAGTGTAACAAGTTGCAGCAACCCTAAGCGCTCCAAATAAGATGGCAGAATAAGAGAGTCACTCAAAGGCAGAGTACGTAGAGCCGATCTCACAAATCTGCGCTGGACGGACTCGAAACGTTTTAATGTGAGATCCGTAAAACGGAGACCAAACCTGTCTAGCATATTAAAGTAGTGGTCTAACCAGGGACGAATAAAGATGGAGTCTTATATGAGGGCCTCGAGAAGGACATAACCTGACATTTCCCGATGTTCAGCAAGATTATTTATTGTTGCAGCACCACCCATAGAGTTGTGCAACTCTGATTGCAAAATCTCACAATCAGCTTTAGATTTGAGTGGGAGAAAAATCTTAATATCGTTAGCATATATAAGAACTTTATATCTTTAAAGCAAATACGAAATATCATCAATAGAAAAGATGTATAACAATAGACCGGGATGACTGCCCTGGGGAACGCCAGAACGAGCCACACTGCGACGTCTTCAAAGACTGTGCAAAAGGTGAAGAAGCACTTGAAGCGAAATTCACCGTCTTGAAAGAGCGAAGGAAAGTATGGAGGTAATGGTCAAAAATGGCAAACTTAACGACAATTTGTTCATTGATGAAAGGATATTTGCTGTTGAGCAATTCGTAAACAAGCAATATGATCGAGTTTACTTACGGGATCGTTCTCCAAACAATTTGGATCATTTACGACCATATCGAACCCAAAAACCGGCCGCGCTGATGATATGGGCTGGGATAACGGTCACAGGACGTACCCTACTGGTATTTGTACCGACAGAAGTTAAAGTCATCCTATCACCTATCGAGAATTAGTTTTCGAAAGTTGCCTGAAATCGTGGACAGCCAAACACTTCTTCAGAAACAAGCGCTGGATTTTCGAGCAGGAATGAGCATCGGCGCAAAAAGCCACAATAAACCAAAAATGCTGCATCAAAACTTTTGCCGCTGTGTTCGCCTCACCTCAATTCCATAGATTTCTCGGTGTGCCACGTCAACACAGTTGAACTACTGAACAAATCACTTCTAGAGAATAGCCCAGAATAGACATTAACAGCTGAGCATTGGTGGTGTAGACAAACTAAAACTTAACACAGTAGACATAAGGAAAAATTTCGGGAATTGTACTTTTTCGCAGTATTTCTCGCAAAATATATTAAAATCTTAAATTGAATTTTACTTTAGATTAACCTACAAATGTTCTGAACATGTGAACACGATAAAAAGTGTCTCTCTTAAACAATTTTCATGTGTTTTAAATGGAAAACTGTCGTGTGCTCTTTTTATTGAAGTATTGAGCTTAAAATGCGTCAATGACATAAGCATTTCTCTTTGGTTTTGGTTATCTACGCGCCTACCCTTATTTGAGCCGTCGGTGTAGGAGTCATACACGCGTGTCTATGACAACTTCGTGTGCATCTTTTTCGAACCGAGATACGATGGTCCTGATAGCTGTAAACGTTTTCTTCTAAGTAAGGATTTCAACTAAATTTCTTGTCTAGCAAAATACTTAAGTCGTCGATGGAGAAAGTAATAACATGTCGGCCTTCCATCCCTGATGCCAAAGGTTCGAACCCACCGTCGGCGACTCATGGTTATGTTCTCCTCGCAACAGATTACGATAAAAAAGTAATGTCGGCGGTTCAGGCGTTCAGGTTAAAATTGTGGGTCTACTTGCAATCGTTGTCTCGAATCGAATAAAGTTGTTCTCCCGCCCCGTGCCACCCAGAGGAACTAAAGAGAGAGAGCGAGAGGGAGAATACCTAAGTAACTATTTTACTGTATTGATCGATTCTCACTGGTTAATCCAATTTCAGTCTAAAATTATTAATTACTACGCGATAATGCGTCTTTGCTAGTAAAAAAATAATGTGAAAAATAAAAACAGTGATAGTTTCCATTGTTTTCAGGGTAGAAAAAATACTTCTTATTAGTTTCACAAATTTAAATTTTAAGTTTACTTGCTCTTATGATTTAAATACTATTTGCAGTTTGCAATTTTATTTCCTCGACTGTGTTTCTAATTATATTATATTAAAGCCAACGGTATATAAATAAAACTAAAATAATTTCCTTCAAACCGTTGGTTTAAACCAAGTTTGCCATTAAATCGGGGGTAGTAACGGGGTAGTAATACCATCAAAACAGGATAAAGTTGCTTGGCACTCGTCATAAATATTGCCAATCAAATATTAAAATTCCTACAACAAAAACATAAACAACTTAACGGGCAAAAGAAAACCATGAAGGACGAAGACCAGTCATTGAAAGGCGAATCAATTTCGATAGTAATTAATGGTAATGAGAGCAAATGCAGGTGATAATACGAATTATTTATGACATCATTTCGTCCATAATTACACGGAACTGAAGTAAGAAATTACCTGAGGACTGTCCAATCGATCCAGTGATGGCCGCCGAGAATATTCTTCGGGGGGTAGAATTTGTTGCTGACACTGTTGCTGTTGGCACTGTACACCTGGTGGAGGCGGTGGACTTATTGATTGACACGGACTAGCTGGACACGGGCTGTGGCAAGGACTACTACAACGACTTCGACATGTTGGACTATAGCATGTGGCTGCAGGTGCTGGAGGTTCCGATTGTGGTACCGTATTTACTGGAACTGCTGTGCATTGTGTGGTTCGTCGCGGCGATCGACCTCGATCAACAGTCGTTGCACTCCAGTACCCCCAAGCCATTTTTCCTCTTTTGATAGGCTTTCTCTGCTTTGCAATTTGTTGAGATGCTAAAACACTTTTCACACACTCGCACCCTTAATTTTCTACTTTTTTTATTACAAAAAATCTCATTTAAAACCTCTTACACTCAATGTCTTTCTCTGCAATGACGCAACAGGCTAGAACCCTTGGCAAAGACAACAGTGACAACACACTTTCACTTGTTATATTACGTGCGAGAAATGCATCGCTCTGAGCTTCCTGTACAGCATTTTCAGTTGACGTAGAAATTTTTGTATTTTAAATTATTTTTTAATCTAAAAGCGAGAAAAATAAAATTTGAGTCGGCAGTCATCTCTTTTCATGCATAAAACATTGGCGAACGGAGCATACATTTACCCGAAACGAATAAGCCCTGGGACCTGAATGGCCTGCCCTGCCCCATGAACTTCTTCGGAGTTGTAAATAAATAATCACCGTGAGCACCGAGTCTCGACACATAGCCCTGCGTCTGTGTATGCCACCTATGAACTATTCATACACTAGCCCTGCAACCAGGTAGCTATCCAGGGCTGGTTTCAAGTGTTTTCACTTGCATGATTCTGTTTGCTTAGTCTGATGAGTTCCAGGATTAGTTTATGTGGTTTTTCAAAGAGGTGGGGTGCTTCCATGGATCGCACTAAAATTCTACACTATCGTGTACCTATGACTTCCTTTTAACCCTCTCCCTTCAGTACTCAATAAAGAAATAGCATGAAAAAAACGTCTGAACAGGCACTAAATCTATAGCAGATGAACTTAAGTCGACAAAGCTGTGCACTAAGTGAAAGGATGCAACATTTCGGGCATAGAATTTAAAATCCCGGAAGATACAGGGTCCCGTGATAGTTCCGCCTTGGGCTTTTTTTCTGTTACCACCCGTTATCCTTTTATAGTATACGAGGGATTCTGGTCAAAGGATGTAGATTCCTCTTCTAGGCATTAAACCACAGAATTCTTTTAACTTGAAAAAATATAAGCAATGCAGGCTTTTTCCTGGCCGTTCTTCTGCTTTTAATTACTCTCATTCGGAATATAATGGCACAACAAGGATGCTGTTGAACAGGTAAAAGAATTAGGGCTTCAGATCGTTAGCGAAAGATTTAAATTGTTTTCAAAACATCCAGTGAATGGCTTATATGTATTTAAGCAACTTTTATACAAAATAAGGAAAAACATGCGTGTTTAAGGGGTGAATATTGCGTGTCATGAAAAATCTTGCGGTAATACCTTTCGAGCGATTCTTGAGACAACTTAACCTCAAAAATAGAGATAATCGTATACTTGTCGCTGAATAGGTGCTTGATCAACTCATGAATAAATCGCAAAAACGAAGGCGTCAGTCATCCCGATACAATTCATCGCAACAGACACAGATTTTATTACTTCCTGAGCACCGTCAAATACGGTAGGATGAATTCTGCCTTGAGATGAGTTGTTCTTTTGCATGACATGTATGAATTGTCCTAGGGTGAGTTGGCTTGGCGTAAATATTACACTTGACTTTAAAACATAGACAAAGCTTCGGAGATGACCTATGAGGCTGTGGCACAACTTGGGCGAAAACGTAAAAGAAAAAAAAGGAGGGGGGAGAGAAAAAGTGAAGGATTGGACAAAGATGTCGATGCACATTCTCTTTGAGTAACTGCGTATAATACTCTAGAAAAAAAACAAGACGATAGTTTGTTCCACATTTATATAGTTCTGCTCAAGAGGAACTTTCGAAATTTTAATGTTCATGTATGATCGGTGTATGAAAGGTGACTTGCGGTGAATTGAAGGTGCGGTTTAAGAGCGTAAAAAGGCACCATTGCCTTACGACAAATGTGCGAAGAATCTGCATTATCTAACGTTCCCTTAAGTAAAGTATATAAATGGTGAATTTTATTGAAGACTGGAGATCCTGCGAAGAATTGATTCCTTTACACGCACAACACAATATGCATGTAGAGCTTCCAAAATCATATCGACTTAATAAGTATAACCATATAACCAAACTGCACCCGCAAATTAGTCCAATCACCCCCCCCCCCCCCCCCGGCACCTTAGAGTTTACCTCAAAAAAATGAACAAAGACTGCCTTACATAACCTTGTTTTTTTTATGATAATGCCAAAGCTCAGGGGATGCCCTATGATACATAGCACATCCTTGCAGTTCAACCTGCTTATCGTGACATACAAGGTGCTTTCGACAACACTAAGTATAGGTTCATATCTAAAGCTCTCGCACGAAGGGGTCTAGATTTACATACTGTAAAATGGATGGATGCTATTTGAAAAGGCGAGAAATAAAATCCAGTCTTGGTAAACCTATATGTGCATTAGGGCGGCTAACGGGTGGCCACAAGGTGTTCTGTCACCGCTGCTCTGGTCACTGATCACTAGCTTGGTTACCGGACGACCTTGCAATTATTATCTCAAAGAAGTTCGATTCGACTGTCACTGATTTAATGAGATCAGCTCTGCGTACGGTTACTGACTGATATATAAAATAAATGGAGATCTTACTGTTAACCCTGCCAAGGCACCCTTTGGACCTTGGCCCAATTTCGATCCAAGACACGGTTATTGCGTACGCCAATGAGGTCAATTACCTGGGCACTCTGCTTTAAAATAATTTAGTTGGAACTCTCACCTTGATGTTACACGAGCAGTATGGGCATGTCGAAAACTCTTCGGAAGTACTTGATGTCGCCCCGGAGAGGATTTTCTAGTTATACACTACGATTGTCAAAACAATTGTTTCCTACTCCGTCTGGCAGCCTAAAATTCAAAACCGGTTGGCAATTGACAAAAGAGAGCTAACGTATAGTATGTCGGTTAGTGACAAGGGCCATGTGTGTATCGTAAGGGACCACATGATTAACGAACGAATGGAACATGGTACCGGTGCTGTTGTCATTTGACAACAAAGTTAATCCTCAAAGTTATATCCTTGCGGAGTTTTTCTTTAAGACTTACGAAGGAGTGCTTCGACACCCTCCAACTACTGGCTACTTACAGGGCCACGTACTCTTGGATAACAGATCACTCGCAAATTATGAAAGGGTCTCGAGCCCTATTGCTGTCTCAGCTGGTCGTCGGCAAGAGATGTGAAGGAAGATTGGAAGTCAACGGCTACTATACTGACGAAATGTCCCCGACCAGACTTTTTGCTTACAATGATACCAGTAAAAGAGGACCCCAGGCTGCTATCAGGATACCTATCCGACCACACTGTGGACTATGACAATTTTTATCGAAAACATCATTTTATTTCACCGCCCGACTGCGACAAACCCACGGTTAATATCTGCTGACAATGGTGGTAAGGTCGGTGGTACGGAGTTCACTTCAAATTATAGGTCATCTTTTTTTATGAACTACATTAGATGTTAATACATCTTTAAAGAAAAATGTTTATAAAACAGTAAAAGAATAGATCAATCAGACAGAAACTAATCTGACTTAAAGCCTAAAAGGTGTCTGATAATCCGCAGATGTTCTGCGCTCACTTGTCCTACTTCCTATTGGTACAAACGTGAATGCACTTTTTCTTATCCAGCAAGCAATGAAGACGATACTTCCTACTTCCATGCTCCTTGGGGCAACATAACTGATAATAACAACCTTGCAAACTGCTTGGAGCGATATTACATATTCCTTTTCCTATTAGGTGGGGGGTCGCCCTATTTAAGAAAACTTTTAAGAACAATAAACACGCACACTGGCTGTTCGGTTGTTGTCGTCGTGCAGCAGCAGCAAGAGGCACTGCAGTAGTTGCGCTGCGTTGCATTAACTCAAGTGGTGCTGCAGTTATAACTAAACATGAAAAGTGTACATAAACTAACAAGCACAATACTACCTTTTGCTGGGAAATCTTTTTTGCCATGGATTTTATGCGTTTGTTTTCTTTGTATTTTTTTTATGGCCTTTTTACATTACCGCTGCATGACTGAACAACATTTGAAAAAACTTCGTAGTCAGCCCTTTTCCTCTAAGTTAAAGTTATTAATCAAAGCACTTTTAAAAATGTTTTCGCCAACATTTGACCCCCCTCTCCCCTAAAACCATGACCCATTTTTGAAAAAATCTTACCCGACCTCTTAATAGCCCTATTTACGTCGAAAGTCGCAAAATTATTAATCGCAGGTCGAAAGTTTAAACTTTGAAAATGGCACCGAAAATCCTCAGCACGGACAAATCCATCACAAAATCCATAAATATATTTATTGGATTGAAGGTATATACTGTACCCGGCTGGGTCCGGAGGAGCGCTTCACTATCACCTTTGGGCCCCATTCCTTTTAACCGCACCGCAGTACCCACGAATGTTAAACTGGTCTTGGCGAGCTCAATTCAAACACACCACCAGCACCACTGACAAGCAAGCAAGCCCTTCAGCTGTAGGCAAATATAGTACGGGTAAAGTAAATTAGGCCTCAGTCTTTAATTATGTAGCCTCATAGGCGTGGTAAGCGTTCCACTACCTCCGTATAATTTAAGACTGCAATTATACAGAAGCAATTTAGCAAGCACTGAAATTGGGAAAGAGCGAAGCTATCGTTTGGGGTTTAGATAAATCTCACCAATTTCGGGATTAACATGCATGAGATGGCAAACATAATTCGTTATAAGAACTAATGAAATGCGCTATAATAGGGGTATGATTTAAGTTAGTCTTCCCGCCACCCGGGACAAGCAATAAATTAAGGCAGGAACTTGACAAACTCATAGGATCGTCAGTAAAATATGAACGACGGTGACTGAGGATTGGTAAATCATTTCATTAATTTATGCGATTTGTAAAGGATTATTGCTACTTTGACTCTTCTGAAGACACAAATTTTCTTTTACGGCTGCCTAATCATAACTAGCTTTGCAAGAAACATTAAAAGAAATTTAGAAAAATCGCAGCATAGAGTTAAGGAAACAAAATAGAGGAATGTTTACGACAATATTTGCAGGTAGTCTTTACCCGGAGAAATAAAAGAAGCTATATTTGGATTGTCGTGTTAAAAATCCAGGATTCGAATAAAAAGGTTTCATTCCCCCTACGAATTTATATAAGACATTTGAAAAAACGCACACTGAATATATGCGCTGCAAAAGTGCACTCTTGGTGATTCCCAGCTCACCTTGAGGAACAGCCCTCCTTCTGGGCAAGATTAGGTAGGCTTATAACCCAGATTGAATTTGTGATAACGAGTTTTAGCTATAAACATCGGACTACGATCGGACTATGGAACGTGAGAACTCTGTGGGACGAGTGTCAATACGTGAATATCACGGAGGTGGAGCAGGAAAATGACCCTGTATAAAATAAAGATCTTAGAATTAAGTGAAACTAGATGGAGAGGAAGTTTCAAGTTTATATCACCAACATCTGAAACCTTTTTGCCTTACTTTAGCAAGGAAGAAAACTAGAAACAACGCCAATGTAGGTGTAGGCTTTTTGTTTAACTAAACCCTCTGATCACTATTGGACTACTCACCAATATGCGACGACCGAATAAGCGGATATGGTAGAACAACAAAAGAGGCTTTCTATCAACGCCTTGGCGACACCTTTGATAAGGTTCCTAAAGGTGATACAAAGATAGTTATGCGGAGTCTCAACACCAATATTGGTTTCAGCAATATCGGCATGGAACACGTAATGGGGAAATTTGGATTTGGAAATTGAATTTTGTATCCTTGTGGCGTGATATCCGAATCCTTGATAAAACATAAAAATGCCATTCAACATCCTGTGTTTCTCCAGATGGCAGAACTTAGAACCAGATTGAGCATATTGTTGTTTCGAAAAGTTGGAGCGTCATAACATCGACGAATCCATCGACCCAAAATGGAAAAGGGCGAAGGAATGCTTTACGAGCTGTGATACAGAATACGTGGCAGGATTTGACAGCAGAAGACAACCATGGATCAGTGACGCCACATGGTCAAAAATACAAGAAGGGAAGCAGATTGCAGACCGCATTAATCTGTCGTTGCAGTTAAACATCAGTTTCCTACAAAAAGGTGTCCAATATAGTGTAAGACGTGACAATCCCAACTACATAAACGCACTAGCAGAAAAGACGGAACAAGGAGCCTATCGCGCTGGTAGATGAGATCTATACAAAATTGACAAAAAACTGGCAGAAAAGACTAATGCAACTAACCAATCTGTAAAAGATACCGACGGATCCTTAATTGTTACGGAAGACCATCAAAGAGAGAACATTTTGTTGAAGTCCTGAACAACACCATTGCACCGTCGAATACCTCTTTATCCGAACCTGAAGAAAAATCGGCTATGGCCAACATTAATATTAGACTTTAGAGAAAATTGGAGGTGGCGGTCGCAATTAAGTCTATGGACCTTGGTAAGGTGACACGGACTGATGGAATATCAGCGGAATTATTTAAGACGGATCCCATTGATGCAGCTGATATTCTTCTCCCCGTAATCCGCGTAATTATGAAGATTCCCAAAAAAGGGTACCTGAAGAATTGTAGCAATTGCCGTGGTATCTGTCTTTCAACTGCCGTCTCCCATGGACGGCAAAATTCATCTTAACGCAAATCAAGCACGTCAAGGACCGAACTCTTAACGATGAATAGGCAGGCTTTCGTGCGGGTTTCTTCTGCAGCGACTACATCAACACCCTCCGAATTGCCATCGAGCAATAGAGATATCCTTTACATCTAATGTTCGTCGATTTGGGAAGGCGTTTAACAGCGTTGATAACGAGAACATATGGCAGTTTTTGGAAAGGTATCGAAAAAAAAATGATCATACTTAGGAACTCAATGTCACGCATTCTGTCACCCTTGCTTTACCTGCATACTGTCATCCTTGCTTTACCTGATTGTCATTAATTATGTATTGTGCATCGTCTTAGATGGCCATCGCGATGGAGGGGAGGGACTCTTTTTAAACACCGATGATGTATATCTTCTATCTAATAAACAAAATCATATGTCCGAATCCCTGAGTGAGCTTGGACTCCAGGAAACATGTTGAAATTTATCTTGAAGGGTAGCAAATACATGTGGATAAAATTTTTTACCTCGAAATCATTTGGCGGAGTTACATTTAATATTCTTGCTGAGATATTTCGTAATAAAAGCATCTCCAAGCGCACAAAACTGTTCAACCTGGAAAGTGACGTCCTAAATAAGATCTAAGCTACAAGCTTTTCTCAACCAACATCCATTTATCAACGAAGACCTATATAAACTCACAGACCAAGACGGGAGACATACATAAGTGTTTAAGGACAAGAGTGGCATTAAGAGAAGAACTAAACAAGATCGTTCATCAACATCAGGATCTAGATTGGAACCCGAACGGGACCCCAGGAATTAGACAACCACACAAGACCTGAAGAAAAGCAAAGAACTCAGATTAGAAACTCGTGGCAAGAGTTGAAGGCGTTGGCGCAGAACTGGACCAGATGGAGAATCGATCTATAGATGCCCTATGTCCCAAAAGGAGTTAAAGAACTAAAGAGAAGCCAAACTATTCGTTAAGGTAGTTAGCAATGAACAGATCTAATAAAAAAGAGTCGAACAGCCTCAACCAACTCAACGTTCTAGATTGGAACCCACCAGTTACAAATAAGTAACTTTGGTAATAGAGAAAACTAAACTGCACTATCTCATTGACCGAATTTTTTAGATCAGGGAAAACTTGGAAGCAAATACATTTGAAATAATTCAATTCTGAACTAAGTTAAATAAAGCAAAGCCTGTAATCCTGTAAGATGGTCCCAAGCTGCAGCATGCGGAATAGTTAAATTTGTTCACTATTTCCAAAGATTAAAATAAATGGAACTTTCACTAGAAACTGAAGATATGGAGGCCATGGAACTAAATGGATTTATGTATTTCATTTTCACGAAAATGTACGTATACACAAAAGCTTCAAATAAAAATAATCATGGGAGAAAAAAATGAAATATTAACAAGTTCTCCCACTTCCTGCTGTTTTGTGGTGTAACAACAGCAGAGGACATCGGATTCAAGGAGAAACTCAAGCCCTTTTCACTGTATCTTGGAAGATTTATATTCTACCTTCAGACACAATGACTTGTTTTCTTCCTCCTTTACAATTTATTTCCTGCTACTCCCTCTATTTACACCCTTACAGTGCTCTATGACATCTAAGGCAGGCTGCCCGGCATTATTACAAAAAAGAAACGATTGTAACACAAAAGCGAGCCCGTTTTTTTAATTGTTTCAGAACATGAACAATTCAATTTGCACAATTCCTTGAGATTTAGGTTACAAGCAATTATGAAAATAGCTGTGTTAAGGAGAGTGTTGTCACATCAGTTCACTTGAATGTGTCTACAGTCCCCATTTGATGACAGGCTGTGAACTTAATGCACGGTTTGCAAAGAGTGGGATATATATAGCTGCTTGACAGACTCGAAGAATCCTAATGGTACTTGAACCCATTGCGAGCATAGTTCCGATTTCAATTTAGATAAGTTGATGATGTTGGTTTCATTCAGAGAAATATTGAATCTTCGATGCAATTAGGAACTAGGAGGTTTTTGTAAATTGTGGGATGAGAGTACATCGATATCACTCCACGTAGCTTCGCTGAGCTCACATCCACGCTCCCCACCTTCTTTACAGAGCAATTCAGTTAAAGCAATATACGCGTATACAAGCATGTAATCAAAACTGCACTGCAGAAAAGCGAATTTGTTCTAAAACTTCGCCTTACGCTCAAGTATCAATCGAGTCTTTTAAGCCGCGCCTTAGTCTTACAAAAATTCAACACTTTCGTGAGAAGACATTCCAATATCATGTGGTCTATTTCACACAATTCCCAATACGGCACAAAAGCCACATATACGGCATGACAACAATACCGTTTTGTATATAAGGCCAGGGAGTTTCTGCCGTGTTCTTTCTTATATGGCGAAATTCCAACACAAAATTGTTAACACTCGCTTTCAAAAAGCCAAAAGTCAGCTAATAAAATCATTCGTTGCCTCCAGAAAACAAATATCTTCACTTCCGCCATCTAATTTTCTTCCGTTTTAGGGAATTCCTTGGCGAAATTTACTGCCACAAATTCATAAGGTTAAGGAAATACTCCAAAAATTCGCTAGCAAGTTGCATGAAACAGAAACAAAACTTGAAAATGTGTAACAATATCAACAGTCGACTGTATCCAGGTGGGCCCACCTGTAAGTAAATATTCACACAGCACCCTACATACTCGATGATATGTATGAGCATACTATTTGCAATATGAATTTACTCTCAAATACCTAAATCCCATTCCCAGAGGTGTAAATTTGCCATCAGGGTTGGCTGACTTCAATTCTGGAGACGTTTCACACTACCTCCAACGCCATTGCTGCCATTGCCACCTTCTTATGCTTATGAAGTTGGGTTGGTGCATAGGGAAATTTCAGCCTTGAAGTGGTCTTTGAGAGTACGGAGGACATTCGAAGCTTCTTCGAGCTATTCCCTTCTGTGAGGTACCGCAAGGGAAAAATCTATGTACGAAACTTATTAAACCTACAACAACAATACGAATATACATATCTATAGCATTCAGCCATGTAGGAATAATGGTGATACCTACAATTGTACGATTGTATTTGGTGCTATTTGGCCTTGTTAGTTGGTGCTGAGTGTGTAAATGATAACCAAAAGCTGACTACATTGGCAGCATTGACAATCTTCCAGGCAGCATCACACTATAGGTAGGTCGACGTCAGAGACGTTGCTGGGCTTGCAAGCAAATTGTGCAAATTATAGTTCAGTGAAATCTACCAGAATTCTGTCGTGTTTTGAGGCTCGTTAAAGTGTTAAATTGCGGCAAATCGACTGCAAAGAGAAGTGGATTTACTTTCATACCAATAAAGATAAACAAAAGGTTGTCGTCCCTAGGTCCTTGTCAGCGAGTTTTCATTACCTTGCGAGAACGATAAATTCGCTAACGAAGAAGAGGTGCTTAAAAATTTACACACGCAAATGACTGACATGCAGTAGGAACTTGGGGAGCATTTAGCATGTATGGGTGGATTTTATTATTTTGAATAATTATCTTTCTTTGTACACTTCAGAAAAAGTTGGAGCCCTAGACCGATGATGACTGATTATAAGATAAAAAAAATCTTCGAGAAATTTGCTTTTTAGTGTTCCGTACCATAATTGAAAATAAAAACTGGCCAAGTGCGGGTCGGATTCGCGCCCTGAGAGTTCCATACTATCGAAAACCCTAAAACGTATATAGTAAGAAATTATAATCATGTAGGGGGAGGAAATCCAAAGCGAAAAAACGTTTTCTTTTTCAGTGTCATCGAGTGAAAGCTAGTATGCGCACGAGTATGTTTTCACAAGGCTGAAGAATTAAAGCGTGACAAGGTCTCTTCTCTCTCTCTCTCACTTAGTTAAAATCTTTTTTAAAAACAATCACGGTACGGAACATTAATTACGCAAGCCCAACTCGTATCGACAGCCGACCACTACAGTGTGTTTTAAGCAGACGTCCTGGATATTTAAAAGACGACAAGAGTATTGCTGGCGCAGAAGGACTGACAAATGCGTAGTGACATATGACCATGAAGGTGTTCGACACAAACACGACTAAGTCACAGCTGGTGCGTAGTTGCCCCCAAGGTTTGGGGGCTTTACACAAGGTTATTCTTTGTTGGGTCATACATAGGGTAATGAAGCGGCCGATGTTCTGGCGAAGAAAAGTTCGCAGCCGATCAACCGACCTGTAATCTCAGAAAAATAACGAATTTCCGTGATATCACTGCGGTTATAAGGAATTACTTTCGTTCGCATGAGCTTCCTGTCAACAGCTTCTGTCGGAATTGCTTAGACGAGAAGAAAGTTGAAAGCGGATTGGTCAGGAGAAGATTTCAGACATTTGGCAAACACTTCCTTAAGGGACTTGAAGAGTAGCATCGAGCTAAAGGACCTAACCAGGTCCCTCAACAGTTGCGGTTGGTTCAATTAATCCCCGCTTAGTGATGATAAATAGATTTAGATGAGGTTAGTGGTATCACAACGGATTACATTAAAGTCTGTGTGAGGCAACCGGTTACAATCCGGTGGCCACCAACGTGGCCAAATGTATTACATAATTGATACCCGCCAACAATTTTAATTACGCCATAGGCATTTTGCTATCACGGAAGCATAGTTACAGCAGACGGCGGAGTGCAGGCTTACATCAATAAGGCTCGAGTTCCATTTGATACTCTTGATGAGATATGGCGCAATAACAACATTTATAGACGCACAAAATTCCGCATCTTTGAATCGAACGTAAAATCTGTTCTGTTGTATGGCTGTCAGCATGGAAAGTGACATGTCAAATAACATCTTAGCTATTGGCATTTGTCGAACGGGTTCTCTGGCGCATCTTTCACAACCATTGGCCGGAGGTCATTACCAACGAAGACACACACAGCCTTACAGGCCAAGACGGGATAGGCACTAGTGTTCACAAGCGAAAATGGCAATAGATAGGGCGCACGCTAAGAAAAGAGCCAAACAACATCGCACAACAGGCTTTAGATTGGAACCCCTACGGAACCCAAGGAAGACGCCGAATTGGACGACCGCGCAACACATGGAGAAGATCCGTCGAGAAGAAAGGCATCCAGATCAACAAATCGTGGCAACAGTTAAAGGCGTTGGCGCAAAACTAGACCATGTGGAGAGTCAGCGTAGTAGACGCCCCACAAGAGATTAAAAGACCCAGAGGGAGAGATGTCTTCTATAGTTCAAGAATTTATCTTATGACATTTATCATTGATTTGGAGTATTACACAAGTGTTATTCGAAACATATAGTTATAGAGTAATTTGACACCATTTCCACTAAGCTGCACCTTACATATAACAGCTGCCCAAGAATGATAAGATATTCATGCAGAAAAACTTGGAAGTTTCTGATTCATAAAATTGATAATCCGATCAAAATGTAGCTTGTAGAAATATATTCAGTTTGCCAGGTCAACCCTGCGGGTTTCGAACGCCCTTGTTTTCTCGGTTTCTAAGAGCCCCACAGAGCACTGATTTTTGTTCGGCCAAAAGTTTAATCGGTTACTTAATTAGTATTAAGACTATATTGAGTGGACACACCCACCGATTGTCAATCGACCGATTAAAAAGTTTAATGGGCTACCCGACACTCTTTCAATTACAGAGTTACACTAGGCTGACGCTAGATTTTCAAATTATAAAAAAGACCTTCTAATTAGTCCAAACTCGTCAGCGTATATCCAAGCAACTGAAGTTTCCCAAGGCTACCTCTTTTTAGCCACGGTTAGAACGCTCCCCAGACTAGATCCCTCAAGGTCTTCCAGTTTGGGACCTCAAAAAAATTCTACAAGACTTCGAATACTTTAGATCACGACTTGGACCTCCCACTCACCGAGGAACAGTCAAACTTAATTTGAAGAACCAAGAAGGAAGTACTTTTACCAACAACTCAATAACCCGAACTGAAAGAAGCAGCACAACATCTCCCGTTGGCCATCGAAAAAACTGCAGCTGAACATCAACCATCTCGGAAGGTTATCAACAATTTTCCAGCAGGATAACGCCCCATATTTTCCACTAGAATACAATAAAAGGCCACCTTTAATCCTTCTCAACAATAAATTCTCACAATCGGCGCCAACATAATTTCCTAAAGCATAAATCCGATAGAAACACCGACTTGATTGCGCCATTACACACATACCAATGCGGCAATAAAATCACTCTCGAATGGAGCTAATTTATAATGAAGATATCGAAGTCGGGCGCCATAAATTTAACAAATCAACATCGATATACATTCCGCAGTGACATCACAGATACCTACCCCAAAAAAAAAAAAACCGAAAACAATACAGGATCAGTTTTAGACATTGTCCTCGGACAAGAAAAGGAGCCGAGTGGAATAAAACACCACAGCCAGAAAGTAGCTGTGAGAAAAACCATTGAAAATCTGCCCAGCAGCCAAAAATAATCCTAGTAACAAGGTCAAACAGTACTTGGACAAAATATGAGCAAAGCCGGGCGGGGTGATGTGCGATCCAGGCCCCTTGTGTGTAGTCCAGGGAAGTAAATTGTCTGGAGTAGGGAAGCATTCAGGACTAATGTAATAACAAAACGAGAATTTTTAGATGGCGCGAGATGCAAAAAAGTGGGCGATGTTGTGGGTGGAAAAACAAGACCGGAAAGTATCTGAAAGCATGCCACTCCAGACTTCTAAGGCCTAAGAATAAATAACTAGATAAGAGTGGTGATAAGAGCACCCCAAACAAGCTTGGAATTGTCCCGAATTGAGTTAAGGCAAAAAAAAAGTGAAAAACACGACGTAAACCGCCCCTGAAAATCACTCTCTCTGCCTGAAATATCCGTGCACATCCAGCAACCACAAGGCTCCCGTAGATGTGTGAGTGCCAGAATATTTCCAATTTAAATTTAGGACAATATCGCTTCACGGAGCTTTTAAAGACCGTTTACATGAAACGAACTCTTTAAGAATTGCGAGCGCCAACACTTTAAGAACATCTCGCCGTTTTAAAAGTATTCAGGCGTTTTCCGTGCACACACCCCCCCTAAGACCTTATAACCTCATTCATGTCGCGCCTTTATTAAGACGCTTTTTAATTTAATTCATCCATTCTGAGCTATTTTTTAGAATAGGTGAGACTTTTCACTTTCTGGTAAAGTTCTTTGTACCTGCTCACGTTCTATTGCTGTTGATTCTTTTCAGCAGCCTGTTGTGACATAATTTTAATTTTATTGTTCACGGTTGCAACAAAGATAAATAAAGTTGAATAAAAACAAACAAAATAAACGGCCAGCAAGGAGCGAAAAACTACAACAAGAAAAACGTCTTCGAGGAGGAGAAAATTTCGTCCAAGAACAACGCACACTACTGTGCAAAAGGAGAACGATTTTATTCATTGTAAAGGTTATCCCCACACGATTTAACCATGGAATTTCTGTTGAGAGCTTTTAAAAATTATTTCGCAGGACTAAAACACTGCTTAGGCTCAAGCAGATATGGTGGCAGCTACCACAGCAATGAGGCACATTTAAAGCATAACGAAAACTGAACCGGCGACCCAAATTTCTTTCAATTAACCAGACTGTAGGCTGCATTTAGCCTTTCTTTCAATAACAAAATTAAATTCAAAACCCAAATCACTTTTTCGTTAATTTCACCAAAAATACAAGAAAGCTTCAGAATGATACATTTTTTTGTCTATAAAATATTCAACACGACAATAACCCACAACTCACTTCCTTCCTTTCAAGCAACCGACAACAATCACTTAACCAAAATTACTTCTTGCTGCTGTTTTCCGTTTTTTTTTATTTTTGTAAATATTTTAATTAACCTAATTTCGTAACACACTCCACAGAAACAAAACAATAACCGCAAAATGTCCTTAAAAACTTAACAGAACCGGATTAAAGCAACGTGAGAGCTTTCTGGCCAATTTTTCTCAACTTTCGGGATTGTCCCCACAAACTATAATAACACTTTCGGCAAATAAATTAGACTGAGCGTGGATCAACTAATTTCGCGTTGTGCGGATCTATCTATTCTGACCAAAAATGCGATTTTCGCTAGAGATGAGGTTAAGTAATTTATCTAAAGAACTTTGGCTCAGATGAATATTGCGGAAAAACTGGAAGGAGGATATAAAAGCTCTAAAGAGCTGGACAACACTAAAAGCCAAATTCTAGTGAAGGAAGTTTTGCAGGGCCTCCACAGCATTTCTCACGACTTCATGTTTGGTAGGGCCATATTGCACCTGTGTTGGTCGGTATTCCTGCGGGATCATCTATCCCTATACAATAAATATGCCCAAAACTCCTGCATCTGGGGCACGTTTGTGCTTGTAGAGGAAAATCCTGCCAAAGGTTATTATCTGCGCACCAAAAAAACTCGCGCATGCGTACATTCGGTTTGTTAGTGTGTAGAACTTATAGTCGTCATCGAATCCTTGTGTACCCTACTCGCACCCGGTGGATACGACCGGATATCTACGGTGCGTACATGTGACTTCATATAAATTCAGCTCCTGCTCAGATATTGTAAGCAGTGGTGGGAAATTCATATTTAATTTTGTACTGGTGTGTGGTTAAATTTTAAAGCGAATGAAACCTGTTCGAGGCATCAAAGGTGTGTGCCTGTCAGCGTTGTCAGCTGTTTCCTTACTCTCTTCACAATATTTTGGCCTAACCATCCTAGAAAACAGGATATTTGCATCGTGGGTCTAACACAACAATCGCTGCCTTAAGAGCTTTCGATGCAATTCCTAAGAGAAGAATTGGCTTGTGCAGCAGCTTTTTGAAAATTGTTTTTTTTTTGGTTTTTGGCGTAGATATGAGTCACAAGAAATGTTATTCAGGATACATACAAAAGTATGTTATTGCATCGTTCGACTAGTTGTGTAGTGGGGAGGGGGTATGGGGACCCGGTCTACGAAGACCTTTTGCACTGCCGAATAACAATGAACATTTGGCTTGTTCCAGCTATTCAGGGTCACACTTCTTGATATGATGCTGTATTGCACTACTTACTTATACACACACGGTACTTTATGGCCATTGTCGAAGGCACAGTTATCAAGCACGAGCAGAGATAATGCAGATATGGTTTTAATATATTGGATAAATGCGACAGCAAACACAATGCTGGCCAAAAACTTTAACTTTCTTTAATAGTTCAAGGACAATGGCTCTGCCACGTAACCGAAATAAAATTGGTGTGTCCATGTTGACTTTGTTTTGAACAAAATTTATCCTTGCAAAATAAATTAAGCATTGGCGCGGCGCCACTTCGTATTTATCACTTCAGACTGATTTATTTGCAAATTTGTTTATCAAATAATGACAACTTACAGGAATAGTAAGTATGCTACTAGGTTGAACCGGTTTTAGTACAGAATGGATATCAAATTTTCGATCAACGGAGGTGAGCAATTTTTTTGTTTAAAATGAAACGGAGTATTTAGGAAACTTTTCTTGAAGCAACTCTAACCAGGCTTACGATCAAGTGCTAGATTGGCTCGCACGTCAAAGGTTCTGAAGTCCCACCCTAAAAACCGATCACACCTTCTTCAGATGCCATAGTTGTTCTCATTCTTCGTTTACTTGCAAGACATCACTTTTATCGGAGATTTTTTTTTCAAAATTTTCAATTGAGCGGTTTTGAAAATAGACCAGGCAGTAAAAGTATTTTGAAATGGTTTACTCGACCTACACCTACCTTCGACTTTGATGATATTTTTCATTTTTTTAAATTATACCTAATTGTCAACAAAATTTAAAAGTTATGAAAAATTTTAAAATTTTTTAAATAATAACATCACTTGCGGTTGACTAAAACTCTCTTCCTACTTAAGCATGTAAATAAATGTGCAAAAGTCTTACTTAATTATTTCAATCTTTTGCGAGTTATAGTGTTCAGAAATGGACGAACATTAGTCTAAAAATTATCAAAATTAAGTCAGACTACCTCAAAACGGCTTGAGAATGCAATTCAATCTAAAATGCCAGCTAGTGACAAAGGTTGCATGGGCTCCCTTCGGCACATTCCTGGCATAGATGTGTGCACCGTAACGAACCACATGACCAAGGAACTGTGATTTGGCAGAATGTTCACAACCCTCTTTCCTGATTGGGACAGCGGTGGCCCAAGTCTGGACCCTAAAAGCTTCAAATGATTCACTGATGGCTCAGAAATGGAACACGGTGCCGATGCTAGTGTCTTTAGACCCAACACGAGGTCTCGATTTCACTAAGCAGATGACCCAGTGAATTTTAAGTCAAAATCCATGTCATTGAAAACTGCGCCATTATTAATGTTAACAAAAGTCTGAGGGATATGTAACTATTTTTTATGATAGCTTAGCAATCCTTTAGGCTCTTTCCTCGTGAAGTTTCTCATCAAGGCTTACGAAGGCGTGCTTTGATATCCTCCCACAACCAGGCCCGTAGAGACAAAATTCGGGCCCGGGGGGTACCACATACGGGCCCCTCGCGAAAGGAATTTCGGGCCCGGGACTAAGCGTTTACGGGCCTATATACAAAAGAATGAGTGACTTTCAATTTAAAATCTGTCTAGTATATTACACTTTTTCGATCGTGAAACATTTTTTTTATATAATTAAAATAGAAAAATTTGTCTGTTGATGGCTTAGATGACGGGGCCCCTTTTGAAAACCCGGGCCCCGGGGGGGGGGGGGGGGGGGGGGGGGGGGGTTAGCCCCCTCGCCTCCCTCTCGGCGGCCGTGCCACAACTGGCCACTCATAAAAGGGGGTCACGCTCTATATTGGTCTATTGTCACTTGGGAATCGAGGGTAATGGAATCGCTAATCCACTAGCTAGAAAAACTTCATGCTCTCGCTACCAAAGTTTCGAGCCCTCAGTTGGTCGTCAACAAGAGCTGTGATAGAAGATTGGGCTAAGAGTCAACATTTATTATACTGAAGAAAGAAAATGTCCCTGGGCTCACCCTAGGCACTTGTTAGACCCTATGCTTACAATGTTACCACCATCTAGAGACGGAGTTGGATCAATTGATCGAGCGGCACGACCACCATAACATGGTTCCCGGGTACGAGACCAGGTCTTCCCGTGGATTTTTAAAATCTCAGTGATCTCAGGTTGCTATTAGGATACCTATCTGACCACTGTGTGTTAAGGCATCACCTGCACCGTCTAGGTTTGTCGAGTGAGACGGAGTTTCGATTCTGTCTGAAAGACGATGAAACCACAATGCACATTATGTACATATTGTCCTACCTTAGAATGACTTAGCAGGAGAATCTTCAGTCGCGAAATGCTGAGCTCGGCTGATGTTAGATTCTCTCCTTTTAAGGACCCCCATGCCTACCTCAGGGTGGCAGAGCTTCTTTTGCAGCAGTGGGGTTTTGGCACAAAAGACCTCATTGGTCGCAGTGATGGCGAGCACTTTGGCAACTTACACTAATAATGATATTGCTTCCCAAGCACTCTGTAGAATTTCCCAAAGACGTTTCTTTGACGTAGGACTTCACGGTCTAGTTCATTTTAAAGAAGTTCGATAGGATTAAGATCAATTTATTATGCTAGTCAGTTTATGTTCTAAAGACATCCATCTCTTTCCTTTTATGCAAGATAATCACGACAGAAAACGAACAAACAACATCGCAAAATGCCGAATTGGATGACCGCGTAACGCGGGGAGAAGATCCGTAGAGAATGATCAACAAATCGTTCACACCACTGCTGAAGGCTTTGGCGTAGAACCAGACTAGGTGAAGAAGAGTCGGTGTAGTAGACGCCCTATGACCCGCAGGGGGTTAACCGTTAAAGGAACCAGAGAATCTTGACAGAGGTATTATCCTGCATGGAAAAAATCCCGGATTAATAAGACGTAATCCTGAAATAAAAGCATTTTGCTCTGAGATCTGTTTTGTAGTCTTCCTTGTCTTCGGTGCGTATAAGGTCTCCAACTAATGACAGAACCGCCATAATGCTTCATAGTTGGCACAACACAATCGGCGAGCATTGTCTCCTGGATCGACCATCGTACATAAGCTCTTCGTTCTTATGCGAAGATCTAAAACTTGTATTCATCCGTCTACAGTACCTTCGCCCAATCTTTCAAAGTCCTCATTCCATACATCTAATTTTATTTTGAGGTCGTAACAGTGCTTTTCTAACTCCAACTCGTCTATTTAGATTTGCTGCATTAAGTCGTCGTTCTGTTGTTGGCATTGAAATATCTTTTGAATGAAAACGGTTGAACTCCGCGCATATTTCAAGTGCCGTCAACCGATTAATTTTAGTGTCTGACCATCTGTTTCTGTTGTAGATTTAAGCCTTCCACTTATTTTTTATCGTGAAAAATACCGGCAGTCTTGATCCGACTTATTGAATCATGTACGGTTGATATCGCCATCTCCAACTTTTCCCATATTTCCCATTCTGAAATCCTTCACCGCACAGGATAAGAACAAGCTCCGAACTACAACGCTTACTTATTTTGATGTTCCCATAGTATGTGGTTTGATATCCTTAAAATCACAAAAGGGTACTTAATTATATTTACCTATGCTCAATTCCTCGAAACAATCTCCTACTTAATAGGTTTGAAGAGAAAGCTTTCCTTTTGAAAAAATAAATTTTACACCATTTCTCCTTTTTTGCTGGAATTTTAGAAGTCTTAAGAATTAATTTGAAGAAACTTACAAACTACAGTATGTTTATCATTTCAAGTAACTACCAGTATGTAACTAACCAGTATGTTTATCATTTCAGACGTTGGAGGCAGAGTTAGATCAATTGGTTGAGCGACTACCATGCCATGGATCCCGGATTCGAGACCAGGTCTCCCCGTGAGTTTTTAAAATTGAATTAAAAAAAATCCACTTCGTCTCTGGGTTATTGTCTAGGTTGCTGCAATGCAAAAACAAGACATTCAAGTTTCCTCACTCCCCTTACCCTAATTCCCTTTAGGACAAAACCATGCTAACGCATCAAAAAAAAAAAAAAAAATAAAATAAAAAAAATAAAAAAAATAAAAAAAAACACACTGAACGAATATTAGGCAAGAAAACTCCTCCGATGCCTGGAAACTCCCATTAAAAATTAAATATTAAATATATATATTTTATAATCTTTGATTGGGGAAAGATGTGTGCGTCACAATGCCCTAGCAATATGCCAAATTTGAAATTCCTACGTCAGAGGTCGTTTTATTCAGAGACAAACGGACGAACGCATGGTTCACAACAGGTTCACGCCCTAACCTATAAACTTGACTTTCTAACCTTGAACTTATAAATTACTACATTCGAGGAAATTTTCCTAAACTAAATAAAAAAAATACTTCTCTGATTCAAAATTAAATACAACGATAACATTAAAATTATGAATAATAAATTCCCTTCGCCGAATCACCACCCTTCAATGGTGAGTTATGTTTTTCTTATGCGTACTTGAATCAGGTTTGGACGGAACACTTGCATATTCGTATGATACACACCCTGGAGAAACCTTCGTCATAGTATAATAGGAGTCGGCGCGTTCATATTTCTCGTAATTTAGCTAATACCAGGAATTTCGGTTTCTCCGACTAAGGATACTGTATGGTTGAGTAGAACAACTCCTGGCAAAATATTCTAAGCACAACTCGACCCAGTCTCTTTGAGGTTGTTAGAAGCTCTCCCTTAGGAAACTTTCCGTGCAGCTCCTAAAGCTGAATTATGTAGACACATGACGAAAACAGATCTGTATACACGCTCCCGAAATAAAATTGCCCTACAAGCATTAAACGCTGGAAGAATCCACCGGAGCGTGGCAAGAATAGTGTCCCAGAATAGATATAAAGCAGATGTTTGAAAACATTTCTTTAGCCGAAATGGAAGGCTGCGTTGAGTGGACATAGAGAGCTCGTAGATGGGTCGGTGGTGCCGGTACATCACCGAAACACCACTTCTCGTATTGAACTTTGACGTTTGACGTAAAAAAAAGTTCCCCCCTGGAGAGCTTTTCTTGGTAATGCATGCCACGAAGCTCAGGGTCTGTTTGTGGTTGTTCTTGTTACATTATTTGTGCACGATTGAACACTTTCATCAAACACGAAGGAGCAGCGCAAAGGCATTTTAAACCTTTGTTTGTTTGCGTTAGTCGAGCGTGAGATGAAATTCAGAGCGATAAAAAAAAAGGCGAACGGAGAATAAAATTTTTAGGGCAAACCCCTTCCTCTTGCCAAGGTTTCTGGCACGTCGGATGTTAGTACCGAAATGTCCTACCATGAGGATGCCTTTAACTGCTCCCTTTATATGTGTAAAAACAAGAAATATTTAATCGAGGACTTTGTGGTCCCTCACTTACGACATGCCTTCCCCGCTGTCCCGACGAAAACAAAGTAAATTGCGCTTACCTGAAAAGAGAAAAGGAAAAATATGTTTTAGTCATAAAATTTTCATTTTGTTCTTTTTTTTTATTATTTCTACTTTTGCTGTAAAGTGCGGAACTTATCACTATTTGCGCCAAAGAACATTCGAACTAGCAACTCAGCCTCGGAACTCTCGATATAAAAGCATTTTTATGGTGGTATTAGTTGTGGAAACATCTTTGCTTGCAGATGAGAAAATATTTTTCTTGCAGTCATGAAAACATTTTCTTTAAGATTATTGATGAGATTTAGATAAAACATGAAAATACCAAGGAGAATGAGATCTTTACGGGATTGGTAAATAACTGAGTGACTCAAAATTAAATGGAATTTTTTGGAAAGGGTCGGATGGCATTAGCTTACTACTCACCTGGGTTTAAGGATCATCTTGCTTTTTTATCAGATCGCAACTCTCCTGGATTTCAAAAATTGCGAGTTTCAATCAACTCTTCATGCTCATAAACATAGCATACAATGCTGGAGAAATTAATCCCTTTGACCCATTTTTACGAACACTCCTTATAATCACGAAAGTAGTGTGGAGGTCAAGGTTATGACATCTTCTTAACACCATAGCGAATTTTCGATGAGGGTGCCGAGGGTGTTTAATCTCAAGTGCAATCTCGATACGACCGTACTCATTCTTTTTACCAGAAAAAGGATTTTGGATTGGTTTGTCAGTAGGTAGGTACAGTGAACAGGTGAGATATCTAGGGATAACACTGGATTTCAACACTATACTGGAACCTACATCAAGAAAGCTAGGAAAGCTAGGTGCTACCTGGGGTTCGCAGTCAATGACAATGTATTGGTGATTAGACTCATGATAACTTATGGGTCGATTACATCTTGGCATAGAACTAAGCTGCTCAATGTGGTTAAAGCCAAATTGAGCAGCTTACAACGTCTGGTCGGCCTAAGTGCCACTGAAGCCATGTGCACCTTACAAACTGCAGCACTTGAGACCCTGTTGATCCTTTTCGACTTCACATTGAAGTGGAGGGTGTGGCAATCAGTACTGCTGACAAATTAGAGGTGGCAAGAGTCCTTAGTATAAACTTAGGGAAGCGCTACGCGACAATAAGGGAAACCTTAGATAGGGCCAGTATTAACGAGCTTGAGGACGACTTTCAGGTCCCGATGGCATTCCAGTCATCGTTTTGAAAAAGTGTGCCATGCATCTAGTTCAACCCCTTACTTTGCTTTTCCGCCTCTCGGTCACTCAAGGGGTTTTCCCTCAATTATGGAAAAATTCGTATGTTATTCCCATCTTCAAAAAAGGCTGCAAGAACGATGTGTCCAACTACAGACCCATTGCTAAATTACAATCATACCTGAACTATTCGAAAGTCTATGATTTCATGTTCTTCCACTGTAAGTCTATCTTCTCCCTCTCCCAGCATGGTTTCCTCAAAGATAGATCTACAACCACCAACCTTACCGACTTCGTCTCCAAAAAACTATGTTCCCTGAAAACGGTAAATATGTTGATGTTATCCCCACCGATTTTAGTAAAGCCTTCGGCAAGATCTCCCATAATGTTATCTTGTTCAAACTTTAACGTTTAGGCTTCCCCTCCCCCCTCTTTAAGATTCAATCCTACCTCAACAATCGTCAGTACAATGTTCTTTTTAGCTCATCCATTTCTAACATTATTGTCGCTCTTCCGGCGTCCCGCAGGACAGCCACCTCGACCCATTGATTTTCATCCTTACAATAAACGATGTTGAATGTGTCATCGAACACTCAGAGCTGTCCATTTATGCTGGCGTCATGAAAATAATTAAACATATCTCCTCCACAACTGACTCTCTTCTCCTGCAAAAAAAAAAAACCTTGATTCCTTCACCACATGATGCATGAAAAACTTTCTTGAGTTCAATGTCTCCAAGTGCCAGTCTTATTCTCGCAAACGTCTTATCACCACCCCGAGAGTCTATATGTTAACCGACGTACCAGTCCCTATCGTTACCTCTTACCTAGGAATAATCTCTGATAGCGAACTCTATTTCCGTTTCCACATTGACAATATAATTAACAGAGCTAACTCCGCGCTATGATTTGTGAAGCTTTGGTCTAGAGAGTTCTCCAATCCTTATGTTTCCAAACCTCTCTATATCTCCTTCGTCAGATTTCTCCTTGAATATGCCAGAAAGGATTGGTGACCTACACAAGCAACCCACATTAACAGGATTGAATCTGTCCAGCGTAGGTTCATTCACATCTTTCGTGGGTAGACATATTCAGCCTTATACCTTATGAAAATCTTCTGAAACTGATCGACTTACAACCCCTAAATAAACGTCGTGATGTTTCCGACATTCTTTTCATTTATCAGCTATTAACTGGTACGATAGACTGCCCTTCAATCCTGCAATCTTTACCCATCTATACCAATCCCCTCAAGTTTAGGACCAGTCCCCTTTTCCGACTCGACCGCCATCGCACGAACTACGGTCAACGCGAACCAATTACCAGGATGCTACGAAAAGTTAACGATCTTTCCTCCTTTGACTGCCATCTGAGTAAATCAACCCTTCGCAAAGCCTTATATCTTGACTTGATCGCCTTTCTTAATTGTATCGATCCCTTTAGCACTTAGTCTCACTTAGTTTCCAGTTTGTATTTATTATAATTATAGCTCATATTGCAGTTTATACTATTTATTATTACTATCATTTATTATAGCTTGTATTATTATTATTATGTTATAGCTTGTATTAAGCTTAAATAATAAATAAATATAGGGTGTCTGGGCTGACTATGGTCTCCGACGCCATACCGACCAGGCTCTCAGCATTTCAATCTCCTACCATAATGGTGGAGAAAAATAAAGCGGACTCAACTGATATACGGACTGGCCGAAAACCAATGTGGGGGTAGGGGCGAGTCCCCTAAATTCAACGCATCATTGTCACAAGGACAATTTGTCAGTGTTTTATTAACGGAAACCTATGCCATATGGCATATACGTCCAAGAATCTAAAGAACGCCCATCGGCAGAAGAAAGTATGTTCTCCGACAATCAGGTGGCGATCAAAGCATCATCAAATCAAACAGGTACCTCTGGAAAAAACAAACTGAGTCAACTTGGATGGATACCGGGACATTGAAGTATCCTTGGTAACAGAAAGGCGGATCGAGTAAGTAGATAGAGCGGTGTTATGAAACTTGTGGGCCCTAAGCAGACGTTCTATTGGAAATACTGTGTGGGAGAAGCTTATTCTTAATAATTGCTGTCAACTTCATCAGTGAGTAGAGCTAAGGAGCTTCTTAGGGTTGGCAGTTAGCAAAATCGGTACAGCAATTGACCGTACCTATAGATTATGTCTGGTGAAGGACGAGACGCCACTCCACATCTTATGGGAGTCATATAAAACCAAAAGGAAGGGCTGAAACAAATAAACGATGTGTATATGAGCCTAACACATTTGGGAGTGCTTAAAACACATGCAATATTTTCACAAATATATCCTTTGTCTTGTCAATTTATATCTCTACTGCTGCTTACAACAAAAATCCTTTTCAAATATAGCTGCGTTTTAGTTTAAAACAAATTAAGACCGACATGAATTTCTCTTTAACACGAGCAAGGCACTTCTTCTCCATTCAATTTAGAATATTGCCCCATTGAAAATTTGCCCCAAATGTACTCAAACAAAGAAAATTCCTTCAGTTCCTAGCCAAGAATGTTTGTGTTCTTTAAAAAACCCTTAGAAAACGTGGTTTGCAACAATGTTACTTTAAGGAATCCAGTTGGAGTCAAAATTGAATTGAATTGAATTTAAAAATCAATTCACAAACGGAAATTTTTCAATTTATATGGAAACCTCAAAAATTTCCATTCGACGGTGGCAGCAGAAAGAATTCGGTATCAATAATAGACGCCTTACTAACGCTCATCTGAGACGAAATATAAAAGTGTATTTGAAGAAAATCCAACCAACTGGTGCAATAGACGTGTTAACGTAGATACAATTGGTAGAACAAGCCCAAAGCCTGTATCTAAACTAATATTTATGGAAATTGCGCCTCAGCATCAGTCTTCGTCTGAGAAAAGAAAGCAAAAGGGACGAGAATTGAATGCGAATTTGGAAGATTTTGGAGAGCTTTGAAAGAAATCCTTCGTCTTGATTGCGCGAAAAAGTGCAGAAAAGGAGCAAAAAAGAAGAATGACTGCATGTTGTTCTTGCCGAATTTTTCAAACAAGGTGCTCTGTGACCTTCTAAGAAAAGCATATAAGTTATGGGGAGTTAGTGAAACATGCAGATTTTCTGTACGTGGAACGAAATGTTCCAAGAAAAGCGAAGATGTATCCCGAGAATGTCGTCGCTCCAAGGCAAGTGGTTTTGGGTATAGGTTACATCACCTAGGATCGAAAGGAATTACTAAAGAGGAAAATATGAGGAAATTGTAAAGTAGTTAGGTTCTACGGCAACCGCAGTTACCCGGGTGACGGAATATAAAATGGCGATTTGCTTAAAAGCTTCATGAATACTTCATGTTTCTTGCAAAGGCCATGTACAGTTTAAAAGATTAGGATGAGCCAATTCCTCCCTCTTTTTGGGAGTTGTGATAAGAATAGAACTGCAAGGCGAACTCAACTCTGCACTTGAGAAATGTTCTGCTTCGTTAAATATTGACACAGAGTGCGATACAGGACTGGAGTGGGATATATCCGACCGATTTTAAGTAAAGTCAACAAATTTCGAGCTGTTTTGATGGATAAACCAATCGAAACCCAACTTCAGAAGTGCAGTCGGTACCAGAAATAGAGTTTCAATGGGGCGGGCGTTCTAAAATTTGATTTGTGCTGGAGACGAATCTTTCCCATTGTAAACTGGAAAAAGTCGTAAATGTCAGAGACAAACGCCACTCGTTCAAACCCTCCGCACATGAAAAGATTTATCCGATTGTAAATATGAAATGAAAACTCAACACAACTCAACGTCTAGTGTCCTTCCGGTTTTAATAGCAAAAAGTTTATTTCCCGCTCTGCTGCTGCTTACTTTATAGACGAGGACAAAGCAAGACTTAAACTCGCTGAGATAAGATTGTGAGCAAAAAGCGCATAACATAAATTGCCTTTTCATTTCCGTTTGAACGTTGAGGTCGAGGTCGAGGACGGGGGAATTCGTATATTTTACCATCATAAGTAACCTGAATTGAGCTCGACTTAATCCGAACCAAATCTGATTACTCCTCCAACTTTTATCCGATTTTATTCATATCGTAAGAAACTTAGTAATCTGGTCCCTTCTCGAAAAAGTTACTGGCTGCCACTAAGTTTGAATTAAAAATTGTAATCGCACGGATTTCCATAAAAAGGACTTCTTTCAAGGTTCTTCGGCTCAGAGTGAATTATTTTCGGATTAATCGCGTTATGAATGCCGGTCCAGGATGAAGAAAACATTAAAATTTATGAGACATGTATGTCCTTTGCCGATATGGAACATCCTTGGAATTGGGGACGATACAAAGAATTTAGAAGACGCCGGACAAGTTCATAACCGTAAGAGGTTTTACTGCGGATTCGTCGTAACCAAATTCTTATGTTGCGGAAAATTAACCTTTTACGGCGCTCGAATGACCAATAAAACGGATATAGAAAAATCTCAAATGAACTTTGAATGACCAATCTTCCCTCCAAGGTTAAAGCTCAGGAAGAGTTGGGATTAATTTTTACAGTAGATCTAATGGAAATGGGGGACGACTTTGAATTCTCAAACAGTTGTAAAATTGTTTGCCCTTCAAAAGACCTTCGTAGAACACTCGAAAGTTTCTGCGATAATACATCCTGAAACTTTACCTTCCCACAAAAATAACTTCATTTCCGACCTGATAGGTTTCATTTTCCGAAACGACTTAACAAAACTCAAATTAACACAAAGTCAAAGACTAGCTGGAAAATTTGTGTTTCCACTTCTTTTCTAGAGCAAATAAATATTTTACCGCCCCAAGACTGTGGAGCATATTTTCTCCACCATTTTTCGTTAATAAGCAAAAAACCTTACGACAAATAACCTTTTTTTAGTTCTTCGAGCTGAAAATGGTAAAAAGATATACCCGGAAATAGCGGAAACAGTTTTTTAGTGTTTCCTTTTTGCCACCTCCGCAAAAGCTACCACAATTTCTTGCACCAACGAACAAACCAAGTCAAGAAGGAAACTTGGCTATAATTTGGATTGAAAGTCGGAAGTAGCAGGTACGATTTAATACCCAATTTTCTAGGACTTATAAAGAAATTAAGCTATTAAACATCAATAGTTGCGAAAGCTTGGGTGGTTGGGGGGTAATCAACAAAATTGTATGCAAATTGTCCTACTGCCAGACTAGATACCCTAAAAGCCAATGCTATAATCACGTTCGTCTGCTAAACGTGTAAGAAGCATGGATAAATCAAATTACGTATATTCAGAATTGTCTAGTCCGAGCGACATTGTCAGAATATGTAGGAGCATCCTTGCAGCAATAATAGTACTCTTTATTTTGATGTGCGCCGAGAAACTGCAAATTCGAGCTATTTGGGGAAAGGACACGTACAACTGATTTTCAGAGAATGTTTTATTGCTGATAGTCCTTCTCGGGATTTTGGTCTATTGATACATTTTGATTTCGTGCCATGTCAGCTTCGGGCAATATTATTAGTGACAAATTTTTCATTGCAGTTTAAAACGTTTTAAATGAATATTGTTAGCCTAACGAAGTAAGAGAACTTGTGATACTTTGTATGTAATTGAAGGAAAAGATCTGCCTCTGAAATGAGTTTCTAAAATGTTTGAACAATGCTTAACACACCTTAGATTCATACAAAACTGAGCTTTGAAGTGATAAGGTCAATAGGGAAAATGGTCAGTTCCCTTGGTAGAAAATTCAAGATACTACTATTACAACAGAGCTTAGCAGTTCACTACCCTCATTTCTTAAACCCGATGGCACTACAGGATCTCCCTTTCTAGTTCCCGCACGTACTTCACCCGTACGTTACTTTACAACTAGACAACTATTCTAAATGGACCTATAATTTAAGGTGGATACCAAGTCACCGACATTACTATGGAACGCCCAATAGTCTTTTTATCGTAATCTGTTCTCAGCAGAAAACAACCATGTGTCGCCGCCGGTGGGTTTCGCACCCGGGATGGAAGGCCGACACGTTATTATTAACTCCACCGACGACAACTACAAGATGCTAGATATGAATGCGTAAGTCACGGTAAGAGATGCAGCACCACGTTCAAGGCATCTGTTGTTTGCCGATCTTTGAATCCTATCTAGCCTTAATATAATGTAGGTACCACCATATTTGTACGAAATATTCAGCTCTTAAATAAGATTATCTTACATGCAGGCTATGCAGGCCTACCTAAGCCGATGTTCAGTTTTAAGCAAGTTTACAAATTTATTAGTATGAAATGCTTCGCAAGCTCATGACCCCGTTTGCCGACTTTTGAAATGAATGCGACTCGAACAAGTCTATATGTCTGAAGTACGTTATTTAACAGAATGCAACTGTAGGTTAGGTTATAATGGCGGGTCCATAGCTTTACCGCTGCCTTTGTTAATTTAAAGGTACCAGTATTCGTTGCGACTTTCAGAACACTTCCTATTTTGCTCTTAGAAGCCTCGTCTAGATCCTTGAAAAAGTACCATTCTAGCACTTTGTGCCTTGTTCTTGCAGGCGCAAAGCAGGGTGTACTATCATTTCCTTTTTGTCGGGCTTCTAGCAGTACCTGCGCAGGTCGATGTTCAAGACACCAATTCCATGCTCATACACATCCGTGAGACAGTGATCTCTGAAGACTCCTACCAGAGTTCTGTATTGAGTCCTATTGTCAATACTTTTTCGTTCAAAGGTTCTCCAAATCGTGATTCTACACGTTGTGGTTTTTTTCCATCTTTTTTTCGCCTGGTCAAGCAAATCTTCTCAATTTTTTCACATATGGTAAAGTATGAGTCTCCAGGGTAAATGTTCCAGGCTTTCAGCGGTCGACTCCGTCTATGTTTTGTCCAACCTCTTCACAAAACCCCTGAAAAAACCCTTATTGACTTATGATTGGAGTTTCTTTCGTCCAGACAGATTTCTTATAAATGCCAAAGGCAATCTTTTTGTAAGGCAACCAGAAGTTACGGTTGTATGTAGCAGATGTGTAAGACCTCTTCAGTTAACTTCCTTATTGCGTTTAACTGGACATTTAAAGAACCCTTCCAGTTCCTCAACAAAGTCCAAAGTAAGGTTAGGTATGTTAGGCGCCTTATGATTTCACCAATACTTTTCTAGTCAATTGTCCTAGCCTTTTCTGTATGGTGTGGGAGTCTTCATCATGAGATTCATATAACAGCTCAATAGCTGTGATGCAAAAATGCATTAAGTGCCATATCAAGGATTTCTCCCTACTGTAATTTTCCGAACTTGGACCAATAAAGTTTAGGGTCATGCCTATCAACTTGTCAGTTTCGTCGACTGGATCTAAGTTGTCCGGACGACAACTTAGATCCAGTCGATGAAACTGACAAGTTGATAGGCATGACCCTAAACTTTATTGACTGTGAATCATTTTGTTCTTCGACTGTCTCATGCCATACTTTAGTTGATGGTCCGCGTGCTATAGTGAGTGCGCTTATAGTAATTTTTTTCAGGCTGTTTAGCCTTAATGATTGGCCAGTCATTAATCGGCAGTGCTGCGTTTTGTGAGCATAAACAATGGAGAGAAAAGCTTTTTCGCTGTCCAACTTTATCCATATTGCGAGTGCTTGGTCTCCTGTAAATTTCCCCAGAAGGTATTAGCTTGTGCTTCATGTCCTTCAAAGTATCGCTTATTTTAGGGACACACAAGTCAAGGAAGATTTTAGGGAACTTGAGTACCCTGCATTCTCTGACTACCTCGGGTGAGTCAAAGAAGATTAATGGCCCGCCTTTAGTCGGGTTCCGGTCACATTACCTGGTGTGACTTACGTTATTTTTTCGAATGTTGCAGATTGCATACAGGTGTACTATGGCTGGTATTGATTGCCTTTTTGGCGATTGGCTACTGATTGGTGGCCTCTTCCGATGGGGTAGTTGTTGAAGTCGGAAGACATCACCATTTTGTATTCTTTTTTATTTAGATTAGCTTTCGCATTTATTTTCACAAGTTCGAACAGATAGTTAGGATCTGGTACGGGCATTGCGACCACTTTTATTGAACGGAAACGAAGTTGGATCAGTTGGTTAAGTGGCACGAATACCACGCCATATATGCAGGTTCCAGCCTCGGTCTCCCTGTAAGATTTTAATTTGTATTAGCAATAAATTAAAAATTCACTACGTCTCTAGCTCACAGCAATGCAAAAACAAGACATTCAATTTCCCTCATTCCCCTTACCCTAATTTCCTTCCAGGCAAAGCAATGCTGACATAGGATTGTCCCCTGGGTTTTATCAGAAAAAAACAAGCTTAGGTTAAAAGTGGGGTTCCCTTCTTCTTGGTTCTCTGCCGAGCTTGGGGCTAAAATCACAATTCTTCTGGATGCCAGTCAGTGAAAAAAATCTGTGAATTCATTATTAAACATGTAATAAATGACTTGATACTTAAAACGACAGCCATCGAGAATAAACTTAACCAACCCGGATTCTTATAAACTAAAAAAATTAAGGACATCTTCTATAGTTGCTGTGTGTGAGGAAGGATAGTATCTTTCCTTCATTTCCATTTTGTTAAGACAAAAAGAAATTGCGGGTGTGCCTTGAATACTGTAAAAGAAGCCAACCGTTCTCAAGTCCTTCGTCAAAAAACTGATGTCGAGTTCTACTCCACTTTGCATTCGTATCCCAAAGTCACAAAAAAAGAATCCTTTGACCGCCATTTTTATATACAATGATGTATTCCGTTTCGGACATTTTATTTAGGGTACAGGCACTGGCAGCGAATGCTGAAATTATTTGGTGCTTTTTGCAACTTCTTTGTCTCTCCAGAGATTGTTTGTTTGACCCGAAACCTATTCAAGTTGGAGCTTGCTAAAATCTAGTTATTTTCTATGAAACTACGACCAGAATAACAAACAGCTGGGCGGGAATGAGTTAACCCTCCGGTCTCATTTTTTAAAGCTGTTTCGTTTCCTTTAGTGAAACCATCGACAAATAATTTCTCGTTTATTTAATTTGTCACAAGATGTAGCAATATGGTGCCCAGAATTCAAATTCCCTTGTCTTTGAGTTCATGCATTGATGCAGTTTGCTTTAGGTTTTGGTGCATAAATGTCACTATCGTTTTGACATAAGATGTTGTAGAGACTGGGAGAGTTTCGTTTGGCACGTAGAATGTATTTTTTTGTTTCTTAAATTAAAATCAGTCAATTTCATTCTGAAATAAATTGCTTAAACCTTTTTTAAATTCCAAGACTCCCCTAACCCGGAGGCCTGTAACGATTCCTCCTTTTTTGCAAATTTCGTTTATCTCCATCTTTCATCTTGTCTCTATTTTTCTTTAACAAATCTCCATTTACTTAGGGCACGTTTTTTATTTCGTATTTGAGTCGTGTACTCCCAGTTTAGTCGATCCCAAGGCTTAGCGTAACAAGGGATTTTTATTAAAGAGCTTTAAAATAGAAAAATCCAGCAGCAAATTGGAAAGGTCAAATGACTTATTTTACACTGTGTACAAGCAAAGTATAAGTATAAAATGAAACGAAACTTAATACGAGGGGGACGATGGGGAGGGGACGTCCTGTATTTCCTTTCTTGTTCACGCAGGGGTTAGGCATTTGACCTCGTGCGAATAGATTCATTAGAAAGAAGTGGAAAGTAAATTTTTATGAAATTTTATCTCTTATTAGGTCTTCTGGGTGTTGTGTTGGCATTTCTCATTTAATCTGGTTTCGTATTAAAGTTAAACGATTTTGAATTTATTTAAGCAGAACATATGTAGCTTTAAAGACGATTGAATGGTCTTTTCGGAATTTGGAAGCACATTTAGTGGCAATTGTGGTGTTCACGCTGATCCTATCATCCGATGTGAGAGACCCGTCAATTAGGATTCATTTTGGTTACGTTAAGAACTCGACTTCTACTTGACAAGGTTATTTGTATGTGGCAACTAGAAACCATGTAGTAGTGTGCAAATTGCGTACCATATAGGAACCATTGGAGTAGTGACTAAAACTAATAAAAAATTTACAATTCATCTTCAAAATAATGTTTAGAGGACAACTAGCAAAACTGTTGGCGGAAACAAAAAGGTTAGCTGGACGATTGATTGTCACCAGAGCAACAGAAATCAGTAGAACTACAGGGTGGCCCAAAAGTTTCTCCACGGTTATTAAAAAGCTATATACGTTAAACGTTAAGCATTTACCATTGCCAATATTTCTCTCTTCTAATTTTATGAAAAATTCCAAGCAGGGGTTAAATATCAACTCTTCAGCTCTCGTTAATATCATATTGTGCTCAGCTACGATCGCATACAGATCAATACTAGTGCAAAGCGGCATAGTGCATTTCCAGGAGTAATATTTAAAACTCATTTGTTCCTATAGTCAGGTAGAGAGACAAGCCCTTTATAAAACTAATTTTTATTACCAGGATAATTAATTACCTTTTTGCGAAACTACCTGTGAAATTTTATCGCTCTCGACCTCAAGGATTCTGTTTTATTTGCCGTGTTTATCATAAGAAGTAATTTTTCTTCGAAAATTTTTTACGGACTTTTTTTGAAAACCCATAAAATGTTTAATACCTGGACTTTTGTCTTCGAAGAGGATACAGACCAGGAATCAAACTCTTGGCGAGATGGGAAAATTCGTTTCAGAAATATCAACGACATTAGGTGCAGACAGGAAGACCGTACAATTATGATTGAAAAGGGAGAAAGGCGATGTACAGGACAACAGACGCTCCCACTAACAACTCTTTCGCTTACCACAAAAAAATGAGGAAGATCATGGAAAACAACAAGCCAGGCATTGGAACAAGGACAGCGACCAAAGAGATTAATCAATCTGAAAATTACCAGCCACGGCGACAAGTTGGACGGAGTTGGATCAATTCGTTGAGATCAGGTCTCCCCGTGAGCTTTTATACTAGCTCGCAGCAGTACAAAAACAAGACAATCAAGTTCCCTCACTTCCCTAATTCCTTTCCGGCCAAAAAAAAGGGTTGTCCCCTAGGCTTTGGCCACATCGTATGAAAAAAAAATAAAAAAATCGGCAAAAAAGACCGTATCGATCAACGGTATATAAAATCGACGAATTGGAGAAGACACGCCTACGTCAGCCCAGTAAAGCCGCTTCTTACTGAAAAGAACGTCAAAGGTAGACTTAACTTCTACAGAAGGCTACAAAGCGAAGGATTCTGTCATAATAGTGCTCTTGGGAGGTCTAAGAGAGCTAATGTGCTTTTTACGGACAAATCCACAATTGGTTTTGCACCCATCGTCAACTAGGCAAAACATGAGAACAAGTATAATCTAAGCACTATTGAACCAATGTAAAAGTCGAAAATTTACCTCAAGATAATGATTGCAGGCGGAATCAGCTCACGTGGCAAGTCGAGCCTTCATGTTGTTAAGCAAAACACAACCGTCGATGGATCCTATTATCGGAATAACATTTTATCTTGTTACACAGAATGCCTGGATGACAGGAGACAGTTTAAAGATAAAAATTTGGTCATATTTATGCTAGATGGAGCAAGAGCCTTTCCGAGTGTGACGTTGGCAAAATCGAGATTTTCAACTGTTTGAGAAGATTGGCCTGGCAACACTTTTGATCTTAACCCAATCGAACAGATTTGGGCTCGACTTCAAGAGAGTGTATTTAGACATCCGATGCCGAAGAATAGACGACAATTAATTGCGAGAGTACAACAACCCCCAACCGGTTGGGAGTTACAGGGTGATTCATAAATTCTAGTTTTTCATGGTATTCACATCATTCTTTTATTTTTATCTACTCAACACAGCGACATCGTACAAACGTCAAAAAACTACTGTCCCAATGACCTTTTCAAAATTGTCAACAATGTTGATCTAACGACTACTATTGCAAGTACAGTCACTTCCGAAAGTGAAAAAAATTATTTGAAATTACCAAAAATTCAGCAATTTCTGTGTTATGTGTGGCGATTAGGGGTTCCAATCACGACTTTCAAACTTTTAATGTTTTGTATGCTTCCAACTTCAACAATTATGCAGTGATGATTTTTAAAGATAAGCATGGCGGAAATTGATGCTTGAGAGAAGTTTGTCGTTCTTCAAAACAGAGACGGGCATTTTTTAATTGAACAAAGATAAAAGCTAAAAAATCAAATAAATTTAAAAATCAAATAAACATTTATTTGATTACAAAATTTATTTATTAATTGAAAATAATTTGCAAATAATTAATATTTGGTATTCGAGTTTGAAATAATTATTTTTTACTCGTCCCTGTTGGATATCCTCATTACAAATTAAAAGAAGTTAATATTTTCAAAATCCAAATACTTAGCCTAGCCACAGTCAATAATAAAACAAATAATTACTCCATAAAGTGAAATTACCTAAAGAATACTTACTTGGTAATCGATAGCAAAATATTATTTGTAATTCAAGTAACAATAATCAAATAACAAATAATTATTTACGAATAACTTAAAATAGGTTTGAAATCAAATAAAAAGCTATTCTAATAACTTTTATTCCATTTTTTTAATCGTTATTTAATTGAAAATTTATTCAATTACTGGTTTACAAGTTTATTAAGGTGTAGGACTGTAATATTTGAATACACAATGCTTTAATTGTTTATTAACTGCCCACTAAATATCAAGTCAACCCAAAGCAACTTGATTCCTTTTCGCCAATCAAGCATAACATTCAACAAAACTTAAAACAGTTCATTCCTATGCCTTGTATCATTCTCATAATCGCTTCTTAACTAACAGGCAATGGCAAATGATCTCCATAAAAAAACATTCTCAACGAATTTCCCCCGAGAAGCGCATGCTATGGATGCCTATTCACAGTAATTCGCTTCAGGTAAAATTTATCTAATCTCAAAACACACAAGAACGAACGAATTAATTTGAACAAATTGATAAAGCCCTTGAAAACCTCTTATTTTCTATATCAACCGCAACAGCTCAATTACTGGAATGTAAATGGGCTCATCTTGAGGAGTACACCTCAATCTCGAATAAAATGACTAATTAAAACCAAACAGTATCCGTATCGACATCCTGCAGGACCATAAGTATTTTCACAAGATGCGAACATGTATATCTTTCCACAAAAGATACCCTGCCGTGCCACAGAAGCATATGATTAGGGTCCCCATATTCAAATCAACCGAACAAGCAATTACCAACGGGGCCATCGACATAATCTAAAAACGATGCTATTAAGTCGACGAGAGTGGGCTCGTAGTATCCTTGGAAAGAATTTTTATCTCGTTCATGGGAAAGCGGGCGCCCGTTTTTGGGGCTGTCTTAATCACTTTGTAATTAAAATGTCCTAACGATTGGATTGCCCTGTAGAAGGACGTCTGTATTTTTGGCTGTAATCAGATACTTCGCTGGCACTAAACGGAGCGAAATTCCATGCCATTACGTAGGCGCAGTAACAATACCAATCCGAAAATTGGGTCATTGATGGGATAATCTTGAGTTTTGCGCGTGTTGTATATCCTGAGGTAATTCAATTTTTTGCCCTTCTCAACGTGGTAGTCAATAGCGCGCGGCATGGGAACGGCTACAATATAAATCCATCGAGAAGTGAACGATTGGGTCCGGGGCTTTTCATTAAAAATTGCTCGTTTCGCTATCATATTTTCCCGGCATTAATATAAGTCTATAAATCTCTATTAATCCTTTCCAGGGGTATTAGGAGCAAGTTAATAAAATCCATTTGCTCTCCACCCTTTGCCGCCCAGTTCCTTGAGCCTTATTGTTTCGTTTTCACGTTGGTAGGAGTTTGGAGATATTTGCTTGGCTTGGCTGGTTCGGCTGGCCTGGAGTCGCCTGGAAGGTGGGAGCACGAATTATATTGGTGAATTATGCTGAACGCTCGTTATTATTTTTTGTTCGCCTCAAATTTTTCGCTGATTAACACAGCTTAATCAGATTTTAGGGCATTTCTTGAAAACTTTATTAATGATGAATGATGAATGCTCGTCATGGGACGTTTGGTGGCATGGCAAGGGGTTTAATTTGAGTGGGGATTTATAAGCCTTTTTGCGTATTTCGTGTAGAGTAATATTTTTTTTTTGTTAAGATGACGTTGGATTCTTCCAGCTTAGCTGAAAAGATTCTTTTGTGTGCAGAGTAAGACCTACAGCAAAAATATTGCTGGCAAGAGAAAGCTAGTCCTTTTCAGAATGTTACGGCTCGATTCGGCTGAAAAAATTTTGCTCATTAAAAAATATATATAGTATGAACTAAAACAAATTTGCTCCGTGTTAAGCACTAAGTAGCTGAACGCCTTAAGTATTGCTTCCCATATATATATATTCGTAATAAGCCCGCGAAAGTCCACTGAGGCTCCTTTACGGCTAAGACCGACATCCACCTAGTTATAAAAAGTAGCAACGAAGTACCCACACAGAGACAAATTAAGGCTCGCTGGCATGACTTTACTAATTTACGATTACAAAACTTCCAGTGTCCTTCCGAGTCCTTGCAACTGGGCCCCGTCCTCACATTTGCCACAGTCGCCAAAGTGGATGCCGCGGCAACACAAATATAACTTTCTCAAGCATTTTGGCATAGTTTCGGCAATCGTGGGAAACATTTTTCCTTGCAATTTTTTTTTCTCTCTTTTTTCCACCAACCACTTTTCAGTGAATATGAGAAAAATGGGAAAAAACCGCTTCGACGTCATCGCTCAAAGTTTAAACAAGTTGTGCCAAGTCAAGAACTTATTCCTTTTTTTATTTTATTTTTTTTTTCGAGAAAAAAAGTCTTTCCTTGGCCCAAATAGAAAGAATATCGGGATAGAAGTAGCAGATTGGAGTTCACCATCATATAAAGGACTCGCGTTTTACAGAGGACGATAAACTTTTCAGTAATTTTAGGTTTGTCTTGTTACAAGGGGTTTCATTTCTTCAATATATTGGTTATCAGGAGAAAATTGCAAGTTTCATCCTGCAGCGGGTTACTGTACCATTCACTGCGGTTACTTTTTTCTGCACTCTCAATTGAATTTTCAATAAAACTTTCCAAGTTTAAAAATTAAATTGTGGAGCATCAACACCATACCATGTTTACCAAAGTTTAATTGATTCTAATCGAAACTTTTATGGTGGCTATACGTGATCTGACGTGGAAGTGATTGGGCGAACTATTTCATTTTGCTGAGGAAGTTTGTTTTTAGTTGTAAAAGTGGAAATATCCGATTATTGAATTTTTCTGATTTAGAGATATGCAGACATGTACTATTCCTCACGCGTGGACAGGAACTTTGTTCTGCTGAAAATTGGAGCATTCTCTAAATGGTTATTCAGAACTTTCTGCTTACAATTTAATGAAAGTATGTACTGGAAGCTTACTACTCTAATGTCTATTTTCAGCGTCCTTTTATGTTTATTATTTCGTATTTATGTATTTGAGGATATTTTGAGTTAATTTTCGAGAACTTATTGTATAATTTCTTCGTCTTAATATTGCCTTTTCTGAATGCCTGAAGTCGCTGTTATTTTTCATCTATTTTCAAAACTTATAGAAGATTTAATGTTCTCATTCCAATCTTTATCCGAGCAGTCGAACTCCCCCGATAAGCAAAACATAGTATTTAAAACGTACTGCCTATAACACATTTATTAATTTAAGATTCATCAAAATTCGGATTACTACAACATGATAACAATATTTAGACAAGATAATAATAAAAATAAATAAAAAAAGTAGAGAAAACCAAAAACTACCTAGCCCGATCCGTTATTTGAGACTTCGACAAATGGAAATCGATACAAAGTGGCTATTAAAGACACGGCACATGTATGTTATAGGCTCGTACATGCCATATTGTGTGCGGTGGTAAGGAGTATGGTAGAAGTTCTGGTTCCTCAAGGGGCAAGCGGGAATCGATATGATTCAAAGTCCCCAACAATTCAGGGGAATTAACCTATACGGCGTGGTGGCCGTCGAAAACAATTCTGGAGTTTCTGCGTCTACTTTCCATCGAGGTAAGTTTGAGACGATCCGAATATGAAGGCAGTAAAAGGATTGGTCCAGGTAAGACCACGGAGGGCCAATCTCACAAATCTACGCTAGACTACCCCGATACGATTAAGGAGGTACATATTCCGCAGTGACAGTTGGAAAAAATGCTTTTTTTGTCTTTGCATTCCGAAAACCAAATCAAATCAAATCAAATTTATTACGAGAATTCTACACAAGATGTATCAATCTTATATCGTACATTTACATATGGATCTAATGAATACAATAGTAATGCGTATAGAGTAATTAATTCATATTTTAAAAGTAACAATTTTTAGAAAATGAAATATATGTAACTAAGAAACATTAATTCAAACTTAAAGATTAAATAACAAAGAATAACAAGAGTTTAGAAAAAAAAAATCAACATGTAGGTAAAGCAAACTTTTTAGAAATCTTATATATTAGAACCAAAAAGAAATTAATTTTAACTACTTATGCCTATTACTCGTAATATAGGAGCCAAGCCCAAAAAACCACTAACCAAAAGTTATAACTTCAGTATTAATCATTACAAAAGTATTAAGACATTATAATGCTGAGAAATGCGTCAACAATAGTAACCTATCGAGAGAACCTGCATTCCGAATATAGATCGGTAAGTTATTCCAAGCGCGAGCAGCTTGAACAAAGAAAGAGTGCTCTAATACTGTTCTATGAAATCGTGGGATTAAAAGACTATGGTGTCTAGAGGAACTTAGAAGCACGAGGTGTTCATAGAGATATTGTGGTGCTTTGTTGCGAATTAGATTAAACATAAAAATTAGCAATTTTATTGTACGATGGTTATCCAATGAGTGTCCCAAGAAATGTGGAATAAAAGAAGAAACGCTATCAAAGCGTCGAAGCCCATGTATAAAACGGAGACAGTCATTAAAAGCGACGTTAAGTCTATGACTACAGGAACTATCAAGCCTGGGGAATACTAAGCTACCAAACATAAAGTGAGGAAGAAGCAAGGCCTTGACAAGTTTTGCTCGCAGGCTTCTAGATAGAATATTGGCCGACAGCCAAAGTCGGCGTAGTCCACCGTAAATTTTTCCAAGAGTGTGATTGATGTGGTCACAGCATTTCATCGAAGAACCAATAACCACTCCCAAATTCCTCGCAATATCCACGCGCGGCAGCTGCGAATCGTTAAGCCAAACATTAGATAATCCAATACGATCGGAGTTAGAATTGTTTTGTAGTAATACGAACTGTGACTTTTGAGGATTCAGGCTGAGATTGTTACTGATTGACCAGTTGTATATTCTGTTTAGGTCACCATTAATACGTTCAATATTCCAGTTTAGTCGATCGACAGGACTGCAACTGTAAATCTGCACATCATCCGCATACATATAAACCTTCACATCCTTAACCACTCCCGGAAGATCATTGATGAAAATACTAAATAGAAGAGGACCCAGGATAGAGCCTTGAGGAACTCAACATGTAAGTGGGAGAGGTCCTGACACTTTATCCCCCAATTTACCAGAATACAAGTATGCTTCAAATCAAGAGCAATGCGAAGATCGTGTGTTACTTTGAGCAAAGCCGTTTCACAGCTGTGTTGGGACCGGAAGCCAGACTGCCATGAACACAGAAGTTCATTTGTGTCTAGATATTCTGTTATCTGCAAACACATCAACCTTTCTAGAACCTTAGAAAGAAAAGACAAAAGACTAATCTGGCGAAAGTCATTTATATCATTAGGAGATGACTTTTTGGAAATGGCTAAAACAGTAGCCATTTTCCAAATGCGCGGGAAGGATGAGGAGGTCAAGGAATAATTGATGACATGCAGTAGTTGATGCAGAATGAAGGGCAGAATCATTTTTAAAAAACGAGGGTGAATATCATCAGGCCCAGTAGCGTCAGATTTTATCGAGAGTAATCGACCCCCACACAACGAAAAGAAAAATTGGATTCAGACACACCTATAGTCTGTTCAAATGCATCTACTGAAACTTCATTCACTCCCCTTGATGTGAACAGGGCATTTAACTCATTCGGATCGAAGGTGCATGTAGGTTTATTTCCTTCCCCATCACAAACGCCAAATCGTCTGAGATTCTTCCAAAGCTGCCTGGAAGGCAGCTCAGGGTTCAGCAAATTTTTAAAGTATTGACTTTTAGCTCTTTTAATCGCTGCAGTCGCCCGATTGCGAGCTGATATGTACAAGGCTCTAGTACTTTCAGTTTTAACGCTGTGATGAATTCGATAGTAAAACTCTCTTTCCTCAATAAGAGACTGAATTTCTGTAGAGAACCATGGAGAGCTATTTGGTCGAACTTTACGTCTGATCGCGGGAACGTGTTGATCATGTAGATTTTTAATATGAGAAGTTAGAAAAGTATGCCTGAAAAAGGGTTTCGGAAAATTCGTTGAATTAAGAAAGTTACAGAACTTGGAAGTTCGACGCGCATGGAAATTTGCTTCGGTGTAATCATATTCCAAAACTTGAAACCCCTTTTTCTCGAAATCACGTTTCTCGAGTTCTACTGAACCGATTTACTTGAAACTTTTGTTGTTTAAACGATTGTGTTACGTTTTTTTTGTTTTTTACAAGCGTTTAAATGGAAAAAACCTAATAACAATTTTGAAAGTTGCGTTTCAGACGTTTAGAGACGGAGTTCGATCGATTCGTTGAGCGGTACGACCACCATGCCATGGTTCCTGGGTTCGAGGCCAGATCTCCCTGTGAGTTTTTATTAAGAAATTAAAATAATACACTCCATCTGTGGGTTGTTGTCTAGCTCGCAGAAATGCAAAACAAGACATGCAAGTTGTGTGTTAATGTGTTGTCTGTGATTTGCCGTAACACCTCGAGAATTACTAAACATTTACTAATTCAGGGTTCAACCTGATGAGAATTGCTGGGAATTCCCCGTACCCAAGTTAATTCCATTGCAAATGGAATGTTGGTCTTATTCTACTCCAAATCATAATCATGGAGATCAGATCATCGGACCAGTCAGTCAGTCAGTCGGCTACTACACCTCTAGGAATTTCCCCACAGATGCGAAATACAGTAAGTAATAACTTATCAGCCTTAAATCGAAAGGGCCGCATGCTCGAACGCCACCATCGGAGACCCATGTTTACATGATTACATTAAAAATCTGTTGAGAGTAAAAGAATAATGTCGGTGGTTCGAAATCGACCTTGCAATTGCTGTCTCGAATTGGGTGAAATTCTTCTCCAGGCACGTCCCGCACAAGGGGTTACGGAAACAAGAAAGAGAAGTGAATCGAAAAAGATGTTTAGATGTAACTATGTAGGTGAGTGACCGGGAAGACGAATTTTTATTGCTCTGGATTAAGACGCCAGAATTGCCGAATTATTTTTCTACTCCGTCGATATGCCTAATCTAGCCCTGATATGTTGAACGATTTAGAAGCCTTTACGTAACAAATATGAATGAATTTTATATATAAGCAAGATAAGATAGACATAACCCATGACCTTTAATACCACCGTTCCGACAGGACATCATAGTGTATCCTGTCAAAATATCACATCCTACGAACTGCCAAAATAGAAATTTCTTCGCGCGTCAAATACTTAATTTTGATAAGCAGTAAGTCGTTGGCTTAAAAGGATAAACGGATGAAGTTCTTTGCCTAATCCCGCAACATCCTATAATTTTCATGTCTCAAGTTAGTCGAAATCGCACATGTTCCTTGCACGCTTACTTTCGCATCAAGGAGATCTCCTTCAGCCCCACAAAATATTACTCACGGATTAAGAGGGTGAAAACCCTTTTTTATTTTTATCGCAAACGTTGGGCAGCCTAAACAAGTACTACACACCCACGTGCTAGAATGAAGTGCGTGTACGCCCCAATCCGGCGAGTGGGATTACGCTACGGCGCTTCAATTTAATATAAATCGATTTAATTTTTCCTCGATGTTCGTTCGCCTCTGTAAACGCAAAACAAATGTCGGTTTACCTTTGAATTACCCTTCTTTGAAGAATGATACTACCATTAGGGATATCGTAAGGATGTACCTACACAAATAGTGCTGGAACATACACAGGTTCGGGACCCTAACTTAGCTAACTCTGATAAAATGCTTTGACCCAAAATAAAAAAGGAACTCCTCCCTTGTCCTTGTCGAATTCTCCGGTTTTTCCTTTGAGCTTTGTAGAGGAACCAGCTTTTGGTTTGTATTTGGATTTATCTGATAGAAAATCTTGGGCAACCAACTTTTACGTATTCTCCTCCATCAAGTGCTCTCCTTTATGGCTGTTGTCAAAAGAGGGCTAATTATCCAAAAAAGTTTTGCCGAGCTACCCACAAAGAATTCCAAAGATCATGGGAACGAGCAATCAAGTCAAACTCAACAACGAATTGAAAAAGGCAATAAAGTGACAACAAAACAGTTGTGCCAGCTAAAAGGAAAAGGACTCTAAAGAAGCGAAAGGATATTGAGTTCCTCGTTGAGTTTTCAATTTGATTCGATACTGCCATAGCATTAAAATGGATGAAAAAACTTTTGCGAGAATTTTGTTTACTTTCACCACTATTCTTTCAAAAGGAATTTTTCCATTTGGTTGAGGATTGAGCTCGCCTTCTCAATTGGGTTGAGCATTGATGAAAATTTTGTGGACGAATTAGGTAGGAAAAATGTAATTAGGAAATTCTTTGTAAGTAGGTGCATGTATAGTGGTTGTATCAGGAGTTCCTACTTTCTAAGTGAGCGCAGCATTAGCTATTTGCAATATTACCGGCCTGAATGGGAGCCGGAGTTTTACAGAACTACATCAAGCAAAAGAACAGGTAGACATCCCAAAATTGCTTAGTTGCTCTCAGGAAATACGTCTTATTTCAGTTTAAAAAATTCTGCTAGAATTGCTTTAACATCTGATGACGTCTCGCTTTGAAAGAAGGAATCGCTCCTCTTATTGATTCAATTTGATGCACCCATTACATTTTCTCTAACTCTATTGATTACTCCGGTTCAGATGTCAAACAAGCTCGATGAAAGAAATTGAAGGAAAGGTTTTCAATTGTTGAACCTTATTTGATCGGTCTTCAGAATTTTTTCTTATATTTGCCATGGAAGGTTAACGGAAACCGGAAAGAATGTCGCAATGCACTTGATTATCGAACCCATGATTGTGACATGTCATGTCAGAGGTGCCACTCTGATCGCAGTAGAAAGGACAATTTCGGATAAAAATTTCGCCAAGTGAACTGGAGATAAAGGGGGTCCTTGAGTCAATTGATTTATCTTAATGCAGTCCTTTTTTTTAAATTTTTCTTTATATTACACAAATTATTCCTTGCATCCCGCAGCCAATGGAAACCTCCCTGATTCGGACTGGTTTCTGTGGTTGTTTTCTTCGAGCATCGTGTTGTTGATGTACAGGATTTGTAACGACATCGGCTATTTGCCACTGAGAGGTGGTCATACTCCAGTTCCTGATGAAAATCGTTGCCATTGAAAATCGAGAATTGCTGAACTGAAGTCCCTGCGATGCTATAGCTAGCTACCCGGAGGAAAGTATCGTACCGGAAGCGCTTTCCAGTTGTGGGCGACAGAGCCGTAACATCCGCCTTTTGCTGTTGAAGTTTTGAGAGATTTATGGTCTGTGGCATGTTCAAGACATTTCGACTATAGCTTTTAGTCACAAAGTAACACAAATAGATGTGAAAAGCCATACTTTACGGCAAAGTTTTGTTTCATTCACAACAACTGGTGGATCACATTCCCTAATTAGTTCAGTGAGCCATGATTGAATTGGGCTTATTGTAATTTATCAGGGAGGCACCCATTGAGACATTCCAGGAGAAATTTTCAAATGAGTATTGATCTCTTGAGCGGAAATCGTCTTGGTTTGTAGGACGGAAGTTTTAATTGCACGCGGATTCATTTATTATTACCATCAGCATTCCCGTAAACTCCTCTTCAGCTTTTGTTACTAAAACCGAGTTTTTTCTTTTGATACCTAATTGAAATATAAATTGGTAAGGTTGCCTCTCTAGGGAATTTTGGGCTAGATCGGAAGTCAAAGCAGAATTTTAGAGTAAGGATAGTAAAGAACAGTGACGGTTTTTTGTATGATGATGCCAAAGCTCTGGGGATACGCTATGATATTAAAGAACAGCCTTGGCAGGAAGTGAATTAGGGTTAAGGGAAATGGGTTATGAGGTTGGCTAAACGAGGTGCCGCCGATTTATGCCTCGTTTAAAAGTTTCGGGCTCATAAGACTGTAAACTGTTCCACATTCGTGTTTTTCCCGTACGTACCCTAATTTGACCTGGGGAGTATAGGGAAGGGACGACTTGAGGATTTTGTATCACACAACCGACATTTCGACGATGCTCCAGACAGGCAATGCACTCAGAGATTTTGCAGCCGCTAATAAGTTTTATAGCCTTCCTTTGAACTTTGTCTAACGCGAACAGTGGGTCCGGATTAGTGCCAATTCAGATGAAGCGAAGTATTTCTAACATCTCTCCAGAATTATTTCTTAGGAATCATATGTTATTCCAACTATTATTACACGGATTGACCGCCCTGACAAAAAACTTTCTATCTATTTTAAGAGGTGAGGGTGCATACTAAATGCTTGAAGTTAGACTCTATCAAAAAGTTTTAAAATATCAAGAGCTACGATTTCCGATTTGCCAGAATTGTGGAGACAATGATTCCAACGCTCCGTCAAAGACGTACATAAGTCTCCGGTTGAGCGGTCGACGCAAAAACCGTACTGGCAATCGTTGTATGTTTAACTGAGTGTTGATGAGCGATATTAAGTCCACCCCAATCAGCAGTTTTATAAAACCACACTAATCTTTTGGTGGAATTTTGATTAGTTTATCAGAGAGGAGGTGAAAAGTCGAGCGGGGATTATACAGATCTTAAAAGAGTTGGTTTTATTAGTAAAAGTCGACTTATAAGTTAACATGAAAACATTAATTTTTTTAGCTCCTATAAGACTGACGAAAAAAGCGGCAGTTTGCGTTTTATCTCTAACTCGATACCTACTAACCTTGATAATATCGAAATTTTTACTTTAGAAACCTAGATGATGACGGGAGTGTTGAATTTAAAATTCTACAAAACTTTCCTGTGTGTACGTCACGAAAGCCTAACATTATGCCAAATTTCAAATGCTACTTCGCGTCGTGTTCGAGAAACACGTCTGACTGTCACAGACGGACGGACGCACAAGTGATCTTATAAGGGTCCTCTTTTTCCTTCTTCTTCATAAAAAGTTCTAAAAGATGCGGCCTGTCCCCTATGTACAAATAGTTGCAGAAACACGGGTTGGACATTTAATAAGCTTTTACACAATTAAAGGACTCGCTCGCTAAATAACTCGACGTGTATTCCAGACGGGCGGAGTGGTAGAAGAATGCCTGAGCCACTGTGTGTGGTGGACGTTAAAATCGCCAGCAAGAACGATTTCAGGAGACGTAGATATTTCCAGTATCTTTTCGATATCTGAAGGCAGTTTATCAAAGGAACACTCAGTATCAGCATCAGTTATATTGTGGCAGCGGTATAACAAGTAGAAGTTAATAACTTGCCTATGTATGTTTTTATGTATGATGTATGACTGCAGTATTGAACTTTGATTACAACAAAGGCATTCAAATGCTCAGCAGTGAGATTTGTTAAGCACATTCCACAAAGCAGGGGTCTGCTATCTTGAATGCTGGATCGAAAAAAACATAAAGAAGAGACTCATTGAATTGTACCTACTTTTTAATAGGCCATAAAAGCCCTTCATCTTAGCGAGATTTTACTGTACTTTGCACTCTTATTTAACTTCCGCTCGTGACCGAGTTAATATAAATTAATTTGTGGAGCACAACCGGTGGGTCTGTCCCAGTCAGCAGTCACAACTCAAATTACGAAAAGCCAAATAAAAGTTATTATCCAAGCTGCATGTGCTTTTCATTTTTATTTCGAAAACTTTTCAATTCACCCATCTAGTTCCAAGAGCCCGCGAGACTAGCTCGACCCGGCGGTCACATTACCAAGTTACAATGTTCAGTCGAAAAAACTATGGCCTAACTACCTTACTTTACACCCCTGGTAGCTTGGACCTCTTGTTCCGCAATCTTTCACCAACATTTTTTCACTTTTTTCCGGTAATGTTACGAGTTTTTGCATTTTATACCGGTCGTAGCAACTTCTTCGCCTTATCAATTAACCATTCACGAAAATATGCCGGTTGTCAGTCGGTAGTTATCTTAAATTACTATTTGGTCTGACGTAAAAGTAAATAGAATCGTAAGTATGACAATTTTAGTTCTTAAAGATTGAGAATTGATGAGCCAAGGGAGCTTAAAACTTGATTTATTTGTTTAATCTTGCTTAGATTACTTTGACGAGTTTAAAGGGCTATTTCGGTCAAAGTGATTCCTAAAGAAGCCTCAGTTATGGTACAAGCAAACTATCATCTTAGAAATTAAAATATTTTACTCAAGTTATGCAGATTCAGTCCCTTGTGTTTGGGCGGTACTTAGCTTGAACGGTGACTGTTAAACGCCACTACTTTACTAATAAATAGCAAAACCAATTTCATGAAGGATTACAAAAGCACCAATTGGAGCCCGAAAACAAACTTACAGAATCCGGTGATTATAATCAAAGCTGCCACTCCCCTCGTGCTGGCTTAATGAGCTATAATTAAACCTGAGCCAGTTCCATTCCATCTTCCGCATTTCATCTTCAGCAACGTGGCATCGACATAAAATCAATAAACCGAACCTTCCGGAGAACGAGTCAATGCGGTTAGAGGCTTAGGGAGTCAGACTTGACTCTTATTGGCCACTGGGCAGTTGGATACGGTTCCTATTCTGTGTAACGACCAAACAATCAACTGCTATTTTCGATATTCATTGTAGTACAAGTTTACTAATTTATGTTACACGTAATTGATTCAGCTCCGCTTAATGTCGCTACAAAAGGGTGTCAATTTATAAGGTTTAATGGATATGGGGTGGACAGGATTCACTTATCGTTGTAACTAGAATCGGGCATACAAAATAGGTGTGTGTTGCTTTTCCTCTGGGATATTATTTAGCGTTAAATTTTTTTAGTGGGTAAATATCGCAGGACGCAGGTATGTGTGAACTGGATTGAACCTGCATGAATAATTTGCCTCATAGATACATCGGCTAATTTGAATTGGCCGATAAAAGCCCGAAAAATCTCTACGGGGCGGTTTTTTTTGCAATTTGATGAGGTCTTTCGAAATCGATTCAGTTTTGGGTAAAGTGCAAAATAGCACCCAAGCTTTCACGAATTTAGTTCATTGCAACTAATTAATTATCCATCCGTTCGAAATTGACGTTAAAGTGGATTTAAACTTAGCATAATAAATTGATGTGGACGAAGGAGTAGGATAGTGGCGACGAATTCTTTTCCCTCCTGCGTTACATAATTTAAAGCGGATATAAATTACCTTCGTTCAGTGAAATTTGAATGAAAGCACCATTTTTCACGGATGCCTGTAACTATGCATTTTCCTGATTGCCCCCCAATTTTATTGTTGCATTCTATACATATCCTGAGGGGAGCAACGCTTTGCCATTCCTTTCACTTGTGCATTTTCATTACGTTAAGTTAATGCACCAAAGGAGGATTCCCGAAGGATATATTTGTTTTGTTCGTTTTCTCCTCTTTATTTATTTTTTATTTTGTTTCAGTTCTTTTTTCGACAAGCTCTTTCTTTTTCCAGCTCCATTCATTTACCCGCTTCTCTGATTTATGTTCTAGGGGAGTAAGCAATTTAAGAAGTAACTGACAACAATGTTCGAAAGACCACATTTCCTTGGCTCTGTTTTGCCCTATCTGCACCTAGAATGTTTCGCTGGCTTATCAGGCAGTGTTTTCTCCCTTACACCCCGCGCATTTGAAGCAGTTTTCAAAGTGTTCCTTCTCCGGGTTGTCTACCGTACGTTTGAATCTCGGAATCGGAGGCGCGCATTTTAGATGCACACGGCCCCGTAATCCCTTGCAGCTCATGCATTTTATTTATTTACAACTATTGCGGCTCTCTAATGGAGTTTCAGTTGTAGTTTTGAGGCAGTTTAAGGAGCATCATACACAAGCTTTGCACTTAACTGAAATGCATTAAAGCTCCGCATTCATGGCATGTTTACGTTTTTGCTCCTCCATTCATTTCCTTTCCATGAAGGTATCGAGAGATACACTTTAGCTACATGACGTGGCGTAAATATTTAAGTGGCGGCTTATATGTAGCTGTACAGAGTTTCAGCAATTATTTCGAAAATTTCATAACGTTTTCAAAAAGAGGTGCTATGTTTCCTTTACGACAGCTTAATTGAGAAAGAATGATGTTATCTTTATCTCCCGGTACAGTGAATAAGATAAGTGGTAATGGCTAAGCTTCATAATCGGAGTCGAATGACAATAGCGATCTATAAGCCTCGCAGATATCTGGAAGCCGCGGCTATTCGCATACCACATCCTTCGAGAGTTTTGCTTCCGAAGATTTGTTGTTCTGCGATCTAGAAAACATTGTACATGAGTTTCAACCTAACGCTGCCCCTATCGCATCTGTATCTTTAAAAAAAACTCATCAGGAAGATCTCCCTCTACCACGCCAAAGTAACTTGTCTAAAATCTTAAACGACTCGCCTATTTACTGGTACGACCAATTCCTGTTTCGATGTGATCTGTTGGACTGAGACTTTGTTGTGTGGTGGTATAGGGGATATTGAGAATTTCCGTCCTGGTTTCATGGTCTTTCGGCTCGGCTGTCACTCCGCTTTAGTTCCGCAGTTGGTGGTGGGGTTGTTAACAGTCCATCCGCGTCGCCGATGTATTCTCCTCCAACAACTTTTAACTGATTTATGCTGTTGCCATCATTATGCTCTGCTCCCCAGTCTCCTGCATCGTTTTTGGATCAAATTGCTTCTTCTGGATTGACACAGTCTTGTGTTGTGGCAAACGACTTGGGTAGATTCCGCGACCTCACTTTTTCCACTGATCCTATGGGTACGCAGGTGAGACGATGCTTCATACTGTTGTCTTCTTCGACCCGTTTGCTGTAATAGTTTCGTTGGCCGACCGATTATTGTTACAACTTTAAAAAGGCTCACCCATCCATACTGAACGATTGGCTTTCTACTGGTGACTGGTATAGTGTTCTTAATGAGTTTGATATTGATATAGCTGTAATTTCATTTTACAATATTCTTTCTTTATGCCTTGCCTAGTGTGTCCCGATTACTAGGTCAAATGGCTCTTACAAATCTCAGCCTTGCCTGCATAGGTCTCTAAGACATCTGAAGAATTTGAAAAATAAGGTCTGAAGGAGGTTTTGCTCCTCAGAGAGCGCCGTTGACAATTTTCCTACTCTGAGTTGCGTAATAAGTGCATTTCTGACATCAACGCTTGATTTTTAGAATTAAACAAACGACCCTAAGCAGTTCTAAACGTAATTTTGGCGGATACCCCTCTACTTAATGCAGGGGGTCCAGGAGTGGCAGCGATCCATTGATCATTGCTAATCTCTTCAGTAATTTTTTTTAGAGTTGTCTTCTTGCCTAACATCAGTGATTTTAATTACCTCACTCTCCAACCGAAGAAGCTTATTTTTCACGTAGCTTATTTTTCACGTAGCTTTGGTTGCTAAATATATTTCGAACTTGACTGGGAGTTTCTCGAGTGGATCTAATTCCAGCTTCGTTCGTAAAAAGATGTGGTCGGTCGTTTGTCTCTGTCCTTTCCTCCTTATTTAATTTATCTATCCGTAATGGCCGGCTTTCCGATATCTTGGAAACTATTTCTCCTACGCATAAAAAGTACAAAACTTGAGACATTTCTAACTACAGGCCCATTGCTAATCTTTCTGGCCTTGTCAAGCTCTTCGAAATCCTGACGTGTGAGGTTCTTTATCTTCACTGCAAGCCCGTTTTATCTTCTTTCTAGATTGGGCTTATGAATGCAAATCAACTACAACCAAACTGTGGGAACTCTCGAAGTGCTGCATATCTACTATCAAAGCTGCTAAACAAGTTAATTGTATCTTCACCAACTTATGTAAGGCTTTTCATCGAATTAATCATAAAATTCTCGTTCATAAGTTGTTGTTGGGCTTCATTAAAAGGTGGTCTAGGCTAGAACTATTCTTGAGTACGCTAGCCCAGTATAGTTATTCATCGAGAGGGATTACGTTTATAACACCATATCCTAGTCCAAGGACTATTGGAAGGAGATTCCGAGAGAAGAATTTTTAATTTTTAGAATTTTTCACTTGGCTTCTGGAATGCGACAGAATCGCGATTCATCAGAGTTGATCTCATAAACTTTCACAACCTCCATATCGGATATTAACTCACATAGCCAAGGGTGACCTCATTCCAGCACATATATTAAATTTTGCAGCAAGTGCTGAATAGCCAAATTTATGGGCCAGATCTACATACCAAGGTTATCTCTCTGGATAATCGAAGGGCAATCATTGATCAACACGATGTAGCACCGATTCCTTGGCCTGCTATAGATCTCCAGACCTTACACCATTAGACTTTTAACAGGGCACAATGAAGGTTGAAATTTATTCAAGGCCTGTTAATACTAGAGAGAAATTAGATAGCAGAATTGAGACTGCAGCTAAGAAAGTACGGGAAAGGTTGCCTACAATCACCTCAAACAGGGAATTAGAAGGAGGTTATTGGTATGCATCGAAAGTGGCAAGAGACATTTTGGGCAGCTTTTAAGCAGCATTAATTGTAATAAGTTTCTAATTTAATAAAAAGCATTTTAGGTTAGGTTATTATTAGGGGTAATTCTTTAGATTGAAATTTTTTATAATATTCCGCAAAAGGTTTTCCTTTCTCTAGCTTTTTGGAAAGTAGCTCTGAGGCGTTAGTCTAATGTCAGCGTTGAGAAGATAAAAATAAAATAATGATGGGCATACCATGAAAATTTGGAATTTATGAATCACCCTGTAACTTGGCTAGGTGAGATCTTTTACACTTTATGCAAAACACCCTGTATTATTATTAGCCACATAATTGGAATTCCGAAGGGAGTACGACGTAACGAATTCAGAGCTGGTGACAAAGTATTAGTTAATTGCTCGCGACAACATAAAATATCTGAATACGCAGTACTGCAGACTGGCCATTGCAGTACAACTACCCAAAAGTGATTCTTGTTATACGCCAGAAGTTTGGATTAGCTTAGCGGTCTGCTGTTGTTTAATAAAATCCTCAATCAGCAGCAGCCGAAAGACAAAACTTTAGGAAATTACAGAGGGACAACATAGTTATGAGCAAAACTTTTATTCGAGTGTGTCCATGTACTGCTGGAGCATTGTGCACAATCAAGATGGTGATGGGTCGACAAATGATTTGCCTCCCCCTTTGGTACATTGCAAACAACAAATGTAAGTGGAGATCTCCTGGGGGAGGAGCGGAGAGCATAAAAATTTTCTTGAATAGACCGAACATAACTCTTAAGAGCTCCTAGGGTGGTTCTTTGGAATTCACTTTTAGTTTCTGTCTTAGCCTTTATTGTGCAATAAATCCGTTGTGATCCTGCCTCCTGTGGCTGTGACAAGTGGATGAGGGTACAAAGGCCTGGGAGCAAAGAGCTCACTGATTGCGCTATGTAACTGTTCAAGTCGCCTCCAGCTGTTGCTGCCACCCACCCACTACTTCTAATAATGACGTAGAACGACAAAGGCAACAACAAATGGCAGCCAGAAGCATCTGTTCCACTTAAAATTTGCATATTTGGTCTCTTAGCAGTTTACAACATCAAGTAACACCACGTTCGAGAGGACTGTTACAAAGCCGTCGGGCGACGCAGGAGCGAGTCAATTCTGGATTCCAGTGGATTTTAACACGTTCATTGTCCTTGATATAAAGAGGTGGGGAAAATATTTCATCTCGAGTGGCTCTTATAGCCAAACTGTAAAAGTGATGAGAAGTTCGGCAAGAACTTGTGAATTTACTTCTGTTGAAAGAGGCTGAAAGGGCAAGCATCGCAATCGTACACAATCAATAGAGGGAGTTGGAGTGGGATACTGAGACATGGGCGGTAAGCATACAAATTACGTGTAAATTTATTGAATAAGGACCTCTTAGGTGGGATTATCGTCCTCTTGGTGCTGTAAAATTAGCATGAAGCTGTTTTCTTGCACGTTAGACAACGTTCAACGTGTGTTGTAGAAGAAATTACGTAATCTTTGAACGAGTTTGTTCTACTAACGATTAATTGAGGTTTATTTCATTCATTTAAATTTTTTACAATTTCAATTTACGTTCAAATTTGTGATAAATAGTTTTGTGTTTGAGTGAATTAAAAAAAAATACACGAAAGCAACTAAAGTGTACCGACTGCTTATATAATATGTTATGTGCTTTTTCGCGGACACAGACAAGCCGCAGTGGAATTGACTTTAAAGAAACTTTCCTAAACCTATTATTTTATCATTTCAAATCTCTCGGGATTAGTTTTGTTTACTATTTTTATTTTCGGTGGAAGTGTTTTTCAAAGGAGAGAAATTAATAAGAAGCTCCAATTTAGAACACAATCTATAAGATCGGGGGCGGGAGCTTTCGTGATAGCCTAGATACCTGCCGTACAACTCATTGGGCCCACTTCCTAGGGTGGTGAGTGCTCTAGTGGAATACTGCAGGAAGATAAATGTCGATATGTTATTAGGTTGCGATGTTAATTCCCATTATGCTGTCTGTGGCAGCACCAACGATAATCGCAGAGGAGAAGATATGCACGAATTTGCAATAACCAGCCACTTGGCTGTCCTAAACAGAGGAACTTCGTCGATGCCAGACAAAAGGAAGTTATTGATTTGATCCTCTGTGACACAAAGTTTCTGGATAGAGTGCCTAAATGGAGAGTGACAGACGAGGTTATCGGACCAGAGAGCCATAACTTTTGAAATTTGTTATGGTTCCCCCGTAGAACGGCGCCTAAAGATGTTTAGTAGGATTCCGAAACACATGGACAGGTTGAAATACCAGTAAGAGTTAATGCTACCGGTTGTAGTAACTGCCATCTGCTATCTGTAGCATCTAGAACTACGATACAAGTGGAATTACAGCTGTATGCCCTGTAGTCGTCTGTGGAGGAATTGAGTTCACTAAAGAAAGTACTTATTAAAGCCTTTTACCAAGCCATAAGAGGTGGTGACCCGGAGGACTGGAACAGTTAAAGGTTCTGAAGATAGAAATGAAAACCCTATTTCGAAGAAAGCAAGAAAGGCGTGCTCGCATACTGGAAGCATTTCCGATGTCTGCCCGCTTCAGAAAATGATCTTCGATGACCCGGTATCTGGACTCGTTCGTGACAGAACGGGAAAGATGTCGGAGAGACAAGACTAATGAGATCCTGCTGGAGACTCACTTTCTACCATTTGGTTTTTGTGTGATAGATATCACGAAATGCTTATCTCCGAAAGGTCACTTCCCGTAGACTTGCAGGCTAATAACATCATCCACTCGGATGGATCCAGAATTTATGACAGAGCTGGCACAGGTATCTATTCAGAGGAATTGAACTTATGACATCATCAGGCGATGGAAAGGTATACGTCAAGGCGGATGATGTGATAGAAAGCTGTGTTATAGGGAGGACAAACCTCATAACACATGACAATTCGGCGGTCAAAACGGACGGAGATCGACACTTCTGAACTCAACGAATTTGTCTCTGAAAAAGAGTTAACACTCGCCCAGACGATTGGTAAAAGGGAACACCGGAATCATTGGAATCGAGAAAATGGATGAACTGGCAAAATAGGGCGTCGGAAATCTTCACTATCCTAACAAAAGGGAAATTCTTTATTTGAATAGGATAGCCCCGAGATCTCTCCTATCCCTATCCCCTACTAAGGAAGACTGGGAGCGGACGAAAAGGTATTCGCCTTAACATTGTATAATTCAGCAAATCCCCGGAAAGGTGTTTTTAGTAAGTAAGAATCTCACACTAACGGAGAATGCCATTATAGCAGCCACCACCAAGAAAACACGAATATTATTGAATATCCAAGATGACAGATCCGTTCTGTTTGTGGGAATATTTTAGGTTTTATATAAAATTAATAAGCTCTTCCTCCATTCGAATCTTTTGAAAATCATCGCTAAATGAGTTAAGCCTAGATATTTTCTGATTATGTAGGAGTTTCTCAAAAGCTGTCAACAGTTTTTCCAGCACTTCTCCTTACTTAGAGTAGTTGAAAATAATAAAACTTCCCAATCCAAACATTTGCCACTAAAAGTGTGCAATTTATTTATTTTCAAATACAATTTTCACCTGCGTCTCAAATACTTTAACACAACAATGCCCGTTTCAAAGAGAATAAAACGAAATTGTGTTTCAGAAGCAAACAATTGGCTTTTTTATGCAGGGTAGCGATAGTGCACTACAAAACTTTTCAAACTTTTCAAAGCAGCTCATACGAAGTAGCAAACTTTCAGAAATAACAGAGTTCATTTCGCACAAAACTTGTCTCACGGAGGACATTGAGACAAAAATTCAATTCAACGTCACGGGACACTTCCTTTTGTCGCAAACACAAGAATTTCCATTTTTTCTGCAAAAAGCGTCCGAAAAAGTAAACTAAATTTGCCATTTCTATTAATATTACAGTAATGATTCCTAAATTCGGCTGATCTCTAGAAATTTTTTACAAATCCCAAAAAAAATCAGGTAGAATTCGCCCTAAGCTTCCTAATTAAAAGGAGAATGACAAATCACTCAAACTAAGGGCGGGGGTGGCGGACTTGGCCTTAGGACTTAAAGTATTCATGCCTCCAGAGGGCATGTAATATATTTTACTAAAGTCAAACACTTACCGTGAATAACAAGCTCCGAATCTCTGTTGACTTCATAAAGACGAATTGCTTCATCCAATTCCATCTGACTGGAAATTGTGCAAGGATCATTCTCCTCGTCAACCCATTTCATGGTGAATGGCTGGAAATATATAAAAAAAAGAAAAGAAAAGACATCAGTCGAACGAACCCAAGTAGCATAGAATATCAATAATTTTTGCTTCAATTGATATTAGCGTACCTGTTCAGGTGAGAAACGACATATTCCCCGTATCTCGTGGCAGAGTTTCTCGTAGTTTATGTTCTCGTCAATATATGTGATCATTATTTCCCCATTGTAAGCAGTTTTCACTTTGATCTCATTGCTGGTGCTGGTGCTGTCCGCAGGAACTTGTGTTGGCGTTTTAAGCATTGGAATTCTGTGAAGGAAATGCACGGAAAGAGATTTAATAAAAGATAGCCAACAGTGTAGAAAAATTGAGCAGTCGTGTTTAAAATGGTAGAAATCCTGCAGGTTCGCTGCTTGGGCACAATGGTCATATTTCATTGCGATTTTGGCAAGATTCTACTATTCCCTCGGGGTTTTTTAAAAATTCTAGCACTGGGAACTAGTTCTGACGCTAGTGTTCCGGTCTCAAGGGCTTCCACCCATGATAAATGCCTTTTAAATAGTGCAGCTACAAATGGACTGGAAGGAAATCAGTGGCAGAAGCAAAACTTAGAACTTGGCTACCGTAGAGCTCTGAAATTAACAAATAATTTATTAATGCTCTTACGTATGCTCTGTACAGGATACGTAAACTTCCGCAACTAGACATCTTAAAGTAATTCCGACAAAAGTCCAAAAATAATTACTCAGATGCACGCGCTGCATTTCTATGAAGCAACACTAGCTGTAGCTTCAGCCAAGATAAGTTCAACTTATGCAAATTTGCGTTTCCTAGAGGACTGCTAATTTTATTTGTTCTTGGGCATCTGTTAAATTCGTTTAGGATAAATGTTTTTCGGAAAATTTTCAAAGATTGCTGATAGTACGTGGCGGTTGCAAATGCACAGGCTGCCCACAACAAATATTTAAGGAGAAGCGATTTACAAAGCTACACCGAGGAGTAGAAAACGCTTTGACGATTGAGGTCAAAGCAGCAAAAGAAAAAGAAACTTATTTCTAAGAAAATGTTAAATTTTTATAGTAAAAACAACAACTTTGCTTGCTGGTTAATTAGAGTGTTCTGTTGAAAAACTATGAGATAAAACATGACTTCATTTATAAGGTTTCATTGTGGAAAAAGTGCGACCGTGTGATAGAGCTAAACAAATTATTTCCATATCACTATAACATAGTAGGAGCTATAAATTACTCTTCAATCTTTAACGCCTTTTATAGCTGGAACGTTATCCCACACTACGCCACTGCAGACTTTTCTTATACAATACCGCTGTCGTGGACAGCGACATGAGGATCCTCAAAAACTATGACATTCTTAATATAGGAAAAACTGTGGCATAATTCTTTGAAACAAGAAATTTTAACTCCTTCCCCACCACAATATAAATCTGGAAGGATATTTTAAAACTGCTAATACCAAAATATGTCTATTTAAATTTTAGGTTTTATCTTAAATTAATAAAATAATTAAAAAACCTTTTATCGCTAATAAAGGTAATTAACTTAGTGGTTAGTTGTCGTTAATCAGTTTTATTCAAAAAGCTACGGTTTCCTAGAGAGTGCATTAGCGTAGTTAAGTAATTGCTTGTTAGAAATGCGCTTGGGATCCTTACAAGTTTTACGATTAAATCCAATTGGATCAAAGACGAATAAATAACGTAATCACGCGCATACAAAAACCTAAAATCGTTCGACGCTTTTTATGATACTATGTACATAGGGCGACACGCCGGCACAATTATACCACCGGATTGCTAGGAAACCAAAGCTTTTTTTATGATGTAGCTAAGGCCCAGCCTTATGATGCGTTAGCATGACTTCTCCGGAAGGGTATTAGAGAGAGGAATGAGGGAAATTAATTGTCTTGTTTTTGCATTGCTGCGAGCTAGACCACAGCCCAGAGACCGAGTGGATTTTTGTTTGTTTGGTTTATTAAAAACTCACTGGAAAGACCAATACTCGATCCGTGGAGCCATGGCGTGGTGATGGAACCACTCAACCAATTGATCCAACTCCGTCTCCCTTAACTTATAACCAAACATACTTATCAAATTATGATTTTTTGTTTCGGGAAAAATATTATTGCTTACTATTAGAGGTGATAAATCATTGCTTACGAAAGCAATTTGATTTTCAGTGAAGAGCTCCAAACGTAAACAAGTAACCAGTAGCAAGTTTGTTTACATACGCCACCAGCCAAATTATCGGCTTGGTTGCAATAAAAATGCTAAGCCTTTCAGATTAATCGGCAGAAACGAACCCTGCTGCTAATTGAAAAGGAGCTACAAACATTTGCGTTTGCATCTTTTACATAGTGTCTCAACTATTTATTATTAAATTCTTAAAGATAATATCAACATTTTCCGTATATCTTTTAAGCCCAATCAAATAAATGGTATTATGTATTATACTTAGACATTTTTGGATAGAGATCTTCTAGCAATAACGCCACAACATTAATGATTTACAAACCTTTCCAAAGTTTGTCGACAGCTCTCTTCAACTTGAAGAAAGGATCTCCCAATTTTATCCGTCCAGTTCATTTTAATTGCTGCAATGGAAATGATTAAAAGAAATAACAAGCTGCTTCATAACAGCAAGCATTTCTAGCATACAAACAAATATCACACTTTCGGACGATGTGTTCAAGTGCAGTAATGTAAACTCGATTCGATGATTACAAATACATAATGATGAAGATAATTCAGTGATACTGATATTTACAGCTGCCAATTCATTGAACATCTTAATGGGGTGATGTTTAGTTCTTGAAGTTATTAACAGTCCATTCAGTTACACTAAAACATATAACAATAAAAACAACTTACAAAACTAAGCTGGACAGTGGTATGGAGCTGAACAAATTGTATTTTACAGTTGGCTGGGTGCAAAAGCTTTTAATTGTATATAATGCAATAATCATTCTATTGCTTCTAATAAAGATTTTCCAATCACTTCGCATTACTTTTTAGTAACGAAGAAATTATTAAAATTTTCTCTAATTAATCATTAGATAAAGTTCCAATAATTAACATGACAAAGTCCACTAACATTCTCATTTAATGGTATTATTTAATTAAAGAAACTGGGTTGAAAACCTTAATCCTTTCCAGCATAAAATTCATTCAACAATATATGAAAAGAACAACAAGAAATATAGCAACTATATTTACTGGCAACGTCCGGTGGGGCCCACCTGTAAACTACCTGTTCGCCGGACACCGAATAAGTGATTCACCAACAGCAGTCACAAGCCTCCGCGCAGAGCAATTGTTTCCATTAGGCTTTGCTAAATTGATTTCATAGCTAAATACAATGGAATCGATTTCTCATAGAAAGAAAAACTGTATTTGTTACAACAGAATGCACAAAAACCAAAAGATCTTTGTCAGTGAATGAAGGAGGGGCGCTGAACCATAAACACGCGGCCCAATAAAATATGTAAACAAAGCAACTCTAAATGAAAAATACATTAAATTCATCGCAAAAGCAACCACAAGTAAACAATCAAGCATAAGATAACATCGCTTATCAAAATTATGCTCCATTTTATCACATACTTACGTTTATAATTGTAAAATTGACTGAAATTGTTAAGCTAAAGACGAGTGCAATGAACGCACAAAATAAGGCACTGCTTTAGAGGCACTGAAATTTTTATACAAAACACTTTAACCAGGATTACAAATGCACACGAATTTCACACAGTTTAAAACGAATTAAAAACAAAATGAACAAAAAACTTTCTAAAACATGAAAATAACTAAAAATTTTGATGGGAAAAGGAATTTTCTAAAAAATTGACATTCGGGTTCACACATCCTAATAGAAAACGTCAAAAATCGTATAGGTGTGAAAAGTGGTTGTGTGGGTAAGCTCCCATTATTTACGAGAAATACACATTTTCAGATATACGTGGCGCCAAATTCGTGTTGTTGTTTTTAGTGCTGTCGGCGAAAATACTTTTAAAAACTTTTTCTAATTATTGTTTTCTTGAAAAGTGGAGCCAGATATGTAAGTAGAAACCTAACAGATTTTACGATGATCTTTTTAGTAACTGGCACAGAGCTAATGGCATCGAATAGTAATTATATCTCGTATTAGTTAGCGGTAGGTTTTTGTTCCTGTGAATTTTCTTTCCTAGTAAATAAATTGTGCTTGATGGCAGTCGCATTTAAAAGGTAATTATTCCTGATAGCTTTACTTCCACCAACACTTCGTAAAAAATACTTTATTACTTTATCAGCTAACTTTCAAGACAGCTTGACGAAATTCTTAAACACGGTCTTTTAACAGTTTCCGAACCAAGAGTTTTCCTCAAATCTGTGGTGCCAAAAAATGTCAAGAATTTCCATTTAATTAATATAGGCAGGGTTTTATCATTAATACGTAAATATTCTTCAATGGAAATCTGCATGAATTTTAATATTCTAAATTCCATTCTACTATTCATGCAGGTTCTTTAAGGAAAGGGGCAATTTACATGGCAGTGCATTTGGAGAATACATTATAGATGAAATGCTTCTCTCTGCTTTAAGAAAGAATATGTCTTAAATATGTATATTAAAACTTCTCCGAATACAGATCAACTATAGTTGCATAGACTATATCTTATCGTGCTATTGAAAGTCAAATACTTGCAGTTCAGTTGCTTCACAACTAAAATATAACAAATTATTAAAAAATTGCATAAGTTCGGCATTATAATGGAAACAAATAGGGTTCTTAACGGAGTTGGAGTAATTGTAAAAAGCGATATGCTTTGGGCACCCTAATTTAAGGAATAGTGTGCAATGCATCATTTTATTTAAGCAAAAACTAAGTCTGTTCAGCATTAAAACAATTCTTATCTATCAACTTGCACTTGATGCTAACCTTTTTGAGAAGTAACTCAGGCAAGCACGTCCGCTGATAACAATTTTTCTCTCAAAAATGTGTGAAATATTTTTTATTTTCTATTCACTAGACTTCTTCATAATAATTTTTAGCATTTACAATTTGTTAAATCTCTATGGAACTAAAGTAAAAATAATACATTTCCCATCTTTTTATATAAACGTGATGCCCATTTGGATAACAATGAGTGTGGACTTGGAAATATTACTCCTTGGCAGAAGCCTTGTATCACCCGAAGTCCGCAAATCAATTGCCAGCTACCCAAAGGTGCACAAAGTGCCGTAAGTACATTAAGAATGGAGCAAATAAGGGTTCCAAGGAAAAGCAAAAATTTTGCTCCAACCTTTTACACGAGATATCCACAGGAACCTGTGTTACAACATATCCAAAAAAAAAAAAACTGCTGTGGATGAGCGTTCTCGTTGATTCGTTCCGGAAAAATAGTTAGATTAAAAATGTACTCATAAATAATCAATAATAATCATTTCAATATCAACTAAATACCAGAGTTCTTAAAGTTCTTGAACAATTTCTTAATTCATCAGTCTCGTGTGGAATTTGGACTTCAAAATATGAAACCACCATTAATTTTGAAGTCTATGACTCAGGCAATCATTCTAGTTAAAGCTTAGCGAGAAATCACGAGAATCGCCTCTTGCTGTGGCCAGTTTTGAAGCAATTAATGTACAAGTTATGGGTACGTACAAAGTTCAGACGACTGGCTGGACTCAATTTTAGAGGAATGATAAAAAAAACACCTTGATACCTTGTATGCCTCTTCGGTTGGATAAAGATTGTTCATATAATGCATATGTGGCATTATCTAGTTTCTTCGCCAGTATATGTAACAGAATTGGATCCCAAACTGCCGTAGGTACGTTAAAAGTTTTTAACCCTAATAGGCAATCTTGCGTGGTGTCATGTAACAATTTAATCTCAGCGGCGGAAGGACTATCGTTCGCCTTGAGATAGTAGCTTGATTGTAGCTTGATAGTTGCATGAGATAGTAGCTTATTGATTAGAGCTGTTACCAGCAACCTCCGATTGTTGTACCGATCTCTTAGAGTCTGCCAAGCCGCTTTCTTCTGAAGTAGGAAAATGTCTTATTAATCTTTCTGACCCTTCAGACAAATTGGCCTTGAGATACCATAACTTCTGACAATTTGGCATTGGCTGGTTATGTACCATTTGCGTAAACAAATCGTGAAACTGGGTCTACCTTAAGTAGTCTCCATCGAATTTTTTAAGTGTAATTTTGGGGAGTTTCAACATTGAACCTGAATTCATAGCTGATGAATGGGTTGCGAGTGAGTTATCGACATCTCTTGTAATTTTATGAAGTCTTCTACATTATAACCCTCCTTTATGGGATCTTCAGTTATCTCCCATAACCTGTGGTCACATTCTTCTACCTGTACCCATTGCTGATTGATGGTTTTCATTCTTAATTCATAATATTACCTTGACTGCCCTAGATCAGTCCTTTTTGTAAAGCTGAGCATATGTCGTAGATTCTTAATGATTCTCTTTTGTCTTCTTTTTTATCTGAACAATCTGTGGCAATTGATCTTCAGAACGTGACAAATTTTATTGTATATGAGGCTTTATAATCTTTCTAAAACTTCTTTATATATTTCTCTCTAAGTTTCCTTGCAGTTTGCTCACTGTAATCTTATCCTGCGCTCGTAGAAGCTGTGTCGTATTGTACAAAAAGTTCTAATTTATTAATGAACTCCTCATGGTAATTTTCGTAAAGCGCCTTAATTGAGCTGTAATAATCTTAAGTGAAGTAGAAGTGTATTCACAGTACATCAGGAATTTCCCTGATTTTATTGTGCACTGCTTCAAAATGAGTCCAAGCATCATTCAAACTTTTCATGCGATCTACGACTTCCTACTCTCTGCATCTTGTAATTCCTTACGATGTATTGAATTTCTTGTCCATTAAGTGTCTGTTTTTTTTACCAAAGGATCAATTGTAGTAGCCGTCTCGATACCTTGGTGGATCTACAAGTACGATATCAATCAGCGTGCAAGCAGAAACGATAAACGTGATGCAAGTGTTTCACTTGATCACGTCAGGGTCACCAAATGTTAAGTTAGGACTATGATTTCCTTTAAAATTAGCCTTTCCACGATGAGGCATAAACGGCAGTAAAACCACTATTCCAAGGCTATGACTTGTTCTTACTTTTAACTGGTATAAACGGCACTTGAACCGAGAATACCAGATCTCTAAAGGAAAAGTAGTATTAAGTATAAAAGAACACTTCCCCTTGCCATAATTACTATGATGTCGGCATAACCAACGTTGTACATGCTGAGTTCATCCAACCTGCTTATGAGGGAGTCCCTCACGAGGTTGCACAGCGTAAGGGATAGTACCTCTCCTTGTGGACAACCTTTGCTGACTATGTCCCTTGTTTTTGAGTCACCTCTCTGCATATTCACTGTCCTCTGTTTTAGCATATTGTCGATCCATCTCGTTATGAGTGTGTCAACTCTACGTGCTACTAGTTCAGCTTTTAGACTTCGAAGCTTAGTTTGTTAAAGGCCCTATTAATGTCCATTATAACGACTATTGTAATACGCCTTTGATATGATAAACAATAATCTTTTCCATTGCTTTTAGTAGAAACGATGTCAGGCTTATCGATCTGAAGGCCTTCGCCTAGGTATTTCCCTTTTTCCAGGTTTCGGTAGAAACTGATTTTCGCCTTCCTCCATGAAACTGGAATATAACCCGTTACCAAGCAAGTGTATATACCCTATACCCCTTAATCTAGGTGCTAGGATGTCAAAAACCCAGTGTAGGAGGGGCGCGTATATACCAACAGGACCCGCTGACTTGAAGGGAGAAAACGACTAGATCGATCGTTTTACCCTATTCAGGCTTACTATGTGTTCAGTCATCATCGCCTGTCCATTGTATGTGCTCCATGTTTCCCACGAGTCCAAGTGTAAATATCGGGTCATCGAAGATCATTTTCTGAATCGCACAGACAGCGGAAATGCTTCCAGTATGCGAGCACACCTCTCTTTGGTCCGGATTTTTTTTGCAATGGGCTACTATTTGCCTATCGTACTCTATGACAACTAAAGAGCCCTCTTAGGCATTAAATTAAATTAAGTATTCTTACAGAATTTGCAAGCATCTCACGGAAGATTCCTTCTGAATGAAATATTGGAACAATCGAGTCGACATAAGAACAATTTTTTGTTCAACAATAAAACTCTGCTTGAAACTCAAGGATATAACAGGGGCAATATACATTACTCTGATTTGAAGTTTGCTGTCTAAGTTAAATTAAATATTTTCTCAATAAACATAAACATCGTTTATCTGCTGTAAGTTCTCATATCTGAAATGCAATGTTGTAACTCCAACCTGGGCACTGCATCCCATTTTACAACGAACACATTAATATCCTTTACTGTCGACAGAACGGAAAATAAAAATTTATCGTCAGACGTAGATTATCCTTAGAAATAATCCCACAGTATTGATGTTGAAAATTCCAAGAATAAGTTCTCTAAATTTTCGAGAACGACGAACGAAGATTCATCTATTTTGGGCTACTCACCCACATCCCACGGTGGGACACGGCACCTTTATAATATCGCTGGGGAAAAAGCATTCGTTGGTACACTTTGCTGCCTTCGAAATCCAGTGAATGCCTTTTTGCGGTGGAGTAATGTTCAATTCGATAATAATGAAGGCACTTCACCAGAACAGTGGTGTTTCTTAAGCTTCAGTACCATCTATCCAGTTGTAAATATATTCCCCGACTCTTGTAGATGATTCCTCGTCTACATGTATTCTTGCCATGCCTTGGGGTGGTCCGTACATTTGAAAGCTACCGACGGTTTGTACCTAACTAGAGACAAATCGAGATAGCAAACGAGTCTGCAATGTGGTTTAAGTGTCATCATAGATTTATGGGCGACGTTAGTCGTCCGTTTTTATACAAAGGAATCTGGTGCCGGTACCGGTCGAGCTGTAAAATGTAAAGTCACATTCGAGGTGGATTCCCATGTTATTTCGCTTTGGGCACTACCACAGCTTCTTGGGCATGACATAATGCCATTCTCCGGTCAATTGGACATTTTGCGGTTCCCAACATACTGCAATTGAAATAAGTTTATTCAGTTATAATAAGGTCCTTTGGCTTCGTATTGTTCCTGCTCTAGTTAGATAGTCTGCTAAACGGAATTTCAATTTTCTACACCCACTTTCCCTTATACTGCAAGCACAATTTTTTTGATATTACAAATTGCAAATGACAACTTTTAACAAGTCATTCCGAAGCACTTAGAACTCCACAAGCACGACTAATCAGAGAGATTCACATTCAAATTATCTCGCGATGAAATCGATTTTAAATCCTTAAAATTTAAATTCGGTTCCACGTCGGATACGATCAGAACTATTTTAACTAAATTAAAAGTCATTAAAAGAGCAGTCCTGGATGGAAACTTTGGCTGTTATGTTCCCTGGGCATGCTTTTTACCATCCGCTCTGGCATACTGATATTCTTGGAGCTAGTTACTTGAGCAAAGTTTCTATTACCTTTTACGTTACAACGGCAATGCAGGGGACTGTCATTCTTACCTAGTGCTTCAGGGGAGAACTTATAATTAAAAGTTAAACAAACCATAAAACGTGTCACTTATGCCCCAACAGACACTTTTTCGTTCTTTTTAGTTAACGGAGCTGGTGAACTCGTGTTAGTAGCTATCAGGTGTTCTAGAATTCAGGTATGCACTTGTATGGTCCGCGGTTTTTTTCAATGAGGGCATCGAAATAAGCGAAGTCGTATTTTTACCTCGTAATTAGGAAATTTAGGAACTTTCTAACTCTTCTTGCTTTACAGGATATTTAACAGATAAAAGTTGCTGCAACAAACGTACAGGTCATGCAAATCTTAAGGAAACATGAGCGGTAAACTTAAGCAGACAGTTCAGTTACCACATTCCACGTGGGGATGTATAGCAATATTTACTGTTCTCAGGTTCATTGCATGATCCGCTAAATTGATTGCATCTGAAATTAAGACGTATGAGTTTCCAGCTGGCGGTTTTAAAGTCTGACTTCCCAGGATTATAATAGTCAGTGACTAATCTACGAGTAGGGGGGGGGGGTTTGATTCAAACACACGTTTTTATACTCGTTACCATAATTTTTTCATAGGTTTCACCATAGGCGTGAATTCAAGAAGGAGGAGGAGGGGCGTTGTAAACTAATTCTTAATTAAATCGATGAGTCCGAAACTTTCAAAGAGGCGTACATCGGCGCCTCCGTGAATGTCATACGATTCTGAGACATTTTGCATTTTAGGAGACCTATCTAAAGCCAACTCAGTCATAGGTAGATAGGTAAAAAAATGTCAGCACACTTTTCACTCTTAAGAGGAAAGTAAAAAAAAATTTATTTCTCCAAAAATCTCATGAAATCTGATTTTGGTGGTTATGTCCGTTACTATAATGGCAATGGCTCCTAGTTGGGAAGGTCAAAAAGAGTAATGACAGACCATTAAGCTTCCAAATTTTCAACGGTTACTAGTGGTTTATGGTAACTGAAGTTACCGAATGCCGCCATTCCCCCTCTCAGTACACCCCATTTATATGAAAATAAATTTGTACCTAAAGTGTGTGTGTGGGGGGGGGGGGGGTACGGAGCCTAACTTTGTAACACGTGGGCCATATTGGCTTTCATTTTTCTTGTACCGAATATGCTACTATGAGAAAAATCTTGCACCTCGGTAGAACTGGACCGATTTGAATAATTCGTTTATTGTTTTGTAGAGTATTTTTATTATTTGATTGTGTAGTCAAGGGTACACACATGTGTTTACTATATCTGGGTAATTCAGGTGTTTAAATTTTCTTATTTCGTTGTCAGGAGTATGAGCCAAGGTATACTATAACAACTATGAAGCATGGAGGCGGCAGTGTTACTACATGAGGGTGTTTCTCCTGATATGGTGTTGGCTTAATTCTTCGTATTGAAGATACAATGCAATATGTATACAAGGAGATCCTGGAGAACGTCATGCTTCCATCTTAAAATGGGAATGCCGCTGAAATGGAAATTTCAGCATGATAACAATCGCAAGCGTACAGCTAAATCAATGAAGCTTTGGTACCAGGCTACTCACTCCAGAGCGTTCTCAGAGTTTACTATTGTGATGATACCGAGTTATATTTTAACATTTGGTAAAGATAAAAAGGAAATTCTATTGATTTCGAAACCTCGTAGTGACCAAACCTGTTCCTCCGTCTACGAGTTTATAAGTATTGTGATAGGCATACCCCGTATAGCTTAAGGAGATTGCCTTTACTACATGTTATCCGTTCTCGGTCTAACTATGGTATGCATGAGCCTATTAATCGCATGTGTAGAGCCGTGAATATGTATCCTATTTTTGACCTGGCTCTTACTAAGGATTTGCTTAAATGATCTCTGTAGTCTGTGCATCCCTAATTGTAGTGTTTTGGAGTGTTTTGTTTTTTTTTAGTAATATATTTTTTTTGCATGTTGGTGTGAGAGCCTCATTCATCTCAATATATGTTATATTCTGGTGAATAGGTCAATTGATTCCAGGCTTCTGCCTGTGAAGTGCGCCTTCTGAGTTAGAAGATATATTATAGTTAGAATTTATATAAATATAGCGAACAAAGAATTTTTTCTCTTTTCTTAAATTTCTTTACAGAGTCAACGTTAGCCGTTACACTGCCTTCGATAAATCGATGCTGCAAGGCTGTACTGAATCCAAAGGGATTCTCAAAAACATATGAAATACCTTCAGACCTTTAATTAGTTTTAAGTAAGCTTTTATAAATACTGAAGTGTGCTATTTACTTTACTTTATTTTAGAAAGATGTAATTTGTAGTTATTTTTGGGGTTCCGTATATCAAAAGGAAAAAACCGGACCCTTAGAACGTCACTCTTGCGCACGTCTGTCTATCTGTCATAGACGTTTTTCTCGAAAAAAAGGTGACGTAGGACTTTGAGATTTGGTATATTAGCTGCGTTCCATTAGGCCATGCAGAGTACTCCGGCGTACTTCCCCAATGGAACGCTTTTTCTTTGCCTGATTACTTCGAGCCGTTGTCAAGTTTGGCATTTCATAAATTTGAAAAATATGATATGTTATGCGATAAGTGCAGTAATTTTGGAAAAAGTTTTAACGTCTTTGATATTTACGGGAAGCCGATGCTTCTTTTTAAACACTTTTAATATTTGTGAAAAATGAAAACAGCGAAAAAAACCACCTATTGAGAGCTTTTAAAACACAAAAACCCTAGCGGAAAAACATACCGTTCCCCCCATCTGATCTTCTAGGTTTCCAAATCTAAAATTTCGATATTATCAGTATCAATAGGTATGAGTCATAGGTAACAAGAAAACTGAAGCTTTTTTTTATCAGTCTCATAGTTTTTGAAAAAAAATAAATATTTTTAGGTTAACTTATAAGACCAGCTCTTGTAAGATCACTTGGGTCCGTCTGTTTAAATATTATTGAAATTTGACAATAATGGACTATTACGGAAATCTTACTGCACGAGCTCGACTCGCTCTTGACCGAATTTTTATTATAAGGATAAATAAATTGATACTTCTGTGTAACATTATGTGAATTTAAACCAAAAAAATCACGGTTTGTGCCTGCTGAATTCCTTAAAATATTGAAAAAGAAGAAATCACTGAATTCACTGATTCTTCCATTTTAAAATTCCAGATAACCTTGTTCAGAATTGTCATTTCTATCTTTAGTTCTATAGCAACATTTTTAATTAATAACTTTGTCGAGGTAAAATTTAACCCCGGAAACCGCTTATTTTAACTAATGTAAGGCACATACGTCCAATTTGCTGGCCTTTGACATATGCTAGTTTGTCGACTCATAGAATCTCATTAGTAGCTGTGATGAACAGACCATCCAGGCCAATGGACTCATTTCTATTAAAATTGTCTCTATGGAGTACCTTAATCCGTGAATTATAAAGAGCTCTAAAGCAAATGGACCGCTCACAGCGACATAATTTCAGCGAGGAGACCAAATTTCCAGCAGCAATATGAAAGCCCAATTAACATTCGAACCGTCGAAAGCACTAAGCCAACAGACGGCAGTCACATAGTCGTAAATTATTTTGCCTTTATGCTTGCGAATTGCAATAGCCAATACTATCTCTTAAATGTGGACGGAGGAGATAGATAGGCATTGGTGCGAATATAACGTCCTCTAAAGCTTAAAATTTCGGGATATGTTTATGCTGAAGTGATGATGAATAATTCCATGATCCGCAGGCTTGGCCTCTGTATGTCTGGAGATACAATAAACTACTCTACACTAAATCACTGCCCCAAATTACGAATAATAACGAGCAGGCCTTTGTGCGGCCTCTGGCATTTATAAAACCGTCTCGATGTTGGTCTCTGCTCATCGTTTATTCATTGCGGTAAATCATACATTATATTCGAATTGAAGATAATTCGAACATAAATTTGCGAATTCAAGGAGGCTTCTTACCGAAGTAGAGATTTTGGTGCTACAGCCGTTGTGCAGGCACAGCTTCTGATTCGGATCAGATTTAAAGAAACTACGCTTTGGTCAAGTGTTCGAAAAGTTTTAAATCAAAAATTATATCAGCGCGAATTGAGGTTACTTTGAATCTGATTCCAGTTACAGTAGACGAGAGTGTGAACCGAAAGTTTGAACAAACATAACGCAAGGTGTGTTTATACTTTTATCAGTTTTGAGAGTAGACTTTTCAACACGTGCATATATGATTAAATGGATATACAATAAAGCAATTAACAAGCTAGAATGAGGCTGCACTTAAGCCTTCCAAACTCTAAACATATCGACCAAATTTGTTCATACCTTTAAAAGTTATTTCATTATTTATTCAAACTTTAGATTGCTTGGAATGGGCAGGTTGTTTACAACTTTAAGCTGTGCACAGTTTGAAGTAAGTGCTCATATTTGCTATTGCTATTTGCGTAGTTCAATCTACTTAAGATATTTTTCCTAATGAAGCTCTTTCAGACCTGACAATGTTCCATTAAAGTTCACGTAATAATTTCGTTCCGCAACTATTCGAGTTCACTTAAGTGCAAGTTATTAGAAAAGACTTGAGAATTGTAAGGAAGCTTGAACTTCTTCGTAGCATAAATTACTTTTGTTAGTTAGCAGTTCTTGTTGAAGTCCTCAAGACCTCAATCTTTATCTTATCAGTGTCGCTTATTGTGCTCCTGTTCATTAAGAATCACCTCCCCCCCCCCTTTCATCTTCGAGTTATCCTACACACCACACTTTATCTGTGTATCTTAATTTAACACGTCCTTAGAAATAATTTTCCAAAAAGCTCCAAACGTTAAGTCGTTTTTGCTGCTCTAATGCTTTTGATCCCCTTTTTCCGCTCCCTTTCTGCTACAATTGTTTCTCACATACTCAGTAGTAATTAATTATACTACACACATTAGCGGTTATCAACATATATGTATGTGCCTCAATCCCTTCCTGCATATTACAGCATTAACTAAGCAAATTTAGTTTCGAATAAATCATACAAGGTGTCATACGATAGTAAATTTTCGAAAACAGTTTCGCAGGGCTTACTTCAAGGAAACTATGTAATTACATCTGGGGACAGTTATTGTTTTGCAATAAATCAGCTTTTGTGAACAGGCGCTCCATAGTACCGAAAATGTCTACTTTGATAACATTGTGGGCTTGTTGGTACACAACACACAGCATGATGTCGTGAGGGTGGTATGAAGAGGAGCAATAATAGGAATCAGGGAAGAGCGACGAGATGGCAGGGAGCTCTGATGAAATTATTGAATTATTGCTTCAGCGGACCTTCTCACCTTATAAGGAAGGACAAGAAGTAAGAAAGTTTAAGTTTATGAAATGTCGCCAGATTCAAACAGAATCATTTCCTATTTTGAAGTTATATCAATTGCGGATATACAATAGGTAACAAGGTTGTAATAAGATTAACTCTTCTATTTCGTTCAAAGAATCGATCGTCGTGATAACGTGTCGACCTTCAATACTGGACATCCTAGGTAGAACGCCACCGTCAGTTACCCGCGATTGTTTTCTGCTGACAACAGATTACAATTAAAAGGTCATTGGGGGTTGCAGAGTAAGAATCGTTGGTTTGGAATTCACTTTAAATTGTACGTCCACTTGCAATCGTTGTCTCCAATCGGGTGAAGTTGTTCTCCCGCCCCATGCCCCACAAGAGGTTATAGAAACTAGAGAGAGACGGTCGATTTAATCCTATTAACTTTTGCGTTAATGTGATCTTCAAAGGCGAAACGAGCGTTTAACCAAACGCCCAAGCCTTTAGTTTTCTCCAGTCCAGCAAGGGAGCGTCCATCTATAATTTAGTTAAAAACCAATGGTTTCCTCTTAAGTATTGTAGATAATGTCAGAGAGAGCATCCCGAAATAAAACGCGCTGTGTACGATAAGACAAGTAGGAGCACAGCCAGTCAACTAAAATTGAGGGAAACCCAAGGATATGAAGTTTGTGTGTAAGAATCCTGTGATTAATTCTGTCAAAGGCCTTACTGAAATCAATAAAAATACAATCCACCTGCCCACCAGAACAGAGATACAGAAATTTGAGAACTGAAGTAAGTTCGTTATTGTTGACTTGCCTTTTACAAAACCGTGTTGAAAAGAGCCCAAATGCGGTTTGCAATGAAAATGAAGGATATCAACAATTAAGGTTTCGAAATAACTTATAAATGCAACACAGGTTGGTAATAGGCCTTTTATTGGTGATACCACACTTGTTATCCTTTTTATGCAGTAAAGTAGCTATAGAGATCTTTCAGGGTTTAGGAAAAACGACGGATGGATGAATTAAATAAGTTATAAAGGACAGGGACGAGAGACGAACTGCACTTCTTCAAGATGCCGTCAGGACTCACCAAGAAACTATCAGCTAGGTGGCTACTCTTGAGAACAGGCGTAACAACTCTAAAATTATTTTGCTTTCGATTGTTTTCAGGGCACAACAAAATTCTCCAGAGCTGCAGGGTCTCTGAATATCTCCGTTCCGGCTTGCAACCCTGCGGACTCATAGCTTTTTCGAAGTTCCTTATCATCGCACCAAGTACGATATGAATAAGCCATTGGCATCGATGTCGCATCTCTTCAATGACAAGTTTAATTACATTGATTTTCATCTCTCGAGAAATCGAGGTGGAAGATGTTTTCCAACACCATAACCTCGTCGAAGATCAAATCCTTGGGTTCAAGGGATGTCGGTGGGAACCTCGTCAAGTCTGTAAAATCCTTAAAACTAATATCACAGTTAGTGCATAGCTGCTACTCCTATCACCAAGACTTAATGAGGAAGGGCCGTAAGCATCAGTTTTACGTTTGCTAGAGCCACCCAGGGTTGTCTCGCAAAGTCAAACTTAGCCGAGCAATGTACGCACTGTATGAGGCCGCTGAAGCCGAAACAAGTTGTTGATGCAAGCAAAAATAACTCAGATAATCTCACTCTTTAAGGAGAAGAATCTTTTCGAAGTCTTACTTTGTAAATTCTTTAAATACTTTACGGAGGAGTCAAAACAAGGTAAATAGGACCGCGAGTTGACTTAGAAACCGGAACACAGTGACCAAAGCAATATCATAGAATAGTTTAGTAGCATTGTCAACGTGACACTTCCTAAGAACATCACTCCAATCAGAAGTTGACAGCCAACCGGTAAGTATAGAGAGGTCGGCTTTTTAAAGGTTATAACAAAGATCGTTATATAAAGTACAACAACAGGATAAAAAAAACAGCACCATTGTTGCCATAGGAATCTCGTTTACTCTCAACAAATTTCTCTGGTAGCGCGTTATCTACCTTAAACATGAATTATTTCTTCCACCCTATGTTTGTTGGCAATTCGAGCGTAAAATTAGTTAAGCCTTTTTTTTTAAGTAGAATTAACCCTTCCAACTCAGAAGGCGCACTTGTAAGGCAGGAGCCTAAAATCAGTTCATCTATTCACCAGAATATATTGAGGTGAATGAGGCTCCCACACCAACATGCAAAAAACATAAATAATCAAAGCTAGACTACACATAACAATCAGGAGTGCACAGAGAACAAAGATTGTTTAAGCGAATCTTTAGTAAGGGTTAGGTTGAAACAGGGCACATATTCACATGCGATTTATGGGCTCGTGCATACCATAGTTACACCGAGAGCGAACGACATGTACCTAGTAAAGGAAGTCTCCTAAAGCTATACGTGGTATGTCTATAAGAAACCTTACCGGCGAGGGAACGACTAACAACAAACAAAGTTCCGAATTAAGGTCTGCCGATCAGACAACTTCCTTGACCACCGCTGGACATAACCGAAAACTGAATTACTCCTAGACACAATATAGTTTATGTGCAGAGTGAAATCGAGCTTTTTGCCTAGTTTCACACCAAGATTAGTAACGGACTGCACGCGACGGATAGTAAATCATCCTGAATGCAGGAAGAATCATAGATACAGTGTAACGAAAAAATACTCTATATGTCCTATTTTTTAAGTACGAGGAGATCCAGTCGAGCATCAAAGGCGGGAAACTCAACTTTCTAAGTTTGAGCATAATCACAGAGTGAGGGAGTTTATCAAATGCATTGCTGAAGTCGGTGTAGACACAGTCGGTCTGGAGATCTTGTTGAAAGGCCGAGATTATGTGGGAGGTAAATGCAAGCAACCCAGTCTCATTAGGGACCCACAGCGGAGAGATTGAAATCAATAATAAAGAAGAAGAAGAAGAAATGCAAGCAGATATGTTGTTGTCCATCTAAGTTCTTGATTAGACGAGATTAGCTGTGAATATATAAGACTCGAATAACTTGGGTATGCAGGAAAGCTTCGTGATTGGCCTATAATTTTTGATCAAGTTTTTATGACCCTTTTTATAAACAGGAATTATAAAGGAACTCTTCCATAGCATGGGAAATCTACAGGCCTGAAGAGACTTGTTGAAAAGGAGTTCCAGTGGAGTGAGTAAGGCGTCAGAGCAGGACCTCACGAACGCAGGTGTCATCAGAACCAAAGGAAAAGTCCATTTTAAGCTCCCTAATACTATCCATGATAATATCACGAGATATATTGGGCAAAGGAATACAATTTACATTTTATTTTCCTTCTAAAAATAAAAAACCCCATTCAATCCTCCAGTTACCACTACCGCGTCCCAAAGTTTCTAAATAATTTCCATACTCATCTTTAGTGCACTAATCAGTCATGAAATTGGTTTGTTTTCTGCTAGATTATCGTAAATATTGCACAGTCTGGCCGCCATTTAGTTAGCCTCAACAGTGCACCACATATTTCAATTTTGCGCAAAACATGCACTTAATGGAGCGACCTTTCCGCACTGATGCACTTGTGAACAAAATTCAGTTGTTACCGGAAGCATTAGCTGATATTAGTTGCCCTTAATAGGATTTGACATAATCCAGGCACGGAAATTCTAATTAACGTTTTATTACGATATAAAATTCAATTCGAGTCCTGTTTCCTGGGCAGTTAAATAGCTGCTTTAATTTGCTTTAATTTGAAAAATTGCCAAAAAAAATTATTATTGGTTGTAGGGTAAAAATCACTAGTCACCTCAGCTTTTCCGGTAAATTTAATTAAATTCTTAATAACGTCCGATTTTGAGATTCCATCAAGTACGCCACGTGACCCTTCTATTAAGGGAAAAACTTATGTTTGTCGAAAAGGGACAACAATATTTGATGATTACTCTGAACATCTTTAAAGAGCTTTAGATGATTACCGAACGTACTCGACCGAATATCGTTGAAAGGCAGGCAAATAGCTTTTACCACCCATGCTGCAACAGAGTTTGGCTTTCAAATGTAATTGAAAAGCAAACAGAATATGGAAGAGGAAAAATTGGGGTAGGACTAGCCTGTGGAGGTAGGCCTGGAGGAAAGGTAGCTCTACGCCGAATTTGCAACCCTCGCCGGTGGATTTACCCTAAAAACCTTACATCCACCATACACATGCCGTCAAATATTTCCATTTAAAAGTTTTATCAAACTGTTGGAAAAATATATATACCCTGAGGAGGAAGCTTTACGCTAGCAGCTATGGTCAGAAAGTTCACAGTTACTGCATTCAAATCCAATTTGCTGGCGCTTATCAACCGCATGGAAAAATGTTACGAGAAAACTCTATACGAAATTTGGTCATTCCATCCCAACATCCTTGCTGCTGATTGAGGTGAGATTATCCCAGAGTTAATTAGGCACTTTTAGTTTACTCAATTCTCGGTGTTTCCGCTCCACCCGCCGTATCGGTCATAACTTTTTGAATGATTTAAAAACCGCAGAGTGCCGGTTAATTTATTGAGAATTTGAGTAGTTCATTTTAGCGGTTAAGTGTTGACCGCAAATATTTGCGGTTCCAAGTTTGCTGACAAAGATCTCCTTATTAGAAATTTTCCACATTTGCACGTTTGAATTTGCTTTCGTTAATTTGGATTACTCAAGAATAAATCGTATTTGCTAAGTAAACAAGAGCAATTCTGTGGGCTGCTATACCATCAAATCGTATTGTTGAGGATTTGATTTATAAATGAACCTGTGGACAGCGTTAGATTTACGTTTTTACACGTTTAAGGTTTTCTACAGCTTTATAATTTTCAACAGGGCAACCAAAACAGCAGCAAAGTTAAGATTTAGATCAATTTGCGCGCATGTTCATGTTCAATATTCGATAAACTTGTCAATTTGAAATTCTATGAAATGAGAATAAGCCACAAGTATTAATTACCTTTCCACTTAGCGCTTTGTCTTAATTCCCCATTTCTCAACCGATTTTATAAGGTTGTTTTGAAGTTCACGGCCGTCTTTTTTCATCCATTTTCAATAGGATTAATATTTTTCCGCTGATCAAAAATCCTCCTAGTATTATAGAAACGGTGGCAGTCCTTCGAAAATTGCTACACATAGGTAAAGGTATATTGCCTTTGAGTGGACAATAGAAGTCTAAAAGAAGATCTCTAATCTAAGTCGCTAAACTAATCGTAAATATTTCTTTAATTTAAATAAATTTGAGGTCTGTTTTATAACAGAAACCATTACAGAGACAGTGCATGATAGAAAAGTAAATTGAAATGAGTATTCGAAGCTCCTCTGACGAACAATCCTGTTGCTTTTAACCAAAACTGTATTCTATGTGAACTTTTAATGAACTTACGAATTAAATACAATCACATCGCCTACGGACAAATACATATTTCACACTGATATTCCGTTCCTACGAAGGGACAAGCTCAGATATCAAATTATGTATAAGCTCAGACCATAAACTCAGCAAATAATAAAAACCCTTTAAAATGCTCCTAAATTGCTGTCGACGTATTTGAAACGAAATATGCACTATAAAAGCGGTACGGTAAAAAACATTCATTTCCACACACAATCCATTAGAGAGTACAGCTTAAATCTAGCCCGTCCTGGGTTCAGTATGATCTCATCTCGGAACCTAGAATGTCAAACCCTCTTTCTGGTAACAATTGACTGGCATAAAGGCAGCTTTGCCCGTCCTTCATTAAATTAGTCAGTAGGGAGCCATTGCTTGTCGGGATTCCACAAAACACGTGAACCACTCATGATGACCCCGTTGTTCCTGCATTCATATATATATAAAAAAAAGGAAATGCCTGCTATGATATATGCAAGGGGCCAACATGGAATTCACATCACTGTAATCCCCCAAATCCCAAACAGAACCAGCCCCTGCAGGCATTCAATCAACTCTGAATTGTATGCAAGCTCCAATCCTTCAAACACAAACGGGAAGCGCCGGTTTTTGTCAGTTAACTTCATAATTTTTGCCGTTGTATCCCCAGGAAGAGGGAACCATTTATCGGTGACAAGCGTCTCCAAAAATGATGAAATAAATAATTTATATTTCGGCCACAAGTATGGTAGCCTGAAAAAATCTAGTGGCGGGAACCGACATGAGATAATGGCTAGCAGGTGTTCAGAGTCTCATGAACGTATGAAGCAGGAGATTACAAAGAAAATTCTATAAAAGGGTTGCATTCTAGTGAAAACTAGGGCAAAAACCCTAGAACAGGATTTTTTGCTTAATATGATGAGATTAACAAAGTTTTAATAAGATGAACAGCTACGAGCGTTTCCAACCTCCAATTTTTTAAACACTTTTTGATACAGAGTTTGCGATGATCCTTTTAATAACTGGCACAGACCTAATGGCATCAAATTGTAATTATATCTCGTATTAGTGAGCAGTAGGTTTTTGTTCCTATGAATTTGCTTTATTAGTAAATAAATGGTGCTTGCTGGCAGTCGCATTTAAGTGTCCATATTTCCTGATAGCTTTACTTCCATGAACACTTCGTAAAATATACTTTATTACTTTATCAGCTAACTTTCAAGCAGCTTTAAAAAATTCTTAAACTCGGTCTTTTAACAGTTTCCGAATCAAGAGTTTTCCTCCAATGGAAATATCCATGAATTTTTAAAACTCAGGAGTAAATATCTTACAACCTCATTCTCTGAAGGCCTTGATTCTCTGGAGTATCGACGAAATGTCGGTTGTGTCTCACTCTTCTATCGCTATTTCCATGGCCATTGTTCTAACGAAATTGCTAGCCTGATTGCTTGTAGACACATGACAACGCGCGATACAAGAGCTACAAGTCACTCCTACCCCTATACTCTCCAGGTCAAATTTGGACGTACCGTCAAATTTCGGGAATCTTTTCTAAGCCGAACAACACGAATGTGGAACAGTTTACCATCTTCTGTTTTTCCCTCGTCATATGATCCCGAAACTTTCAAACGGAGCGTACATCGACACTTCCTTCACTCAACCTCCTAACCCATTTCCCTTATCCTTAATTCCTTTTCTGCCTAGGCTGTGCTTTAGCATCATAGGGCATCCCCTGAGCTTTGGCAACATCATATAAAAAATAATCTTTTCTTTCTTTAATTTTTCTTTCGCCATTTGCTCGTTACTTGTTTAAAAAATGCGACAAGTAAATGTTAAAACGGCTGGTTTCTAAATTATTATAACTCCTCCCTTAAATTCATTCGTAATTAACGTATTATTTTACAAACTCTGAACTCCTTTTCTAAGCAATGAATTTATCTAGCGAGGTTATTAATAAAGAACATATACACATTCTTTACCACATTTTACATTAATAATTAATTATCCAGAGTTTACGCAAACGGGTCAGCATTCATTCATCAAAACTTTTAACGAAGAATTCAAGTTTTTTCCCATTGTTTTATTCTAAAAGCTTTTAAATATCACAGCAAGTTGGCGTTGCAAACAGTAAATCTCGAAATATGTTCTATTTTTCCTTCTGCTTTTGTGTCAAAATTTCATGACGTCACAGAATAACCTGTTGCCAAAAAGTCAAAAGCCGGACAAAAGAAAGAGGACAAGGAGCTGTCAGATGATCGGGTGACAGGTAATAATTCTCTGCTAGAAAATTATCATTCATTTTCGCATAAAGTTTGTGATGTAACATACATTTTATTAATAATTTTCTTGAAACCAGGTTATGGCATCACATACATTCAGTCAGAAAAAGTTCATACCTACACCGCCTGACAAAGGAAGCTTTCCACTAGACCATGAAAACGTCTGTAAAAAATTAATGCTGCAGTATATGAGTTGCCTTCGAAAAAACAACGATAACAACTCAAAGTGCAGGGAAGAAGCTAAAAACTATTTAGGGTGCCGCATGGATAATCAGTTAATGGCAAGAGAAGATTGGTCAAAACTTGGATTTGAATCGGAGCGAAAGAACTAAGTCGCTCAGACAAATTCTTTCGTTGTAATCGGTGCAAGTCAAAAAATTGTTTGTTAAGTAGTCGCTATGAATAAACCCACAAAAAATATTATTATCGGATGCACAGGAAGTGTTGCTACTATAAAACTGCCGAATCTTGTAAGAGCCCTGTCAGACAGTGAATGCCCTTTCAAGTTTGTGGTAAGTGAAAGAGCACCTAAGTGGCGGCTGTTCATTAAAATTGTTTTGACTTCAGATTAAAATTATTGTGACTGAGCGTGCTAAACACTTTTTCGATACGAAGGATATTCCGCTTGGCATTCAAATCTTTAATGACGAAGATGAATGGAAAATGTGGAATAAACGAGGCGACCCAGTGCTGCACATCGATCTGGGAAAATGGGCCGATCTTATGGTTATAGCGCCCCTTGATGCCAATTCATTGGCGAAAATGGCTTCTGTATGTACAGCTACAATTTAGCTAAAACTCACAAATAATAAACTTTATATTGCAGGGACTTTGTGACAATCTACTTTTGTGTACAACACGTGCCTGGGATATAAGTAAGCCACTCCTTTTCTGTCCAGCAATGAATACTCGAATGTACGAGCATCCGGTAACTAGTGAGCAAATTACAAAACTCAAAAACTGGGGACATATCGAGGTTCCGTCAATAGAGAAAACACTCATGTGTGGTGACACTGGAAATGGGGCTATGGCAGAAGTCCAGACTATCTACCAAGAAATAATCAACAGTCTGGCGTCATGAAAATGGGACACCCAGCATCTGCCTTGCAATTATTATTTTTATGTTCCCTTAGAATTTATCGCTACTCACATTTCTTTTTTATTTAAATCTCGATTTTTATTGTATTCGTTCGTTTCTTATTATTTAATTCGATTATCCATTTATTGTTAACAACACTAGGATTAGACGAGCTTTTAAGCATGTTTGTATTATGAGAATATAAAGCAAAATATTATATATTATCAAAATTGTTTTTTGCAAATGTAAACTTTAGTCTGTTCCCGAAATTCACTCTTCGTTTATTCAAGTAACAACGGAAATTGATGTCTAATTGCTGTGTTCCAACCCCTTTGGCTATCGTACTCGTGAATATTTGTTTCCTTGTTCCTATGTTGATATATAAAGCTCATACATATTTAGCTTAATAATTGACTTGCAAATAAACTTAAGACCGGCTCTTTTCATAAATGCAACGCCTGCGAAATTAAGCTGAACTGAGTGAGTTACTGAATCGTACAACATAAATAGCGTTTATCTCTTAGGCACAAACTATCAAGTTTCAAGAACTTTTTCTTCTTTGGTACGACAAAAGATGATAAAGATATTTTTGGTTTTTACGGCCAAATATGTTGTCGATGTTTTAATATTTAAAAGGGAATAAAATTAAAATATTTTTTTATTTATTTTTTGGTATACAGCCAAAACCCTACGATGCATTTAGTTCCTTAATGTTCCAAGGAAATGCCGCAACGTTCTAATTGTTCATGCAGATCTAAGCCAGCATCTGTATCACTGAATTTAATAGTTCTTCCAGAGTGCAAAAACAGAGTGATATAAACAGCTTTCAGTTATGGATCACTGATATATCGATGGTGCTAACGACTTTATTGCAACTCGAATCGTTGCGTACAGTTTAGTGCATCTCGGCACCTCGGGTTCAAGTAATTGCAACTTATTGTGCCGCTGATATTTTGTCGTAACTCGGCGACGCGGCAACAAATTATCGTAACTCAAATATCAATATTTCAGTATCATAATATTTATCGATTCTAATATAGTTTATTGAGTTTATAGATAATTCGCAATCTTGGATAATTTTCACTATGATTTCTCTTCCTGAAAATGTTTAAATAATTTTTTTTTATAATACTAGCAATTTCTAAACGTAAAGCACGTTTTATTTATTTATTTATTAAGATCCATCAAATACTGACTACTACATCAAAATAACAATATAATTACATAAGAAATAGAAAAAGTAACTCTAACAAAGCTGGTTCTTCAGTTGAGAAAATGATTATTAAAGAGACGAGACATAAATTTAATAGGCTCCGTGCATACAATAATTCGTGCGGTGGTGGGGAATATGCAGAAAGCATTGGTCCCTTAAGGGACGAGGAGGACTCGATAAATGCAGAGACCCCAGCAGTTCGGGGGAATTATCCGCGCCTTGTTAGCAAAAACAATTCGGAGTTGTCCAAGAAACTCCAATGAAATGAGCTTTAATCGGTCAGCGTAAGGAGGCAGCCGAACAGGATCAGTCCAGGGAAAGCCACGAAGGGCAAATCTTACAAAAAGGAGACCACACTGGACTAGCATACTCCTAAATAGCTCTTACGAACATAAAATAAAGGAGTTTATTTCAGTGATGGGTATTATTCGAATAAATTTTCAATCAAATAACGATTTTTTAAAAAATCGAATAAAAAATTTATCGAATAAATTTTTATTTGATTTTCAATTTATTTTAAGTTACTCGCAAATAATTATTTGTTATTTGGTGCTTTTTATTCGAATTTCAAATAATTATTCGGTAGTTGATGTCTCTTTATGGAATAATTATTTGTTTTTGGTGTCCATTAGTTCAATTTCAAAAAATTATTTCTTGGTACACGCATTTCATATCACAAGGTGTCTCGTACTTAAGAAATTAACTGTCTTGTAATGTTACGATGTTTTAGATTTAAGTAATTTTTTTCCAATTAAGTATTTGTGAAATCTTTGAAGCAAATTAATTGGGTTTGTATAGAGTAATTTTAGGGTAAATTGAATGAAAAAAATATATAATCAATTGATTCGCGGAGGTTTACAGATACATTAGCTCTGGAAATTATAATTCCTAATTTCAGGTAAATTCAGGAGTGGTTTGTTTTCATATACACTAGCACTTTAATTACAATTTACATGATGCCGTTTTAAATGATAGGTAAAATTTGCTATCTGAAACACTAAGTTCCTTCGCACTATTTATATGGTTAACCTTCAGTTATCTTACGTTTAATATAATAATTATTCCAAAAAGAGACATCAACTATCGAATAATTATTTGATAATCGAATAAACAATAATTATTTGAAATTCGAATAAAAAACACCAAATAACAAATCATTATTTGCGAATAATTCTACAAATAACAAATAATTTTTGTAATCAAATAAATTTTTATTCGATTTTTCAATTTATTTGAGTTTTTAGCTTTTATCTTTATTCGAATAAAAAATGCCCATCTCTGGTTTATTTATATATCCGTACCTCAGAGCAAAAGGGTATTAAGTCACAAAATGTAAATTTCATAGGAGAGAGTAAAATACAATAATTTATTGTGTTGTACAGGCTTACAAGTAGCCTGTATAAATAAGTAATTTAAACTTATTTATATGAATAATCATAGAAAAAAAACAAAAAGCCGGAAAATTTAAATTTTGGACTCTTTTGCTCTGAGGTACGGATATAGGTCATCAAACTCCTTAGACCATCACTTAACAAAGCCCAGAGCAGAATAAGCTTTGTTACGATAGTGTTGATATGGTCGTCAAATGAAAAGCTTGTATTTTGCACGACCCCTAACTCTTTGGTCTTGTCAAGCCTCTTCAGGGAGTCACCGTCTACTGTGTAGTTATATTGCACTGGATTCCTTGATGGAGCGAACGACATAGTAGTGCACTTGCTAATATTTAGAGGAAGGAAGTTTGTAGGACACCAATTATGAAAAGCGTCTAAGTCAGAGTTTAATTGTGCAAAGTCATTCACACTTTAAATAACGCGGAAAATTTTGGCGTCATCAGCGTAACCTAGAATTCTCGAATTAGAGAGAATTAAGGATACATCATTGATGTAAATGATAAAAAGCAATGGTCCTAGATGGCTACCTTGAGGAACTAGTTACATAATGTGGGGTTCAGGAGGGGACTTTTACTATTAAAATCAATTTGATACTCTTAGTCAGTTACTTATTTGAATGTTTGTTTTCTTAAGGTATGTTTCTCTTGCCTTTGTTTTTGTATTTTGTATATAAACAAGAATTTGTATTTGTTCGCACTAGTTTCAGCTCTGATGATGTCTTAGACAGACGAAACGCGTTGGCTATAATATTTGAGAAATAAACAAGAAATTATTGTGGAAAAGATCAAGTTTTTATCAACCTTTTAAAAAAATGGTTAACTATTTATATTTATTAATTTGACTTTTATTACACACGATTTAGTCGTCGGTGGAATAAGTGATAACGTGTTGGCCTACCAATCCGGAGGTAAAATTCGAATCCCACCGACCCATGGTTGTTTTCTGCTGACAACAGATTACGATAAAAAGGCCTTGGGGCTTGCAGAGAAAATGTTAGTGGTTCCGAATCCACTTTAAAATGTAGGTGCACTTACAATCGTTGTCTCGAATCGGGTGAAGTCCTTCTCCCGCCCCATTCCCCACAAGGTGTTACGGGAACTAGAGAGACACACAATTAAAAAATCTAACTTAACTTTTATTTTATTTAAATTTCTAAAACTGGTAAAATTCGAAATCTTAAATTCATATGACAGAACAGATTTTCGTTTCGAATGGAATTGAGAATGCTACGAACAATTCCGTTCAAAAAACAAGATTCGATCAGATTGGCAATCCGACGGAATGGAAGTTCTCAGTGGTAGAAAGGTGACCCCTTTCTTATGATGTAGCCAAAACCCAGGTGACAACACTATAATACATGCATCGCTATGGCTGCAACCAAATTTTAGTGCCCCCTAACGGGGATTTTTTTTATACATTACTTTGAAATAGACATAGCCTAGAGTCGAAATTTATTTCTATTTATTCGGACAAAAATATTTAGCCAGGTCAAGGTTTGAATCTGCATTTGTGAGGCGTAGTGATCGTGCCACTAAACCATCAAACCAACTGCCGCAGTAACGACTTTACTGCTTGAGTTTAATATTGATTTCTATTTTCTAATAGTTTTATAAATAAATGACAATGTTACTCGAAACTAGAGCTTAGTGACCCAAAATGAAATTGACTCCATTTAACCCCAATAAAAGAGGAGCCTACCTAATTACTCTCTGTGAACCGAGCTGTTCTCGGGGGCTAATATGCAATATTAGCTGGGGCGGAAAGGGCTTACCTTTATCATGTATACGGGAACCACTTAGAGCTCCTGATGTAGCAAACTAGGTCCCTGACGTCAGTGGAGCCTATTTCGGTTAATTCTTCAAAAAATGGGAAGCCCAAAAACCGTTTCCTATGGTTGGCTAGGGCCGGGCAGTTGCAGAAGAATATGGTTTCCTCTTCCTATTCGTCTTGGAAACTCCTATAGAAGCCGTTTCAAGGTGTACCGAGTCTATCGGTGTGTCTGCCTATGAGACACTGGCCCGAAACAATGGGCCACGCTGACGCTAATTAATTTACGTCCGAGTGTTATAAGCTCTCTTGAACGTTCAGTGTTCAGCTTTGGACATATCTGTCCGGTGATCAAGCAGGTGTGTTCCTCCTGCCATCTGGCGTTTGCAATCCTGAGGGATTCCTGTGAAATTTCTAGTTTGCAATTGGTCAGCGGCTTTCCAAGCCGGTGGTTAGTGTCCGAGTCGGAAGGAGTAGTGCCAATCCTCACCATGTCATTAAGAGCCGGGCGACATTCTGTAACCGTTTTGGAGGTTGTATTTACTCCCGTGAGGGATTTAATAGCAGCCTGACTATCTGAGAAGATACAGATGCTATCCGTAGGCAGCGTTAAATATTTTAGACGGTCTGCGGCTACCTTTATAGCAATGATTTCCGCCTGAAACACGCTGCAGTAGTCAGGTAAGCGAAATGGAATATCGAGCTCAAGGTGTTCCGAAAAGATACATACCTACTTCACCTACTCTGCCTTCTAGTTTTGAGCCAGTGTAGAGATGTACTGACTCCCTCCATTGAGGTGGACATTCCTCCCATTCTGATCTGGTGGGAAAAGAAGAATCAATCTCAATCTCCCCAAGGAAAGGCTTCGGAGGGGTATAGTCAATATTGGTAGCGGTTCTTCCGTCCAGGATTTTGGAATGCCCGAAGTCAGTTCGTTTCCAGGTGTGGACTGAGTTAAGCCCAATGGTAACCAAGGATGCGGATTGCTTACCGTAATGTACACCTGTTGAAGGTGGAGAATAGTATTTAGGGCTTTAAGAGTGGCGCTAAGGGCACCTCTTATCCGTAGTATAATAGTATTAACATTTGCTTATAATCAAAGTTTTAACAAGAACAATATTTCATACAATATCGTCTTTAATTAAATAACGCATCGAAATTAGTTCTTAACTCAATACTTCTTAAACAAATTGTATTTTAACATGAAGTACAAAGATGGAAATTAAGTGTAAAGCACAACATGGTTGAATTGACCTCCTCTATTCATTTAGCAGGACACCACTCTCTCGTGGAAGTTTTCGATGATTTTTTTACATACAGCTGGCTCTATTTCACCAATAGCGAATGACATGTTAACTAACTTTTTATTGCCTGAAATTGTTGATAAGAATTTAGAAAACATCTGGTTTCAACAAGACCAACACCTCGCACGACAGGGGATCTTTTGCAAACCAAATTTCCACAGAAAATAATTTCTCGTTTTGAGGACGTCAATTGGCCGCTGAGATCGTGCGATCTAATACCCTTGGATTATTTTCTGTGGAGTTTCGTAAAAGGAAAAGTTTATGTCAATGATCCCAAAACGATTACAGAATTAAAGAATATTATCCAGCCCGAAATAGAGTAAAGCTGGCTCTCAACTTACTGACCATTTCCTTTGAACTTGTATGTCTTTAGTTTTACTTTCTTGCGAGTTCCTTTTTAAAATGCTTTTCTTTTTTCCAACTTTCTTGCACATATAATTAACGTGGCTCTTAAAATTTAGATTTTCAGCGATCATTATTCCCGCAGCATTGCTTCATATCTATTCTTATTCCCCCCTCATGTGCGCTGTTGATTACCAGTATTTATATCATCAAAAGTAATCTATAACAAAGTTTCATCTGCAAATAGGGGGCTATATTGTCTATATTGCTATCAATAACAATAATGTACCACCCCAAAATAGATCCTTATGGAACACCTATTTTGATTTCCCTTCCATCTATTTGAAAGGTGTCTGTATGTCTTCATAGGGTTAATGAAAAACTCCAATTAAATATTTTCTTTTATTTATAAGTTCAGTAAATAAAAAAAATTTAATTTTTGTTTAATTATAAATTTCTCTCAGTACTTATTAAATCTTAAATAATTCTTAGAAAGAACCTATAGAAAATCCATACAAAAGAGGGAGCAAGTGTCCACATACAAAATTTAACAAGCAAATTCACGATCTACTTTTGTAAGTCTAAAATTTTTTTAAAAAACTCGGATAAACACTGAAATGCAGTCATCGTTCACACACATATTCCATCCATGAACTTCGTTTGGTATCGAATATAACGTCCAAAACATAAAATTTAATATTTCCATAAAGATTTAAAATGCCAAAAAGAGACACGAATCAATTCATATATTAGGTGGGAGCTTTTCAAGTTTTTATTTCTGCAAATCAAACTAACTTGTCACTTAAGAAAATTATAATAAAATAAACTATAAACCACAATTTCTTAATAATTATTTATAACAAGAATTTAAGCGTCTTTATAGCATCTTGCCATTCTGAAAGGGATTTCGTTTGCAGATTCTTGGAAGAATTATTTGACAAAAAAAAAACATAAATGCAACGAGAACGAAAAAAATATTATTTAAAAAGAAAAAACTAATTTCTTTGCAGGGCAAACGAAGATCTTAAAAACTGAGGGTAGATTTTTCTTTCATTTCATTTTTTTCGTTTAAAACTTTTTAATTTTTCACTTAACCAATATGCGATTAAAGCGGCATAGTGAAAACCCGAATTTCGGTTAAGATCATACATAGCATCCCCAGATTTATTTAACCCAAGTGCAAATAAGTTTAATCAACCGCAACTTTAGACAAATTTATTTAAACCTTAATACTCCGTCATCAAACATAAAACAACCTTTATATTCTATTTGAATTAAAAAATTTTATTTCATGGTTTGTTTACAGGTTTTAAACATTTGGACACGGAGTTGGATCAATTCGTTGAGCGGCACGACCACCATGCCGTGGGTCCCGGGTTCGAGATCAGATCTCCCCGTTCGTTTTTATTAAGAAATTAGAATAATCCACTCCGTCTCTGGGTTGTAGTCTAGCTCGCACAATGCAAAAACAAGACATTAAAGTTTCCTCACTTCCTTTACCCTAAATTCCCTCCGGCCAAAACTATGCTAACGCATCAAAGGGTTGTCCCCTAGGATTTGGCCACATCATATATAAAAAAAAATTTACATGAGCAATATAACAATGCAAAATTTATTAAAAGATCAGTCTAAACGCTACTGTTCCAAACATATCTATTACATAATTATCATATTAGGGGCCGTTCAAGTATTACGTAACGCAGTTAGAGGGGGGGGGGTCTTGTGAAATATTACGGCGCGTTATTACGGGAGGAGGGGGTCAGGTAACGCGTTACGTAACATTAAGTTTTTGTTACAATTAAAAGTCAAAACTCTGAACTCGCCGTGTACCACGAGTCCATAGTTTGGCCTCTAAGAGTCCGAACGATGCGGTCAAGCAAAACCACCTTAACTACAAGCCATAAACTTACGAATTTCACGCACACACATTAGAGCCAAAATGGGCTGAAATTTCGTTTAATTTGCATTGCTTCTAGTGCCTAAAGTATTTGTTCTATGGAAAAATTGTTTCTTTTTACTTGAAGTGAACAAAACAATCTTTCGAATGAAGTAAAAATATTCACACCCTCTTTAAGAAAATAACAGACACTCGTAAGCCTGAATGCGCGGAATTGTACAGAAGGAGAAAGTTAAAAAAACATACAAGCGCGTACTGTTTTTTTCTTGGTGAGAGAAGTGAGATAGGAAGAGGGTCATCTGTAGTCAATCGTAGGGGTTTTGCTTGAGTTTTTCCTGATTTGCTTTTGTCCATTTTCTTAACTTCCTCATTAGGGTTCGAAAAATTCCGGTGAATACAACCCTGCAAAACACTTATAAACCGGTTTTTTAACGCCAATCAAAGCCCCTTTCGCAGCAGCACTCCGAGGGTTTTTCTATTTTTGCACAGAATAGAATTGCCGTGAGTCATGGGGTTAAATCGCTCCCGTGTAATTTGGGGCAATGACGTATAATTTGCGACTAAAACTGCAGTTTTACTGAAAGTTTTCTCGTTATCAGGTTATTAAAGTGTACGTTTTTTACTCTGTTGGAAAGATAATTTAGTCTGCTTTAAGTTAATATAAGAGTTTAAGAAAAATCGCCCCCTTCCTGCCATAAAAAGCAATGTAAATAAATTTACCACATGACATAAAAGTCCAGTTCATGGATTGTTGTTACGATGGTTTTGGTTCGAGCAGTTCGATGCTACATCGGACTCCGTAGGTGCGTATAAGAAAAGGTGTGCATCCCTCAATAATTTTCTTAGAAAATAGAAAGAACGAAGGGATCGTGAAAAATTTAAAATTGCGTTTTGGATAATTAATGGCAGAGACAGTGAATACCCAAAACAAACTTAGTCCTGAATTACACGAGAGGGATTTTACCCCATAACTCACGGCAATTCTCTTCTGTGCAAAAGCAGAAAAACCCTCGGAGTGTTGCTACGAAAGGGGCTTTGACTGACGTTAAAAAACCGGTTCATAAGTGTTTTGCAGGGTTGAAAATTTGTATTCACCGGCTCAAGCAATACTAAATCAACCTGACACCAAAAAATTTTCGAACCCTAATGAGGAAGTTACGAAAATGGACAAAAGAAAATCAGGAAAGTCCTGAATTACACGAGAGGGATTTTACCCCATGAGTGACGAAAACCTGTTTTTTTCTTGGTGAGAGAAGTGAGGTAGCAAGAGGGTCATCTGTGAGTGTCAATCACGAATCTTAGGGGTTTTGCTTGAGTTTTTCCTGATTTGCTTTTGTCCATTTTCGTAATTTCCTCATTAGGGTTCGAAAAATTTTTGGTGTCAGGTTGATTTAGTATTGCTTGAGCCGGTGAATACAAATTTTCAACCCTGCAAAACACTTATGAACCGGTTTTTTAACGTCAGTGAAAGCCCCTTTCGTAGCAACACTCCGAGGGTTTTTTCTACTTTTGCACAGAAGAGAATTGCCGTGAGTTATGGGGTAAAATCCCTCTCGTGTAATTCAGGACAAAAGCTCAAGCAAAACCCCTACGATTCGTGATTGACACTCACAGATTACCCTCTTGCTACCTCACTTCTCTCACCAAGAAAAAAACAGGTTTTCCTCACTCATGGGGTAAAATCCCTCTCGTGTAATTCACGACTTATGCATGCACAGGTAATTTTATGACGATTCAAGAACCGGCATCGGGGTGATTTGGCTCGAGCTGTTCGATGCTACATCGGACTCCGCAGGTGCATGCAAAAAAGGTTTACTAATAAAAATGTCTTCTTTTATTTATTGTTACTTTCCGGGGGGTAATGCGAAACGTTACGGCGTGTTATTGGGGGGAGGTCAAAAATGTTCAAAAACCGAGTACGTAATATTTGAACGGCCCCTTATGCAGAAGGCAAGACAATTTCAGAAGTTGCCGGCAGGACTGAAATTCAGGCTAATACTACAAAAAGCCAATAAGAAGGATGGCAAAATCTTTCATGATCGTTGTGGTGAAAAAAGAAACATTGAAAATTAACTAAGAGCAAATCGTAGGTTAACAACTCTGGCTATTCAGAGAAGGTTGCAGCGGGAAAAAGTCATACCTATGTCTTTATCTACAATTCCAAATAGCAATCCTAAGCTTGAACATTAAATTAGCTTCAATTGAAAATGAGCAGATGAATTCGCTGTTGAGGAAAACATATGCCTGGGAGTTTTCTGAATTAGTCTCGGAGAGCATCCATGCTCGCGTTGTACTTCCTGTACTATGAGGCAGAAACGTAACCTTAATTTTGGCGATAAGCTAGAAATAATTCATTTTAAAATCATGGCAAATTCAATTTGCACTTCGGATAGGTTTTGTATTTTTCTGCGTGAACTTGTTGAAAACCTTGAGCCGACGTATTTTCTAAGCGACGCAATCCTAATTATGGTACTGCCTTTACACTGACCATTTAATATCCTGGGCCAGAAATTACATAATGGGAAAAAAACGCAAAATAAAATTAATATGGATACCCAGTCACATTGATATCTTGGGAAACGAACTAGCTGACCAAGCAGCAAAACAAATTAGAAATGATTTAGAAGAAATTCAGATTCCCCAAACAAAATTTATAGTATGCAGAATAGCTAAAGAAAAGTTACGACAAATAAAATAAAATCAATGGGAAAGAAATCCAAATTTCCTGGCTACCCATTGAAAATCATTAACCCACGCAATCCATGCAATTTTAAAAAATCTGAACAAACAAAATTGATGATGTTAAGAACAGGCCACGCATGATTCGCACAAAATTACCTTTTCTCAAGAACGTCTAGACAAGGATTGCTTAGTATGCCAGAGGACACTTATAGAACATACTAACGGAATATAGCGTTACAAGGAACAGCCTGCAGCGTGAATTTCCAAGTGTAATAAGGCGTTATATTGGCACAGTACACGAAACGCAATCAAAATTATTGGTGTATATTTTATATCTTAATCAATAAAGAATTGAAATGCAAATTCAACTTTCAATTCCGATAGGTTTTGTATATTGTTTCCTAATTATGGAACAGCCTTTACACTGGTCATTAAATAATTTTTTTATTTGCTCATGGATTAAATAAATCTGAGAATATTATATATACTATCTCATCCACTGAATAAATTTCTTTCTTATCATTGTATCCGTCGAAACAGAAAAGGTTCCAAATTAATTTGGTCAATTTGGAAGTTATTCTGAACAGAAGTATACAATGACTGTGATGTATATCTTGCAAAAGCTATAATAACCCAAAATATTGAAGCTATTCAAACGCAACAATTTTATCTCAGTACACATTTTGTTTCTGCAGATTTCTTAAGGATCTCAGCAATACAAAGTCCAACCTATTAACCGAATCGACAGTTTAAATATTGACCTTTTTATTTTATTACAGGCACTTCTTAATTTTAACAAACATTTGTAATCTGCCAAAATCGTGTGCATCTGAAACGTTCAGGCTCTTTCCGTTCTAACTCCGCTTTGAAAATACACAATAAATCCCTTTCAGTTATGTTATATACATTTTTAGTCCAAAATAAACTTATAATTGATAATCAAGTCATCGTTGTTGTTTCTTTTAATTAAACCAAAAATTCACAAAATCATGCAACAGCGGCAAGTTCCAAAACGTGTAAAACTTTCCGCAAAAAATAGTAAAAAATAAAAACATGTTTATTATACCTAATTGAAAAGCTTCACATTCACTGAATAAGGCATAGCTTGTTCCGATTTGGAAATTGGTTGATTTATATTATTAATAGGTACAAATATAAGTGACTTGAATTGGATTTCTTTAATTTGATCTTGTACAAGAAAAATTTATTAACTCGAGAAAGCTTTCTTGTAACAAGGAAGAAAGCTGACGATAACTTAGAAATGCTTGAAAAATTCAATTTCAAAACGAGGGTACAAAATACTTCTTACGCGTGTCAAAATCCAAAATGTTAGAGGTAACGCCCACATCGTTATAGCGAATGAAAAACCTCTTATGTGTGCAGAAAAAAAAATTCCATTATAAAAGTAGAAGTCACAAATTTCTCCTAAGCCAAAAACTTCTTTTACAAAAAATGCACACATAAGAAACCTTTGATACGCAGCGACGGTATACTCGAGTGTCTGTTAATTGGCAGATTTCTTATTACATTCAATTACAGTCGGATTTACGGAAATAGGAGATATTTAAGATTATTAGAATTCATGTAGAAAATATTGACAAAATTAACATAAATTTTTACCTAAATCATTAACAAATTTATTTATTTGGCCGCTTAGTAAATGAAAATAAAACGTCTGTACATAAAGAAAGTTCTCAAATAATCTTTAAAAGTTTGATTTTGGAAATCTCTACGGAACTTAATAAAAAGACGCGGGACATATTGACTGTGTACTTAGTATTGACGATGCTTAGCCATCCATCTATCTATCATTTATATTTTCATCATTTGAAATTGGACACGCATTACTCTGACCATAGAATTGCCTAATTAGTGAAAGTTTTTGAAATGTTGTCATAATTTTCTAATTCTCATGTTCCAATAAAAAAACACTTTATTGGAACTATTAAGACGCAAAATGTTGATCTCAATAGTTTGTAGTTCTTTCTTTAAATACGAGAAGAAAGTTCTCAAGGAGAAATAATAATTAAGTAAAGAAAGTAAAATTCAGAAGAAATATTGAACTTGATTCTTCGTGTAATAAATATTTACAACTGTCCACTTGAATAAAATTATTTATACTTTTTATGAACATTTTAAATTAAAAAATATATAAAATATTAAAAAGCTATGTACAAGGGCACGAACAATTATAAAAATAATTGCTTTTGGAGAAAGACTTATTTTGAGAACTGATGAGTAATAATTGTGAATTTGAGACAAAATTAATAATAATAATTCATAATTTTCATTAGCTTCAATAACAACTGTTGCATTGAACTTATAAAGTTCGATTTTACAAAAATATATGCTGCGAACGATGCAACATTTAATATGAATTAATTTATTTTCTTAATATATTTAACTGGTATGGTAATTTTACACCTGTTCTTCGCTTTTTTTATCCTTTAAAAATGTATTACCTTAGGATGGCAAGTTGTTATTTAGCGATATTGCGTAATAGCAAGGTCTTCTTATCATTACGCGCAAAATGTGCAAAATATTTAACTTATTTCATGTATGCTGCAAGCCTAACTGGTACAAAAAAAGGCTTTACAAGCTAATAATGGTGGAATTATTAATGGGAGTGTTCCCAAGTGGCTCGAATACAGTGTGATGTTTACCGTACACAAAAATTCATTTCACACAAGGTAGCGTAAATACGCTGAATTGCTTGAGATTTTGGTTCATTTTTGAATTTACCAATATTGTTTCAAGGTTTGCGACTGGTTGCAATTAATAAAGAAAAACGCACCGGAATGGTGAAACCGTGGCAAGATCTTCAAATTTAATAACATCCTTAACGCACTAAAAACTTTTGTGAGAGAGAAAAATGTTGAGTTTTTGATACTTTTGTAATTTTCGTAAAAATATTAATCCAAACAATTGCTAATAACAAAACTACTGTCGTACTTAAATAGTATCAATAATTTATTTCGTTTAATGTGATACGTTTTGTATTTTTGTATTAATTAATTAAAGTAAAAAGAAAGTACAAAAATTAAAATAAATATTAAATCCAACGAATTCACAATATTTTTACTCATCAGTTTTTTTTTTTCATTTCATACAAATAACTTCTAACCTGCTTCTGTGCATTCTTATAAATAAGAAAAAATAATCGCTAAAATTATGTTCCTTATAAATGAAACCTTAAACGCTAAACATAAGAAAGAATAAATTATTTACAATGATTAGCCTAAACTGGTTGCGTTTATCAGAAGATTCGTGGTAATATCAGAAAAAATAAATAAATCAGGTCTGAGTAAGAAGAAACATGAAACGATCAATATAATCATTTCAGCGACGAAGATAAAGTACAAGGAGTATTTCAATGAATTTCCATAGTAATTATGTGGCTACAATGCAGTCGTTAGGTTATTTTGTTTCTTTACCTATGAAACTATTTTTAATATTTCACAACAGTTTTTTTTTTACTTTAATTTTTGTAATCATTTTTTCTTTAGTTATATTTAATTCTAGTACAAGTTTTGGTTTGAACAATATTCGAAGGCAGAAAAAATGAATGAATATAACTAGTTTTCTTATTTTCTTTTATTTGTTGTTTTTTTCTTGTTACTTTAATTAGAAGCATTTCTAAGCGATTTTAATTACTTTTATTCAATTTTAATAGTTACTCTTAAAGTTTATTGATGTTTTCATCTTATAACACAGGACACGCATAATTTCGATGCGTTAACACAGTCGTCGTGGCAAAATGCACCGCATTGCTGACATATAACCATTGCGTTTAGTGAACATGCACAGTTTGGTGGTGTATTTTCTCCAGCTACCACGTAGCCCTGGTGATTAGGATCCATACTTATATCGCCGTATGACAGACCTGAAAGAAAATTTGTAATTTTCAGAGAATAAGCCTAACTTCCATTCATTCGTTTTGTCTTCAAGTTGCAACAATTAAAAATATAGTTGTGGTTCATTAATCACTAGTAAGATATTGCTCCCTTTCATATCCTACAAATCTTTTCTTTGCGACTTTCAGATTTATTAATAATTATGCTCCTATCAGAGTTTTTGTTACTGCAAAAAATTTAATTTAACGTAAATTTACCTAGTTTCTTTCGTTGACCCTAGTTTTCACAACCTTTAAACCTGCTGCGAAGAGTATAAGTACTAGGCTGTGTTTCTATTTTCGCTCTTCATTACAAATGAGTTTTGAAAGGTGTAAATTATTTTGATAAACGAAATCAAAATCTGATCTACAGATCTGCAGAGTCTGCGGTAAATCAGAAAAGTGTATCTGATCTTTTGATGGACTTTTTGCTGACGATGTTTTACACACCTCAGTACAAGCTTACTTCATTTATTTTAATTGAAAAATGTTTGTGGGCCATAGATACCCACATGCAAAAAAGTAGTTCATAATCATTCAGCATACGAAAAATTAAATGTACGCCCTAACAAAAACTGATGGATGATGGAATAATTTGCTGGATTCTACGTGTGAGATAATCCACTAAAAGATCCATAGTAATTTTCTACGATATAGTGGACACTAATTACCAGGAATTTAAGGTAACCAAACCTAAATATGTTTTGTTTAAGAAAGTATTACATTGCTGTTGTAACGAGTAAAAATACGAAATAGTTATGTGCAAGAATTACCCAAAATTATATATAAATACTAAATTTTTGTGAACGTAAAAGCGTTATACAAGATTCCCTTTTTTTATATATAAAATATAAAACTTACCTTGATTAACAGTTCTTCTTGTAACGGCCTGTATACCAGGATTAGGGCCAATAACATGCTGAATTTCATTCATTGAATTCGGTGAATCTACGTCTACAGAAGCGGGCCGACCACGTCCACTAATTGGAACGCCATTGACACCATGAATTTGCTTTTGAAAAAAAGATTAACAGATATTAACAACGAAATGTTCTAATGGACGATTTTCCAGCAAGTTACTTGATTTTGTGCTGGTGGTGCGCTTGATGCTCTAGGCGCTTGATTATCTGCGGCTCCAACATTAGCACGATGAATAAGGACATATTGACCAGATTGTTGTTGGTCGCCATGAAGAATAGATTGTTGTTGACCACCGATCCCTTGAATTTGGCCTTGTTGTTGAACAGTTATTGGAATTCCCTGATTACTGCCGCTACCTCCACCAGTTGTGGCATATACGTGCCTTATAAGCGTCGGTGAAGGTTGACGTTGAACAAATTTTTTCCTTGGAAACCCTAAGCGCGGTGTTATAACCTGAGCAAAGAAAATATTTTAATATTTTTTACTTAAGCTTTTATATTAATAAGGAATAATTAAGCAGGAAGGATACATTACTTTGTAAACTGTTCGACTGGACGATGTGACTACTTGGTCTTCTTTCTTTATTGCAGTAGGGGTAATTGAGGCGCTTACCGGTACTGAATTTGTATTAGAAGTGGCAAGCATTGATGGAGGCGGCCGCAACTGTGCTGTGAGCTGATGCCTATTCGGACTATTTTGTATAACTGCTTGACAAATTTGGTAGCTTCGTTCAAGATTGACGGCGCCTGGAGGGAGTTTGTTTGACGACCTGCGTCCCTTGCCACTACCCAGTTTAGGACGTTGTTGTGCAATGGTTGTAGGAATCCCGGCGTTTGGAATGATTTTTAACGGTTGCGACGGCGAAAGAGACAAATAGGCTCTTTGTGGTTGCTGCTGGTGTATGTTTATATTTGGCTTTTGGACTAACTTATTGGCAATTTGTTGTTGGTGTTGTGAAGCAGGCATTTGAATGTTGGTTTGTTGACTGTGATCGTTAAATTGTTGCTGCATATTAGAATGCTGGTGTTGTTGAGACTGCTGTTGCTGAGGATGTTGCTGCGGTTGTTGTTGCTGTTGAACTCTAAAATGAATTGGCTGTTGTGTTCCAAAATTTGAAACACCTGCTTGATGGTTCTCACGGGATTGCTGTTGTTGCTGCTGATTTGCCTGGTTTGAGACTAGCTGATGCTGTTGTACTTCGAAGCTACTCGTGGCTTGTGTTTCTACTTTACTACTGTGTATGGTGATTTCATTTATACTCTGGTCGCTGCTGTCGTTTGAATTATTTGAATTACTGATAACCGTACTGGACACTTCCATTTCTGCTGCAGTCATCGGTATTTCAAGTTCCTGTTTTATACTATGAATTAGAATCCTTACATTGATTTTTATTATTCAAAAAATTTTGATTATATTAGAAAATGTAAGAAGAAAAGATAACGGGATAAAATGAGTTATGCAGTGAAAGTCATCAGTTATATAAGGCAAAGGTTATAGCAACGCGAAAACAGGCATTCCCCAATAAAATTGTTTTGGATTCGTTCCTTAGAATATTTCAATTTAAACACACTTCAGATATGCTTTCAGTACCCAATTGCTTAGTTTGTCCATAACAACAAATATAAACAACATTTTGTTTTTTTTTTAATTCAAAAATATTTCTGTTAAATTGTGAATGTGTTTGTGAACACATGTAGATCATCACAAAAAATAAATACCTCGATTAAATAAATATCTTGACTACACAAGTCAAATATTTTTATAAGCAAAGCATAAGCAAGAAAATCCCAACATCACTCAAAAGATTCCGCAAATTTATTTCTCTTCATATTTCATACAAAAGACATTCATCCTGTTTCGTGCATATCAATCACAGGCTATAGTTTCCCACGTCCGCACAATTATTTACAGCTTCACACTGAGTGAGTTAAAAAAAAACTCACGGTTACTACACGAAAATTCAACTTTAGGTAGAGGAAAACAAAAAAAAAATTAAACAGAAATTCGACTCGCCTGTGACATCACAGCTGCTCCAAAAGATGTTTGTACTTGGTGGTGTTCCTGAAAGCCCCCATCGCCGTCTCCATTAGTGTTGTCCCCTATTTCACCGATCCCCTGATTAGTTGCGTCCGAGGTTCCGCCATCGGATGAAGATGAGTCTATCACACTAATGCTGCGATCGTTTGAATCAACCTTTACTCCAAAATTCCAATCATGGGCAACATGATGATAAATGTCTTCTCTGGCAGTGATATTTTCCTGAGCGACATTCGATTGAGAAGATGACATCGACGATGACGTTGAGGAGGAAGATGATGAACAAGAAATCACGGCAGATGTTGCTAGTGAGTCAATGGAAGATAATTTCTGCTGGTGCACATCCTGACTAAGATCTACATTTGTGTTCTGATTGCCAGCCGCAATCATACTTCGCGTCTCGGTTGCTGATGGAGTCACTGAAACGAAGCACCAGAAAACAATCAAATGCCATTTATTTAGACTGGTAAAGGAGAACCGATACTAGTTTTCATTAACTGTTTAAATTTTAATCTGATATCGAAATGGAAATAGCCAAAAATTCCAAGAATTGTCGCTTCATCCATTTTCTTTTTACTTTTCAGCGAGTTCTTAATGGATATATCTACAGCCACTTAAAAAATCATTGCGAGCGGGTACGATAAAGAAACAGCCGATGCGTGGATCGAATTTCAAAATAAACAATTCACCGTTCGAGTGAAAATTAGCACCACTAAAATGATTTGGTTCAAGCCAACTCCTTTATAAAGCAAAAATGAAGTGTGTGATAAAACTGTTTCTCAGAATTTAAGTGTAAATTTTATAAATATTTGCAATACGAGGTTTGCTTTATTGCACGTGTGAATAATTCATCAAATTTAGAGTTGAATACAAGTAAGAAATGTATGTCCAACTTAAATGACGGATAATAAAAATGTAATCATGAGATATTCTTTTAACAATTAAATTACACTGTGGAAAAATGATATGTTTGTAAAAAAAATACATATTTATAGACTATTCAAAAAATTCGGGTGTATCGCCTTTTTCGTATTTTTCTACTTTTTAAATTTTTAAATGGTTGTGCAGTTTCTCAATGTGGGCGACTAGTTTTAGAACCTTACCGCTCACAGAACATTTCGAGTACAATTTAAAGTGAAACCTACCTTGTACCATAAACAGCTTTTCCTGATTTTCTTGACGAACTTTATTTGAATCACCAGCAGCTGTGTTGCTCGCCTCTGGAAAAATGTATATCAGAAAAACTTGAAATTTTGTGATATAGTATTTTCTGCATACCTCCGCTATCTGTGCTAATCTCCCCTGATTCTAGAACGTAATTCTCAGCATCCGCAAATTTTTGCTCAATTGGATCATCCTCAAGAGGAATGGTTTGAATACTTGGCTCAAGTTCCTCGACAGCAGCATCATCAGCACTGTTATCACCACTGCAGTCCACTAAGCCTGAGGTGCTGCTACTCGTTTCTTCCGAGCAAGTTAGGATCGCTCCAACACCACCATTTGTCAAGTCAGACACTATAAACCTTTCTACAATATCTTGGGAAGAAGTGGGAATTTGTTGGTTATGTTGAATATGCTGTTGATTTCCCACTTGATTTGAAAAAATTGTTTCAGTTGAGTTCGTTTGAAAACCAAACGAGCTTGCTTGAAAACTGAAAGTATTTGCCTGAAAATTAAATGAACTCTGAGAAGTGCCCTCCCCGTTTTCCGCTTGATGATAGTGATTTGATATAAGTTCATCTGCATCGTTTAGAATGGCTTCTTCATCGTCTGGACCGATGTCATGCGCCTTTTCAGTTACTATAGTGTTGCAAATCTCTGTCTGATTACTATACAAGATATCCTGACTTAACTCTAATTTAACTCCTAGATCTATACTATTGCAAGTCTTTTCGCTCATCTCTGAATTATCACGATCCTCTGAATATTGCATTTCTGTCAGTAATTCTTCGTCTTTCAAGTCGTCACTCACGGCAGTTGATGCATTATTTTGTCTAACTTCGATCACATTGTGATCTTCTCCTTTACTGAACTTTGTCTGCTTGCTTTCGCTGTATTCAGAACTTGAAGATCTTTTCTGTGCTCTCTTAGTAAGGATGAATTCGCCACTTTGAGTAGTTTCACAATCATCGCTATGGGTAAGGTCCACAGAATTTACTTCAATTTCAAATATCACCGTTCCTGTATCTTGCAGATAAGTGTCTTCTTCATCTTCTTGTTTAACAGTGCCGGTAGCTTCTGGAATTTCCCCATCTTTTATTTTCACATCAGAAAGCTCTTTAGGCGTTGTACCAATCGCGGTTTTAAAGCTATCCATAACGATTTCTTCAATACCAGAATCACATTCGTCTTTAGGTTTACTTTCAGCGCTCTCTACTAATCCCGAAATATGTTGTAGTTGCTGTGTTTTCAGAACTCGTACTTTTTTCGGCGAACTGATGGTTGTTCCCACCGCAGTCATAGGCAGGGATGCGGCAGCACTCGTACTTGCTGCAACTTGGGCAGAAGTTTGCATCTTGGAAACTGTTTCCACCGGTGATAATGACGAAGATACTACAGTGCTAGAATTGATTGTCGATTTCGATGTGGAACGTTCCTGCCTTTCACTGGCAGCTTTTGAGAATCCTTTATCACCCCATATTGGTTCGAAATGCTTCAGCTTCCAAGGATCCAACTTGCTTTTCTCCTTTTCTGCTTCTGTTTTCAGTTTTACTTGGTTTTCAGGAGTAAACTCTCCTTCTGAGAGACGCTCTCGCCACTCCAAACATGCTCTTGCAAAAAACTCGTTATTCAGACTTGAAGAACTTAACCGAATGGGAGTTGTTGGATCATTTTCGATTGTCGGTCGATCCACGCTTGGGAGCAACTGGACCAAATTATACTGATATAGTGGAGGTAGAAGTGAGAATGTGTGCTTATTGAGCAACGCTCTAAGATTAGTTCCAACAAGAACTGAATCTGGTGTTTCTAAGTCTATTTTTCCGTCTTTCGTTTGCTCTATTTGTGCTGCTGTAGACATTTTTTTATTTGATCTACGACGCGGTTTCATACTGAAACCAGGAATGGAAGCCAGAACTTCTCGCATCGTCGATGCTTGTGTTGTGCATTTTGTTGGCTTCTCACTTTTTTCTGGTGTAGGCGATTTTTCTGGGATAGGTTTAACGATGATTCGAGGAACATGACGGCGCAAGCTATGTGTGTGCTTAACTAATTTTGGTGGTGAATCATGACGTAATGAAGTTTCCGGAACGTCATCCAATGCTAGAGGATCTTGCTCTTCAACTTGCAGTACTGGGGGATCAACATCATATGGCATTGAACTTTGGATGTGATTATGATGGCCATAGTGCTGACGAGCGGTAATTTGCACCTTTGGAAAGTTGTCTGTTGTAACGACTTCATGTTTCCCAAGAGTATTTCCAGAATTTGGTCGGTCCGGTGTTACATCGCATTCCATAGCGTAGCAGTTATTAGCTGCAAGGAAAAAATTATTTTTAATTACAAATAGTCTTTTAATATATGCAGTTAAACACATAAAAATAAAAACTACTACATTTAACTGAAAAAAATTATTTATTTGCTTAAAACGGGCAACCCATATGTTAAGTCTCCAATGCCCTATTTAACTTATGTGTATATTTAGCCCTTCAAGGCAAAGTATCGTACACGATAAGTTTAGTCTATTTCATTTATTTTTATAAAATAAAGTAAAGTTATCGATGCCTTGGAAAATTCTACATTCGCAAAGGACTTTGTACATTGCTGACACAAAAGGTGTGTCATGTTTATTAATTTAACTACACCTTCCCATAAGGAAAGCTTTATCGCTTATGAAAGTTTTGTCGAAAAGGATCTATAAACCTTTTCTACGCCTCTGCTCTCTATGGTTACGTTAGATTTCAGTTGTTGCACTGGTTTTCTTTTGATAAGATTCTTTTACGACTACGACTATATGACTCTTCCTTAAAAAGAAGAGTTTTTCAATTGTATTAAATGTGGTTGTGTAAAATATCTTATATTTTAAATTTAGTCTATTTTTATATGCTAGTGTGAGGGCTAAAAATTCGTTCATTAAGATCGAATTCGAAGCGTCGCCATGAAAATAATGAGGTATCACGCTAATGGCCCACGATTTAGGATTCAATCTTTTCAATTTTTAATTTTTCTCAGATTCCTACATCTTCTACGAGACGAAACTGGCCTATGTAAAAAATACTATAATGACTGAAATGATGATTACTTAATAATTCGAATGATTTGCCATAAAAATGCGAATGAAAATATCATCGAGTCACTAAACAGAGACGGAGTTGGATCAATTCGTTGAACGCCACGACCATCATGCCATGGGTCCCGGGTTCGAGACCAGGTCTCCCCGTGAGCTTTTATTAAGAAATTAAAATAATCCACTCCGTCTCTAGGCTCGCAGCAATGAAAAAAAAGACTTAAGTTTCCTCACTTCCCTTACCATAATTCCCTTCCGGCCAAAACCATGCTAACGCATCAAAGGGTTGTCCCCTAGGCTTTGGCCACATAGTTAAAAAAAACAAGGTAAATGTTGCAATATTATTTATATTAATGTTTTGACTTTGATCAGATTCAAATTCCTGGGGTTCTCAAATCAACAGTTGCTTAGGTTTTACAAAATCTTTCAAAGTTGTTGTGTGCTACTCGCATATAAACCTTTTTCATTTAGGCTTAGGAAGTTGTCCAAATATAATTATAAGTCATAAAGTTCTAGAATAGCTAGCTTCCACATCGAAGGTGCAATAAATTTGATCTGATGTCTGTTAAAAAAATATATATCTCTCTCTCTGGATCCCGTAAGCCCTTGTGTGTGGCATTGGATTCCGAATTATTATCATTATCTCTGCATTATCTGTTGTCAGAAAAAAAGAACGTGGGTTGCCACCGACGTTATTCGAACCTGGGACCTACGGATTGGTAGGCCGACACGTTAGCACTTATTCCATCGACGACTGAAATATGCTGTAAAGTAAACCTCATAATTTGTGGCGTGGAACGAGGAAACGTACCTTACAGCACCAAAAATCGAATTTCAGGTTTTTAATGAACCTGAATGAAGAAAGTACGTAGAATCGAATGAGCATACCTTGGGTTTAAAATACGCTGATGGGGAACTCTCGTAGGAGAAGTGTTCTATACCTGCTTGAATGGGACCCACAGACTCGTCCCTTTCAAACACGTTTTTCTCGAAAAGCTAAAAGGTGCTGTAAGGTACGTTTCCTCATTCCACGCCACATTTGCTGTAAAGTATTAATTAAAAAATCAATTACCAAAATATTGACTGTCTTTCAAAATGGTATTGAGTTTAATACTTATTTTGATATAAGACGAATGGAGTGAACAAAAAACATCTAAACGCAACAAGTCCCATCAATTCATAGTACACTTGCGCTCAAAAAAACTGCACTACAAATTTATCGAAATAAGAGTAGACTTTCGGACGTTCATTTTTCACAGTATACTTATTGCGATTTTCCTCGCTGACAACGTGCAGAGTCAGTTATCTTGGAAAATTACCTACTGAATACAACAAGTGCTCTTCAATGGCTGGTACCAAAGTATCCCTTAATGACTTGCTCATCTGTGCGGTGCGATTTTTATAACCGCGAGTGTATATACATAGTTTGGCTCTTTTTAAGTTTTGCATTCGATGCACAATTTAGCTTCACAGTTTATTACGCTAAATTGTGGCGCATTTTTTCTACTCAAGAAAAATAAAGTAAGATTGATCTCCATGTATAGTTCCCGTAGGTTTTCTGTTTTTCATGGACGGGAGAAATTTGCACAATTGAAGACCTGTCTGAATCCAATTCTTCGACTTGAGTCAATCCGCCAGTTAACTCGGTATTAAGCAAAGGAAGTGTATAACGTGTATATATAAGAACTTTAGTTAACTTTGCTTAATGTGACGTACCAAATTATCATAATAAGTTTATTTTCAAGTCGATGAATTGGATTCGGACGAGCCCTGAATGCTGTAGATTACAGGTGGACTTAAAGCTTAAGGTTGATTCCGAACTACTAAATATTATTTAACATTCCAACGACGTTTTGCTTTAAACGTCTGTGAGCAGAAAACAACCACTTATTGTGATTACCATTGCTGGAATCTTTACCAACATGTAAAGCTGAAGCAACTTTCAACTGTCAAAAAGTAAGGGAACACAACTTCCTACATTGCATACAAAATCTTCTGCCCCGTCATGAAATGACTTTTAATACTACATAGCTCGGAAATGCACAGAGAAACTATCAGTGATCGAGGGGAAGTTAATTTGATAAATTATTTTCCCGCCTTCTGTCCACTTTCTTATTTGATCATATTTGTCACGTTCTTATTTGAATTGTGTATTTCCTTAACAAGAGGAAAATTAGTTCCAGTAAATCAGGGAAATCATGAAGAGCAACAAATGAATAAATCTAGACTTCAAAAACACAACTAGGCCTAATATCGTTCTTTTAAGTTATTCATAAAATCAAACTTTGAATTTGACATATCCGCATAGGATGTGAGAAAAATGTCCAGAACTTACCTTTTATTTGAGGATATATAAAAATAATAATAAATGTTTCTATCAAAATTCTTCCGCAAGAATCTATCGATTATTATCAACAAATTTTAATGTATAAATATATGTGGATAACTTGCGTTTGTTTTAAATGTCATCTAGAATAAATTATTTACAAAAATTTCAATATTTATTTGACAAAACTTACACAATACTGAAGAATTCATGAGCCGCTCATGTTCGCAGTCCTGGTCCACAGTAGCACAGGAAAGGCAGGGAAATGCCAGTGCCGTGCCCACAGAAATAGAATTCCAATTGTTGTCTGCTTTTGCAAGGAATAGGAGTTTTGAGTTAAAGTAGCATTAAAGTTGAAGTTTTAAATGTAGCATTCGTGTGCAAGGTGGACTACATCAAATGCAGCAATCGGTCGTGATGAAGCCAGAATTCTTTTTCACTTTGCTTCTACGAACTAAAAACTTCCGATAAGATTTAACACTTTTTATCAAAACTCTTATATATGGGAAAATTTTGTAATGTTTTAATTAAATATAAATTCATTAATTTTAGCCTTAACAATTTAATTTTTCTCACAGTCCTTTGTCATTGTTTATGTTTGCCGAATAATAGTGTTAGTGCAAATACACTCAACTAAACGTCATTTCTTCGCAAATGTGTAATTGCTGTGTACGATTATGTCACAGTATTTCACACACACTCCCGTTCATGCAAATGTCGTATATCAGATCGAACTTTTCCGACGGACTTCTTATTCAAGTGTGAGAGAATCAGAGTAATTTCTTTAGCTTCCTTTTCACTGTTTTGTAATTAAAACAGTTCACTTTCTTTAAATTTCCGACTATTTTTCCAATTGACATTTATCCGATACTCTTTTCGATCACGAAATTTTTCTACATACACACAAATCTATGCCGCTCGTAGCTTTTGTGGACATTTTCAGACGTCATTCGGAATCAGTTTAGTCCCAAAAACACCTCGCGCACTGAACTCAAATACTTCACTTCACTTTACTTTGCTGCACTTTAATTCACTTTGCTTAATTTGATTTCTATTTTTTAATTGTTAAATTCAACTAAAAATAATTTCACAAAACTCCATGCTCTTCCTTCTACACTTCTCGATTTAGAAGTTTGGCCATTTTCGAAAACAAACCTCATACAAAATTTCGACATGTAGAGAGCAGTGCTGGTGTTAGAATAAAAAATAAAACTTTTTAATTAAACTGCTTCGTTTGTTTGCGGAAACATAAATAACATTGAATCTTTTATTCTTTTTACGAAAAAATGCCTAGTTTATCTATAATACTGTAGTAAACTAGCCCCTAGTCCTCTATATGTGAAATTGTTATTTAAATACAATTAAGATGTCAGTTGGCTGTCAAAAATTTTGTGTCCAAATACGCGCTTTACTTAAATTTTTTATTTGCAATATTAAAAAGTAAACTGCAAAAACGGATACTCAAACGGGAGACCAAATAATTGTTGCTGACGAAATGTTTCCGGAAGGTACATATTTTTTTATTAGCTTATTTATATATATTATAGGCTGGAGGCTGAACTGGAATACTAGTGGACTTACCAACGAACGACAAGCATGTACATTCGGACTTCTATGAGGATTTTGAACACCTCTTCGATGAAGATTACGAATTGCCGCAGAGCAATGGAAATCAGTAAAGGATATCAATGTAAAAATATGTAAATGCTTTTGTTGTCAATAAATTAATGGGAATAACTTATAAATTTGCAATTGGAAATTTAACCAGGACCCGGTTTTCTTAAATATCACATTAGAATTTGTTTACTGGTGTAATTTTTTTCTTACTGAAGGAAAACGATACTCACAGTATTGCTACAGAATCGGATCCCTGATTTTGAATAAACATACTACTGAGGTACCCTATCTTAAGGAAAGTATGTGGGGGCTGGGTTAGGGTGTACCGATTAGAGACGCGTTAGATTTAATTAATAGTTCAAGTAAAATTACAAAAGCAAAATTTCAGAACGAGTACAGCATACGTGTCGACAGGTCAGTACAGCTCAACTACCCATACTACACTCTTCTGTAAAACTTAATTGCAATGATTAAAGCAGACTGGAGCTGGAGGTCTTTGGTATCACATGTATATACATTGTTTAGCCTTTACTTTCCTTATATTATATTCTTTCTTTGCTATATCCATCATCTACAGAGCTATTTGAAACTGGAAATTAATACATTTTCAGTTTTCGTTAACAGTCTTTACTGGGACAGCATCATTTATAAGTTATTAATTACCGGATTCCATCAAATTAGATAACAATTTGAGAAACTTTTGTATTGCTAAAGAGTTGACATACTATTCTACAACTAAAAGTTGTGTAAACACCAATCTAGACGAAGGATTACCCCGCATTCTCAATGATTAACCTTTAACCTAAATTCACTTAGTAAAATTAATTTGCGACTTTGTCTGACTGAAATGTATTAAAATAGTCACTTAGCAGCTATCTCATATGGGTACAATTTAACTTTCAGTGGAAGAAAACCATTTTTACTATCCATTGTTTTCAGCTTCTGAGAGAAGAATAGAATAACCAAATACATATGAAATGATATATTTATTATCGTGGAAAAAATGGAAATGGGATCAGAAAAAGCGGAAAAATGGGAGTGGCTCGAAATAGTTAGGCATAAGAAGTCAGTTTCTGTCATTAACCCTGAAACATATAAAGACAACTAGCTTTAAAAGAACCCGGCGACCCCAGGTATTTGTGTGCCATAGGTAGTCGATTCCACAAACGGGCTGCCCTAACCTGGAAGAATAAATACATAGTGCGAGACCGAAAGGGCGGCAATAGCAGCAACCTGGTTCTCACCGATCTAGAGAAGCTGAAATTTATTAGAATTATTGAAGTAAAACTGACAAAAAAAAATTATTGTCCTAATCTGTAAAATGCTTACTCAGGAAAAGATATAAGGTGATTGCGAATATTGTCATCTTTTTGTATCCCTGCATGTAGTAGGCTGCGCGCGTAAATGGTATCACTTAGATAGATTAAAAAAAGTAATATTGTACACAGAAAAATGCGTTGAAGAGCAAGCAGGAGAATAATTGAGTTCTGATTATTATCGTGTTTACTCTGACTCTTCGCACATTATTAATTCACAGAATAAAACTTTTTAAATGACTTCTCCATTCAGCGGGAGACACTATAAGATTTACGAGAGAAAAAGCAAATGTATCAGCATTTTCTGTCATTTATTACTATATCTGGACATTTTTAAATATCTTAAACTGAGTATTGGATAAGTTATAACTTAAAACTTTACTGACTAGCACCGACAAAAATAAGAAGTCATTAAAAAATCCTACAGCTAGGTTTTAACTAAAGATTTAGAAGTAATTCAAATTAGGACCACATTATATTGAATTAATATCAAACATAAATAATTTACTTAATTACAGATTTACATATTTAAATATTAAATAGAGACAAATTCTCTGCTAAAACATAAATAGATGAAAGGTAGTAAATAAAACGCATATCAGCCGAAGTAATTTAAAGAAAATGCCACGATACGTATTAAAAATTATGACGGCCGATTTCTGACTAAGTAAACCTGCACTTTGTAAACAAAACAAAACAATATAAAGTCAACAAAAAAGGAATGTTTAAGGAATGCTCTGATTTCATAGCCGATTATAAAATCTTCCAAAATTGTACACATCAAAACGTTCATGTCAATAAATAAATGTTTAGAAAATAAAACAGAAAGTGTCCCTTCTTAGTTTCAAAGTACGTAAAATAGTTGTTAGCACTTTGCCTGAATGCATTGACATGTGTACTGTGTTCCAAATACTTCCATTAAAATTATAAACTTTTACTTATCACTATAATTCATTCTTGTTTGCATTTTGCGTTTGGTTTCTAATTTTTTTGTGATTTTTACCAATTTTTTGTAATATATTAAAAAAGTGTGTTTGTCTTATCAATGGAGGGTAATAATTTGCCTAAATATTGGTAAAAGGAATGTGAACATATTGATTCCAACTGCAATTGCAGCTACCTTTTCCCTCTTTTTATTTAGAATTCCTCCTATTTAGTTAACCAAAATCACAAAACTTATAGCTATCTACTTTTAAGACTTTAATTATTCTCATTTTTGGAATTATTACTGAGTTTTTGGTTTAACTTTATGTTGTGTTTTAAATGTTTCCGAATTTAAGTTGTTTTTCTTATAGTAAAAACAATAGTTTCATCCGATTTAAATGAAAAATTACCCATCCAAGGGGGGTCCTAGGTACACCATAGATACTTCTGTGTTGCCGTAAACTGCCGAAACTGTTGGATATAATTTCTTATCAGGTAGACCTGTAACGAAAGAGACGTAAACTGTACAACTGTGCAATAAGAAACAATCGTCTCCTAGAATATTAATTCAAGTAGAAGATACTTCTAAAACAAGTATTATAAAGAAATAATTAGAATTTACAAGCAAACGATATCAAAGAAAAGCCGTTGGCAATATCCGCCAGTTGTATGTAGGCATATATTTTGTTCAGGCTTCAAATCACTAAACCAAAGAATATATTTTGCCTGGTCCTTCTAAATAGATATTTAAAATACACATATAAACAAAAAAAAGGCGAAAAAATCGTTACTCACCTCGAAAAGCAACGCCTAAAAATTCAAAGTTTTTTTCAAATGAAAGTGTATTATCATCGCAGTCTAAAATTACTCTAATTCTTTCTCCAACCTGAAATCCAAACAAACAATATCAATAAATATTTTTTAATTAATTGCTAAACTCTTTACTTGATATTTTGGAGCGTTATTAAGTAAGGGATAGTTCCCTTGTGCATCGCCATTATGTAGAAGATGATTATCGACTAGATTCCAACCCCAACTTTGATCGTCGGAGCCTAGTAAAGCTACGTATCCATGACACTGTAGGGCAGCCTCTTTAGTTGATATACCAATCACAGCCACTGTACCCAACGGGCCTTCCCAAATCACCTCCCAAGCATGACGTCCTTGCCGAAAGCCAATTTTCCCTCTAGTCGCGTCCGTACTTTGGGCAACAGGATTTCTGTGAAATTCCAATAAATTTATTGTTGTGAGCAGTTTATTAGGCAAAATTCCGACCCCGCATATTACCTGTGTAACGTAAATCCATTTGGTTTAATGTAAACATTTCGTGAGCAGTCATTAGGATTCCAGGCATGGTAGAATGCTCGCAATTTAGCTTTATATGTTGGCACCGATGACAGCAGGTCTGACTTAAGGGCCTCCTCAGCCAGTTTTCGTATGCAGTGCATTCGCCAAACATCGTTGTTTTCATCATTTAAGTAACGATACCAATTCTTACACATTAGGGAACAATTCCTGAGATCTCGTAGATCCAAATATGAGAAGATCGCTTCTAGCACATTATCTGGAAGACTAGAAGCGATCGTTTCGCCCATTTTCACCTACTGTCACTTGCCTAAGGGAATTGGGTTACACGTCTATTATTGGCAAATATTTCCACTTTTATGAATTGCAAGAAAGAAAATTTTCCTAACAGCAGTTTCTTGAATTATATAAATTAAAACTGAAACATTTGGAATATCATTTTATCAATAAAAATATTGAAAAACTCAAACTATTTACAAAACTACAAATTGCACTCCATACGCATGCACACTTCAAAACATTCGCAGTAGACAGCCGACACTTTGTAGAATTGTTTGACATATTGTTCGACACTGAGCCGCTAAAAAAATATGGAATGGTTTCTGTCCTTGAAAAAATCGTTAAAATTTTTAATTTAGAAAATTTTAAAACTATCACCACGAATCATGCAGTTAATGAGCAATTGAAAACTAATGATCACTTCTAATTAAGTTCTGTAAATTTGAGTAAAATTACAATTGTAAATAAAAATGTGTGGAAGAAAAGCCAGGGAAAGCATAAGTGTTGGTGTGATGTCAAAACATGTTCCACATTGTGTGGAACAAAAATGCTTCAAATCGCGCGCTTCGACCAATCAGCTGTCGCACGAAATACCGCGCCGAGTTCTCTCATCAGCATCAACTGAAGTCGAGATTTTGCATTAAATGCAACAAATTGAAGAAGAAAAAACCGACGAATGACTAAAGCTATTTGAATAAAAATAACAGTGTTTGAAAATTTATTATTTTAACTTAATTGTGGCATAATTTTTATGAAATTCCATTCGGGGTAAATGGTTTTAATTTAAATTCCAAAATATGCTTACATGCTGATTGGAAAACATTGAAAATCTCGCCATTTTGACCTGTACGGCGTGTGTCAAGAAATTTTTTAATAAGAAATTTTCCATTAATAAAGTTCTTCTGAATTGTTATTGGGGCGATTAAACTAAAATAATATTGCTATTGTTTGTAATTTTTAACTTAAAATGGCTCATGCGGGCAGTGAAATCGACTACTTTATACAAGATGAACATGGTAAGTTTGGGTGCGAAAGTTTCCTGAATATTTTTACCTAGTGGCTGATATTTTATTTCCATATTCGGTGATTGGAGAAATTTGTCCAATTTCTGATTGGAATATGGTATTAGAAGCCTAATAAATAATAGATTCTTAAAAAATTAAACTTTAAGTTTTACTTGTTCTTTTGCGGACGTAGACAGGATTGAATTTAGAATTAAGTGCCAAAAATATCTTGTCTCCGCTGGAGGGCGAAGATTTTTCTAAATAAGGGAAGTTTGGTGGCACAAAGTAGTCAGCTAATTTATGTGATGCTATATAAATTTTTTTTACGGACTAGTAACGTAGATTTGCGCCAATTCACTGCGTTAAGACTTTTTTAAATTCTGACAGAAATTGCCAACGCGGAGCTACAAAAGTGCTGCGTCTAAATTTGCTAATCAGGTGTGAAACTAAATAAATTTAATTTGTAATCAATGTTCGCATTCAATCTAAATTTGGTAGGTCAGAACAGAATTGATGGCTCAGATAGAATTAGTGCAAAATTTTTGCTTAGTTAGCAATTTGTCAGTATCCCGCCAAAATATTAATCGCACCTAGTCACGTAGCAGGCGACATTACTTAAAAGATTGATGATGAAATCAAGCGAGTAAGATGATTTCTATTAGGTAATTTTAAAAAACAACCTAATGTTACCATTGACCTTGATAAGATTGCTCTGCACCATCTTATATGGTGTAGAAATTCGGCACAGAAGAGGGAAATAAGAGAAGATTTCAATTCTCATGCTTTTAATTTAAGTTCGCGATTGTTGAAGTGCCAAGATATTAAGCAAGAAAACACCTTAAAACTTGAACGAAAAATTAGAGAAAAATGGGTATCAATATTCGTCAACCGTAGTTGAAGTCATTACCAACTGGCATTTAAAAATTATCCATTTCATTTCTTGCACAAGCAACTAGAGTAGAAGAGAAGCATCTCCCATATTATAGCAAATGATTATTGCACAAATTGCTGCACAGTCCGTTACTATATCTCTGCATAATTTAAGCATATGAAAAAGGTCTATGACATGCTTTAGAAATTATTCAGCTCCAGGGTTAATTTACAACATTTAGCTAGAAACATAAACATCTAAAATAAAGTTTAAACATAATTGAAAACAATTTTTATTACAAGGGCAAATAATAAAAATTATACATCACAATGAAATTAAAGAGGAACCATCAATGAGTTCGTCCAACCTTTATGCACAGCATCCGCAACATAGTGGATATAAAAAGGAGCAAAGTGCAAGTCCATCTAGAGTTTACGGTCAGCAAACGGTAAGATCCTGAATGTCCTAAAATAATATTTCATTGTGACTAACTTTTGTAAATTATTCCAAAGGATACGTCCAATGGGCCACATTATGTTAAGTTACAAAATAGCTATACAGTCCAGCAAGCAGGAAGTCAGTTTTATTAGTTTTTGAGATTTTAAAATTACAGAATTTTATTTCAGGTTCACCCTACTCAGTTCTCTCAGCGCAAAGCAGTAATGGACGGCATAGTACTGCTGTGAAATATGATAAATACGAAAGTCCCCATTCTCATTTGGTAACATGAAACGAAAATAACAACATTTTACGTTTTAAATTGTTTTCTAATACTTTAGGCTAGTACTAAGGCTGAGGAAAAAATGCAAAAATATATAGTTCATAGTAGTCAAACATCGACAAATAGTTCGTCACATAAATCAAAACCGTAAGGTCTTTTCTGTTCTCCATGTAACCTTGTTAAATAAAATTACTTGTCCTAATTTATAGTCACTCGAGCACACATAACACAGTACAAAGTTCAATATCAAGACGTCGGAAATCTGATAAGGTCGGTAAGGGTCTAAGGCATTTTTCTATGAAAGTATGTGAAAAAGTTAAGGAGAAAGGCTCCACGACGTATAATGAAGTCGCTGATGAGCTAGTCGCCGAGGAAGTGCAAAATCAAAGTTTTGACTCACCCAATTGTGATCAGAAGAATATTCGCCGTCGTGTCTATGATGCCTTAAATGTCTTAATGGCAATGAACATTATCTCGAAAGATAAAAAGGAAATTCGTTGGATTGGTTTGCCAACAAATTCGGTACAGGTTAGTCCATACAGGTTAAAATTATATATATCATTATGTGCTATTCTTTATTTCGCCAGCAATGCAATACTATTCAAAAAGAAAATCAAAAACGTCGTGAGAGAATTGAAGCAAAATTGCAGCAGTTGAAGGAGCTCTTAATGCAGCAGGTCTCTTTTAAGAGTTTAGTGGAAAGAAATAGAGAAGCTGAGAAGCAGGGAATTATCCCTACGCCGAATTCATCTATTCAGTTGCCATTTATCATTGTAAATACGCACAAATCAACCAAAATCAACTGCAGTGTTTCGACCGATAAGTAAGTACATACTTTGTATTATTTTTTTCATTTTTATTTGATTTTTATAACTTGGAGCTTATCACATTGTAAGTTTTTATGCTTTGATTCAAAATTTAATTTGCTGGTGTATTCTGTATTTTTCCCCCATAGAACCTGTTATAGGCTGGTTAAGTTTAAAGATCATGTTCCTTCTATACTTACGTTTTCTCAAAATTTTGCCATTTCTAAATAGTACTCAAAGATCTGTTCAATGATCCAATGTCACGAAGGTAGTACAAGACATTTGTGCTTGTTGGTCGATGGTATCAAAGCTCTACTGAAAACTAAGTTTTCTTATTATAATTACATCTTAAATTCGTATTCGTGTGCCAGCTGTACTCACTTCACTCAGTGCTTTGTTAGAAAGTGATTCCTAACAATCTCTTATTGGACGCACTGCGGTAGTCCGACAAACAACTGTCAAATTAGCGCTCCCTTACCCTAGATTTTAAGTTCTTTCTGAAGCTTAGAATAAGACTATCCGAGTAGATGATCATAGTGCATTAATGCATATAAATATATTTCTTCTTTCTTATTTTTGCTAAATAAGTCGAAATTAGGTAAAGAATAGGAAAATTGTTCTCAATTAATTTTCTGCACTAATAGGTAAAATCAGCTTTCAAAGGAACGCTGCGCAACAGTGTCTCTAGCAAGAGACATAACCAAAAAAACTATAGGAATTATGTATTTGACCTTCCGTCATGATGGAAAGTGCAAGTACCACGCTGATGATGACCAGCTTGCACTTTCGGTCGAAACATCCATCATTTTTCTTTGAGCGATCTCCATCCCAAAGAAAATTTTTACTCCTATTTGTGGAAGGTAAAACAAGTGCTTTTACTTTTCATTTTCAAAAAAACTAATTAGAGAATCAAGAATAGTAAGGGAAAAGCTCACGTATTTAGCGTTTATTTACATTCGAATGTTATAAATAAATCATTTACTTGTGAAAGTAATCTTTTCTTTAGATACATTAAATTGAATTGAATTTAAAGTAAAAATAAAGCACGGATTAGCTGCAATTTTACGTTTCTAATATGAGCGCTATTTGAAGTGCCTTTGCGGAAAAGTAGCAGTAGAAAAATTATTTTTTGCTTTGAATTCTTCGTTAAGTATAAGCAAAAAGTTACTTCTGAAGGCTTTTTTGTACTTAGTTTAGGAAAAATGATAGAAGTAAAATAGAAATTATCTATTGAATTCAAAAGCGAAAAAAGCTTCACGATATTGTCAAAGCAGTAGATTCTTCTCACATTTCTCGAAAGATATTTGAAAACTCATTTAACAGATTTTGCTGATAATAAATAGGGTATCAGGCCAGATCTCGTTAGATATTTCTATCGATTATGTTTCAGGTTCTCAAAAACTGCTACAAAGTGAAAAATGGTTGTTACATGTCCCGATAAATTACATTACATGTCCCGGTAAATTTAGTCTAGTTTAATATTAACACTTAATCTACCACTATTATTCTGTACACATATATTAATAAAATTACTATTACTATAGTTTGAGTAGAAAAATTAAAATTCAGTATCAAACCAAGGTGGTGGGTTTTACATTGAATTAAGGAGACAGGAAATTTATTTCTCTACTACATTGTAAGTTTGTGGAGAGTAAGGAAGTACTCTTTCTGATGTTTAGCTGGACTAAAATACCCAGAGAGCTTAATATCTAAATCAGTTATGCTTGCGAAGAATTTAGCGGTCGAACATAATTTTGTAGTATTGGTTACACTGCGTCAACTAGGTAATACTAAAGGAATTGTTTTCTTAAGTTAAGATATTTTTTGGATTTGGTATATTTTTTATTGGTTAATCAATTTACGCTATTTCCTAATGTGCACTAAATTCACATGATCAACATTTTTCCAGATCAGAATATTATTTCAAATTTAACGACAAATTTGAAATTCACGACGATGTTGAGGTGCTTAAACGGATGGGGTTATTATTAGGTATAATTCCTTTTAATGCTTAAACAAGACATGTATTAGTTTTAAAGTTACCCCTTTCCCAGGTCTTGATAAGGGAGAGTGTACATATGAAGCAATCGAAAAGGCGAAATCTATGGTACCCAAAAATTTTGAAAAATATATTGAACGTAAGTATAGTAGAATTGTCATTTAAATTTGGAGAAGCACATCAATTTTATAATTATATTAACAGTATATGGCAGAGGACAAGAAGAACTGGACTCAGATGACTGGGAAATGCCACTAGTTGAAATGACTGAATCAACGGGTTTGACCCGAACAATAGACCAATCCTCTGATCAAGGAGATATCGACGAGGAGGAACTGATCTCAGAATCTAGTGATATCGAGTGAACATGGACTCTTATATCACACCGACACTGAACGCTTTTAATCAGTTTCTGTCTGATGCTTCTTAAACTTAGATTTATACATAAAATCTACAAAAACTAATTTTTCAGTTAAACTTCAAGTTATTTCACTCTAAAGGGATAAGAATTCAAAGTTATCGTTTAATATTACAACTTAATTCTTGTCTACATAAAATTGTAACATAATTTTAAGACGAACGTTGAAATTTTATTTTTAAAAATTTCTATTATATATAAAATTATTTCTCAATTGGTTTTGAAGTAAGTCTCGTTTTTAAAAGTCGATAACAACTTTTATTGAATAGGCAAAAGACGAAGTACGCTGGTCCGTTTTGCTGATTAAGCTGTTATATCTTAAGGGTTATAGAAATTCTCGAGCTTTCACGTGTCTTATTATTTTGTCAGTTCAAATTTGTGTATTTGTTTAGAACTTCTGTTGATTTTAAAAGCGTATTGCTAATTTTTCTCAAGTTCTTTACATTTTTGTTTATTTTCGACAAGTCAATAAAATTGTTCTGTAAGCAATAAAAATTGTATTTTTTTAATTTACTCATTGGATACGTAGTTGACTCAATGGTTGAGTGGCACGATTATCACCCCGTGGATGCTGGTTCAAACCTCGGCCAGCCTATGAGCATTTCCTTTATTTGCAATAAAAGAGAAGTGCACTAGGTTTTTTAGCTGTTGTCTAGTTCCCAGCAACGCATTTGGCAGACATTGAGTTTCTCTCATTCCCTTTACCATAATTCCCTTCCGGCCATAACCATGCTAGAGTTGTCCCTGGGCTTTGGCTGCTGCATCATAAAAGAAAAACTCAGTCGTAGTAGTCGTCGTTTACTCAATACTCTTTTCGATGTGGTCAATCAAACTTCTGCCGAATTTACTGCTGAAATTTTACCTGAATTTTTCACGTTATTCTGAAAGTTGTATATTATATTTGGTTATGTAACATTTTCGAGCATTATCTACTCAATTACGATCACAAATTCCAAAATAATACAGTTTATATAAACAACATATCATCATATCATCTTGCTTCAGAACTGTTTCTGATCACGCTTACACTTTAAAGAAGCTAAGGCAGAATATTGTGTTTAAGCACCATTTTTCACTAATCCAAGTAACCTTTTGAGCAAACGAACAAACGAAAGAAAAGTCGAGCTGAACATTAGACGTTCCCGAAAGCGGGCCACAGGTGGCCTTGAAAGTGTGTCTTTCTTATGTGTTACATTTATTTAAAGTTGCTCACTAATTGATCGGTACTTTTACAATTTGGGCTAAAGGGTACCCAGCAATTATATGTTACAAATCAGCTCGTAGTCAATAGTACATTCTTAAACTTCGTATAACAAAATAGGGCTCCTGCTCTGAAACTGCATGACACATTTTAACATTCGTTGTAGAAGTTGAGATCCCGAACGATTCACCCACATTGTTCAAGCTTTGCGCATATAGCTCCCCAACTGCTCGCGAAGACTTGGTTTTGGAGTGTAAGTAACTTCTGACTTTTTGGTGGATAAAATGGAAAACATTTTTACCGTTTTTTTAAAAATAGAATAGTGGCTCTAAAAATTGTCTAATAATTTTTGTTTGGTTTATATATACCTTGACAACAACGAACACACTTGTAATGTTTGGGCTAGCTGTATATGTTTTTGTTGCAAAGTTTTGTAAGCATACTTGAGATTTTGATAGTGGTTTGTGATGCATAACGGGTTCTTTTGTTCTAGAATTCCCTGAAGATGACCGGGAGGCCGGTCGAAACGTTGGTAATTGGATAAACATAATAAAGAGGTTTTATTATTATTCGTATGCGTTTTACTGTGCTGTAATTGCATGGATTCAACTGACCGTTAGCCTGATATTTTGCAGACACCTTCTGTAAGACCGTCTGCGGTCCACTTTAAGACGTAAGTACTTGAACTGTAGCATTACGCTATTAACTACCCAAACAAATGTTTTGGGACACCTCCAAGTTTTCCATAATTTCAACATTGTCTACAAAAGAAAGTGTGAAATTTATAGCAAAAATCATATTATCTTAGTGTTATTTACTATCTTTTGAATTCTTGTTACAGTTTATGAAAATATATAGAAATATGAATAACCTCTTTGATTCGAAGTGGCATTGTTTGAATGAACTTGTCACACTCTTCTGGGTAAGAGAATCCCAAATTTCTAATATTTCATTGCAAAGAGCCTAAATAGTCCTACTGAATCGGTCCATCCGAACTCTTTTGTTAATTGATTTCCGTAAATTACACTAGTTTACAAATTTGAACCTCCTATCGAGATCTGGTTTCTCATAGACCTTTTTTAATGTATTTTGGTGCGTAGATTCCAAAAATGTCAACCATTTTTTTTCTTAAGAATCGTTTCGAGATATTCTCAAAAAACCAATTATTTGGCACTTTTCTCAGTTATTTACCCATCTATCTATCAATTTTTATCTGATCTGCATATATTACATATGTTTTGAAAGGTATTTAGGATTTTACTAGTTTTCAACCAGGCTTTCTGAAGTTTGAAGTGTGACAAGGAGCTATATCCTGTTAAATAACAAAATCTCCGAGAGATAGTGACGGTAATATGCTCTCGTTTAGAACGCGTTGGTATTTTTTTTGAGTTAATGGTGCCCTCAGTAAAATTGATTAACCCTGCTCCATAAGTGACATAACACTTGTACCAGCAAGTCCGTTTCAAAAAGTCTGGATGATGGGACGTTTCGAACTTTAACCATTTGCGAGTGTGAGCTATGCAAACTTTTTACTCGTCGCTCAAAATTATAGACTTCCACTGACTTATTGTCCAGTTGACCCTCTCTTTCGCTCAGATTTACCCCTTCTTTTTATAAGCCAGTGCCAAAAGAGGTTTTTGTTTTGCTTTAACACTTTTTGGTGAAATTTTTATTTTAAAATATTTTGAAGATATTACCATGTAAAAACCATAGTTTTTTGTTTTAAAGTCCGCTTGCATGATGCAGATTTCCAATTGCGTAATTCTATTCTAATGCAACTCAGGTGTAAATGCGTGCCGATTAGTTACGTCTTGTTATTTTTCTGAACTGCAAAAACCGAAAATAAATGTAATTTAAATCACAATTACATTTTTTTAAAAGAATCACACCGTTTTCTAATAGATAAACATAGTTGAAATTATGGAAAATTTGCGAGTGTCCCAATACTTTTGTGTTTGGGGTAGTGTACTCACGTACATATATATATTCTTTAAACTTGTTAGCCTGGAACTGAGGCATTTTTAAGTATGTGTATGTTATATAGAAAAAATCGGTCACGTGCAAGCTATAACACAAGCAAGCACATGTAGTTCTCCGTGCCACAACCCCCACATATATTTGGATGATGCATTAATTCCTCCAAGAGCACTTTGATTTGAAACCGCCCTTGTATTGGAGACTTCAACACATTTATCATCAGAGTCACCATATCCATCATCGCTATTACATTCTTTATACCGATTCCATTCGATAACATTTTGAGCTTCATAAACCTGCCAAAGATTTTTGTTTGCAAAAAAAAAGTTTACCAAAGAAAAATTAAGCTTACGGTTGATTTTGAAGAGTTTAGCAAATTCAAAACCTCCTCTACGTGATTATGTGTTTTATTCTGTATGTTTTCCTGTAAAACTGTTTTCCTGTTATCCTCATCGACAAATTCGTTATCCTCCAAAATATTTCTCCAGCATTTCCAAATTGCCGTTTTGTCCAGGCAGCGAACAAATTTATATCAGCATCTTTAACAGTCCTTTATTGCTTTTACTAAATTCTCATCCTTTGATAAAACTGAAGCTAGCAAGGCAGTTCTATAAAGTAGCTTCGTTATCCTAATGATGTTTTGGTCTATGGGCTAGATTAGTGGAGTTATGTTAGGCGGCATATAAATTACACTTATAAGATCATCTGCACTGCAAAGTTCTTCTTTGAAAGGATGACAAGGTGCGTTATCTAAGATCAGCAGGGCTTCTTGAGGCAAGTTTCTGCTAGCCAAATACTTACAAACCTATAAGAAAATGGGTTTTTTAACGTACAAATTCACGATAATTTGATGTATCAAATATCACACCTCCGGAGTGAAGACAGTGTAAAACGAGTTCTTAAAAATGACCATTATCATCCAGGCTTTTTTGGAATGTCTGTATTCAAGTGGCTTCCTAAAATTTCTGATACAGCGGGGATTTGCAGCCTTTCCAATGACCAATGGTTTTAATTTACATATGTGTGCCTGAGGCCTTCGTGCTAACCAAAAAGGTAAGCCTCTACTTACTTATCTTCAGAATTTAATACGAATGTTTTTTCGGGTAAGCTTTTATAAAATAATCCAGATTCATCTGCGTTATACATCTGGTCCTTATTCAGTCCAAAATCTCTCATTTGTTTGCCAAACATTCTTTAAACGATGCCACCAATTCCGGTTGAGATGATAATTTTTCGCCAGAAATTTTAAGAAATCGAATTCCGTGGCGCTTTTTAAATTTTTCCAACCAACCTGCACTATCATTAAAACCGCTCGAATTATTGGTCAGATGTTTATAAATTCTCTTAGTCTTTGACCTCATAATACCGCCAGTAATAGGGGCATTTCTTGACCTTTGCTTTACAAACCATTTGTACAAGAATTCCTCCATTCTCGGCAACTCACCCTACTTCAAATTTCGTCTTAAATTCTTTCCTATAATGCAGGCCATACACGATCAAGTCTGCAGCGGACTTGACACGTCGTCCAGTATACTTGATGCAGGCCATACACAATCAAGTCTGCCGTCAAGTCTGCAGCGGACTGGACGCGGCGTCCAGTATACTTGACGGTGTATGGCTATCATTGTGCATGACAAGTCTACATGATGGAAAAATCGAATTTCGATTTTGCAGACTTGATCAAGCCTGCAGCGTCATGCAAACTTGAACGTGTGTATGAGCGGTCAAGTATGCATGACGTTAGTCGGCATCTGCAGGCGAACAATTTTTCTTTTTGGTTCTTAATTGCGAGCAATAAGCCTAGGATGGCTAACGCGGCGTCGGCCGCCACTGGGGACGCCATGGTTTCAACTGATGCGGCATCATGCAAACTGGACGTTAGACTTGATCGTGTATGGCCTGCTTAAAGGACATTTTAGATGCTTGCACATTTATCCCTTTTGTTTTTTATCGAGCACACGGTTGATTTTGCGATGCAATAACTTTTTGCTAGAGAAGTAACACGTAAACCCGATTCTACTAACTTTATAATATCGCATTTGTCTTTTAGCGTTTAGTTCTTTCGCGGTTTTCTGTGATCCACATTTACACAATTCATTCACCAGTAATGTGTATTCAAAAAACCCCGTTCAAAATCCTCCATAATTTACGATTCTTGAATGCATAAATTTGTGAAGGTAAACATAAGTTGAAATAGAGTTCGCAAGTCGCTGCGAGAATAAGAAGGACCTCTGGCCACAGGTTATATTCATCTACCAACATTTTCCTATATTTCAACGCGCCGTCGCAGTAACTATACAAGGCTTTCCAATCTCTTCCATTCAAAAAATCTATCACTTCCTCACGTGAAAGTTCTCTATTTCCTAAAAATGTTGCTCTGTATTGTTATAGAATAGAACAAATTCCGATAAAGTGCATAATGTCCTCTTCTTGTACCAAATTGCACATAGAGCATAAACCACAACAGTCCACTCCTGCACATAAAAATAAGCCTAATAAGCTTTACACCATTCTTATCATTGACGTAACTCATATTTTCTTCGAATGGATGATTTAATTCCTGATATAAGCCTTGCCTGACACTCGTTCTCACCTGTTCCAAATATCTATTCCAGTTCCATATAGATTCTTTTTGTAATATATCTCCGAGACATGAATTTATAGATGCTAGATTCAGTTAAATTCCATGCTTGTTCGCAAGTACACAGAGCTCCTGAACCAAACAAGCCTTTTCTCGATGACTATTTTTACTAGCTTCTGAGGCAGTCTGTGATTAGGCATTCCACCAGGAACGTTCATAGGTTGGGGTTCGCGATGGTAGTTCAGTTTTTTTCATAAAGAATCGGAGGAGTTTATCAACCTTATCAAATTGTATAAAGCCTCATACTTGCGCCGCATATGACATGATTGTCCTGCTCACAGCGTTGTACAGGGTGTCCAATATATTCGAATACAAAAAGATATTGACAAATAAACACAAGTAAATAATATTTTTCAAAAATTTTTATTTAAGGGGGTCCACCTGTGTAAATGTTTCGAAAAATCGATTTTTTTTTACATTTCTCGTATCTTGAAGATGTGACAAATGATGTCCTTAAGCAATTTTCACGGATTCGACTTTATGGTCCTGGTATTGCAGATTAAATGTGAGTCTAGAATACAAAGTTCTGTGGTGTTTCCAAACTTTAGACGCGTTTTTCTCGAAGCCATGTCTTTGAAATTTGTGGGCGGGATTAAAAATAATCTACTCAACAGATCGACTTGAAATTTTAACTGAATCATTTATAGAGATAACTGATTTTTTTATTTTACAGCATATATTATATCGAAAAAAGCATGAAAATGATCAACTTTTATGAAAAGTACTGCCATTTATTCAATTTTCGGAATTTTGTCAAAATCCTACGGCAGTACCTCGACAACATAAACACAAATAAGGTTCTTTTTACTTTTTGTGTTTTAGATAACTGGTTCGAGCGGAATCTTGCCCACAATTTCGGTATTCCATTTTGAGGTCACTTTCAATGCCCTCAATAAATACAAGCCTACGGATTACACTTTTGGAAAAATTTACTGTTGTAATAAAAGCACAAACCTTTAAAATAACGTTAAACTTATTCTAATTTTCGAATTAGTTCTCCTAACGAAAATTCCCGAAAAAGCGTTCGAAATACCGCCCTCACACAGGTGGACCCCCTTAAATTAAATGCCACATATATAGTGATTCATTTACAACAAATGTTTTTTTTATAATTCCTCCTTTTGCTTTCTTTACTAACATTAATCTTTTTGAAAGGAGTTACAGGCGGTACGGGCGTTCGCAATTGGCATTTATTCCCAAATTTTAGAGATTACTCGCTTGAACTTCACCAAATTGTTGATATTGTTGTCCCTTAGTTTCGCCATTATATAGCCACACGCAAAAAAAGGATTTATATCAGGATCATTCGGGAAAATGCCAATGGCGGACGTGCGTGCCGCCTGTAACTCCTTTAGAAAAAGATTAATGTTAGTAAAGAAAACAAAAGGAGGAATTATAAAAAAAACATTTGTTGTAAATGAATCAATATACATATGTCGCATTTAATTTAAATAAAAATTTTTGAAAAATAATATTTACTTGTTTTTATTTTTCAATTTGTTTTTGTATTCGAATATATTGGACACCCTGTAAATGTTAAACTTCTCAGACGTACTTATTGCATTATTTCTGAGAAAGCTACCTCATGCAACATTTACAGTATTCCTTGCCATGTTCAGTCTTTCCTGAACATGTCTTCGAAGTGATAGTTTTGGAGTAAAAATAATGCCTAAATATTTGTATTGCTTGACTATCTCTATTTCTTTACCTTCCAAGAACCACTTCTCCGTCTGCGCTCTGATTCCACTTACCTTAGAGAAGATTAGGATCTTTGTGTTTGTCAAATTTACAGATAAGTTCCACAACCTGCAGTACTTTTCCAAATTCTCTACCATATTTTGCAGAGTACGTGTGTCATCTGATATGAGAACCACGTCGTCAGCATACATCAAGAGTCGAACATTTATATCTCCCACTTTAATTCCTCCATCCACAAAATCATGAAGATCATTCAGAAATAAAGAAAATAACAAGGGACTTAGCACACATCCCTGACGAACGCCCGTAGTAGTTTCAAACCAATCACTACAGCTAACTCGTACCTCAGGATTGTGCATACTTTATTGAATGCAACATCATTCGAGTCTATATCATTAATAGTTTTTATGTTATTAAATTTCACAATCTTACTCGGGCTGAGTCACTCGTTTTCGTCAGAAGCACTCGATCTAATAAACCACTGCAACGGAGAAGCTATTGCCTTTCACAAACGGTACCTACGTCTAAAGCTCACGTTTTAAGAGTGGTACCTCAATTTCGACGCGTAACACGTATTCTACGTCAAAAAGTACGATTAATTTTCAAAACAAGTTATTTTTTAATAACACCAAATTTATAAGAGGTCCTTCGATTAAAGAGATATCAAGTTTTCTTGAAATTGATAAAATATTAACATGGAGGACAGGAAGAATGGTGTTTTAGGATAATCATATGAAAAGTCACCAGTTGTTTTTGCCATGTTTTATTTTTTCTTCTTTTTTTCAAACAATTAATATTTCCAACAATTTTTTTTATAGTCGTAAAAATGTTGTTATTTTAAAAATACATTTTCGAGTTTACAATTTTAAAATGTTGCTAGTCGAATTAAGACCTAATTGAAAAAATATTTATTTATTTTTCAGTAATTTAAATATGGTACAGAATTATTATATTTTTTCACTCGTGTGCCATAAAAAATGCCGGAATTTAACAACGTAGCTTAATTGATTTCTAAAAACAGAATTGTAATTAAATCACATAACTTTACAAAATCTCCTCCTCATCTTTGATTATCATGTCTTGGTTTATTAATTGTAATTTTAAGAATCTTAATTTTATAATACTTAATTTAATCATTGAGGATAAGTGAGATGACTTAAGACGGCCGTATATGTTCGGTTGAATCCCTTATTTTTAGTGCCGAACAAAAGTTTATATGTTTTTTTCAAATTTAATATTTATGTTAAAACTCAGCTTAACTTAAAGCGAGTGAATTGTTCGAGGGGATCTTATAAAATTGATCTTAAATCGAAATTAAGGCTCACAGCAGTGTGGGGTAACTTGCAGGTTTGCCATCACGATTAGTCTTTGGCTGGTTGTTTCTGTTGACAAAAGATTAAAATTCAAGGCTCTACAATAGTAGTTCGGAATTTACATAAGGCAAAATGTCACAAATCCGTTAACACTTCATTCTTTTCTTTATACATAAATTTGATTGACCAATCGACTATTGACCGGCATAATTTTTATTACTTGCCGAACATATTTTCAACTTTTCTGTTAGTATGTCAGTTTGGAAACTTTTATCATTCCATCAGCGAGGCGTAGCAATGCACCACATGTAATGCAGCAGACCACAAGTCCAACAGTTTATTATTTATACAGTATATATGTTTTGAACTGGATTGCTTAACTTAGCTAAGCAGTTTATGTATTTATGGAAATCTTAATTTTTAAACATGATTCTTAAAATTATTGTAATCACGTGTAACTGAGTTTTGATTAAATTCGAAATGTGGTCTTCCTGCGAAACATGTAAAATAGCATTGGTATAAATTGATTATACAAGTGCCAATGGGAACGAACTTCGCACTATTGTTAAAAATCACAATGTAATGGCACATTTTGCTTCGATATGGCAATGTATTTTTTATTCCACTCAAATTATTTAGTAGTTGCTGTAATGAAATCGTTAGAATAGATACAGTACGTTTACATGCATACTTTAAGTAAACTTCGAGTAACTAAAGTATCATGTAAACGCGCATTGACTTCAAGTTTACTTCACTCAAGTAAATCACAAAATCTTGTTCAACTGACTTGAAATTTATCATGTAAACGTGACTTGAGTACTTGAGAAAATGCAAATCTGAAAATGGAGAATATGAAAGATAAAATAGAAGAAGATTGTAAATAAAAATTATGATCGGTTTAGCGTTTTGCGATTTATAGGTTTATCTAATTTAAATAGCAAAAAGACAATACAATTTCATATCAGAAAACGTCCAATCTTAAATGTCTTTTCAAGAAAAATTGAAGTAACTGAAGTAAATCAGTCAAAAGCCTTACTTGAGTTTCGAGTAAATTTGAAGTCAAGTACTCAAGTATGCATGTAAACGTACTGATCAACGGGTCAAAGTATATGCTAATTTAAACCAGCAAAATCCGTTCAGTCTTGGCTTTTTTAATTTTAATTCCATTGATATTCTGTTTAGTGACTGACTTTCTATCTACATACATGCTATCATAATTGGGCTCGTCATCCGTTTTTGTGAAGCATCGATTTTTCTCACTTTCTCTAAAATTTTAAAATTGGGGGGCTCATGCACTGCAATACATTTTCAGCACATAGATTAAGTTGAACCTTAAGAACCTTAAGAATACATTTATGGACCTATTTTAAACGTAGAAAATTAAGTTCATTCTAATTGCAATGTATCTGGTGTTACGTTTGAACTGAATGGCATTGCAAAGATATCAAGAATAAAATGGGAAATAATACTTTCGTTGGAATTCGTTTAGGTCAAAATTAAAACTGTAACGTTATACTGGGCACGGTCTAGGGGGGGGGGGGTGGAGGGGGGGCAAGTCTTGCAAATTCCTAGAGCGGCAAAATTGAAGGCCCGGGCGGTTGCGGTTGGAGGTAGAGTTTAATATTCTCAGAAAAAATGTTTTATTTACCTCATTTAGTTATTTTTAAGATTGACTGATTGGTTTTGTAGCGGTACATAATTATGTGTTTTTTTATTTGCATTAAATTTAAAAATAAATCAATTTTTGTGCTTTTTTATACGTAACGTATGAACCTTAACGCTTAACTTAAATACGTATAAACCGACTTCAGAATTTTAACAGTTTGGTCCTAATCTTTTTAACTTCTGAAACCATTTTGATGAAAAATGTTTATTGTTCCCTAAGTTAAAGGGTCATACGTAGGCAAGATTAGCCCGAGATAGGGAAAAATGGCACAAGGGACAATAGGCCTACACCCAGCAGTGAGTCGAAACAGGTTGATGATAGTGATGACATACATATATCTTACAAACATACATACATACTCTCATGAACTCTTGTATACTTGTTCAGAAGCCCCAGTAGACTAACATAGGGGTCGTTCAAGTATTACGTAACGCAATTAGGAGGGAGAGGGGGTCTTGTGAAACGTTACGGTGCGTTATAGGGGGGGGGGGTCAAGCAACGCGTTACGTAACATTAACTTTTTGTTAAAATTAAAAGTCCTAACTCTTAACTCGTGCCTTACGCCTTTTACATACGAAAAGAGTCGCGTCACTGAGAATACAGAAGTATGTATATGGCAAATAAGTACAATTGCCGGTCAAGCAAAACCACCTAAACTACAAACCATGAACTGACAAATTTCACGCACACACAGTAGGGCCAAAGTGGGCTGAAATTTCGTTTAATTTGCTTGCTTCTTATGCTAGTCCTAGTGCCTAAACTATTACTTCTATGAAAAAAAAATTTTTTCTACTTGAAGTAAACAAAACAACCTTTCGAATGAAGTACAAATATTCACACACTTATGTGGTAATATTTTATGGAAGGTTTGTTCATTAATATTGAATATAATATTTATCTTATGAGCCCAGTGTATTTATAAGACCTGACGGATTACTGGCTTATTAGGCGAATATGAACACTTGCAACGTTATTCATACAAAGCATTAGGATAGGTGTTAAAAGCCAATTTTATATTTTTTTTGCACAATGTATATATACTGAATGATTATAACCAATATGAATTTTAATTTGTTTACTTTTTAGTTAGTGTCATTTATTCACAGTCAACCGGTATTTTTAACCTGAAATTAATAGTGGCAATTTAGATATAAGAGGCTTCTATCAGTTTCGAAACGATCGTCCCGTTTTTCTGATTAATATAGTTTGATAATTACATAAGTTGAGGGAGTTAATAAACAAATTTTTTATTGTTACATTGCATTACAATTTACCTTATCACTCTATTTATCACCTGCGTTGCATTTTTCATTATTGTTTACATTTAGCTCAATTGACTTGCTCGTGTTTATTGACTGTTTTACACACAAAAACGGAGTAACGTTTAATAAAAATAACGTTTTATTTGATAGCTTACATATCTTAGGAAAATACTGCACTTTGCTGTAAATTTATTTTGCTTTTTGTCGTCGTATTGTTCTTAGGTAGCTAAAAGGCATTTTTTATTAACTTTTATTTTGAAATTTTGAAAATGTGTTTATTAAAAAAAAAAAAAAGAACAAATAAATTACACTACAAACAATATCGCTAATTGTTGAATAGCTACGAAGTTGTCAGACATACATGGCCAATACTAATCGATCTTGGTTGTCATGATTTGATCGTCAATTCTCGTTACCGTCGGACCAACTAGAGATGACGTTGGAGCAATTCCTCCCATTGCTGTCGTTGCAATACTTTGATTATCATATTCGTAATCGCTATATATGTTCTGGCTACTATTTTTTATTATTTTTACATCTAATTGGATTTGATGGGTATTTGAAAATAGTACACTAAGTAATTTACAAAGAATTGGGCACAACACTGCTTGATGCGCAACCGCACACAGACGATAGTTTGGACCTTCGAATGGATCTGATAGGGATGCGCACAACATGTGGTTTAAATTGACATTTGATATCTGAAATGTAAGTATATGTTAGATTTAATTTTCAGTAAATTATTTAAAAATTTAACAGTTTTACTGCACCTACCACTGATAATATTTGTAAAAACGTAAAATGATAAATGGCGAGCAATGCATATGCAAGGAAATTCCATTTGAAATCTAAAATATGTTCCATTTGATAGGCACCTGGACAAAACAAATAGACTATATTTCAAAGAATGATTTATATTTTGACGGCATACCTCCTAATCTTAACAAATAAATTGGTATGATAAACAATAAACCATGCTGTATCCAATATGTCATTTCCTCTAGAGGTAGAAGCCGGGATTCGGCATCCGGAAATAAGAACGCCAAAAATGGTCCATTCAAATAATTCATTTGTATCCTAAATAAAGCTATCGTTGTTTTGCTTGGCCTTGCTGCTAACAGGTATATCTGAAAATGAAAAAGACAAAATTTTATAACAAAAGGAATGTATTAATTTCAAATATTGCTCAGTTGATACTACATAGAGTGCATTTTAATAAACAAAATTCTACTAATGCGAATGTTAATATGTCCAAGGTGTACGAGAAAAATGAAAAATTAAGTTTTAACGTAAATGATAAGATGAATTCCTTTCCTTCCTTAAGTAATGTATAATTCGACGAAGCAGAAGACTTTAAAAAGAACATACTTAGAATATGTTAAATGTTTGACGACTGCGCTGCGCAGGTTTGTTTTTCAAAGTTAGAAACTAAATAGAAATATTTTGTTTTTGATTCTACGATATTACAATTTTAATCTTACATCAACAACATAATATACGTCGAAGTTAACTGCAGTAGAAGCTCATCACACACTCATCATACTCAACATCTATAGAACATTTTAATCAATACAACAACTAATGCTATTTGTTTTTGTCAATAGACCAAAAACTACAATAAGAGTTAACTTTGAATGTAAAGGTCGATGAATAGAAAAACGGTTACCACCAGCGGCGATATTAATACTTAAAGTAAAGAGATTTGAGATTATTAAATTGTATGCTTTCGCGGTAAAATCACAAACTTACAAAACATTTCCTTGAAAGACTAGAAAAGCCTTTTATCTAGAGTTTTTGCAAAAACTAATATATGTGATTGAGTTCTACTTAAACGATACTATTCTATTCACTACCTTTTTCATATTCGAATAATTATATTTGTTCTAAAATATTTATTTTTAACTTTCATACATTTCATACATGATTTCAGGAATAAACATGATATTGGGTACCTTTTGGAGACTGTACGTTAAGAGCCGACGATTTTACTTAAGGTATACTTACGTAGTCCAAGTATATTGTATATGGTTTGGAGATGCAAAGGTGAAAAACAAATAAAACTAAGGGAATTTAATGTAGTTATTTTAAACTCTTTTGTAGGAATACTCCTAATAACAGAAAACACGTCTTTCCAATGTAGTGAATACATACAGGATTGGTTTGAGGATTTTAAACATCGTTTTGATATGATACATTTCTGTTGTTTGGGATGCCACTGTGAGTACAATATGTAAATTGCTGTTTCAGTAATGTATTTTTTTACTAACAGAAAAAATATTGTATTTGCAATTATTAAACTAATATATTAAACTAAAACTTTGTTCATAATCAGGTAATTAACAAAAATATATATTTGTCATTTAAATTCGTTAAAGGAGGGGCCACCATGTTAGAATTTTAAATATCCCATTATATGTAACTAAATAACATACATAGAATCTTGAAATTACTCGCTTCTACACATATTATAAAATATCTCTCTGAGAGACCAATTTGTAAGTGCGCTTTAACTCGAGAACTACTGATCCGATTTACATCCTTTTTTTCAGGTTTTAGTATATATTTTATTACTCTAGATAACATTATGAATAAACAGCGACGATTTCAGTGCAGTTAGTTTGATATCTTTCTTCCAGTTTACTAAATTTCACTCGATTGATATCGGTTGAATTGAATTGAATTTCGTTTATTTAGGCCTTTGGGAAATATAATAAAAAATGTTTTGTGGTGGGGTATAACGCACCCCAAACGAATCGAATTCTATCACCAATCGAATCAATATTTCTCAAAACAAAACCTACTGTTTACCCGAAAATCTGTCGTTATCAAGTAATTTATTCTTTATTTAATTTTTTATATATATGACGTTGCCAATGCTCAGGTGATGCCCTATGTTGCTAAATCACGGCCTTGGCAGGAAAGGAATTAAGGATGAGGGAAATGAGTTAGGAGGTTGAGTAAAGGAGTTATCGATTGCTTGAAAGTTTCGGGCTCATCAGACGAGGGAAAAACAGAAGATGGTAAACTGTTCCATGTTCTATGATATTCGTGTTGTTCTGCTTATAAAAGATTCCCGAAATTTAACGGTACGTCCAAATTTTTCCTGGATAGTATAGGGGTGGGAAAGACTTATAGCTCTTGTATCGCGCATTGTCATGTGTCTACAAGGAATCAGGCCAGCAATTTCACAAAAAAAAAACCGTACCAAACGACCAGAGTAGTATAATTGTGTATGGTCGAAAAAATCATTTTCTTTTATCTCCGGTAATTTTCAATCGATTAAAATAATTATATTAGTTCAGTGGATACACCCAAAAAGGCTAAAATGCCAACCTGAAAACTTAATTAGGTTCAATTTGTTAAAAAATGGTCACGCCCACCCAGCGATAACAAACCTAATTAAAAAGGGCGTGCACGCAACTAATAAAAATTTAAATGTTATTCCCATCTGGTAAAATTTCTATACAAATGGTACATTTTTCACTTTTTTAATAATTTGATTACATTCAGTGCTAGGACCGTGCGCAGGTTTTGCTGGGGGGTGTGGGGGTTAAACCACCAAAACCCCCGTGCGCACGGGCCTGTTCAGTGCCATCTTTTGGTATGAATGGACGGTTAGATTTTCATCGGGGATATTTTATACGATAACTCCTTAATATATTAAATCATTTAAATCGGTTCTTGCGTTGATAAGATACTAAACGAAAAGCACCAACAGTTCAAGGGATTATGTTCTTGAGGTAACTGCTGTGAGTGGCACCGATACTGGCGAAAAGAACCCAGAATACTCATGATTCCAACCTATTTACCTATCCGATTTAAGCGTGGACAGCCTTACACATGGACAATTACATATATGTCACATGTTCTCGTGTAAGTTTTAGTAACAATAGGTCTGTTCACGTACTTAGTTTTGGGTGAACGTATTATGATATTTTTACACAAACGTGTTCACGTACTCATGAAATGGGGAAATATTTGCTGACGTAACATCTCCCCTACTTAAAAATGTTAGTCCAAATTTACTCAAAGAAATAAGTTGAGCACTCTTGTTATAAAGGCACTTATTGTCACTTTGACAGTTATTGCCTTAGTTTTTGCCCACGGCTACTCAAACTTGTTCACGTACTCTTGGTATTTGGCAATTTCTCCTATTTAACATTTTTACTCAGAATATTTCAGATCAAAAAGTACGTGAACGTGTTTGTACTAGCGCCTAAAAAAAAACGAGAAATGTCGTGTACAAGGAGGCGCTACTATAAAATAAATTTGTGTAGAAAAATATAAATATAATAAAATTAAAAATATTAGTCTAATAATTATTTATATCATAGCTACCATGAAAGAAAATGTAGCTTAATACGTATAACAAATTTAAACAATATTTGGGTAATCCACGCGAGCAAGGCCGCGGGCACAACTAGTTTAAGAATAAAATCGATTAAAATCCCTTTATCGATAGACATACAGTAACGATATTATACAGTGTTTACAATCATTAGGTCTGTTTGTTGCGCTCCACTTTTTCTGCACTGCCTGCACTGTGTGCAAAATTTACGTCAAACGGCGTTTGTTTCGCTCTCGGTGTAAAGTTAGTGCAACTGCACAACATTTGTTTAGCTGCAAAAAAGTGAAAATTCCTGCACTTGCTTTGGATGAAGTACAATGAGTGCAGGCAGATATTTGACATTTGTCAGGCAATTGTCAAACAAAGTCGGTCTTAATTGAAGTGATTTTAATTAATTATCAGACGAGTCACACATAAGTTCTTGTATTAAAGTCGGCAATATACTATTTTCCATTTTATTTGTGATATTAAAAATTGTATTAACGAAAACACGTTCCGTTAAATATAATTGACAGCAAATTACACTTAAAAGATTTGTTTCGCTGACGTTAGTGTAGGGCAGATTCCTGCACTCTTGACGTCACATCGATTACACTCTACACTACTTCTGCAATTTTCATGCAGCGAAACAAACAGACCTTTTATATTGGCTTACTACTGCGACGCAAAAGAGTTCGTTTACTTCTTGCTTGAATTAATAACAGCGAATTCAAACTTTTAATTTAATTTAATCATTTTCAAATATTGACAATATAAAATAATGGTCAATAAAAAAAAAATCTGATGTGATAGAAAAAAAAACAAAACTATTTCTGAAATCAGCACCCTTTATTACCCAAAAAAACATTACTATTGAAAGGGGAAATAAAAAGCTTACATTCGCAGGACTATGTAATTGAAAGAAGACAAAATAATGTGATAATGCCAAACAATGTGTTAATAATGAAAAAACAATTGTTTATAATTTACACCAAATTAAATTGAAAAAAAAACCATCAACGAAGTAAGCACGAACTAATTTACACCGGGGTTCTTTTTATATATTATAATACAAATATTTTTTCCCCTCATATACCTCTCATTGATAAACGGAATACCAAATTAATAAATGCAAGATATTCCCGAATATGATAAAAACACGCTATGAATTGAATCAAATCATTCAAATAACACCAGAACACAACACACCCATTATGTGCGAAAAGACATACATATTTAGGTGCTTATTAAAAATGAATTAATAATGAAGTTATTCTGAAAATACTTACTTGTATGATCGTTGTGATATGGCATGGATTGAGAGCGAAAATTACTGTTTTTGTGGACAATTTAAATCCCATTTCCATTCCTAAGATGAATGTCATTGTAACCAGTAGAATTTGTTTACCTAAGGGGGGTGGAGGCTCATGATGTGGGTGATGTGGAATTGGCAGGTTGATGAAGCGAATGCGCGGTATTGTCCACTTCAGGACCCAAATACTTATTCCTGTTATAAAAATTCCCTCTATCACTTTTCTTCTGGCTGTTAGAAAATTTGCACATTCCGGACCAGTTGTTCTTGGCATTGATTCTGTGATGCCTTGAAGCGCCCAACTCCAGTCCATTTTTGTATTTTTCTTTTATTTGGTGCCTTCCTCTCCTAGAAGATTATAGAAAATAAAACACAATTTAGTTCTGACGCATTCTCGTATATAGTTTTTATTTTATATTTTTATAAAAGAATAAAAATAATTATTTTACTGAAAGGGGTACTATGGTCTTAGACAATCTTGAAATGAAACCTAGGGAATACGAAATAACACAATTTTAAGATAAATAAAATTGGCAGTTGTATGGTGAGCGTAAATATAGCTTCAATCATTTTTATAATTGTTGGTCTGAATAAAATCGGATTTTGACTTATCCTACGTGTTTATAAATACTTTTAGCTATATGAATCCGCTTTTAACTCAAAGTGCTTATTTCGACCCCTAGGTTGATTTTATCATCCAGTGCCAATAGCTGATGATGATTTTCGTTGATGAGCAACATTATGTTGTATTGAATCCAAGTTGCGCATAGAACCGCGATAATCCAAATTGATGGCCTAAATGTGTCTAAATGTTTACACTATTTCGATTTTGTCATGTAATATAGACGTTGAGAAAGAAAAAGAAACTGGTTAAGTGCGGAGTCGGGATTGCGTAAAAGTAATTTTGATAAAAAAATACACACTCCGAGTCTTGACTCATTACATCTAAAATATGAGGCGAGCGCGTTTCCTATACGCCACGAACTACAAGCATTTAATAACACCTACATAGTAGCCTTGCCACCTCCTTGTAAGTATAATATTTGCGACCGAAAATTATTCATAACTTTGTATCTATTGTATAATAAACTATTTTTAGTACGTGCTGTTTAAGTACAGTATATGAGTAAGATTAGGTCTATTCCTTTACCAAAGTTTGGAAGAAGTGTGAAAGGATTTACACGATCTTACCCATTTTCTGTTTCATTACTTTCTTGAACTGACGAAATGTGGAGAATTTTCCTGATACATATATTTTGATATATTGTCCCTCACACAATAATTTACCCGAACAATTAAGCTTGTGCATATCCGGCATTGTTCTTCCATGGTTTGTCGAATGTCACAATGCTACTTAAGTTTTGAGATATGGCAAATCCGACATTGTTATCGTAAAGTTTGACATTTTTAATGGTAATCGTACTTAGAAGGTTTTGTCACACGAGTCCTATTTGTGTTGTTTACAGATACTTGAAACATTCATCTTGATAAAAAAATGGAATTAAATCCTGAAAATTTTCATGCGATAATTTTCTATGACTTTCGACATGGATTAAGCCAACACCAGTGCGCCAATCAACTCGCTTCGACCTTTAGTAATGAAGCACCATCTCGGGCCATCGTGTTTCGCTTGTTTTCCGAATTCAATCGCGGTCGTGAAGGTCGTCCTAAATCGGTTGTTGTGCCAGAAAAAATCGATGCTGTGCGTGAACTGATATTGCAAGATCGTCATGTTACCGTTAGATTGAGTCATGCTTGAGCATTAGTTCCACTCGCATACATTCAATATTGTATAAACATTTGGCCGTCAAAAAGATTTGTTCGCGTTGGGTACCGCATAATTTGACAATCGCTCAAAAAAAGGCTCGTGTCGATTGGTGCACAGAAACGCTGAACAAATTCAATCGCGGTTCTTCAAAAGACGTCTTTAAGATACTGACAGGCGACGAATAATGGATCTATGCTTCTGAATCCGAAACTAAGCAACAATCGACTGTATGGATCTTTCAAGACGAGCCAAATCCAACAAAAGTTGTTCGGAATAATTGGACATATCGCCACCGCGCCATTACAGCAACGTAGAACGGTAAATTCTGAATGGTACACCATCATTTGTTTGACAGAGGTGTTCGGAAAAATAAGGGAAACCAATCGCAGAAGACGAATCATTTTCCACCACGACAATGCAAGCTCTCACACATCGGCTCAAACAAGTGAACTTTTGAGCATTCAGATGCAGATCAAAAATAAAATGCGAGACAACGCAAAAGAAGCGGTTGATGCGTTCAATCGGAGTGGAAAAAATGCTTCGAAAATTTGTTCAAACGCATGCAAAAGTGTATTGATCTTCATGGAGAAGATTTTGAAAAACTATAAAGCCATTTTCGATTATTAATATTTATTTTTACTTTTCTATCACAAAACTTAAGTAGCAACGCTCGTAGAATGATTGATTAATTAAACTTAAACATGTATTTTAAACGATAATAGTTATCAAAGATTCCAAAAGAGAGAATTCAATGACTAAATCCAGTTAATTTACTTTACTTCTTTACTTGTTAATTTCTTGTTAAAATTTCTCCCACCACACGAATGAGTTTCACACGAAACTTTTCTGCATGATAAGTAAAGACCTATTGCATACTTCTTACGTAAAGCTGTTTTTGTGATCGGTAACAACGTACATACACCCTGCGCCAAAAAAATGTTTCAGAACGTAAAATTTCAAATTTTCACCATCAAGATAATGACTTGCTGGGAAATCCCGCTAGATTCTTTTGTTTTTATATTTGCCAAGTTTTATATGATCGTTTTGCCAAGTCTCATTTTGATCGTTAAGTAGTAAAATTGTTAAATCTGTTAGCACAAGGACCACGCAAAGACGGTTGAATGAATTAGATCTTCGAGCTCGAACTCCAGCCAAAAAGCCATTGCTCACGAAGAAGATGAAGCTTAACAGACCAAACTGGGCGAAGGAAAGGAGGCAATGGATTTTTTCAGACTGGAGAAGGATCGTATTCTCTGACGAGTCTAAATTCAACCTAATAGGTCCTGATGGATTTACTAGAGTTAGACGAAGGAAAGGTGAGAGGTACAGCGACGAGTGCCTTGCACAGACATTTACCCATTTACCTAGTGTAATGATATGGGGGTGCATATCTTGGAAAGGTGTTGGCCCTCTGATTTATGTCCAAGGTTCGGTGAATGCTGACAAGTACAAAGCCATGATTGACGAAGGCCTATTTCCGTGCGTTGAAGAAATAAGTGAGAAAATTGGAAATCCCATTTTTCAGGATGACTCTGCTCCCTGCCATAGAGCCAAAATGGTAATGTAATAGGTATTCTGCAAGTTATCGATTAATTTAAACACTTCTCATTGTTTTAGATAAAAAATTACATGGAATATCTTGGTATTGAGTCATTACCCTGGCCAGGTAACAGTCCTGTTCTAAATATTATTGAGAAAGTTTGGGCTTTAATGGGACGTAATGTTAGAGAAAAAAAAACCAAACACCATCGAGGAATTGAGAAAAATGCTAGAAAAAGTCTGGCATAAAGAAATCATTTCCAATTATTTAAAGAATTTATAGGAATCTATGGTAAAATGTGTCACTGCCTTGGTAAAAGCGAAGGGTGGCGGAATAAAAATTAAAAATGCTAAAATAAATATCTATTATGTTTTTTTTTAATATGACCGCGGACTTTATAATAATTGATTTTAGAATATAGAATAAAACATAATAGTTTAGTTTTTTAAGGATTCTTGCATACATGAGAGAAAAAAAATAATTTTTTTTATCGAAATGAAATTTTGTTCTTCTTTATGAATGTGCACATTTTAGTGCTGATCATTGCTCTACTTAAACAAATTAGAAACCAGATGGATTGTTGAAAGAAAAGATCAAAATGTTCAATTTTGTAGAAAAAATCTACGTCTTCAACAAAATTTTGCGAAATTGGACTAAACATTTCAAATTTTGGAGAAAATCCTCATTGAAACATTTTGTTGGCGCAGGGTATGTTTGAAAACATTGATGTTGATATTTGCGCTAGCAAAGCTCTTTCCAGCGATAGCCCACAAGCATATAAAATTAAGGTAATGGTGCAGTTTAAACCACTCATCTCCGATGACCTTGAAATATTAGTTGCTTTATTACCCCCGCCGTTTGTTAGTCACAAGTTAACTAAAGCCTGATTAAAACACCTCTTCCTCCCAGAAAGTCTAATAAAAATTTGACGGAACGTGTTGTTTTGTGGCTTCAACATAAAAAAACTATGCTTCATTATGATTTCCGCGCCCAATAAGTATATACATATATTCTTGTTCAGCATGTTGAACTCTACAACCAGGGAGTCGAAACGGGACCGAAACCTGTTATATTTAGGTTGTTTTAACCGGTCTTGATTTCGGTACCGAAATTAAAAACAAAATTTAAAGTGTACCGAAATAGAGCGACCGAAATTAAATGGTCCCGAAATAAATAGACCTTAAAAATATGTGACCGTAACCGCCAAACCGAAATTCAAAGACCGATTTAAATTGCTACCGACCGCGGAAGAAGTTATATGTCCGGCCTTGCGATATTTTCAAATTTTTTCACTACCTTCATTACATAGCATATTTGGTAAATGTCTAGATGAAGGGACCGTCGGTTGGAGGAGGGTGGATAGTGACTGGTGGGAAGGGGAGTAAATGTCTAGATGAAGGGAGGGTGGTAGGAAGTAGAGGGGAGTCGGGTGACTTCATTATATTATATAGAAATCCCAACGACAGCAATTTAACTCAGTTTCAGTTGTAACCAAAACCGCAAATTTTATATCTACGTGGTTTTTAACCGCAACCGAAAATTATATTTCACATTTCGGTTTTAACCGACTCCCTGTCTACAACATACTAAAATTTCAAGGTCATCGGAGGTGAGGGGGTTAAACCATTACCAAAATTAATAAATGAATCTCCCTTCTATTTGTAATATAAAATACTATTTTCGTTTTTGGGCCAAAGATTTACATATTACGTGTGAATTTCAAGTCGATATCTCGTTAAGAAGTAAAGGCCTTTGAAAGACATACACGGAGAGCGTTGCCACAATAGTAGGGTTCCCGCTGAGATCCTTCGGGTACGAAACCGTAAAAATTGCCAATTAATAAATGTCAACTAATCAGAACAGTAATTGACAAACGTACGTTAATACAATAAATGTCAGTGAAGTTGTTACGTTTGATACTTCTCAAAAACCACGACTTGAATGCATATTCAGTAAAGCTACGTTAAAAATTCAATTTCTGCTGAAAAGGAAGCCATTAGATTAAAGTGATCGATTTACCTCCCCATTAAGTCCGAAAATAAAAAATATATATTTTATTAAAGTCTATAAAGCCTCATTGGTCGAAATAACTGCCGGAGCCGCTTTGATGCAAAAAGAAATCTATGAAGTGCTTTATTGCGGCACTTTTTTCATTTCTGCATTCCTTGCCTGCGTCAGAATGAAAACGTTTACGAGTACATACCTATCTCCAGATATATAAGAAAACAAAAAGTGAGCCATTGTAGAATAGAGGAGTGCTGTATTATTTTAATATTTAAATAGAAAAAGTCGAAATGGTATACACTTTCCGGGGCCTACACCAAAAGAAACTGTAGTACCATCTCTTTTTATAAATGGAGGACACGTGCATTGTGTTTTCTTTAAATGTGCACTAGTCACCTTAAAATACAACGTTCGCATATAGTTTGTATGTAATTCTGCTTTGTTGCATTTTGAAATTGCACTCAAAGACGATGAATTATGAGGTAGACTCATTGTCTTGTTTAGAGGTATATAAAAGCCTCTTGTTGGTCCATGGCTAAGTGAAAAAAATTTGAGCTGGAGTTCACTGAAACGACCTAATTTCGAAGAAGTCCTATATTCTTTCCAAAACTTATAAAATTGGCAATGAACGCTTTGCTGCTGAATGCTTTGACCTAGCCAGCCCCAATTGCTATTATCACTTCTCGTATCTGATTAAGAAAAAAAAATCTGAGCAATCGGAGGATTAAAGAACATCAAATCAAGAAAAAACCGTCTTTTGGTTTACTATAGCCAATCAAATCCCTTTATCTCCGACACCCAAAACAGTTCTATCCCTCTCCTATAGAAGCTAAGAAAGACATATCGAAACCATAAAAGAAAGCTTAAAAGCTCATTTTATTACGGAAAAGTCATTTACTATGTCCTTACAACTGGGGCTTAATGGAGCGGCATGAGACGTTTTACACAATGATCGGAATTAATTGTTCTAGGGTGGGCTTGCCATATTAACGGTGCTCAGGTGAGCTTTGATTTAAGTAGATCTGAAGCATTTTCATTTGATTAAACAAATTTTCTCACTACAGCGCTGGGTTTTAAAGTACTAACCGAGTCTGGATACGTGGGAATTGTTTTCGATCAAAGCTGGATCAAGATAATTGGCCTAATTGGCCAATCATGGAATAATAGAGAAATTTGAAATTTAAGCACTCAGTTATAAATTGACTTTGCTTTGTTTATATGTCGCTGAAATTGCTGAATAGAAGAAGTCACTTGACGAATCTGTGTTTGTTGTTATCTGGTAAATTAATCAGCTTACAGATATTACATTGTAATAAAAGGAAATATCCTTTGTAGTATTAATGTTTCAATGCTTTTAGTTATTATAGATCGGGTGTTATCAATTTCCCCCATTACTGTTTTTTAGGTAGATAATATCCCGCTCTAAAAATTATTTTTATAAATGAAGGGTCTAGAGAAATTGATACATCACATTTGGGCGTCCGAAGAGCACAACTGTCCATTAATAGCCGTGTTATGCCGCGCGTAAGGGGGCTCGTATGTGTACTTTGCAGGTAAATTTCATCCCTTCCAGTAAGGCGATTTTGGCAGAAAATTATATTTCCGCATTCTCCACATCGAGGTGAATAATTTGAGCTGAATATCGTCCATGCACATTAAGTTTTATGAAATCCTGCCAAAACTGCCACGATTGACCGAATTGGCAGAAAATCTTTGCCATGGGCATCGTGTTTTTTGGATTTTTATAATTTTCAAATCTTACCTACCCACGATTGATATTGACCCTTCATTTATAAGAATAATAATAATAAGAATAAAAGTAAAAATGTTCTTCTGGTGGAGAGGATAAAAATGGGAAAGTTACCAGGCGCTTTTTAGGTAAATTGATGAGATCAATGCGTTTACAGGCAACCGTAAAAGCCACAAATAAAAATGAATAAAAATTTCCTTAAAAAAGTTGATAGTTCTCCCTTTTGCACACTCTAGTAGTAGTAAAGAAAGTCTGGTGATTAAAACCAATTAAAAGTTAACAAAAGAATGTGTAAAATTTGGGTAAAAAGGGAAATTGCTCGACTGTCAAATGTCTTCAAGTCCAAAAGTAAACAAATGCAATGTAGACGAAAACTTTTGGTTTTGTATACAAACTTTCGAGTAAACAGACAGACCTATATGGCAAAAAGAATACTGTATATTTTTTGTGTGTGAGGAAAGTCTACTGTACCGGCCCTACACCTGCGAGGGTATTAATACTTTTACTACTTTAGAGCTGATATATCGGCTTTTTATTTTCAAAACAATTATAACCGATGTAATAACGAAAAATTTCAATTTATTGGAAACAATTTTTTTTCTATTTTTAACGTAAAATTATTTTTAAAGTGAAGTACAAAAAAAAAACGAAGATATTTTTGTTTTTAAGAAAAATATGATTATTTTAATAAATGTCTTTCAAATTGCATATTTTTCAAGGTATTTTTGGCTGGTAGATAAAAATTTGTAAGAAAGTAAGAAGGTTAACTACAACTTGAGTCTCATTGATGTGTACCTTATTGATGCGAGCTTCAGTTTCGCCATTTGTTCTCACTATACTGCTCTTCGAAATAAATTGTATCCTGTCCTCTGGAGTCAGAGCCCATATGTTTGGATTTAGAAGTATGGATCTCAAGCCCTTTTCTGCGATCTTCTGCAGTAAGAGAATGCCCAAATTTAAGAGAATCCAAAAATATCGCTCCGGCGGAACGAATTAATTTCATAAATAATAATTTTTTCGGAACTTTTTTGATTAAATTTTAAACTGTACTTGTTAGCTAGACTCTTACAACTGAACATCCTGGTGCAGAAAATATCAAGAAGGCATGCTATCTCCACGAAGGTTTTATATTTTTGGCATGAAAAAAGCATTATAAGTGATTTTGTGATGATTGCAAAAATTTCTAAAATTGTATTGGCAAAGCAACTCAAGTGGATGTTGAAAGGAGTTTTTCAGCACTTAGATATATTCTAAGTGATTATAGAACTAAGCAAACCAACAAAAATCTGGAAAACGTGCTGTTCACTAAAATTAATAAATAATAATACAAACGCATACCATTAAGTAAATAAAAAATTGGAAGAAGAAAAATTTTAAAATTTCGTTTTCTAGGGAGTAAAGTTTTGTTGGGAACGTTTAAAAGATTCTTACCGGTTAGGACCGATCCACACTATAATGCCGTTCACAGTTCCCGGTATGATAAAGTCTAATCTAAGGATTCGAGCGGAACTTGACTGTTACGGATAGTATGGATGCACACATTCATTTGTTACTTGCTAAGATTTTACCAGACCGAGATCGGACCGAGAACGAACTGTGAACGGACATTATAGTGTGGATCAGCCCTTAAAGTTCCAGAGCGAAACTTTTGCGTAGGAGAAAAACAATTTCGTTCCGAAAATAACACAGCTCCACAAAAAAATTGAAAAAATTTATAATGAGGTCTGACTGTGTTAACCATATGTTTTCGAGGTCGCTGAATCCGAATCCGAGGTCCGTTTAACCCCAACACATCAGTATTTTCCATAACCTCAAAATTTAGACCAAAAACCCTTATTACCCCTTGAATTAAAACCCCATCATACCAAAAACCCTAAGCCTTAACCCCCAACCCTCATAACCCCTTAACATCAAAATAAAAGCGGCAAAGGCCCTCATTTCCGAAGTTAGGGCTAGATAGGCAGTTCCACAGTACATAACGAATGGAAAATCCTGTTGTGATGGAGTTAAACGGACCTCGGATTCGGATTCACCGACCTCGAAAACATATAGTAAACATAGTAAGACCTCATTATTAATATTTTAAATTTTTTTTGTGAAGCTTTGTAATCATTAATAGCAACTTTGAATATATATTTATCCTAATTTCTTCAGTTTTCCTTTGTAAAGGACGTGGCAATAGACTCCAAGATGATAATTTTTAAATGACGTTAAGTAAATACTCTCGATTTTTGCGATTCTAAAAGAGAAGAAAAAATCAAATTCTAGGTGGGGAATTCACTTCAGTATTTGCCAATTGGCAATGAATTCAGGTTAGTAGCGTAAAACTTCTTCCCTATGAATTATACAGTGAACTATTCGAACAACAACCCGGAAACCACCTCTCCCTTTGGCACCATTCGGAAACAACTTCATCACATGCTTCCTTGATTCAAAAATCAAAATAGTCCCCGGAAGCATTCCACTGGCTCTGCATACAAATTCCGTTACCAAATTATATCCAAATAAATGCCAAACTAAATTGAAAGGATGACATAAACATGTAATGGAGCCGATGGCATTTGATAAGACTATAAAGCATATGTTAATTTGATTGTCTTTCGCCTGTCAGGTCTTCCCGATAATATTAAGAAAATAATTGTTGGGACTTTTTCTTTTTTGGAATAAATGCTTGGAAAATGCTTTCGCCTTGATGCAAACCAATTTATTTCTCTTTAGCTTTCTTTCCTACTCAAATCCGTTGAGTTTGAAGATTGTGTTTAAGTTGCTCTTGTCGATGGACTTGGACAAGGTAATCGATTGTGCTTTTGCTTCGGAAAGTTTTATAAAGTGAACAAATCCAATTTGTCTTAAATTTTTTAGAGTTTGATTGCTTTTTACAGGTAAGCAATTCGGTAGTAAAAAAGCAGCTTAAAATCAAAATTTTACAATGAGAGAATAACCACTTGTGATTGAATTTGTCGATTCAATGTAATGACACAAATTTGGTTCAAGGTAGTTTGAAATCATAATTTTTCATAATCGTTTTGTGGTCTGGAGAAAGGGAGTTTCACTCTGTTGTATTAGAGGAATAATTCCGCTTATGTTAATAATTTATCATTTCAGTTGTTTGGATAGTTAAGTAGATTTGACATTTTAAATAACTGAACACATCTCGCTTTTTGTCGCTATTGGGGCTTTCCAGGTGTGGATAAATTGTTAATGCGTATCCAACCTAATCATTTTGGATTTGAATGTGAACCTTCTGGGGCCGCATATGGTCTTCCATTCACTGGAAAACAAATATTCGGAATCAGTTTCGCCGTTTTTTAAACGTAATTTTCTTGGATCGATCAGAATCTTATTACAGTCGCAGTTGAGCAAACTCCAAACTAAATTTTCATGAAAACTTTCCAAGGTAATTTCATCCTACTGTTGATTTGAACCGTAAAGGTACAAGCTATAATATTCATAGCGATGTAACGTGTGAACTGCTAAAATGAAGGGTCGGACGGGGCGTTTAAGATAGCCTTTTATAGAAATTCATTTCCTCTGGAATGGTGTAAGCGAAAAAAATCGATATCCAATCATTTAAAAAGGGGGAAACTGTAAAGACGCACCAACATAGAGGAAGTAGTGGAAATATTTAAAACAACATTCACAAGAAATTTATTCTGTCCACTTATGCTGATGGAATTTTTCTTTCGAAAAACTTTGGAAAATTTAAAATGATTAGTTTTCCTTATTCGAAGCCATGGAACTAAAAGTTTAATTTGTTGTATATCTTATTCAAAATATATAGGGTGTATTTTATGAATGGTCCCTCGGGCAAAAGTCTTTATAAAACCTTGAAAACTGTGGAAGAAAAGTAAACAGCAAGGCACCTGAAGGTAATGATATTATCAGTTAATTAACGAGAGGACGACTCACGTCGCTTTATATGAGCTGATACTATTTGTGGACAAAATGAGTAGTACTAAAATAATTCTTTTCGAGATATAAGCTACTACTGTACGACTATTTTCCAGGCCAAAGACCATTATGACAACGACTTAAGACTGTTTATCGTCTTTGGACCTTACAAATTATGTGCTATTAAAAACTACTATTAAATACTATGGTACGGTTTGGTTGATTTCCCCAGTTCAGCATAATATGATGGCTTTTCTTTAACAAAATGTAAAAATAATTTTGCTACCCTGTGCTATTTATTTGTATTTGCACTTGCCTTTACTGCTTCTCATAAATTCCGTCCTTTCAAATATAATATAATGTTTTTTATTATTATATTTATTTACGTTTTTTTAAAAAGGCTATATGGTCTATGTTTTGCATATAAATTAGGACAAATCCCGTAGAAGTCTAAAGATTTATTTTCTTAAAATCGATTCACTTCTTCTGTAGGAATAATTCTACCAGCCAAGTACTAGAAGAGGAAGGAGAACATTTTTCGATGCGAGTGATGCTTCTGCAAATGAGGTTATATTTTATAAAGCTACTTCGCACATATTTCCACGGGGGAAAAGTAAAGATGTGTGGAGCCTTGAATATAATGAACAATTGTACACCTTTGGTCGCCTGGAAAATGTAGAACACCACTGTAATATCGTTGGTTTTTATGCAAATTTTAAATTATTAAAACGATTTTTATAGACTTTGCGTGATGCATAAAATCTGATAAAGTTTTAATTTAACTTTGACCTTCTTTTGATCGGTAAATATTCTTAAAGAGTCCAAAAATCATTTTTTATTTTACTGTATGGTGGTGTGAGGTTTTCTAACTACTTTCAAAATAGTTTCAATTTTTAACGATATTAACACATTGTTTGCCGACAATTCCATGCAAAAATTACCCACCGGCTATTTGAATCGCCAGTTATCCATTCCTTAGCTATTTCTGATAGAAATTGTTTAAATTTTATTATATTTTGTAGTTTACAGTGAATTTCAAACCCATTAAATTTAAGCTACGAAAGTTAAGTAATTAGTCTTAACTAAAAGTAATAAGGTGCTTTTCTATAGTTGCATCAAACACGAATTAACTCGTGACCGGTCAACAACGTTTGGGCATAGAATAAATACTAAATAGAAGAACAGCTTCCTAAAATTCCCTGGTCAAACATGAAAGAAATAGTCTGGCAATGTTCTAACAATTTTGTATGGAAATCTAAATGCTAACTGTCAAATAATAAATACTATCTGTCAAAAATCAGTGAGCGAGAATCAATTTTGTAACTCCCAAACTTAGAACAGAAAACGAAAGGAAGTGCAATACCGTGTATAAACAGTGTACGTGTTTTCCGATTTTTTGTTCGTTGGAAAGGTGTGGGAAGGGAGCCTCAACTTCGCCGTAATGAAATGTCAATTTGACGTGAACTTTCTGAAGAGTGCAGATCCAAGTGTTATTGAATAATTTTCAGTGTTTAGTTGTTAAAAGTGTTGTAATTTTACAAATAAAGACGATTAACATTTAAAAGACTGTTTTAGTTTAGTTTACTAAGAATCTGAGGTGCTTAATTTGAACATTTTTCGTGATGAAGTGTGCGGTATTTTGTTGTTACTATAATCGACTCATTGGGTGCGGAAAATCATTTGTCAGGGAAGTTAAATGATATAATAAGCAATTATACAGCATTTTCTTTGAAATATATGCAAAAGCTGTATAAATAAAAGCTAAATTACCAAAAAATATAACCATTTCTCTTGATGGCGTTCATTTGTTTACATTTGAGTTTGATCAGAGTTTTGGCTCGCCTTATTGTTTCAGCGACAGCTGACGGATGTTTTTGCCTGGGGTATCTAATAAAATTTTAAAAATATTAAAATATTTTCCTACTTTTTGGTATTTTAGGTTTCCAAAAGATGAAGACTTCAGAGAACTGTGGTTAAAATCCATCGGTAGAACTGATTATATACTATCCGATGGTAGTAATATTTGCGAGGACCACTTCGAATGAGTCAAAAATGTACTACTTCCATGGTGAAAACTAACCCATTCACACCTTTCAAACACATAAGGAAAATTCGGAAACTTTTTGAGCATTTTGCACTTGCTTTCGTTTTCTGTTCTAAGCTCCCAAAAGAGAAATTTCCCTTTTCGTCGACTAATTCGTATAAGCGGACATATGTGTTGGTTAAGTAATTGACAGTTCTACAAATTCGTTACTTTCGTATGAAATTAGTCCGTAAATCTTTTTCAATTCTTTCATTAAGTGTTTTTTTTTTCTTTCGCGAGACCACGAAATCTCTTAGTTTATATCTGAATTCGACAGGATCACTGTGATCCTTGTCACTTGGTCTTAATAATTGAATAAAAAAAATGCAAATTGGATGCATAACCCAACTTTTTACTCGGACGAAATGACATTTACAACTACATACAAGATGACTGAGAGATTTCCCATTTGGGTAATTTGCTCTCAGCGATATTACCATGTAAATAAAAAATGGAATTAAGTGCTGGGTTTTGTTCGAAGCTGGTCTACTATTTGTATTTATACTATGGTTTCGGCATGAAAACATGAGTTGGTCAACAAAGTATTAAATCAAAATTTAAGGTTTGACATATGTTTATGTTTCGGAATGTATGGTAGCAGGCATTTAGTGTCGATCTTAGTATATTTATTTCATTTATATGTTCATACTACTATTCAATAATTTTGCTGTCTCGAAGACGACGTCGTTACTCTTATTATTATGCCCTTGTTTCTTGGGTGGATTAGCCCGAACATCATCAAAAGATAAAATAAAAGGTAGAAATAAAAATGATTGATAAATATACCTTGTACGTAGTATCGTTTAATTGTTATCCTTCACTTTTCTCAGCGCTCTATTGCTTTTTTGTAAAAGAAAGTTTCTGATTATTTTATCTGATTTTCCAGAATTAGCGTTAATTTTTTGAGACGCAGCGAGGAACAGCTAAAATCACCACTTGCTACTTACTTCCTAGAGCAGTAGAATCTTATTTTTATTTGTTCACTAAATGCCACCCCGCAGGGACATATGATGAAACCCAGCAGGTTTCCATATAAAGTTTCATTTAAGCGCAGCCACTAAAAACTAATGAAGCTTCTCCTCCAGGTGCTTTTGTATCACTTGAAAATCAAAAGAGTATGTGAGAGTTTCTTTTTAGTATAAGGACCTTTCTATTTTCATTTCCATTGTATATTTTGAACATGTGCTGCGTTGGATTATTCTATTAGTCTGGGTCAGGGCCCCATGCTCGAAATGTGATTTATTTGTATTTTCCTTGTCACCTTTAGAGCTTATCTGCATATTGTCATGGAAACTTCTGCTTTTTAAAAGTTAGTCTGCAAACACCTGGCATGGAGCACTTGAGCTTGAAAAACATTACCGTTCGGAGAAAAATGAAATTCCAGCATTACAGCAATAAAAAAAGGATTTCTATTGAAGACGGCTTATCAATCTTATAAAAATGATCTTATTTGCTGAAGTTTTCTTTCTATTTCCTTTCCAACTTCTTTATATTTATTAAACCCACAAGTCCGATTCCTATCGATCGCCGAAAATCTATAAAAAGTCACGTCACCCTCACTTTTCTGTCTACCTTAAAAAAAGAGGGAGCGGGGATGATAGCTAAACACAATTTTTATTTCTATTATCCCTCGCAACGAACCACAACACCTTTGGAATGCGTTGGCCATTTGTGGGATTTCGTGTTAGCGTAATCGACAACCTGCAGTCAAGGAAATTTCTTCAATTACCGACCCATTTACAAATTTGTCTACTTTTCCTTATCTTGGGTCGTTTTTATATTCTACTGTTTTAACCCTTTTGTGCTGCCCTATTTTATTGGCTTCCACTGACGACGGTATTTACCTTGAAATAGCTCATTACAAGGCACAGTCACGTAAAGCTCATAGTTCTTTCGGGTTGCCTAACGACTGTTTATGAAAAATTACAGGCATTTATATTGCCGCGACAAATGTGTATGTTTTGTGTAGTTTTACTTGCACTGAAGCCCGAAAATGGGCGATATACACAGCGCGTAAATGGGTAGTTTGCCCTCTATTTGACTACTTGCATAAATTAAATGTCTACGGCGTTACGTGAATGCATAACTGGCACATGTATGTTTTCCTTAATCGTAATGACTTTCAAGCTTTTCTTTTAGGATAAATTCAGAGGTTTGGTATACAATTATAATCAAAGCCACAATTACTGACTTCGAGGTCTATATTCACTTGACTAACTCACTCCTATTATATTCACTTGACCTCGCAATCAGTTTACACGCGTTGGTTATTTTGCTTGTTATGGCATGCTATCACTCGTACTACAAAATTTAGTAAATTGTTATAGCAATCAAACTTCTTAGAGCGATATATAATAAAATATTTAATTTGAAGTTTACAATCTTTCATAATGATGCCAAATAATGTATTCTATAGGCTTAACTTAATCAACGACAGTCAGTACTTGCTTTTAATTTTTATTAAATTGCCTATCTTATTACCTTTCCGAAAAGCTAAAACACATCCAAGTAGATTACTGATGTAGAAATTCGTGTGTAGAAGACCTTTTGGGAAATATAAAAAAAAAAATCGGCAATTTAAGGAAATTAATTATGTTCCAAAAGTTGTTTAAAATGTCTTCCACCGCTTTTGATGCATACCAATAATCTCCTTCTAATTCCCTCTTTAATGTATATTGTAGTAAACCCCTTCCGTATTTTCGTCGCTGTAGTCCCAATTCTGCTAACTAATACGTCTCTTTTTGATTGATTTTGTGGCTCATTCTGGCGTTCCCCAGGGCAGTCATCTGGGCCCATTGTTATTCATCTTATCTATTGCTGATATTTCGTATTTGCTTCAAAGATGTAAAATTTGTATGTATGCTAACGATATTAAGATTTTTCTTCCAATCAAATCTAATGCTGATTGTGAGATTTTGCAATCAGAGTTGCACATTTTCTATGAGTGGTGCTGTAACAATAATCTTAAGCTGAACATTGAGAAATGTCAGGTTATGTCCTTTTCGATTTCTCGTCGCTTCCGTACTTTTCAGTACATGTTTGAGGGTATTGGTATAAAACGGGTGGAAGGGGTGAGAGACTTAGGAGTGTATTCAATTGAACTTCATCTCCCATATTAATAACGTCGTTGCTAGGGCAAACTTTATGCTGGGATTTATTCTTCGATGGTCCAAGGAATTTCCAAGCCCTAATATAAGACTCCATGTTTATACGTCCCTTGTTAGAAACCCTGCTTGAATATGCTAGTCAGGTTTGGTCTCTGTGGAATCCATTAAACGTATCGAGACCCTCTTATTCTACTACCTTATGAGGAGCACTTAGGGTTACTGCAACTTGTTACACTGGAGAAGCGACGTTGAGTTGCTGATTTGATATTTTTGCATCAGCTTCTTCAGGGAAAGCTAGACAGCGCTGAACTAGCTTCCAAAATATTGCCTAGAGACAACTAGTTTTCAATGTCGCATTCCAGAAGCTAAATACAAAATTTTAATCTTCTCTCGGAATCTCCTTCCAGTAGTCCTTGGACTAGGATATGATGATATGAACATCACCGTGCTGGATGAATAACCCTCCAAACTTGAACTGAAGACACTACTATACCCTGTTCCAATAAGATTGGCAGTACACGGTAAATGGGAAGTTATGATGCCAAATTTCACACCGATTCTGTCAGCAGCACTCAGTGGTGGGTGGTAGGTGGTTTTACATGCGAAGTTCTCCGATGTAATACGAATTCGAGTGACTGGAATAGTCGGAAAGCACATTAAGTGTAGCCAGATTATATCTTTTAGCAGTAGGCCATGAGGAAAAATTAGAAAATGTTCTGAGATGAAATCGTGGTAATAGCGTGCTGAGGAAGAGGGATGGAGGCATAGGAAAATGATGGGAAAATAAAGCAGACAGCAATACTCCATAAGAGCGTGTACTGCCAATCTTTTTGGAACAGATTATAGTCGTCTTGCGACTCGTCTGGGCTTCGTTTCACGGTCTTGCCTGACGAGGGTAATTACTTGCTGCTCGACGTCGGCAGAATCTTCCGGTGTTTCAGATCGCAATTTCGTGCAGTTTAAAGTCACAGTTGCCCTTTTTTTATGCAATGTGCCCAAATCCTAGGGGACAGCCCTTTGATGCGTTAGCATGGTTTTGGCCGGAAGGGAATTAGGGTAAGAGGAGTGAGGAAACTTGAGTCTTGTTTTTGCATTGCTGCGACTCAGACAGAGTGGATTACTTTAATTTTTTAATAAAAGCTACCGGGGAGATCTGATCTCGAACCCGGGGCCCATGGCATGGTGGTCTGGCGGCTCAACGAATTGATCCAACTCCGTCTCCGGTTTCTCTTAACTTTCGAAAAGTCCACGAAGATACAACTCTTTGGGATGCACGTCGATAAGCGAATCTGTTTTCATATTCCAGTACAGCCGTAAATTAAGTACTAAATGTAAATTATATCCGAGTATTCATCAAAAGTCAATTAAACCAATTTTTAATAATTTTAGCTTAAGAACACCCATAGTTATTGAATTGTTTTCCAACTATGACCGATATTCTTGCTGACTCACCTAACTACTTAATAGCCAAATTTTCATCAGGTATTAGTAACATAATGTCAGGATACTAGGGTGTGAATTCTGACTAAAACAAGCTAATATCGGCAATAAAAGAAAACCACGCTAACATTTTTATAATTTTTTTGGTGCAATAATTAAAACTAATTACCTGTGTACCCTAAACGAACATTTTTGACCCTTTGTCTTAACAATTTTGTTTATTTAAAGAATTTTCTGCATAATGTGAAATAAAATAATTTGGGAGTCAGGGATTTCTAAGTATGCTGTTTTTCTAATCCTTCTCTACTTGTACATGTTGTACACTTTTGGAAGATAGTGTTGCTGCGATTGTAAAAGTTAGATAAACATTATTGACAATTTTGCAAAGGTCATTGGGTTAGTAGTTTTTTAGCGTTTGTTTCATGTCGCTGCGTTGGGTAGATCAAAAGTTAAAAATAAAATAGTGATGTGCATACCTACCATGAAAAACTAAAATTTATGTATCACCCTGTAACTTCCAAACGGTTCAGATCCCCCCCCCCCCCCTACCGTACGATTTTTTGTTTGGCTAGGTGAGATCTCATCCCCACTCATTTCCGCACATCAGATCTGAAACACTCTGTATATGTGCCCAATAGTAAAATTTGTTTGCTGCTAACATATCCCATATCTAATAGAAAAGTCAGCAAAGATTTAATAACCGTTCTTCGATATCGGAAGAACATCATTTATTAAAATCACCCTTGAGCCGGGTGTGTTAGACTATGCAAATGCAGTCGGCAAGAAATACTCTCCAATCTACATAGCTCCAATCTCCCATCGTTTTAGGCCGAACAAGACGATTTCTTATGTGAGCTTTTCAGGGCAACATTTCTACATTCTTAGTCTCATTGTGCCCTTATCCATTCTATCTGATACTAAAGTAGAATGAAAGGAGCTTTACGACAGCACGGGGTTGTAATTTTCGAATTGCTCAACGAAGGATGCTTTCCTGTACGATTGGAATTTTTGCAGTAATCGTTTAAGAAAAATTCCTGTATTCTAATGTCTCTCTAGCAATAAATGTATTTTATTCTGGCATTGAGAATTTTTGGTAATAAAGATTGAAAATATCGAAACTTTTCCTGTACTTAGTTCATGATTTGAAATTTCTATTTTGATCGACTTCCTTTTGAAAAAGTCCTTTTAAAAGTCAAGGTCTCTGAAAACAAAAAGAGCTGCATGAATATGTATTCGAAGGTGACGAAAAGAGAACTTTTTTCTTTCTATTATATCGCAGTTACGCTATTGTTAGCATCTCACTCTCAGTATCCGTTAAGTACGGAGACATTTTTAACAGGTTATTAAGTATGCTTCATTAAGATTCCTTGCAATTTCTGGGCTTTTTTAGTCATAAAGTATCTTTTAAAAGCTATAGGAGCAGAGCCGACATGCACACTTGTTCAAATTTATAGGGAATTTAGCTGTGGCAATATCCTTTGAAGGAAAACATCTCTAAGATTAAAGAGGGAATTTATAACATTTCAGGATTTTAAATTGCTTAGAGAGAGTAGCGAAATTATTCATTTATACCACCTGCCTTTAACACTAAACTAACAATTTTCACAATCAAACGAGATGTTTCAGAGTAAATTTTTTGCAACCCTATTTTATTATAAGAAAGGACAAAATTATTTTATATTTTTATCAAATGGTGTAATTTGATGTCCTTCGATGTCAAGACATTAAAGCAAACCGAACCGTATAATATTTCCGTTTTTGTTGTTGTTCTTTTGAAATTAGCGGCAAACAAGTTGGATTTGTCCAATCAGTTAGTATATATGTATATCTACTTCGCCATTCATAATTAAGGATAGTGTAGACAAACATGCGAAACAGTTTTTACACATGACTAGAAAAGTTAAACATAAATAGTGTGGATATACGCTTGAGAAGTAGCATTTCCCACTTTTATGGCGATAGGCAAGTCATTATTAAACCAAGAGGTGTTTTTTTACCTTGGTTCTTTGAAGCTGTGCGGAATGAATCAATACATCCTGAACCATAACATGCCGGCTATAATTTCGGCGGACTATGCGTGGCCTATCTTAGAAAAATCTGCCTCTCCATATTCCCCACCACCGCACTAATAATCGAGATCTCAACTGAAGAATCAGCTTTGTTAGGGTTACTTTTTCTTTTTCTTATGTAATTATATTGTTATTTTTGATGTAGTAATCAGTATTTGATAAATTTTAATAAATAAATGATAATATTGTCAAAATCTGCACATTCTTCTCAGATAAAGTGGAAGATTAGGCAGATATCAGAAAGTGCTATGAATTGCCTAGAGGTGCCGAGACGAACATCGAATACTTGTCAAAATGAAATGTCCAAAAGAAATCGAAATTGCCTAAAGGTGGCGAGACCATTATCTATGTATATATAGATCTAATAGGTTTGCACTATGGCGCCCAACAGATATCGGCGATTTGTCGTTGAAGTTTAAATCTAATTCAGAAGAAGAGGAAGAGCAACTAAGTTATATCCAGGAATGCGATACTGGTCATATCAGTATCGTAAATAAACTTGGTTTCATTGAGTGCAAGAGCAGCTGGTTTTACAGCTAATTATAAAGTTGGTAATAAACCGAAAAAATGGTTTCCTCTTAAGCCACGAAAATTGTAAAAATTAAAGAATTTTGTTTGCATTAATGCAGATAAGCTCCGAATGCCCGAAACAAAACGTACAATGACTTGAGAAGCGGTGAATTGTATGCCCGGAGGCAACCAAGCTGATTATATGCAATTGAGACGAGAGTAGTGCTATACCTGATACGTGGTATTTTAATTCCATTCCAAGCAGTTGAGTGCTTAGCGGTGTGTAATCACGTGCTTTACACATTCAAGCCAGCACAAATTCATGATACTACTTTAAATGTGGGATGCAAAAAACAGGAAAAGCCTTACCTACGTGCTAATTTTTTTTGAAAGTGTTTAAGAGTTCCTTCCCCTTGGCACTACATTCGCGTGCAAATTAGAAACAAGTTCCAAAATGTATTAATTAAAAAAAAAATATCACTAATAAAACTGTTTTGAAGCAATGAAATCCACCAATCGATCCGTTGCTAGAATCAGTACTCTGAAGAAAACAGTCACAATTGCTTCTAAATTCCCGTTCTAAATCATTTAGTATATATGTTAATATGAATAGTAAAATATCACAAAAAATATATACGAGTATACATATGTACATAGGTTTGTTGTTTATGCTTAATTAAATTTAAAAAATAACGAAATTTACTTGAAATTAAAAAAACCGGATTTGGATATTTTTATTAAAATTTTATAAAGTTAAAGTTAATGCTAAGTTCAATTTGTAAATGTTAATTTAATTTAATTATAATCTATTCGTGGAGTTGACAAAATTGTTTGAATTGATTTCAGTGTACGGCAAGTCATTACTATGGAATAAGAGAAAAGGAGCATGATTGGCTTAGAAGTTACCAGAATAGAAGAACACAACGACCTAGGGATAATGGAGAGCTTCGGAACTACTTTCCCGAGTAAAAATCATCAGTAACTGAACAGAGGTTGAACAACGGCCACAAGAGTTTTTTTAGGGCAGATGCGGATTGTATAGAATCCAAAAAGCCTTAAAGGCTTGTTCACTGGGTCGTACGCTGGCTAATTTTGAGTGAAAAACTTCAGAAGCCTTTCGTTACGTCGCGTACTCTGCTGTACAAAGGGCGTACAACGGCTGTATGGAATTTGAAAAAACAATAGGTATATCATTTTTTTTGTACTGGTCCGAGTAGTTAGCAGTGAACATAAAAAAAAGAAAATTTTTTGGGCATTGATATTTTGATCCGAAACGAGTGAAACTTCGATAAATAAAGTAAGTAATATCAGTGAAGCAATCAATCCAAAAACGAAGCCGATTTTTCGTGGATTGATGAATACAATGTAACTACCATCTATGAAGCAAAAATATTGAAAATTTCCTGTAAGTATATATTTTATATTGTGCAAATCTTCTATTTCTGAAAGACATGCTCGAATTTCTATTGTTTAAAAAGGTTTAAAAAAATTAGAAGTGATTCAATTGTAATTCCTTATTGCCGGAATTTTGTAATTGAAAAATATTTAAGTTCTTAACTTCAATATTACTCTGTACGCTCATCGCCTTATCGTAAGATGACCGTTGTAAGACCTCTCTACGCTCCGCTCATTATGGTAAAACGGCCGGTGTACAGCCCATGAACAGCCTTGTCTAGGACATCTTTGGAATCTTGTAAAGCCAAAATGTCCTGCAAGATACCCTTTTAGTGACCGTTGAACGCCCGAAAAAGTATTTAAAATATAGCCCTTCTACGGCCTGTGTACAGTCGTATTTTCAAAATCAATTATTTTTACTCGGGTTAGGGGTTCCGCAAGGATCTATTCTAGGCATACTGTTATCCATTATTTACATAAACGACATGTATAAAGTTCTCGAACACTGTGCCCCTTTTTGTATATGATGCTTAAATTTGTGTATACGATGCTGACATTTTTGTTTTTAAAAAAAAACCAAGAAGAAGAAGAAGAAGAAAACAAATCGAATATGAATGTCAAAAAATAAAAGTGCACGATTTTCACGGGGAAATATTATAATAAAATTTCACTTTAATGTTATACCAATTTAGTAAGGTTGCAGCTTCTACAAAACAGTGCTATCGACATAGATTATATGTAAGAAAAATTGGAATCAGAAATAGGCATTAATAAACTTAAAGAATTTAGTAAAAATAACTTTTGATTGTTTCACAAAAATTTTTTATTAGATACGAACGCGTTTTCGGTAGCTAAGCCACCATCATCAGGTATACAATATCTCTTTAACAAAGAACTAGGGATAACGCGACGATATCGTCCAGCTTCTGAATTACTTTCCCGAGTAAAAATACTCAGTGGCTCAACAGAGGTTGAACAACGGTCACAAGGTTTTTTTTTAGGGCAGATATGGATTGTACAGAATCTTGTTTTCTTCGATAACTTATATAATAACTGATACTTAATAGTAATAAAAAATGCAAAATTCAGCACTATCACTATTACTTTGTGTTCAATGGAGTCGAGTACATTATCACTGTTCATTAATTTTTTTTTTTATACGATTTGGCCAAAGCTTAGGGGACAACCCTTTGATGCGTTAGCATGCTTTTGACCGGAAGGGAATTTGTGTAAGAGAAGTGAGGAAACTTGAATGTCTTGTTTTTTGCATTGTTGCAAGCTAGACAATAGCCCAGATTAATTTGTAAATATTTCCGGATTAGCCCGGTGACCACGCTTAATATAACTTGAAGCGAAACGTTCGGGGTTAGTACTAATATTAGCACTCATTTAACTTATATATCATTTACGCGGCTAATCCGGAAATATTTACAAATTAATAGCCCACAGACGGAGTGGATTATTATTTATGAATAAAAGCTGCACAATTGAAGCACTATGCGCATCTCTGCAAGTTTGACAACAGAAGTTTTTTTTTGTTTATATTTGGGTTTGCTTATAATTAGTGCTTTTAAATTATATTGCAATCCAAATATAAATACTTAAAATGTTAGCATTATTAATACATCTTTAAGAGGACGAACGAGCCCTTTTGGAGTGATCCGATAAAATCCAAATAAGTTTGGTTATGTTAAACGATCGCACCAAATCAAGAGCATTGCTGCCATTAAGGGGATCGGTCTTGTGATCGTGAATTTGGAAAAAATCGAATATTTTGTTTGCATTTTCGTAATATTCAAGTATTGTAAAATCTTCCTCTAAAGGGATTTAAATAGATAAGGCCAAATATTTGAGTTATGGAGCCTTAAACCAGACCACCTCCTCGGCGATTAATACAATTTTAAACACGATTTTCAAATTTCGCGCCACAATAACCCAAACACAAATTAACCAATCAATTTGAACTTTCTTGTAATTTTCTTAGCACCTTTTTTTTGAGATCGTGTACTAGGATTATTACGATAAAATTAATAGTTTTTTTTTCTATAACAATTTAAGTACCAAAAAATGTTAAAATTAGAGGAAAATATATATAATGCTCTAACATTTACAATTTTCATTTTTTAAATCTGATTCTAGTACAAGATTTAATTTAAGGTATGATTTGTCAAAAAAAAATTTTGTTCTCTGATTTCAGATAATATCCGTGGCCGGAAGGGTGGCGCGAAAATGTGTCGGCTCACCGAGCAGGGGTCTTTTATTTCGTAGATAAAGCTAGTATAAAATAACGAAATATCGAATAAAAATATTGCAAAAAAAAAACCCGAATCAAAAATATTAATTACTTCACGAGAAAAATAATCTTTGAAAAATGACCGCGAAATAATAGTGCCTTACGACCGCAAGACCCCCTTAATTGATTTAAAGAGAAAGTAACTTAATTTGTTAAAATGCTTGTAAGAAGAAGTTAGTAAGTACCTGAATTAGCTAAAACAATAAACAAATCAAATGAATGAATACATGAACGATCAGGGTATCACAACTTTCAATCTAAACTTTTTATGATTAAAATTTCAAACCGAACTAGATTGTTTTATACTTTTTAAAATGTTCCTATTGTAGCTACTATATTTTACATTAAGCAACCCAATATGGCAGCATCAACATAGAGATCAATTATAGTTTTTAATCATTTTCTCTAAAATAATGGGGAGTACACACTTTGATACTTGATTCCCCATATGTAATTTCTATCAGGACAATTTATTTTTTAAGTAAAAAAGTTTTAAAAAAAATGTAAACCGTTTTCACAAAAAGCGCTAAAAAGCAAAAACTAATTTTTAATTATATATCTATTACGACATTTTAAAGTCGGTGCAAATTAAACAAACCAAACAACTACAACAAAACTATTTAATCGTCCTTCCTTATGATCCCTTGAGATGAAACGTTCAGGTAGTTTAGTATAGTATCGGCAATTGTGGTTAGGTAGTTGTTTTGATTGTTTAATTTGCACCGTCCGTCAGTACGCTGTTGTACACTCAGTCACTCAGTGTACTGATAATAGCCGAAGGCTGAAACCGGTCTACACTCCGTGTTCGTTTCCACAAAAAAAGTAAGTGTGGCAGACAATAGTGTTATAATTTTATTTATTTTTGTTCGTCATATCAGTGGGGCAACATATTCTACAGATCAAAATAGGTCCACACGTTACGAATTTAGACTAACCCCCCCCCCCCCAAACTATTTTTTTTCAATATTAGCAATGGGTTATCATATTATATACATCCAAAAAGGAATTAGACAAATCGGTCCGCGCATTACGAAGTTAGGTGTCACCCCTTACCCGCATCCCCACCCCTGCAAACTTTTTTTTGGCATGGTATCAATCGGGGGACATACTCTACCCAACAAAGAAAAAGTTAGAAGGTTTTTAGTTAGGTTTAACCCCGACCCCACTTAAAATTGTTTTGACATTGTACCAATCGGGGCATACTACACCCTACAAAAAAAGATTCATCAAAATCGGTCCACGCGTTACAAAATTATGCCCGGTCAGACATAAAAAATAAAAAAATTATTGAAGAAAAAAACAAAAAACCGGTAGCGATTCTCACACAATTTGGTTGCCTAACCGTTTCAATAAATTAAGCGCATGCCCAAAAAATGTTGTGGCAACAGAAAAATATTTCATAGCAACGAATAAATATGTCAAGTTTGTGCGCATGATCTATAATTCTCCCATGCCGTTCCCCGGAGCTTGCATCTAAATACTCAGTCGCCTGGCTGGGAGCTGGCGTGTGATTTTGACACTTCATAGCGTTTGGACTGCCATGAGTAAAAATTTTGTAAAACGGTTGGCATTTCCTTCAACCGATTGAACACACACTTGTTAAATTCAAGCTCTACCCATTTTTACAATTTTGCGTAATTACAAGGCAACCAGGTTGTCTGAAACAACAAATTTCGTGAGAATTCCTACCCCGACTGCGTACAAAATTGTAAACTTAAAATTTTCAAACTTACTTAATAAATGAACAGTAATTAAAAATTAAAATACGTAGTGGGGGAAGTTACAATATCCTAACTTTCATATTATAAATGCGAAAATGAGTTTGTTTGTTTGTTTCGCGTACTCAACCGATCATCATGAAATTTGCATTGCTACACTTTCAACGGATTTGATAACAAAATAGAAATCATAGTTAATGTATTTGATGCCGCCAAATGCGTTTGTGAACACTGTCAACCATGATCATTCAAAACCAAAAAAAAAATATTTAATTTTTCAACTTGTTATATTGTTATGTTATTAAGTAAATTTGAAAATTTTAAGTTTAAAATTTTTTTCGCAATCGGGTTTTTTGTTTTTTTTCAATAATTTTTTTATTTCAACTTTTTTAGTTTTCATAGTGAATGAATTTATCATTTAAATATCTGCATGTTAATAAATTCCCACGAAAGTAAGGTAAGGTAACAAATAGGGTTTTTAGATTGATATTAAAACGAAATTAAATCTTCTAAAAGTTTCCTCATGTTAACTTTAAGGCTTTAAGTCATCAGTTCATAGAATGAAATTCCCGTAAACGTTGAAGCTCATTCAAAGAATTTTGATGATGTGGCCGATTTAATAGTGTTTTAGGATCAAGGGTACCTACTGATAGCCAATCCAGCTGATGTTTTTACTCGACTAACAGCTACATACGCTTGACCTTTTGCAAATATATGGGAGCCGAGGTCCACAACCACCCGATCGAGTGTGGTACCTTGGAGCTTATGAACTGTTACAGCCCAACTAAGTATTAAAGGCAACATCCTGCGTTACATTTTTCCTTGCCCCCGAAGCGCATCGAAATCAATCGTACAGGGGAGTACAATCCGTACACCAACAACTCCTGGTTCTTTATTAACCGACTTCCCAAAAACAAAGTAGTTATAAGTTCGACGTGTAGATTTTTTTTTAATATCTGACCAGGCATTACTTCGTAACGCGTTGACCGATTTCGATTATTCTTTTTTTGTTGTACAGAGTATGTTCACCGATTGGTACCATGTAAAAAAAAATTTCGGTAGGGTGCGGGGGGAGGGAGGCGGAGGGGTACAGAGTATGATTCCCCATTGCTAATAGAACAAAATTTGGCCTAGGGTGGGGGAGGGGTAGTTTAACTTCGTAACGCATGTACCGATTTGGATAATTCTTTTTCTGTTGGGTAGAGTATGTTCCCTGGTTGATACCACTTTTGGTGGGGGGTGGGTGTTTGAACCTAACATTGTAACGCGCGGACCGATTTTGATGGTTCTTTTGCTGTTGTATAGAGTTTGATCCCCCTTTGATAATAGGTGAATAATTTGGTCCTATAGTGGGGGTGGAGGAGGGAGGATGGTGGTGAGGTAGGTTGTTGAAGCTAACTTTTCAACGCGTGGACCGATTTGGATGGTTCTTTTTTCGTTGTATAGAGTAGAAGACACTAAAAAGTGAAAAATAAAATAGTTTTTTAAAAAAAAGTTGAACCGACTTCACAAAAAGCGCTAAAAAGCATAAAATAATTTTTAATTTTATATATATTACGACATTTTGAAGTCGGTGCAAATTATACAAGTAAAACAACTACAGAACCACAATTGATAATACAATAGATAATACATAATACTACTTGAACGTTTCAGCTCACGGGATCATAACAAAGGACGATTAAATACTTTTGTTGTAGTTGTTTGGTTTGTTTGATTTGCACCGACTTCAAAATTTCGGAATAGATATAAAATTTAAAATTATTTTATGCTTTTTAGCGCTTTTTGTGAAGTCGGTTCAACTTTTTTTTTAAATCTCTGGTAATCTCTGGTGGTAGCTCTCCCGTTTCCAATTGATCCCTGCGAAGAGCAGGCCACTCAAACTTTCGAATAACACCTCTCGCTTTTTGTTGCCCAGGCTGATGTGTATAAGCGTTGTCTGCAACACACACTGGGTTAACAATAATAACATTCAACCTTATTATTAGTAAGACAATATTGTTATGTCTCTCTTCCACACATAAGTATAATTCATTTTTAAGCGTTGAATATTTTGTGGTTTTTTAGCATTTCTCATTCCAAATTACATTTAAACATTTAAGTTGTATATATTTTTGTAAGCCATTTATAAAACCCTTTGTTTTGATAACCCACTCGATAGGTTTTAAGGAAAGAAAAATTTTTCAAGACATAATATGCCATTTAATTTCTATAATTTTGATATACCCAGTGCCACTCTCGCAATTAAGACGAACCTAACGACACCTCCAAGCTAAAATACATCAAGCCGTTTAGGCTACAGAGCAGTCGAGTAACAAATACACGTCGAACTTAGAACATCTTTGTTTTTGGGAAGTCAGTTAAACAGATCTAAAAGAAACGATGCTAATTCTAAAACATCTTCTCAAATATGTAATTGATCAGTAGGGCAACAGCAGAATTGTTCATTATGGAAAAATCAAATCCAAATTACTTAATTTAAGAATAAAAGTATATGAGTCTGGGCAAGTTTAATAAATTGGAAATGGACTTCGGAAATTAAATGCTGTGGCACACACCGTGACTTGAAGCTATGGAATCACTTTATTATTTCAGTTGCGTTAGTTGCCTCTAATTTTAAAATACAAACACAACATGACGACTCGCACAATGAACTGTCCTCTTGTTAATCTTAATTAAAAAGTTTAATCTTTAGAATAATTCCAATATAGCAAAGAACGTAATCCTGCCGACGAAAAATAAGGACACGTAAAAATTTGCTAATTCACTTGAAAACCACTTAAGAGTATTAAGCCCTTTTCTCACTCGATAAAATTCACCAAAGACCACTACATTACTGCACGGCAGAAAGCAATACCTACGTGCTCAAAAGCTTCGTAATTAGTTCGATCACTGTTAAGCTGTATCGAACTAAATTCAATTAATAGCTCCAACCTTGGGTGTAAAAACAGCCCTTACAACGGTAAATGAAATAATTGGTAGTCTGCATCTGAACATAGCTGTTCAATAAATAATTCATTTTGTTGAGTCTGTGCCAAAATAGCCGACTGAAAATCACCTAGTCACTGTTACAGTGTTCCCCTGTAGCCAAACATGAAATGCCCTCAGTATCATATCCAAAAGTGTCGTCCACACCGCAACTGTTATTTATGTTGCAAAGCTGAATTGATACATGTGGGCTATCAAGAGTAAGTCGATTCTACAGATCCGTAAATTGAATGATGATTGAATCGAAAGCATACAAAGAGTTGACTGTTGTGTTGATGTTGACCTGAAAAGATGCAGAGGAAGGTAACCTGACGACATTCGGGACGGGTATGTAAAATGCATGGGAAAAAGTATGCGCATACAGTGCCAAAACATATAAAAGCACTCGTAAAAAAGCTCTTCTGATTCTCTTGTTCATTTACGACAGACAAGGAGCAAGGAAGCGGGACGCCAGAAAGACTGGGCTTCTCGGTGCATTGATGTTCTACAGTCTATAGATTATCTACAAACTACGGATATAAAAAAAATGCAAATAGCGTTACAACTGTGTACATACTTCCAATTTAGTGGGCTGGTAGCACGGAGACGGCAAAGTTTATGGCACCAGGCTACCGCATCGTTGATCTGGTTATTGATAGGCGTTCGCTTCCTGGATGATTTAGCGGACGATGAGGTTCTTTTACGAAACACCACTTGCTTTTCAAAAAATAATTATTGTACGCTTTTGACAAATTTGTGCGGACACTTTTTTGCAATTTGACACAACCGCATCTTTCACTTGTATTTCTTCTATTTCTCACGTTAAGAACTTTCTCATTTCTATTAAACTAAGAGGGGATTCCGACACTTATTATCCTATCACTTAAGAACACAAATTCGCGTTAGAAGCGGACAATTTTTCACTTTACACCCGCTGGCTGAAAACTTAGCGATAACAAAAGCAAATTACAAAATAGATAGAAAAGATTTCCTTGTTTTATAGGTGTCTTTTCTTCCGTGATTTTTACTACTAAATTCTGTCAGATTTGTCAGTTTTTACAAGCAAGTTTTGCAGTGAGGTTGGGGAGAATGTGCTAGTTGGAAAAACTTCAAACCAAAAATAGAATTCAGGGAACTTTTCAGGGCAAATAAGATACTGTGAGATTAGAAAATGTTATCGAAAATAACCTGGAATGTAGGGTAAGCGGAATGGGTGAGTTAAATGATTTTAAAAACTATGAAAACTTTAGTTTTCCGTCGAATTCTGACTATAGAACGATGCACTCCTGCGGACTGACACTTCTCGTTTAAATGCGGCAAAGCGTGTTAGGTGGGGAAATCCCATGTTTTTCTGGTAAAAGCTTCAAGCAGTAGCTTATATTGAAGGAGCTTTCTAAGAACTTCATGTCCCCATAAGGGAGTGTAGTGTTGGAAGGACTAATTTCTAACAAAATTATGTTTTGTACCTATAAGCGATTGCCATAGGTTAAATTTCATTTTTAAAACTTAGAATAGAGGAAAATAAGCCGTTGCCTTAAGAATTTCGTCCTTTTTTTATTTATGGACAAATAGAAAGTGCTCCGTTTACCTGATAAGATACTCCTCTACATATATATAAATGAACTAGAAATCTGCTCTGATTGTTAAATTTTTCCAATAGAAGGCGCAGCAGATTTTCAATAAATTTTATTTTAATAAAATCAAAGATTCGACAGAAATGTTTGGTTTCAGCAAGTTTTGTTGTTACACATTCTATAGCAGGCTATTTTTAAACAAGATTATCTATGATTATTCGCCAGTAGCTATCTGCCTTGTTCTTAAATACCATATTATCATATCATATTTTTACTTGTATTTTTGGTCGTGGATTGTATCTGGAATAAATAAATAAATAGAATTAACCTAATCTTGATCGCCTTCCTTAATTCTTCTTCCTTCCGCCTTCTGCCTGTATCTACTATATTTATAGCTCATATTGTAACTTATACTATTTATTTATTCATTATTACTTATTATTATAGTTTGTAGGATTAGTATTATGTTTTAGTTTGTATTTTTGTATTTTTTAATGTTATAGCTTGTATTAAGCTTAAACCCTTCTAACTCAGAATGCGCACTTTTCAGGCGGGAGGCCTAGAATCAGTTCACCTATTCACCAGAATATAACAATATATTGCACCAACATGCAAAAAACATAATAATCAAAACTAGACTATGCACAATATAACAATCAGGAGTGCACAGAGAACAGAGATCGTTTCAGCTAATCGTTAGTAAGGGTTAGGTCAAAAAAAGGGCACATATTCACGGCTCTTAACATGCGATTTATGGGCTCGTGCATACCATAGTTAGACCGAGAGTGAACGACATGTAGTAAAGGCAGTCTCCTAAAGCTATACGGGGTATGTATATAAGAAACCTTACTTGCGAGGGCATGAGAATCTATGTTCGAGTTCAAAAGCTGGTGAATAAAGACCAGGTCAGCAACTCTGCGTCGTACCTCTAAAGAGTGCATATTAAGCAATCATAGGCGATCCTCATAAGGAGGAAGCCTTAATGGATCATTCCACGGGAGGTCTCTTAGTGCGAACCTAACAAGGTTCCGCTGTACCGACTCGATGCGTCTAGAATGAACAGCATAGCAGAGAGACCAAACCTGAGATAAATACTCGAGAATTGGTCTGACCAAAGAAAAAAATAAGTAAATTAAGGTCTGCCGATCAGAAAACTACCTTTACCACTGCTTGACATAACCCAGAACTGAATAACTCCTAGACACAATATAGTTTATGTGCACAGTGAAATCGAGCTTTTTGTCTAACTTCACACCAAGATCAGTAACGGACTGTATGCGACGGATAGTAGTATCCGCAAAGGTATAATCAAAGGCAAACTGACTGAGTTTCCTAGAGAATGACATAAATTCACATTTATCCAGCTTAAGTTGGAGGCCATTTGATCCACACCAAACCTTGAAGGTATTTAAATCATCCTGAATGCAGGAAGAATCATAAATTTTTCTAACGCAAGAGTAAATCTTCATATCGTCTGCATAGTTAATTAAGACTTTTGAGTGTTTAATCAGGGGGACAATGACGTCAATGGCAAGAATGAACAGCAGCGGACCAAAATGGCTTCCCTTAGGTACACCAGAAGAAGCCCTAACGACTCTAGACAAAGTGTTACGAAAAGATACTCGATATGTCCTATCTTTTAAGTACGAGGTGATCCAATCGAGCATTAAAGGAGGGAAACCAAACTTTCTAAGTTTTAGCATAATCACAGATTGAGGAAGTTTATCAAATGCCTTGCTGAAGTCAGTGCAGACGCACAAGTTTTTATGACCTTTTTATAAACATTAATTATAAAGGAACTCTTCCATAGCGTGGGAAATCTACCGGCCTGAGAAGACTTGCTGAAGATGAGTTCCAGTGGAGTGAGTAATTGCGGCAGAGCAGAACCTCACGAGCGCAGGTGGAACACCATCAGGACCAAAGGTAAAGTCCATTTTAAGTTCCCTGATACTATCCATGATAATATCACGAGATATATTGGGCAAAGAAATGGATATGATCAAACCCTTCCAGGGAAGGCGGAAAATTGCGAGAAGAAAAGGCGCTCTCGAAGAACAACGTAAAGTTATCGGCAGTATCGGACGCGCTGCAACTGGAGGAGCCGTTGTACCACATTGTAGATGAATAATTTAAAAGGTACGAGGATCACGTTATTGCGAACACTATCAAGGTATTCCATGTATAACGATGAAGACAACGCCAAAAAGCTGTCATAACAATCGACGAAATCACAGTAAGCTGACGTGTCTCTACAGCATAAGTAGGTTTTCCATAGTCTATTTTTTATTCTTAAGGCACCGAAGTTCTCTAGTATACCACGGTGGTGAGCAGCAAGATGATCTCGACAGCTTGAGTGGTACATATGAGTTAAACAGATCGTAAATCTCTGCATAATCCAATATAGAGATTCTGTTGGGTGTAGTGGTACGAAATTTACCACTACATAGACATAGCTGCAATTTACAATTAATTCTATTCCAATTTCATTGATTTTTAGTAGGTATATAATTCTATATAAAATTTGAATCGTTGCAATTTGTTCTTTTGAAATATAAACATTTATCAACATCATCTCCTATAAGATTTGTCGCCTGATTTTATTATATCACAGGAAACGGAATTGGATCAATTCGTTGAGCCGCACGACCACCATGCCATGGGTCCCGGGTTCGAGACCAGATCTCCCCGTGAGCTTTTATTAAGAAATTAAAATAATCCACTCCGGCTGTTGTCTAGCTCGCAGCAATGCAAAAACAAGACTCAAGCTAACGCATCAAAAGGGTTGTCCTCTAGGATTTGGCCACATCGTATAAAAAAAAAAAGAAGTAAGCAAAGTACGCCTATGTACATATAACGTTTAATTAACTTTTCTTTTCATTGAGATCTGAGAAAAAGTTAATATTAACTTTTAACAATATGACATATGAATATTCCAAAGACAACTTCAGTTGCTTTTCCTTCGAATGTGTTTCTTACTTTTTTTGAGCAAGCGAATCACAAAAAGTTAGTTAGAAAGAATAGAAAGACTTACATATGATTTTGTTACGCTTTTGATTTTCAAAAAGTTCATCAGGAAGCACTTAAACTTCAAAATTTATAGCTCATAATGCACACAATCTAAATAATTTCTTAAGAATAATTCATTCCTATCATTTCATTTATTACTTTTTTTTATACATTTTTTTTATTTTTTTTGCCGCCAAATGAATGTGACTAATGCTCTGTAAACAGACTGCAGAGAAGTTCCTAAGCACCCATATTTACTACATTACAATTTAGGTTGTGTATTAATAATTTATCTGTGTATATTTATTGAAACGCTCATTTAAATTATCACAATGAATTATTGGGCAATTAACGTCACCAAAGATAACTAGTATGGTATTCGTTGATAATTTAAAGCTCACCATATCATGTTTAACAAACGAGCTCATATGTAAAATATCCCAAATAAACAATAATCAGACCAAATAGCTACCTCTTCTGTACAGTCAGTAATTACTGCAAGCAATATAGTTTATTAATCAACTTCTCACAACGAAAATAATTATCTATGGGCTTCCCCAAAATCACAGAACAAGTATATAATGTAATGCTGCAAAGTTATTTATGTGAATCTTGTGCTATTTAAATGTTTATTCACTTCACTCTTCATTTCTGATTATCAAAAAGCACATACTGATTTATTCAAAGTCAGATATTTTCAGTTGAATTACTTACCAAGTAAACTAGTTCCTGTTGCAAACTGCGAAATCAAATGGTTCAATTATTGCACTTAACTAATCTGAGATGAAAACAATTCACAAGATATAAGGTAATCTACAATTTGCGCCACCTCATCAGCTGGAACGCTTTAAAGGTTCTTTCCTTTGAGTTTATACTAGTGCTGAAGGCGCTTTATTGTATCAAACTGTTCTAAACAAATGCGACGCGATGCTTTCACCTTATCAAATTAGCTAAGAAATAGTTACTATTACTACAGCGGACGTCAATAAATTTTAATACGAACTCTGTGCTAATCTAAAAAACAGGGAAAAGCTTTCATATTTCCATTCAAAGCGAGAGATAAGCCCTGTGCATCTCTTTAAGTTTGAATTGTAGACTCAAGCTAAAGTTGATTGGCTTTCCTACAGTTGTTCGAAGCTTCCGTCGACTCATCACATATGTTATGCTTTGGCAATTTTGGAGATAATTATTTTTTTTGAGTTTTTTTACAATTGCAGCAATATATACTTATATGTTGGACTACATAAGATGCTTATCACGCTAAATTAATTATTCAGCTCAATAATAACCGTAAATAAGTGAAGAGAAGAAAGTATTGCAGAAAATTAGTCGACGGAGAAGATTTTGTCTTTTTTTCTGTCGAGACGATTTCTAAATATTGAAAAGTGACACAACTTGAAAAGCCGGTCATTGGCTTTTGGCCTTTTACCTGATGTCTTTCTCGTAAAGTTTTTTACTGTGTTTGATCATTTCGTGGAATATTAGCGTTACATTTTAAGAGATCTCACAATTGTTCCTGCAAGTTCATCTTTATATTAATAATATAAGTTTATTATCAAAAAATGTACGAAAACCAGTTAATTGCAATTTGGGGAAGTCAGTTTATTCTATAGTAGGGATACGAAGAATAGGTTCCTAAAAATGTATCTATAACATTTCATAAACTATTTTAAAATCTTTAGGTTGTTTTAAATAAAACAAAATTATATTTTCTGTTTGAACTAACTTATTATTTTTTTGTGGTATTCTTAATGAAAACGCTACTTAATGGGATTTTTCTTTTCATAATTGAAAAAAATATACCTTTTAATTTTTTTTTTTTTTTGTGAAAAGACCATTTTATTTATTGTACAGTTTCCTTTTGGGCATTTTTATAAAACATATTAAGAATATAAAAAAAAATATTTTTTTTTGCAGTTTTAGTACATTTTGACCACTGCAGAGGGCGTCTTCCAAAAGATACTTTTTAAACGGCTCCACAGTTTTTGGACTTCCTTTAGCAGTAACTTTTAAACATAATAACCTATAGAATGAAGTCTCAAATTTGGCAGATTTTACAAGTGGACTTACCCCACTTTCAACATAAATGGCTCAAATATAAGTAGAATTTTTTTCCTATACGAATTTCTTAAAACGGTTTTAGGACAGTATTTATGTGTTGTTAAGGAACACTTTTATGTAAAAAATATCGAATATTTTGAACTTTTTGAAAATAAAAGTCCCCTTAACATATACTGTATCATTTTTGATGTGCATATAACATTCTTGTTTCGTAATTGTTTTTTTTTACTAATTGTCCAAAGTAGTATCAATTCAAACATTTTTCTAAATGTTAGCCATGTCGCACGTTAGTACCAATTTCTTTTGTCCATATTATTTACAACATATTTTTTGTTTTTCTATTTTTTTACTGTTCATATTTGATGTATATTTAGATTTAGAGTACTATTACCTTCTTTCATTTAGTCCAGATCAGACAACTCGAGAATTTTGTAACATGTCGAACACATTGAGACGTCTCCTTGTAAGATCAAGAGAGCCTACCTCAACTTTGTGATATTAAAGATTTTCTGAAAATGTCTATTTGTTTGCGGTTTATACCCTTTCAAATATTTTGAAACTGTAGATCGCACTCTTTAATTTTAAGCACGTACTTTATCATGTTATAAAACTTGCTGTACGCTCAGGATTTTTCTTTTCCCATTCCTAACGCAAAATAATGTGTCGTTGGTGAGATATTTTCTTTTAAAAACTGTTCGTGAGAAGCTTCCTCATCAACCTTTACAATGTTTTGATAAAAACCTTAAATACTTTTTATCTCTTCCTGGTTACCGTGGTTCCTAATTTTTATCGTTTGAAATTTTATAGATGCCAGTGCTGGAATACATACGGATATTCTATAACTAAACTTTCATGTACCATTCTCAGTACGCTCTTCCTTGTTTTCGCATTCTAAATACAAGTATTTTTTGTATTAATATAACATAGTTGACTAGAATACAAGAACTTGGAAAAAATTGTTTGGCTTATACCGATTTTCATATCTACAGCAACGTCCATTGGATGTAATCGTAGGATCTGCTAATCTCTTTTATATTTAATATACGTATACAGGGTGTTCGGAAAACGTGTAGGAAACGCTATACCAATGGATTCTTTGAAGTGTCCTGATCAAAATTTTCTTCCATACCCCCCTTCAGCATCGCGTCTGAAAATTTTGGTTCCTTCAAAGGAGGTGTGCTCACTCAAATGCTTGTAAGTCCTTTCAAGGACATCACAAGACCAACATTTAAAGCCTTTTTGAAATAGGACACTTTATCCTTATCGAAACATGCCAATGAAATGAAATTTTGATCAGAAGACTGCAAAGAACCCATTGGTACAGCGTTTCCTACACATTTTCCTGTATAATAAAAAATGTAAAGCTTGGAAAGAGCACTTTTTCGAATTAGAGGACTAGGGAGAAAAATTATTCTTTACGAAAACCTTTACTAAACTTAAGTGCTTAATTTGGTCGAAACTGCTTAGATATGAGTCAGACTCAATAAATCTTAATCAATAGGTCTGTTTGTTTCGCTGCATGAACATTGCAGAAGTAGTGTAGTGTGTAATCGATGTAACGTCAAGAGTGTAGGAATCTGCCCTACACTAACGTCAGCGAAACAAACCGTTTAAGTGTAATTTGCTGTCAATTATATTTAACGGAACGTGTTTTCGTTAATACAATTTTTTAATATCACAAATAAAATGGAAAATAGTACATTGCCGACTTTAATACAAGAACTTATGTGTGACTCGTCTGATAATTAATTAAAATCACTTCAATTAAGATCGACTTTGTTTGACAATTGCCTGACAAATGTCAAATATCTGCCTACACCCATTGCACTTCATCCAAAGCAAGTGCAGAAATTTGCACTTTTTTGCAGCGAAACAAACGTTGTGCAGTTGCACTAACTTTACACCGAGAGCGAAACAAACGCCGTTTGACGCAAATTTTGCACACAGTGCAGGCAGTGCAGAAAAAGTGGAGCGAAACAAACAGACCTAATATATATTATAAAAGTAAGTGTACAATGTGCGTGCCGCTAAAACTCAGAAACGGGTCCCGATATAGTCAAGGGAGTTATATAGTGTGGTAGCCTTCTATCCCCCATCCATGAACAAGGTTCACGTTTTTACCTGAAGTGCGAGCTTTTGAAGATATAAGGGCTGGAAGTTTCGCCCTCCAGAAATTTCTGGAACAGTTCTGAACATTCGAGAACATTCTTAAATGTGTGGAATGTTCCAAAATAGTCTGAAACGTTGGGGAACATCCCAGATCATTGTGGAACATTCCAGAACTCTCTCTAATGTTGTGGAACATTGTGGACCAGTGATGTCCAAACCTATGCCCGCGGGCAAGTGAGCTTTCAAGCTTTTAAATTCGTATAGGCACTTGTTTGGCTGTATGCGGTTTCTTGTTTTTGCGTTTTTTAATCGTGAAAGCACACAAAAGTTAAAAAAATCGTCATATTTAAGAGTAGTTTTGTAAGTAATTATCTAATATCTTAAAATTTGCAACATTTTGAAAACATTTTAAGGTTCTAAATTAAACAAACAGTACGATATACATTTAAAGCTTTTAAGCATTCCTCACATTAAGTAGTGTTAGTTTGGCCATCACTGTTGTGGACCATTCGAAGTCTTTTTTGTTTGGGTGGGGCTACCCATTGGTAGTGGTATATAAAGCAAGATCCGTCATGGTTTCGAACGTCAGTTTCTTATCAGTGAAGTGCAGTGAGTGAATAAAAACAAAGAGTGAAGTGTGAGTAATCAAAGTGGTACAGTGACTGAATATAAATCGAAAATAAACTGTGAAAAGGGTACTTAATCTATTTTTTAATAAAAAGTTGATTTGATTTAAATTTTATACAATGCCTAAACGTAAAAGAGGAGGAGATACAAATAGGCGAAGGCACATATCCTACTGACCAGACGGCCGTCCTCATTGAACTCAACAGTGATTTCTGCAACATACCCACTACTGAAAACGAACTCATCGAACAAATTTATCCAAAGATTGTTCACAACTATACAAATCCGGAGTGGCTATTTCAGAGGGAAATTTTAGCAACTCAAAATAATATTGTCGACGATATCAAATTTAAAAGAAAATTCCCGGTGAAGAGAGAATATACAAATCGATCGACACGATGGTAAACGTTGAAGAAAGTGTCAACTTCCCTACAGAATTTTTAAACTCTTTGCAAGTACCAGGAATGCTATTACACTGCCTTCGTCTGAAAATTGGATCTCCGATCATACTGTTCAGAAATCTAAACTCACCAAAACTATATAATGGAACAAGGATGATCGTCAAACAGCTATCGAATAACATCACGATGCCGAACTTATGACTGGAAAGGAAAAGGACACACAGTATTTATCCTTAGAATACCACTGATCTCTATCATTCCTATTTAAAAGACTGCAATTTCCAATCAACTTAGCATATAATTTTACAATTAACAAAGCGCAAGGACAAACTTTAAAATATTGCAGCATCAACCCCACAGACTCCTGCTTAGCTTGCTCTCAAGTAGGAAATTCGAAAAATTTGTACATATATACCCCGGATAATAAAATGAAAAGTGTTTATAAACAAGTGTTGTAAATAGTTAGAATATGTTTTCAATAAAAAATCTTTACCTCTTTATATTTTAAAAATTATCCTTTTATTCCAACTACCACACAATCTCATATCAACTCCCTGAGCGAAGCCGGGTACTCCAGCTTGTAAGGAAAGAATTCCCACAAGACGGAAATTTAACATGTTGCATTTTCATGACATGTGGGAGTTTATACTTTGGAAGATTCTATCTTTATTAATTTTACTATAATTTTGATGCAGATTTAATAGAAGTAAGTATGTACTTGAAGCATTATTTTCTTATTCGTTTGGCATGAACCATTAAGCTCGCATGCCCTGTCACGAGGCCTACATAAACTTTTAGTTGGGCCTTATCGTAATTATCTTGATTTAGATGCATTGAGAGTTCCCCACAATGCCATTGCATGTTTTGCTGTTCCCTCCCAATTTTCCTTATGCCTCCTTGTCACCCATTCCAGGATATTCTTTTCAGGGTTAGGGATACGAAAGTTGAGTTTTATTGGAGGTTTCCGCCCTTCTGCGCTAATTCATTTGCTCTTGTATTTTCTTGGATTCCGCAATGCCCAGGCACATATAAGGATAAATTCACTTTGGTTTTCTAATTCTTCTGTGGCCCGCTTACAATCGTCTAACATTTTGGCTTTCACCGTGGCGTTTGTGATGTTATTTATATTTAAATTTCAAACATACATCTTTCTCTAATTTCTGAACCAAATAAATTTCTAATGTCAATAATAAATTCTACGAAACTACTTTCGACCCAGACAGCGCCACTATAACATTACCCGCAGCAACAATGATTTTTTAGACCAATAGAAAGTCTACCATGAGCAGAAGTAACTAATGAACTTCTGGGTTTCAAAACTATATTATAGTAAAATCAGATTGAAGAGAACGAGAAGAGTCTTACTTGTTTATGTTTACTTCACAAATTCTCATGAAGCATGGTATTCAAAGTTCTGAGTAAGGATTCCACTTGATTTGTCACTTGCTGAAAATGAAATTAAAATAATCCTTTTGCTATATGATCGGCACACTATTAAACTTGGAAATTCTAATTTTAAGGATATGCATCAAATAAACTCTCGACATTTGGGAAATAATCGTGACATAGCAGATAGTAAACAAATATTGGCCTCTCTAGGGAAGAGAATAGAACTAGCAAGAGCGCTTCGCTAAATTGAATGCGCTTACACCTTTGACATTTCCAAACACAAACGTCAAAAATCGCTGCTTGAGGTGGTGACAGTACCAGCACAAAACTTCGAATAGTTTATTTATTTACTTAAAACAAGTTTGGAGGCGCGTTGTCTACATTATACATAATAATAGTTATACTATAAAATTGTTATAACAAAGGAATGACCAGTTCAGGATTTGCTCCCATAAACTTTAATGCGGACAAGTATCCATTTTGCTTGGTTTGGACCCCAATTCCTGTGTTAACATGGTTTTTTCCATTCATCGGGCATATGGGAGTAGCGCTCTCCAATGGAGTAATTCGAGATTTTGCTGGTCCATACTACGTGTCGGAAGATAACATGGCATTTGGTCGTCCAACAAGATATTTGATACTAGATCCGTATAAAGTTGAAGGTGGACCAACAGAATGGGACGAAGGGGTTTCCAAAGCATCGGTTGTGTATGGTACAAGGATGCATAATCTGTTTTGCGATAATTGCCATTCTCATGTTGCGATGGCTTTGAATACCATGAAATACAAGAACAAAACAAGCTACAACATGGTGATTTTAGCGTTCTGGATGTTTTTCTGCGGTCATTACGTAGGGTTTTGTGGGTTTCTGAAAACTTGGTTACCATTTCTAATTGTTATTACAACTTGTACCTTGTTAGCTATATTCGTTTAAATAAGTTATTTTTCACAAATTAATGTCTCAGGATAAGATTAATTTGCACTTGAATGTTTGATCTTTGTTTTATGTAATTGTTGTTAAACCCAATCGATTTTTTTATTTATATCAATTAAATAATTAATACGAAAGTCTCTTGTGTTTTACTGGAATAACTAAGTTCGAATTCCGGTCTACTTTCTCACCGGAACCACCCGAATTATACATTGAAACGTATGCAGGACACAAAGTATAATAAAATACTCCAATATGGCATTATTATATATTATGTGAATTATAACAGTATCTCATATCTCCCTAATTCCCGTGATGGCTTGTGGAGCATGAGGCGGGAGGAATTCATCCGATTCGAGACGATTGCTAGTGGACCAACACTTTAAAGAGGATTCCAATCCACTGGATATCTTCTTTGCAACCTCCATGGTTATTTAATTGCAATATGGTCAGTAGAAAACAACCATAGGTCGCCGCCGGTTAGATTTGAACCCGGGACCCCCGCATTGGTAGTCCACCGACGACTAGTATCCGAACAGTATAATAATCTACAAAGAAACTGAAAACACGTAACCAATTCTGCTGCAATGCATCTTACATCCAAATAAAAGAAAGTTTTAAATTAAACAGCGTAACTTTAATTTATAACTTCCATAGGTACAAAATATATGGGTGAGAAAAAACAAAGATTAATCATCGAGTGCAGCAGTTACTTCATCGGCAATTTCAAGGAGCTTTTTCCACTGTGTAACGGAGAGGGAGATTCCCTTTCTTCCAGGCAGATTTTCACCGTTTTTCTCATAGAATTCTCGAATATCAACCATTTTGCGGCCTCTGAATTCGTTGATATTAACAAACCTAAGTTTCTCGAGGTTCCAGCTGTTTTCCTGTTTATCTTCGCCGCTCTTTGGTTTTGACGACGCCGACTTTGAAGAGTCGTTTTTTGATTTCTTTGACGGCGTTGGATTTCTCTAAAACAACATATTGAAAAATAATCTAAATTGTTGTTTATACATACACACAAGTATATACTTACGTCTTCAGGTCCAGAATCACTTTCAGAACTGGATTCATCCTTCTTAGCCTTGGGCATATTGGTTTGCAGGAATTACTTTTAGGGAAATATACTGCTGTGGTAATTTAAACACGAACTTAATGTACCAGCTTACCGGTAATGCTTACAACGTTTTGATAAAAGGCCTTGCCTGAGGGCGATGTGATGTTGGATCAAAGATTAAAGTTTTTTAAATGCCGGTGACAAGTCAAGAGCGCGATTTTCAACCTCAAACACTTTTCTTCTGTTGGCGACAGTGAAATCAATTTTGTTTCATGTACAACTGTTCCACTCGAATTTGGCGGGAACAATTGTTTGCAACTTTCTGCTGGATTCTTTATATATTCAAGATAACAAGGTTTACTGTTGTTAAATAGGAGATTATAAACAATTTTAAGAATAATAAGCATTTATAATATATAAATTTAAGGTTCGCAATATGAAAAATGTTAGCTACAGCGCGAACATGTAGATGGCAACCATAAAATTGTTAGCAAAAGTTATTGAATAGATGGCGCAAATGTAAAGTGGAAAAAAATTCTATTGAACCAAGATTCCCGACAAGAAAATATTTAATTTTGAAAATGCTAGTCTACGAGGAAGAAACTAAAGTTTCTTCCTAGTTAATATTGTTTTTATTTAAATTTTCATTTGAGCCGGAACCAATAACTGAACAAGAAGAAGTGCGATCCTCAAAAAATACAAAATTTCAAGTGCTGCAAACTAGCATATATAACTAATTTTCCATAATCTTAAGGCTGCCAATAATTATGAAGAAGCCTTTCTGAAACATGGAGTAAAAATATTTCGGGTGTCAAGCAAGGAAACTGCAATTATTTCGCTTTCAACAGCACTACGGGATACAGTCCATACAGCTGTAGTTGATCTTGATTCGAAGATACTTGAATATTTATATTTAACACATTCTACCTTAAACTGGAAACAAGCTCTAAATGTATTCTCAAAATGCACCGCGTTATAAATTGGCTGAAATAACCTGTATGAAGAGTGGAATGAAATTCATTTTTAGTATGGTGAGTTTTAGAAGAGTGTCTACTATTTAACGTATTCGAGACTACAGTTTCTAAAAAGCCGAAGCCCAGCAGCTCGTTTAATATTTGTCATTGTTATACTCACGGTGTGTACGTTGTCTCGCATAGGTTAAATTAAAACAGTTCCATACCATTAGGTTTTTGCAAGAATGTAAAATATTTAATGTTTACTAACTCTGCTTATGGACATAGTCTAATTCCTTCCTTGTATTTTTTAGGACGCTTCTTGTGGCAATTGAGCGAGCCCAAATATTTCTGGAACTAATAGAAGACAACACGCAGCACTACCAAAAATACCTGCTTAGGGTATATGCCATCTGTCTCAACAAATTTTGTTAAGGACGCTAGTTTAAGTAAACCTAGAATAGTAGTTTATCCTGTTAACATAATTTGTATTGTATCGAATTGCTCGTATGCTTTAAATTAGTTTTTAAATTGCAAAACAAATTGGTTTTATACAAAACTATGTCATTTAAATTTAACGAAATTCTCTGTTTAAGTAAGTATTCGACCTAACCGAATATTTATTAAATTTAAGTTAGAAAGAACTATAATTAGAATATAGTTAGGCTCTTTTATATAGTTCCAAAAAGCTTTATTAAAAAATATTTAAAAATTGAGATTCTTTCAATTTGATCCTACTTCCAAATTCCCATTCATCGTTAACATTAAGAATTCTAAATGGGTTAAGGTTTTATTCTATGGTCTAGGAGTCTTCTCTGAGTTGAATAATAAAAACATCCTTTTGGAAAAGGATATGTTTAAAGAAAAGTAGTGCTCACAACACTTTTGCCTCTATATATAAAAAAAAATTTCGTCCTTTTTCGTTGATTTCAGGACTTTATCCTTGTTCAAATTAGGATCTGACTTCAGATCCTGGTAGAGAAATCATTTTAGAGTAGACTTCAAGAAAAATCCGGTCGAAAAAGTCCTTAAAACAAGGAAAATAAGCCAAAAAACGATTTTTAACCGAAAAATTTGCTTGCTGTCGATTATGGTCGCCTGGTATTTGGGCCGATTTTTCTTGGTTTTACACCAGGCCATCAGAACCGACAGCAAGCAAATTTTTCGGTTAAATATTGTTTTTTAGCTTAATTTCCTTGTTTTAGGGACTTTTTTGGCCGGATTTTTTTCGGGATCTATTCTAGGATGTTTTTTCCACCAGGATATGAAGTCAAATCCATTTTTGGCCAAGGATAACGTCCTGAGATAAAGAGAAAAGGGTGAAAACTGAGCTAAGAAATGAACAACTTGAGGGTAAAAATTTACTTACCGGCAGTTAACGTGTTCTGGGAATTCAAATATTCTAAAAACACAACATCCGGCAGATTTCTAGATCGGTACTACCACGAGGGGAAGGATTGACCGGAAGTGACGCTCTGGAAGGAGGGACTTCCAGTCGAGGTTATAACTGGAAGTGGACTGGCTGGAAGTCCATCCTTCCAGTTAATGCACCAAACTGGAAGTGCATCCTTCCAGTGTGTGACTTCCAGACGGATCTTCCCCTCTTGTAAGTACCGATCCACAAATCCGCCGGATGTTGTGTTTTTAGAATATTTGAATTAACAGAGACGTTAACTGCCGACAAGTAAATTTTTACCTTCAATTTGAGCATTTCTTGGCTTAGTTTTCATCCTTTTCTCATTATTTCAGGACGTTATCCTTTGCCGAATAAGGATTTGACTTTATATCCTGGTAGAGAAAACAGCCTAGAATAGATCCCGAAAAGAATCCGGTCAAAAAAGTCCCTAAAACAAGGAAATTAAGCTAAAAAACGACATTTAACCGAAAAATTTGCTTGCTGTCGGTTCTGATGGCCTGGTGTAAAACCAAGAAAAATCGGCCCAAATACCAGGCCACCAGAAACAACAGCAAGCAAATTTTTCGTTTGAAAATCATTTTTTGGCTTATTTTCCTTGTTTTAAGGACTTTTTCGGCCGGAGTTTTTTTGGAATCTACTCTACAATGATTTCTCTACCAGGATATGAAGTCAGCTCCTAATTTGGACAAGGATAAAGCTCTGAAATCAACGAAAAAGGACGAAAATTTGTTCAGATATGCAGACGAAAAGCTTTAAACTCTTGTTTTCCCAGAAAATGATTGTTTTGGAAAATTATTTTTTGTCATCATATTCAGGAAGGACTACTACACCAGGAGAAGCGACCTATTATGTATTTTGCAATGTTCCTAGATAATAATTTAAGGATAAACGAAATGGTGATTGGGGACATTAGGAATGGGACAGAAGCTGGGTCAAATATTCAAAGAATTTTCATTTTTTATATTATTTAATAAACATTTTTTAGGAATATATAAAAAGGACATTATTTTAATTAACTTATGTTAACATAATTCATATAAATTAAATTCCGTCAATATAGACATATTGGTTGTTCTGAAAAAGTTCTTTTTACAGACAATTTTTATTAGACCAACAACATACTAGCTTAATCTAATTCAACTATCTCTACAAATCTATTATAAACTAGGTCTATATTAAAATTCTATCTTAATTTGTTAATGCGCGGCTATGCTGCACTCTTTCCCCTTTCTATCAGCAATAATTCCTTGTCAGCATTTTTAAACGCTTCCCAGCAGTCCATAAAATAACACAGGATTTATCCGTTAAACATTAGGGATCCACCTGAAAGATAAAAATGGCATTAGTTCGTTTTAAGCAATTAATTTGAACAGTAGATGTGTTTTATAAAAGTTCCATAATTATACAGAATTTAGTTTAGTGTAAATTTAACAAAATGTCTATCACCGAACAGAACTAGTGTAAATTTAGCAATTATTTAATCAAAATATGAGGCAAGTGATTGAGGCCACATGAGAAGAAATATTTTTCTTGAAATCGAATTCTTCCCATGTTTTTAGGTCTCAGCTTATTGAGGAATAAAATGGGTAAAATTTAGCCCAAGCCTGGTCACAATCCTGCTTATGGAAGCCAAGTAAATTTCTTTATTTCAATATTTCCGAATGTGTAAAAGGCAAGAAACCGAAAGCATTGCAGAAGTTAATTTTATCCTTCACCAAGCTATAGCGTTTGATTAAATACTTAAACCTAGTTGACTAAAAAAGCGTTTTCTGAGGGTTAAAGCCGCTCTCTCGTAGTTTTCTACGACTTAAAATCAGTAAAAGTCGTAGGAGACAAAACGGACGATTAGAATTTGAAACGAGTGAAGTTTATTTGACTTCTACAACTAGGCTTCGGACTAGCCAATAATAGTCATCGAACGGGCATAGCACAGCAATATTTATATTGCAGAGTAGGCGAGGCTCAGCCAAAACATTAATGATATAACTCACCATCTTAAAAACAAGGTGAACTTCACTCGCCATCTTTTCTTCTGATAGATGATTCATCTATGCTCGAACGCTCGACAGACGACAACATTTTTTGAAGAAATCCACTGTGCAGTTTGGCTTATTTCCACTTCCGAAGATAATTTTTCATCTTTCCCAAATCCATTGGTTTTCAACCAAACCTCATGTCACCTGAAATATATAAATAGTTATATTTTAATCCGTAAAAAACAAAACCAAATGTTAAATGCATTAGGCCAGCAAAAATCCTCTACGTAATATATAAAAGCAAAACTTTTCAATCATTTTATTCGCAAAGTGCTGTAAGAGTTGTAGAAGTAAACACAATATTTAAGGTTATGTATATACCTTGATTTTACTTAAAACTTTTTCGTTATTATCTCTACCACTCATCATTGAAGAGTAGAATAACTCATTTTGGTGATCATGATTGTCTTCTGAATGCATTATTTGTTAAAACACCTTCGAAAAATATGTTCAATAACAATCGCCGACAAATTCCCTGTACATCTTCCTCTTCCCCAATTGTTGGTTTCGGCACAAATTGATGATAGATGAAAGCTTAAATTTTAACTGAGTCAAAACAACAAAGAACAAAAGTAGCTATTTAACGGCTGCATAAAAAATGCAACGAGTTCTTATATGCATTCTGTATCCAGCATACTAAAAAGGAAAAAGTTTTATGTGCGAACAAGAAAATAGGGAATCACTCAGCACTCCACCAAGCGGAAAGGTCTAACTTTTAATTTATACGCAGCCCACTGGCGGGAAAATTACCAATCACACCAGAAATTTTCCTGAAAGTTCGGCATGTTATCAAAAATTAATGATCTGAAAATAGACAAATTGATTACGAATAATAATAAGCTCTTTACAATGGCAACAGTATATTCTCGAAATTTTAGATTTTATTCAACTTGTATTTTAAAAATACCACAAATATGTAAAGTACTCCAATAAAAATGTTCATTCATAATGAGCCTATGACTTTCTTTCTCCGAACAAGTCCCGAATATTCGTTATTTAATCGTTTTGACTCCCTCAAACATCTCCTAATTCCATTCAGTTATTATTTTATAATAGGCTCATATCGCACTTATTACATATAATTAAATGTGAAACTGATTTTTCGAATGAATAAAAGCGCCAGCTGGGGGGTGAAATTCTTCAGGGAGGGGGTTAGAATGTGGTTGAATCTGCATCCATAGCATGTTTTACTTACATTTAAATATCGCTCTGTTTGTTTCTCTTATAAAATGAAAATTGTTACAGGATCTCTACAAACGAAAGCAAAACATCTTCAAAAATTCCTAATACTAATTCAATAAAAATTATAACGAACACTGTAGCATAACTACTTTATAAAAAATTTAGAAATAACTACATGTCTTCAAGTACGGGCATTCCGTGTGGGTAAGTTCTATGCGGGGTAGCGGCGCAGGGGAGCACTAATATCTGCTCTCGGTCCGTCCACCATATCCGCATGACTGGTCCCAGGATCTGATCTCCACGATTACGACCTGGGGCAGAATAAGACCAACATTTCATTTGCGATGAAATTCCGATCAGGTTGAACCCTGAGCTAGTACATTCGATGTTCAGTAATGCTCGAGGTGTAACGGCCAATAAAACTCACAGTTCTTGGAGACATCATTGATGCTTCTGGGAACAAACTGATACACTCCCACGCCACACAATTAAACGAATTGGTGGATACAGCAAGAGAGCGTTTTAGTCGTCTCTCTACAAGGGAACGTAGCACTGAGATGATAAACGCTTTCGTAATGAATCGACCGCCGCACACGACATTCAGTACACTCACTTCACGTGGGCTGCGCGAGCTCTTCGTAGGAGTAAATCCTACGGATAACTTTAGGAGTAATGGGGACTATAACTAGCAGAGTCATCTATAGTTATCCGTCCAATTATAGAGACACTGATGTGGCATTCAAACTGCTCTATCACAGCCTCGTGCATCCAAACCAGCTGTCACATATCGATCGACCAATTCAAAAAGCCTGCACGGTTTGTGGTGGTACAGGAACCCTGTTCCACAGATACTTCACATGCCTGACCTTGTACGACATTAATAATCTTGTTCGCGATATGTGCCAGCTTATCTGCCCGTCATTCGACATAACAAAAACTTCGTTTTTAATGGGGCCAAGGACATGTAACCAGTTGAATTGCTTTATAAGCTGTAGCCTCACATTTGCTAAGTCAACAATTCATCTGTATTGCATGCAGATTGAGCCTGGGCAACAGCCCACTAACCCACAGTTTCTCAATCGAACCACTTCATTGCCACATTGAGGAGGCGATTACGTCTAGTGTTCCTGGCAACGTTAATGACTCTGCAGACTGGTCCCGCGGGACTCTAATCGGTTCGAAATTTTTTGCGTTCGTTTAGAACATGTTTGGATGAGTGTCCCGGAGGACTAGAAAAGCGGCTCTACGGAGAGGAAATTTGTTTGGGAGTAGTGGTTCCCGAAGAATGAACTTCTTCCGGTGTTGCATCTACCCTCTGGGAACACTCAGACAATCATGTTCTAGTTAAATTTTTTTTCGGTTTCGGTTAATTTTGTTCGGCCGGTTAGGTTTAGCGCTAGGATTAGTTTCGAAGTTTTTTCAAGATGTTTGGGAAATTTTCTTAGAGATTGGAGGCATTTCAAAATTTCTTGTATTTTTTTACAGGTTGTTTACTATTTTTTGCCTTCAAGTTCTAGAGTCGTTTTTACGAAACATTTTTAGACTAACGTACCGTGAAATTTCTTATGTTCTTTTTGATCACATTGTTTCTTTTTTATATACGATGTGGCCAAATCCTAGGGGACAACCCTTTGATGCGTTAGCAAGGTTTTGGCTGGACGGGAATTAGGGTAAGGGAGGTGAGGAAACTTGAGTCTTGTTTTTGCATTGCTGCGAGCTAGACAACAGCCCAGAGACGGAGTGGATTTTTTTTTTATTTCTTTAATAAAAGCTCACGAGGTCATCTGGTCTCGAACCCGGGACCCATGGCATGTTGGTCTTGCCGCTCAACGTATTGATCCAACTCCGTCTCCTGTTACTGTTGTGTCTTTATTTTTTGATTATTGTACATTTTTTAGAGTAGCTAAATTTTTGTAGGATTTTTACTTTATAACGATTGTGCCAAATAAAGCGTCATTAAACATAAAAAAAGTATTAAATATTATTCAATTATAATTTTTTAATCAGAATGCCAAAGCTCAAGGAAGTGCCCAATGATGCTAAATCACCGCTTAGGCAGGAAAGGAATAAAGGATAAGGGAAATGGGTTAATAGGAACGCCGATGTACAGTTGGTAAATTATTCAATATGATTGTTGTTCTGCTTAGGAAAGGTTCCCGAAATTTGACAAAATTTATCCTTAAGAGTATACGGATGGGAACAACTTCAAGCTATTCTATCGCACTTGCTAATGTGCCTACAAAGAATTAGGCTAGCAATTTCGTTAAAACAATGGCCGTAAAAATAGCTATAGAAGTCGCCAATAAGTTTAATAGTCTTTCTTTACACTTTATCTAACTCGGACAAAGCGGTATGCCAGCCCTCTGACCAATTATGGAAATTATATTCCAGTCTAGGTCTGATGTGGAACTTGTAGATCAGCGCCAACTCAGAAGAAGTATTTCTTACATTTCTGGAGAAAACCCAAGCCAAACGACTGCAAAGATGTGAATTCTATTTTAAAAATAATCCCGATTAATTTTTTAATATCATATATACGATAATACTTTATTATTCAGAAAAAAATATTTCTTATAATGGGAATTTTAACTTTAAAAAGTCGTAATGCAATGACTGAAATGACATTCGGTTCGGAAGAACTTACATACTTAACTTTGTAACGAAGCATTCCTTGTACATTGACTGAAAGGACGAACTTCCAGAATAAATCATAAAAATTCGACATTTAATTATTATATTATGTTATGTGTTATTATTTGAAACACCTAACTGCAAAGAATCTTGTATATGTATTATATAAGCAGACTTCGCTGGAGGTTGCAATTAAAGCTTGTTTTATAAACAGTCTCTGGTCAAATTAATAGACGCACCTACAATTTTAACCAAAAAACGTATTCAGATCTTCCTACGTCGCTCTGTTTGCTGTTTGGTATGCCATAAGACCTCTATTTTAATTACTATATCTCTTAACTATTTAATATCACCGACAATTTTGCTGCCTGACTCGGACTCCCTTGTATAAGATATAAAACAAGTGGGGGTACCTGTCGAACTGGTATTTCCTTGCTGTTATAATTTCGAAGTATTCTTTATTATTTTGGAAGACATTAAAGTTTTTTATTGAAGTAAAAAAAAATTTATATAATGGGTAAAGCCAGTGATCTAACGAAAAAAAAAATCCACAAAGTGAAGGCGTTGATCAATGTGAAAATCTTTTCAAATCGAGAAATTTCCAGAAGATTAGATATTTCTGTGGCTTCTGTAAGGAGAATTAAGAAGAAAATAGAAAATAATGAAGATTTGGATACTCAAAGGAAAAGTAAGTGTGGCCGTAAATCAATATTTTCACTACGGGCTGAACGACTCCTTAAGAAAATAAACGTGGAAAATCGTTTTGCTTCCACGAGGGCAATTAAAACTGAATTAAATCAGAGAAATGTAAGAACCACTGAATGAACTGTTCGCTGTAAGCTTCAGCTGAGTATAAAAGCTTGTAGACCCGCTCGTAAGCCCAAATTGACTCCTGTGATGAAATCAAAATGCTTACAATGGTCAAGGAAGCATCAGAACAAGGATTTAAATATTTAGAAATCGGTAAATATACCTTATGTTTATAGTTTTATACGTTATTGACTACGCCTGTTCGTAAATCAATTAAAATTACGAAAATTTTCATAGATATGTCTATTATTCTTAAATTCTTGCTAATAATACGTGAGAAGGCGTCCTAGTGAGAGGTTTCATCCAGAGTGCGTGATACCGACTATGAAGAACTCTACGAAAGTGATGATTTGGTCAGTCATCTCTGCAAAAGGAGCTGGACGTTTGTATGTACATTTTCAACGGTATAATAAAACAAGACCAATACAAGATTGCTTCCTCAGTTGAGAGAGTGGTTTCCAAGTGGAGAAGATTTTGTTTTCATGCAGGATGATGCTCCTTGTCACACGGCAAAGTCTGTCAAAGTTTTTCTCCGTGAAGCAAATGTGCCCCTATTAGATTGGCCAGGCAATTCTCCGAACATGAATCCGATTGAGAATGTGTGGGCACTTATCAAGAGAGAATTAGCGCAAGAGGTCATTACCTCAAAAACCCGTCGGATAGAAAGGATAATAGATGTGTGGAACCATTGTCCGGACTTGCAGCACACAGTGCAGTCGTGCATAAACAGCATGCCTAGGAGAAAACAGGCGCTAATTGTTGCCAAAGGAGGAACCACAAAATATTAAAATCAAAAAAATCTGCGAAATTTTTTCCGTTGGTCTTATTACATTTCTTTTTCAGTACATGCCAGAAATATTTTATCGCAATTATTTATGTGTTTTAATTACCTAATAGACTGTAAAATGGAAAAATAATTTTAGTAGTATGTCTAGAAAAGTTTAAATTTGGCTCTGTAACTAAAAAAATTTAAGATATTTCTAGGTGCGTCTAATAATTTCGATAGGGGCTGATTATAAACTAAAATTGATTCTTCTAAACTAGTCATCAGGGTTAGTGCTGATTATACATATGTACCTACCACTGATGATATTATACTAGAAAATTGTCCGATCGCTCTGTAGACTCTGTAATTTTCATGCTCGCTGCAAATTTCTAGTCATCTTCCGCCGATCAGCAATGTTAAGTAGTCATACCGGTTCGTGGACAATATTTTGGATCATATCGCCTCTCGCGAAAACAACATCTGAAAATAGAAAAAAAGGTCAATTTCAGGTTTAAAATTTAGTGTCAGGAAAAATGCAATGTAGGAAAACGGAATCCCATTAGTTTATATTAAACGTACCATAGATCTTGTTTAAGTCTTTTTTCCTTGATGTCTTGTCAAGTGATCCTTGTTTGAGTGGCAAGTGATCCTTGTGTTCGTGGTAAAGCGAGCGCTATGCACCCCGGTAATATAATCCATACTTATTTAAAATCCTTAGACAAACAATTAACAGGTCGAAAAAATGCCGATAGCATAGCCAAAATCATTTCTAGCTGCGTAAAATTGAAATGTTTTCCAGTGTAACCACGTTCGATTTCGGCATAAAACGTTTTCCCGTCAAAAAGATGCATCTAAAGAAGGAAATATTTTTGCACCTAAGGTTTCTTAGCTTTTCGCAATGCTCTAGTATTGCAAGTTTTTCACTGAATTCCCTAAAGGAGGGTAAGGAGAGGATCTATTGTGAGGCGCACATTTTAGGAAAAATTAAACAGCACATCGAAAATTTTAAATAATTTTTTAAATATTTTTTGTAATATTCCAAAACAAATAGCGTCCTGAAGCGTTTACAGTCAATTTGTGTATATATTTTGTATGAATTTATATTACAAATAAATGTCCTCTCTCTGTTATAAAAAGAACTACATATTTTTATAAAACATCGCTTTGTTCAAAAGGGAAATAATTACATTAAATATAAATAATTTTGCAATATTTATAAAAGAAAGGGCAAAGGTCACATTTATAACCAGAAAACAGTCAAAGTACTTCACCTATGTTCCTGTATCTCCTTGTTTTCTTCACTTTAAACATTTAGTTTTTAAATTTTACGTTTTTATAAATTTTACTTTCTACTTATTCTTACGTAAAAAAGATAAAACAAATAATTACAATAATTTATTTATTTAAATAATAATTAATAATTTTACATGCGACTACCCAGTTTAGCTGTGATGACAATGTAACGATGACATAAAAGAGTTTCACTTGCTTTTCTTACTTTTCACTTATGTTTACGTTATTGTTGCGGTATTTGGTCTTGCTTCGTTCGTTTGCTTAAGAAGGATCCGTTATCATTGCGTTTATGTCTTAGACAACACTTTAATTTTTGATTTAATCAATAATTGCATATCCACAACTCCAGTCTCAGTAGACGACTTTATCAGAGGGGAATGTTATGAATACAGATTAACTCCTGAGAGAAAAATGAAAGGATGTTGCAATCTTTTGACTTTAAGAATCTTTTGTTACCTCGCAAGGAAAGATTTTCTTAAAAAATTTATTAATAGATGATTCTTTTGGGACTGTAAATTGTGTGTGGCATTCCTCTTACACTAATGCGCCAATAATAGATATGAGAGCATATTTTGCATTCTTATAAATATTTGATTTCTGTAAATCTTGTTTGCGTGCTGCCTATAGCTTTTCAAAGGTGTTTAACTTTTGCAATCGTGCTTATAAAGGATATTTTTAGGTAAATAGAAAACCATAAAGAAAGGAAAATTCTAAATTCTAAAATTCCTCGCGGCTCGGTATGTGCCATCGGTATGAGGTCTTACGGCAGTTTCGAGTCAAAGAAGCCGTTTAACTTAAATGCAAACTTGTTTGGACACAACAATTTCTACTATAGCTATTCCGATAATTTGGTATTAAAAAGCCATCAGTTTGACCAAGGTCTTAGTTGAAATCATTCTGATTACACCATGTGGGTCTCAAGGTTATAATTTACTTCACAATAACTCGAATTTTAGGTAGAAATCAGTTAGGCACAGTAAGAGGAATGGACGGTATATTGTAGGAAGGGCTCCAGTAAGATTTTTCAATTTAAAAATAAATTATATTTAGTATCAGAAGGAGCTTCAATATGTCTTAAAACCGTAACTTGTAATTTCCAGCTGAGACTCTTAAATGGAAAATAATTCGACTACTATTGCAGTTATGGTAAATAACGTGGCCTGGAACTAGTGTTAAATTGACCTACTTTATATAGAATTTCATGTAAACAAGAAACGACACAGTCACATAAATATTCTTTCTAAAATCTGTCATTTTTAAAATCCTCTAATCTTACACTTCATAGATTTCTTGTATAAAGTAAAAAATTCAAAATAATTACAGAATTAGAAAAACCTAACCCCAATTAGAATAAACTAAATAACTGTCTGAATACTGATAATAGTTTTGGCAGCTTTTTTACGGCTCTACAAGTACATCTTCGTTTGTATTCAAATATAACTAATGCCTTGTAAAAACATTAACAAACAAAAGAAAACAAAACAGTTCGACAGTTAATTCACTTAATATTTTCAGGGTATTCAAATTTCAATTGGAATCTGTTTGCACATCTATCTAGGAAGTATCAAACGCCACAATCTACAACTGAATACCCTTACAACCCTACCAATGCATCATCCGAATTTGATCTAAAATTCTTTGCTTGAAAAAAGCGCCCAACATGCCGAAAACAGTTGAAATTGCAGCAATACCCATCATCGCTTGCATAATACAATGAACTCCTGACAAATCCTCATTGAGATGCCGGTACCGGTGTCGTTGTCGATGGTGCCGCCTCGACGATTCATGATCTCGATAGTGTTGTTGTCTTTCAAATTCTTCGTCAAAATGTGGAATAATCGCTAAATTGACAACTTCAGTCTTGGAAAGTATTTCGGATGTTGATAGTGTGGGATTGGTTGATTCACTTACTTTTGGCGGGCTATTTGCATCTAGCTGATTGTATCTGTCAATGCGATCATCATATTCAGTAACGTCTAAACCGAAATCATAATCGTAGTTAGACGATTTTTGAAATTTCTTTAAGTCTATCGTTGTTGGCTTGTCGAATTCAGGCGCGGATACAGTGGTGGGGCTGTCCTTAATGCGGAATTGTTTAAATTGATTCTTTTTTATTCCTAGGACTTCCGAAAGAGGTCGATTAATGATTGGCAATATAGAGTTTTCTGGGTCACCTTCAACGTTGCCTCGGCCAGGACCTGTCGTTGAAGTCATTTCTTCGCTTTGTACCTTGGGTCTAAACACTTCCTCAGTTGTACTCGATCCAGCATTGTCTTTATAGTCGTCATCGTCTCTATCGTTAATTGTTTTGGCATTATTTACAGCACTTGTTTTATTGTCATAATCAAAAGTGTGAGTTAAGTTTAAAATTGGTTCGTATTTTGTATTCTCCGATGCGCCTCTATAGAGAAGGGCTACTTTGCCATCCGCTGTAAGAACAGGGGTAATTTTTTGCTGTGGCCATTTCTCACCCGGGAAACTATTTTCTGGATCTTTGGATTTCTTCTCAGTTGCTGTATCTGTTTGTTGGTATACAATTCCCACTTTCCCGTGAGGTGTTGAAATGATCTTTATAGCATCGTTTGTATTCTTCCGGAAATATTTGCTATTCGACTTACGTTTAGACGCAAAAAAGTCATCATCATCATCTTCATCGTCACTTGCATCAAAATTTCCACTGCCTTCTCGACGTAACGAACCGTCACCATCTTCATCGTCATCGGGAACTTTTTGTTGTTTTTGGTGCTTTCTTCTATATTTTTCTATAAAATCTAGTCTTAACCTATTTTTATTATATAAATTACTCCTAGGTTTACTGTAGGCATACTTATAGCCCCCACTACCTTCTTCGTTCATAAAATCCCTGTCTACTTCTTCTTCATCATCACTTTCAGCTTTAAGCTTCTCTGTAGTATCGTCATCATTCTCATCAGCATCGTCTTCATAGTCATCATCATAGTCTTCGTCATCATCAAAAAAGTCAGCGCTAGGACTGAGCATCATTCTCTCACCGCCATCATCGTCGGCATAGTTCTCGGTAACACTGCCCTCCGTACTATCTTCATCGTTTTCGGAATTCTTGTGAACATCACTTGGGTAATCCCTTTCATAACTACTTCTACTGCTATTTAAATTATCATCATATCTAATTAACTGGGTGTCATCTACATCTAAAGTTCTATTGGGTTGGGTAGTCGCATCTTTCAGTCAGTAACATTTCTTTGTACATCCACACTTTCGTACTATATCAAGATTCTTAACATATTTTGCATTGTTGCTACACACCATTCGGACCTGTTGAAATAAATTCGAATTTTTATTTTTAGTTTACTTTTTTTTCTAATTGTGTTCACTACGAACCTTTCGTCTCCGGACAATTTTTGCTGCACAGCATTGATTGCCACAGCCCCCCACACATTTTGCATATTTTAATGGTTGCCTCGATCGACAATCGTTTTCAGTGTAGTACTCCCTCACTTGCTCTTTTCGACATGTCGACGCCACTGTAGAATAACAAAAATAATTTTATGACTAAATCAAGGTAAGTTTTGCAGGAATAATGTTTCGTTAAAAAAGGACAGCTCTTGGAAAGCAATATAATGGATGTACTGATAAAGAAAAATAGAATGTAAGTTTATAATGGTGTCGAACTATATGGAACAGTTTGCCCAATCATTAGTCGTCTAAGTTCACTCAACATCTTTCGAAAGTAATGAATATATTCTTATTGCTGTTGTTGTTTTCTATTATTAGTGAGAACAGGGAATCTCGCATGTTGCTACTTCAATCTAATTTTTTTAGGCAGAAGCCTTTGTTGGAAATTAAGAATGTATTCATGTCCCTTATACACACTCTTAGGGTAATTGAACAACGGAGTTGGGATAGACGCAAGAAAGGTATAGATTTGGAGGCCAAGGGAGGTTGTTATCAGAATGAAAGATAATTCAATTCCTGATAAAAAAGGTAAAATGTTTTTTTTTTCATGTAGAACGAACCGTTCGCGAATGTGGATTAACTATTTCCGCACTACCTTCGAGGTAGGATACAAGGCGTGTTTTTTCATGTTCTTCTGATTGCTTAAATTTTTTATTTTCGTACCAAGCGTTAGAAAGAATATTCCTTTGAGTATCACGGATATATATATCATTCTCATTATTTTCAGTTTAATTAGGTCTGTCTGTTTACTTCTGTGTAAAAACTAAGTAAAAATGTTCTTCTGGTGGAGGGGATGAAAATGAGAAAGTTAACAGACACTTTTTGGTTCATTTGATGGCAACTGAAGAACTGTCAAAAGTAAATTTCCGTGCAAACAAGATTAACCTTAAAGAAAATCTTTGGGTGTGCTAATGGACGGTAAGAGCAATCAGACCCATGATAACGCATGGAGCGATAGCCTGGAATAAAGCGATGCAGGTTGGCAAAAAACAGAAGATTATGGACCAGGCGACTACCAGGTCAACACCGATAAGGGCCTTGGAGGTCATTCTAAATATTACTCCAGCAGAATTCTATGTTAAACAAATGACACTTAACTCGTCTATACGTTTACGTATGAATAAACTGTGAAAGATAAGGAGAATGCAAACCCAAGAAGATTGCTGGGACTTCAAAATTGGTAACCCAAATTTAGAGGCAATCTTCAAAACTCAATTCCCGACAAAAAGTGAATGGATCAACAATAGGGAGATCCAAGGAAACACTTTAGCGATTTATACAGATGGCTCAAAATGCGAGCGTGGCTGTGGCTTTGGAATATCGCGCGAGGAACTTAACCTGGAGTTATGGGGAGGGGTAAACCGAGAAGGAGTCGGTTCTTCCATATGAAATCGCAGCGATAGAGACAGGAGCTAAACAGCTTATAGAACAGGGAGTAAGATCCTCTAGGATTACAATATGCACGGATATCCAGGCGTCCATCAAATCTTTAGCTAACGCCGAGGTAAAATCCAAAACGATAGAGGGATGTAAACAGACCCTAACGAAGCTAGGGAGACAAAACGATGTCACCTTAATGTACGTTCCGGGGCACTGTGGCATCCCAGGAAATGAAAAACAAATGAGCTGGCGCGGAGAGGCGCAAATGCACTAATGCACAACCTGAGCATACCCATCCATGAAATTAAAAAAGAAACCATGGAATGGGTAACGAGAAGGCACAAGGAAAAATGGGAGGGATCCAATATCGCCAGACATACAAAGGCGTTTTGGGGAACTCTCAGTGCACATGAATCTGAAAAGATCATTAAGCATAACAAAGCCAAACTGAAACTTCTCGTTGGCCTTGTGACAGGACATGCAAGACTAAGGGCTCATGCCATAAAAATTGGAAGGGCGAACATTATTCTATGCAGGGGACGTGGGGAAGAAGACGAGACCGTATTACACGTTCTCGGCCAATGCCCAGCTCTTACGCAAAAAGGTCTAGAATCTTAGAAACATACTACTGCGAAGATTTGGCAGAAGTTAGGAAATCGGCTTATAATCGAATTATCCAATTCGTTACGGGGATCAGTTGGCTCGACAGTGGATTTTAGGGTACACTGCCGAGCAGGGGGCGTACAACGGGTTACTAAAGGCCTCAGTGCACGGAAGATACACATCTTTCCCTCCTCGAAAACCAACCAACCAACTAAATTTCCGTGCAAAGATCGGTGCGTTTACAAGAACTCATAAAAATAAATAAAAATGAATAACAATTTACTGAAAAAGCTAATAGTTCCCAGTGTTTATTTAAATTTTTATTTATAAGCTGTAAATTGCCAAACATTAATCAGCTGTGAGTTGTCAACCATCAAAGAAGAAGAAGAATTCTGCTGAAATATTGTCCACACTCATCAGTGTGTGTAAAATTTGGGTAAAAGGGGAAATTACCCGACTGTCAAATTTCTTCAAGTCCACAAGTAAACAAACGCAGTGCGGACGAAAGTTTTCGGTTTTGTGTAAAAACTTTCGAGTAAACAGACAGACCTTTTGCAATAAGATATTGTTCGATTAATTTTGCTTGTAATGTTCGCATCCATAGGAGCATCACCTCCAAGCAAATCCGCCATCGTGATTTTCAATATAATAAAAAATGCTTTGCGTGCCTACTAACATTTTTTCATTTACTTCTCTTACCAACATACGCAGGTTTTACAAAATTAGTTAAGTAGCTACTGTGATATTTGGCTTTTGGAGCCATCAAATCAAACTCTAAGTTAACACGATTTTTCATTAAAAATTAATCGTCATGATCAATCTTGATTAATTTAATCAATTGAAAAGAACAATCGTTAATCGCCGATTAAAAGTATTAGTATTTGAAATAAACGACGGTATCAGGTAAAAGTAGATCGCGCAAAAATAAACCGCGTAAAAAGATCGTTGGGTGTAACTGGTTGCGATATGTGTCCGAGAAGTAGTAAACGATATAAATAGAACATTACAACTTTCTATTCCAAATTATCAATTACGATCAATCAAGATACAATTACGAGGGAAGAGCTGAGGTATTATAAGTCATTCTTGCAGCTCGTCATATAGGTAAATTGTGTTATGTTTTTTTATACGATGTGGCCAAAGCCTAGGGGACAACCCTTTAATGCGTTAGCATGGTTTTGGCCGGAAAGAAAGGGTAAGGGGAGTGAGGAAACTTGAATGTCTTGTTTTTGCATTGCTGCGAACTAGACAACAGCCCAGAGGCGAAGTGGATTATTTTAATTTCTTAATACGGGGAGACCTGGGGCCGTATTTGGCAACTCGATTCGAATTCGAAAGTGCTCGAAATCGAGAAATTAGCATTTGGCAAACTCGATCTCTAGGGCTGTCGAGTGTTTTTTCGATGCCTTCCTTTTGACCGAGTGCAAGGAAACCACAAATTTGAAATGGAAAAACGGTAAAATGATGCCGAAAAAGAAACGAGTTTTTATAATTTGTCTTTAAAATGAAAATTAACATCGTTTTTATGTCACTAAAACCACAAAAAACCCTGGTCTCGAACTCGGGACCCATGTCATGATGGTCATGCATAAGAAATTTCGCTATGTCTGTCGAATCGACATGCTTGGCAATCTTGTAATCAAATTGCTAACGAATAGTAGTAAAAATCTGTAGAATATTTTACAAAGATGTCTGCTATTATTGGATAATCTGGACCATCATATTTTACAGTAAAGCTTCAGCTTCAAAGATCTAACATTTTCTGTTGAGTAACCTGTGAAAGGAAACAGCGAGGAATGGGTTTTGAGGCAATGAAAACATCAAGACGAATGTGATCGAGAATCGATAAGGGCTTTGTACCAAAAAATATAAAAAATGAATCGAATTGAAGGGAGAATAACTACTATATTGAAATATAAAAATTATTCGAGATATTTTCATTCTCTCAGCGTAGATCTTGAGCCCTGAAAATCGACAACAACTTAAAATGTGTTAAAATTTTTCTAGCGTAATGAGAGTAGCAAAGGAAATAATTTATAGCCAATCCAAGAGTTATGTTGTTATAATAAAAAAGCATGAAATTATTCGAGATATGAAAAATGAAAAACAAAACAAGAAAAATTAGTAAAAGGAGATTAGTATACCAGTGGTTGTGGGGGGCTCGGTAGTGCCCTCACCTTGGTCGCAATATCGTCCTTTAGTTCCTTTATTGCATTTGCACACATAGCCATCTTTACTGTTGCTATTGGGGACGCATTTTCCGCCCCGACGACATTTATGATTTTCACATGGATCGACCTGAAAATGTTCAAATTGCTAAAATAATTATATAAATATGTCAAAAAAATCTAATTTTACCTCTCGGTACATGTGGGGAGTTTCATGCATTACTTCCATGTCTTCGTCCTCGTCTATATCGCTGTCCAGCAGGGCACATCCCGGTGTGATTTTTTGTTGCCTTGCAGCATTACCGAAATCGACAAGCTTGTGATTAATCCAAACCTCTTTCATACATCCGTTGAAACTAGTTAAATTTCTGAGATGCCAATTTTTGTAAGCTTGCTGGCCCGGCTCAGCGGGAAGCCCCCCTAGAAACAAAGGAGTTGATAACTTGAGGTAATCTTTCGCTCCTTCGTTTATAATTGATCTCGCAAGTCCCCGATCAACTCGCAGAGTAAAGTTCTTCTTGATTGCTAACAGTTCCACTGTATGATATTTGCCATCAGCAACCATTTCAAAGCTGTACATTGTCGAAACGGGATAATTTCCCACGTCATAACTAACTCGTATTCGACCATTAAAAAGTTCAACTGCTAAATGCTCATTTTCGCCGTCATACATGAGTACACCATTGTGTTGGGTGGTGCTAAAGATGACGGTCACATTTGCTTCTGGTTTCGTTCTTAGCGGTTCCATTTCAACAAATGAATTGTTGTGGACGAAGCTAATGCTCGTTAAATATTCGCACCATTTACCCGAATATCCTGGATGACACTTGCACAAATATTCAGATCCTGAGGGATTTGGTTGGAAACAAACTCCGTGCTTGCACTCGTGATTCTGACATGGAGAAGTTTGGGGATACATCATTGCCACCATGGGGGTTCCCTCGCAAAACTTTCCTGTATATTCCTCTGGACATTTGCAGATGTAATCATTAATTCCATCCACACATGTTCCCCCATTTTGGCACATGTGATTTTGACAGTCGTCAATGTCCTCAGTGCAGTTTTCACCGTGATATCCTGGAGTGCATTCACACGTGTAGTGGCTGAAGTGGTCCACGCACTTAGCTCCATTTGCACATGGGTTAAATTCTTCGGAACAGAACTTTATTTTCGCATCACAATATTCACCTGAAAGGATAAGTTTATGAGTTAGTTTTTGTTTCTGTTGAAAAAGCAGGTAAAATTCAGTCACGTTTTCTAAATTTTGTTGTTTCTTGCTCTCGGTGAAAAGTTTTCTTGAAATTGAAAGTTTCTTAAGAAATAAATTGGACGAAAATGTAATATAAAATTTATTCATGCGCGGACGTAACTTAAGTCTGCCTAATAGTCATCAAGAAATAAATTGCAAAAGTTTAAGTACTTTTAGTTGTATCAAGCCAAGCAGTAATAGACGAAATCTGATTATTTGGGCGAACTCTTGCTTAAAAGATGTAAAACGAGAACGTATTTATTTTCACTATTAAATCAAATAGCGCTATTCGTAGAACGTCTCATATAGAGGTCGGTGGAGAATTCTCCGGTACTCATCTGAAACCGCTCAAGTGATAGGGACAATATACAACTGCATAGATTTAGATTGATATCATTATATGGTTTCAGAGATGGATCAATACTTGAACTTGTAAGATATTTACACATGGCCAAAGCACCTATGTGGAGTGAGTAGCTTATCTAAAAGGACGCAATCAACCAGGACGGTATCAGGATTAAGTTAATCTGAACGGTATAAAGGTATACCTAACTGATCTGACTCATTAATGAGTGCGACTGGTTAATTGATGTTGTCCTGATAGAAGTGATCTCCAACGTATTATTGAAGCATATTAGATATACATCAGAGTTGGTTTAGGATTGATTGAGATATTCTGACCGGATTTAGATCCTTTAATACATAGTATTTCTAAACAACACGGAATCAGGTAGTAAGATTAATTTTTATTAAGAGCCAGAGGCGAATAGCCGAATTCGAACCAGATGAAATTGCTCGGCGAGGTTGTTTTATCCTATTAGAATTAAAACAGTCGGGCTCCTAGGTGCCTAACCCAAAACTTTCTACTCAGGTGCGTTGAAATAAGCCAGGCGAATATGTTGTCTTGAAATGAGTTGGACTAGTATTTTTCAGGGAATGCACATGCTATGTTGCAGTAAGCATTTTTGTTTTTCTCTACGATAAAGGTTTGCTGTAATAAGAAGTTTATTTATGTGGAAAGTAATTAAACATTGAAGAAATTCGATTTTTGAGTGAGTTTTTTTTTGCTAAAAGTAGATGAAGGCTATCAAAACCGGAAGAAATAAAACAAACTACTTCTCAGTGTGTTTCTTAATAAATCACTTTCATCAATGCAACGTTTTTGCATTTCCAGATAATATTCAAGTTTTTCAGGTGTAAAAGTACTTGCGATCCACGTCTGTATTTGACGAAGGATCGTAACTGCTCCGGGTGCTCCCGAGGACATTTTTTTTTATTAAATAGATTTCCACAATGGCGTTTTATACTGAAAAAACTTGTTGGAAAAGTTCTGTGCACTTTGCAGCATCGATTATAATCGAGTACCTTGCAAAATTCTTTAATTTTCCGCCACTTTTTTTTCTAAAGTTTTTCCTCTCTTAAGCAGCATTGGACGAACTATTTTAAAAGTTTTTTTTTTGCTCGCAGTTTTTCTCGAGGGCAGCTGTATCAACATTTTTTCTCCCTTTTTTCATTTATCGACAGAAAGGAAAATGAATTTCCCTCGCAGTATGGCAGAAAAGTTTACAACAAAATAAATCAAAGCGTTTGCCATTTTGCAGTTTTATAGTGGTACAAGTGCATAAGTTCTAATGGTGGAATTGTGCATCTTTCCTAGTCAGTGGTTTGATGTTGGCAAAGTATACTCCCCTGTAATGTGCCCAAAAAAGGGGTTTCAAATGGGTGGTACTCCTTGTTCCCGCCCGGGGTTGTTTTATAGTCCAACGAACGATATAACTGCAAGTTTATGGGTTCTGAATTCCCTTAATAATGAAAAAAAAAACTAAATGGGCGAGGAGCTCCGAAAGGCGCCGCCTCTGGTTAGTTAGAAAAGAATAAACTGCACTCCTGCAGCTGAAGTAAATTTCCTTGCGAGTATATCCCGTGACTATATCTTCTGCGCCAAGCAGGTCTTAATAAAAATCGTAAAATATCGTGCGTAATAAAGATGTGGAAATTTATGGCCTGGAAGACTTTTACAGCCTGCAGCAGTGCTGGTTTTTAATGATCTTCAAGATGATGCTAAAGAGACAGTTCGGTAAAATTGTTAACTCGAAGAAAGACGACATTAATTGAGTTTCAATTAACATCGCGCTGGAAGAAATGAAAGCTGCTATAAGTCAAAGAATAGTTTCATCTATTTGCTTAATGATACGATGCCACTGTAGCATGGCAGCAGCACCTCAAGCAATTCTAGTTAAAAACCAAGATTTACTGGCATCATTGATGGCTGTTGAGGTGGCAATTACAGATGGTATAAATACAGATGGATTAGTTTGCTGAAATCTAGAGAAAATACCTTCTTTTATGATCGAAAAATAACTACAAACGGAATTAACTTATTCAGAATTACTAGCGTTTTTATTGAGCGATCATTCCTTTTCAACTTGGCTCATATGTATATGTAATTCACAATTTTTTCTGAATTTCAAGAACTGATGGCAAATGTAATGCATCTCAACATTAACTAGTACTCGTATATTAAATATTCTGAAAGAAAATAAATTCACTTTTTTTTTATTGTTTTTTTTTTTTTTGTAAAATAACAGTTCTACTAAGTCGTCGGTGGAGTAAGTGTTGGCCTTCCAGCGAACCCCACCTTCTGGGACCCATGATTGTTTGCTTCTGACAATATATTATGATAATGATGGGCTTGAGAGTAATATCAGTGGTTCGGAATTCACCTTAAATTAGAATCGTTGTTTAGAATTTGGGGGAAATTTTTCTACCGCCCCATGCCCCTCCAGGGATTACGGGAACTAGAAAGTTTTTTTTTCGATGACACTAACTTAAGAATTTTGTCAATTTCTATATTCGCGCAAAGTAAATTCTCAGTTAATTGGTATTTTATGTTGATAGTATTTTAACGACTTCATAATTAAGAAGAAGACCTAAAACACTAAGGTAATATAAATAGAAGACCTTATACACAATCATCTTCTTTCACTTTCTGTGTAAGCGTTTTCTAGAATCGTAAATCTTTAAAAAAATTATTTTTACTTTAATAAAAAAAGGACATATATTTTGGCTACAATGGAAAGACTTAACTCTTAAATAATTTCCTATACAGTATGATCAAATGGTACCCGGAAGTTGCAAATAAAACACGTTTTTTTTCAATGTGGCGAAAGCCTAGGGGACAAGCCTTTGATGCGATAGCATAGCTTAGGCCAGAATGGACATTTTGTTAACTTTGAGGTAAATTTATTTTGATGCCTTCAAAAAAAAACATATACCTGAAGCGACAAACATGTGCCAACGCTTAACCGAGCCCCCAAACACTTTTAATAAGCCGATGAAGGGACTGCCTTGCCTTTAGCTCCTTCGTCGAATTTTGTTTAATCTGTTCTACAGTCTCAAATTTCTTTCCTCGGAGAGGTGAAGAGAAAATAGAGCATGGAGCCAAATCTGGCGAATACGGTGCTTTTTCGATGACATTTACTCGATATTTGGTCAAATAATCCAGCACAATGCGTGCTTTGTAAGACGGCGAGTTATCGTGATGCAAAATCCACGAATTGTTTTTCCCTAAATCCGGTCGTTTTCTACGTGTAGCATACCTCAAATACTTCAAAATGGATAAGTAATACACCTTATAGATTATTTGACCACCCACTGTCAAGAACTGATAGGACACACATCTGGATAATCGAAGAAAACTTTTGTTGATTTGTGATCCACTTTGGCGCGATTTTTAACCGACTTCGCAAAAACAAAGGTTCTATGTTCGACACGTATTTTTTTATGTATGACCGGGTGTAACCTTGTAACGAGAGGACGGATTTAGATAATACTTTATCTTTTGTATAGAGTATGATCCCCCATTGCTGGTAATGAAAAAAATTTGGTCCTAGGGTGTGGTGGGGGAGAGGTAGTCTACCTTCGTAACACGTGGACCGATTTGGATGATTCTTTTTTTGTTGGGTAGAGTATATTCCCCGATTGGTACCATGTCAAAAATCTTGCGGGTGAGGTGGGGGTGGCACCTAACTTTCTAATGCGTGGACCGATTTGGATGGTTCTTTTTTTGTTGTAAAGAATATGATCGCCTATTGCTAATAATGGAAAAAAATCTTCTGTGGTGGGGCGGGGAAGGGGGAGATGGTAGTCCAACTTCGTAACGCGTAGACCGATTTGGTTTATTCTTGTTCTAATGCATAGAGTATGTTACCCCATTGGTACCGAGACAACATTTTAAGCAGTGAAGTTGGGGGTGGATGGCAACTTCTTAACGCGTATAAAGCAACCTTTTAGTGCTTTTTGTGAAGTCGGTTCAACTCTTTTTTTAAAAACTATTTTATTTGTGTTTCGACTCGAACCTAGAGTTGTATTGTTTTTGTGTCATATTCGTAAAAGTCTTGCCTCAGAAATCATCTTTCAGCCGCTTTCTAACAGGCATACACAAGCTGTGCTGGAACGCGTCTCATGGCTAAAATATAATATCCACTACGGTTCCATACGAAATGTTCAGCTCACGAGCTATCTCTCTCCCACTTTTTGCACATTTTCTTCGATATTTGAGGTCAGGGGACATCCAGAACAAAAGAAATCTTCAACAATATTACGACAACTCTTGAATACCTTATAGTCTTATACATACGTATGTCTCTATTTTTGAGACAGCAGACTCCCCAAATGCTTTATTTAACATTTTTAACGATTCCCTGTATGAAATTCCGTTGGAAACTAAAACATCAAACAAATTCTTTGATCAACAACATTTGCCTTTGCACAGCCTACTCTAGATACAAGACATGAGAGATTGGCTATTTCACCACCAAGCGTTCCGTCATTATTTAATTTTTGTTGTATTACAGATTAACCAATCCTTGCACACAAATAAAACTGCACACTCTTGTAACCAAAACCAAAGAGAAATGCTGATGTCATTTACGCATTTTAAGCTCAATACTTCAACAAAACGAGCACAAGAGAGTTTTCCCTTTAAAACACATGAAAACTGTATAAGAGAAACACTTTTTATCGTGTTCACATGTTCAGAATATTTGTAAATTAACCTCAAGTAAAATCCAAGTTGAAACTTTAAAAATACTGCGAGAAATACGACGAAAAAGTAGAATTCCCCAAACTTTTCCTATTTCTTACTGCAGCAGGTTTTGGTTTGTTTACACCACCGATGCTCAGCTGTTTGTGTCAGCTTCCGGGCTTGTATCTAGAGTAGGCTGTGGCCTTTGTAAAAACGCAGATGTCTCTTACAGGTGGACCAACTTCAGAAAATAAATTCTGTTAATGGCGGTTCTTTTAACTTACAAAGGTATTTTCTGATCAATATAAATATTTCACATTATAAAAGGTTTCATTTTGCTAAAATTGTAAAAATGTCCCTACATGAGGTAGACCATAAGTCAGTCAATTAATATATGTGTATGTTAATGAGGCCAACCATTGTTTACTGGTCGACATATCCGCGTCAACATAAATACATATTTTATTAACAATGGAAATAAATATCACAAAGTCGTACGTAATCTGACCAGTAACTTCCGTAGTGACGGTTAGATCAATGTACTTATTAAAAATTTACACGATGCTCCCTCAATGTATTTCCAATATACAGAGCACCCCTGTGGCTGTCATACAATTTTTGCTCTCGTTTAATTAAAAACGATTTTACGATCAAAACTTGAACCCTTTGTCGCTGTCGCCATTTTAGCCCTGACTAATGAGTTTGACAGTTCTGTTAATTGACAGCAGGGTTAAGTTTTTAATTAAAATCAATTTACTGGAAAGTTTCAATTTTTTCAAAACGTTGACTTTCATGCACAAGAGGGTGGAGAGCTTTCCTGTAAAAGAACACAAATGACAACGTTTTCGCTCTTTCGCAGAAATTTCTAATTAAAAAACTTAGACTTAAACTTGTGATTGAATTTTTTCGTTAAATGTGTCAGGTTAATATCGTGACGAAGAAATAACTACTTCATAGAAGCATGGAATTTTATATTTGCATTTGAATAATGAAAGGATGTTCTCTTACCTGTGAAGCCTGGCTGACAACTGCACGTGTATGATTCCACTCCATCGATGCAAGTCGCGTTGTTCTGGCACTTGTTTTCGGTGCAGTCATCGATATTTGTTTCGCATCGTGCCCCAGAATAACCTCGACGGCATTTGCAACTAAAGCGCCCCTCCTCCAGAACAGTGCATGTTGCATTATTTCGACAAGGATTACCATAGCAGGCATCAATCATAAATTCGCAATGTTTTCCGTGGTAACCAGGCTGACATCGGCACTCATATTGTCGCTCCGCTACAGGATGACACTCTGCCTTATTCTGGCAGGGGAAAGTGTAGCAGGCGTCACACTTGGACAGAATTTCGTTGCTGACCTTATCCTTGCAGGCAAAATGGTTTGATGGTGTCGATAGGATCAATTTGTCCTTCATTGATTCAGGTTCAGCGCAACGAGCGATTCCCGGCTCGATATAATCCAATTTGATCCAATCAGAGAACCACTTCAGCGAACAGTCACAGTAGAGTGGATTACTACCTAAAGCGCTACAAGTAGAATAGTAAAAGTCGAAAAGAGTTAGCGGAATGCTTTCAAGATGGATTTGTGGGGATTATGAAAGCGATATTTCTTAACAGTCAGCTCTACTTACATGTGTGTGATGGACTGGAGATCCGAGAAGGAACCTTCTGGTATCATCGAAATTTGATTACCGTGCAGTGAGAGTACCCGAAGATTTTTCAATCCTGTTAAGGCATGCCGTTGAACACATTGTAGACGATTGTACGAGATGATTCTGTGGAGGAGAAAGAATTTTACTTGGAAGGTTTTTATGAAGTTTAAATAGATGTTCGGCAAGATAGGGAGATTTAGAGAGTTTGCAACTATAGTGCATGAGTAACACATGAAGATAAAAATGTCTTCTTAAGTTTTCCATTGGAGGTTTCTTACTGATAGCACTCGAGTGGATATGACAAGTTTTCGCCGATATAGATGAATTGGTCTTTGTACACTGTACAGAATATAAATAATCTAACAAATTCATTTAATTGGCTTAACAGATAAGTATTTTAAAAAGTGCACTACTAAAAATTATTGGATCCTATCAGCAAAAGGAATAGATATTGGTAAGTTGTCAATACAAGAATTTTTAGTACTCGCTTTAATCTGTAATACTAAAAGAGACAATCGCGGATTTGTTTACTTCTAAGAATAGTCTTAGTTCCTAAATATGAATTTGGAAACAATAGGTATTACTATATTTCCTAATGGATAGAAAGCGAAATATGTTCTCTGAGCTAAAGGACAACCATGGTTGCTGGAGGATAGACGGATGAGTTGAAGCCTTCTAGGATACGCGATCCTCATCTGGACATTCTCAAGTGTTAGTTACATCTCCAAGCGGTAGCAACAGGGCAATTCATCCCAGAACGTAGCCAAGTAACTAATGCAGGAGGAGATAACCTCTTGAAAAATCCCCCTTAACTGCAAGGTTGTAGTAGGTCTTGCTAAGAGAGTCTGCAGTGGTGTCCCCCTATCTGCAGGACCTAAGGGTAATTGGGTCTCGAATGGCGTCTCCTCAGGCACTTCTGTAGGAGTGGAGGTGGAGGATATGGTAGACCCTAATAGGTTGGCTATACCCACAACACAACAGAAGCAGCTTTGGAAAAATTACTTTTTGAAGGTTCTGCGGTGGCTATGGAGACTGGTTTGCGCCGGCTGACAGTACTGTATCAGTCCTGGAAGAAGGTGCCATTGGCAACATAATAACTATCACTTCCTCAGGTGCGGCGGTGCAGAGATGGTAGACTCTAACGAGTTGGCTATCTCCGCAGTACACGCACCAGGAGAAGATGCAGACCTGCCTTCCGAAGGGTTAGCTGCGGTTAATTCGGAAGAGGTTACTGGTCCTGGCTCTGGACTAAAGCTTCATGGCCTGAAACCCTTCAATGCCGTGGACAAAGAAGGGGTGAAGGTTGTAATTAACGCATGGACCAAGAAGAAACACTGGAGACGGTGGGACAGATAGGCTGGGATTCTAGCAGTAACCCAGGAAACCGAGGATAGTGGCGACAGTGGGATAACTGGATACTCAGTTGCCTCCACTAAAGGAGACTGGGAGGGGACGTAAAGGGACCCGATTCTATGCGGTCTGTTTCGGCTAATCCCGAGAGAGGTGTTTTAGTGAGTAAGAATCTCACACTACTGGATGGCACGGGCTGTCCGGTGTCTTTTGGAAAATTTTCACCTCTCCTGCTAAAAAAAAGGACAACCATTAATATCGTCAATGGTATCGAACTCCGGGTCGCATGCCTAATAATTAGCACTTTATCTCTCACATGCAATTAAGTTCAGAGTTTTTAATGATCTTTGAGCATAGTGGGTTTAATTTGCTATATGTTGTCAGTAGAAATATTGTCCACTTGGTAGACTACTAGTAACTTTCGAATTAACCATCCATAGAGAAAAAAATAGATAGACGAATTGCGATGTTACCGTTAAAATAAAGCTAAAGTTTTTTTTTTAGTTCCCGTAACCCCGAGTCGAAACAAATATTGCAAGTTGACCTGCGATTTAAGGCGGACTCCAAACCACCGATATTACTCTGCAACCCCCAATGGACTTTTATCGTAATCTGTTGTCAGCAGAAAACAACTATGAGTTGCCGCCGGTGAGGCTCGAACCTGGGACCTCAGTTTCTACTAAATTCATGAAAAAAAGAAATACCTTAGACAGACAATTAGACATTACAGATGTCGAGTAGAAATAAACCAGCGCCGAGCATTAACAACTAATTTGGCATTACTGGAGTCGAGTTTGGTCGACAGATGTTGACTCTTTGTACAAATATCAGCCGAGTTAATTTCTTTAGAGTTTTTTTTAAATATATGTAAAATATGTCGAACTAATTAATATTACTAAATAATCATTCAGTATTTTTTTAATTTTTTCACAAATATAGCAATTGCGAGGGAGCCATTGGTTGAGCGGCACGACCACTATGCCATGCCATGGTTTCCGGGTTCGAGACCATGTCTCCCTGTGGGTTTTTAAAATTGAATTAAAAATTCCACGCCGTCTTCGGGCTGTTGTCTAGCTCACAGAAATGCAAAAAAAAATATGACACTCCAATTACCCCACTTCCCTTCCTGCCAAGGCCATGCTAACGCATCAAAGCGTTGTCCACATCGAAAAAAAAGTTGTAATTTTGGTGTTGGTGTCAACCGATGGTCGACTCGACTTCAATAATTGGGGCCATTAATGACGCAAACTGGTACATCAGGATTGAAAAGAAACCCTCTTCGTATCTCACCGTAGTGCCGATGACGATGCATTCCTTCACCTTAAATCGCTAACCGCATCTCTCTCAAGTGACGCTTTAAAAGTTCTTAAGAATTTTTACCACATTTTGTGGAAAGAACTATGTCAACAATTTTCTTCTCAAGCAAGCAAAGATTACATAAAGAGCTACAAAGCTATAGCCATAAGCAGTTTTTCTAAATTGGCACAGCTATCACGCTAACAAACCGACAAAAGACATCGCGGAAATGATCCACCTGAACCCTTGATACTGCCAGATACCGTACCAACAACTTTAATAACCTGGCAGTCAATTAAAGATCGATTGAATGAATTCATTCTACTTAACCGTCCCGTAAAAATAGCAGCAGCTATTGAATGTTGTTTAGTACAACTGCTCGAGATAAAAGCTCTTTTTTTGCTCTCGTTGACACAAATACTAGAGAAATCCATTTTTCGTGTTGGAAACCTTCGTTAAGGATATGCAGTCGACTTTATTTGAACGTGATTAAACGACATCACTTAGAAATTAAGTGCAGTCAGGTAAGAACCAATTGAGCATAGAGCAGACACCCTCTTCCTTTGGATCTCACGACATCCCCGTAACGTTCGGTTGTGGAATGGCCATGTCTATGTCTGCAACTCAATCGTATCGTCAAAAATCAGAAAATTCAATAAAAGACATTAACAGAAGAATTATAAGACGCCGAAGTAGTTCGTGCTCAAGCATTTTCCACATGCTTAAGAACTTTTCCAATTGCAGCAAGCTCATGACTTTGGCGGTATCTGCAGATGGCTTCTGTTCCTCTTACCAGCTTTTCACGTTAAGTCATAGAACAGAGTTAGCATTTGCACGCTTGGTTGTTTCAGACGTACTCGTCGTGCCTATTTCAGAGTTCTAAAGAGGATTTAATGGGAATTTATTGCACATCAAGCAGTCTTCCTTCCACAACATACGAATATGAAACGTTGAGAAACAGGGGCGAGAACGACTCAAGAACTATTAAAGATTGTTTCCGGCTCCACCGTCCTGGAGATCGCATTCTTTTGAAAATCCGGAATGCAAGAATTATCCCTCCAGTTTCAAGCTCCGTGCCAACGAAGAAGAAAAATTTTCATCAAGTGATGATACTTACAGAGTTGATAACCTGGTGAGATTGGCGAATGTGTAGTTGGTTAGAATCGAGATCTGGTTATTGCTCAGGTCTCTGTAAAAGAAGAAGACATTAGTAAATACTCCACGGGCCTAGAAGACATTCACTTACAGTCTTGTCAGTGACTTCAGATGACTGATTCGGTCGTTGGGAATCACCGCAATTTCATTAGACTCCAGATAGAGTTCTGATGTTTCAGGAGGAATTCCTTTGGGGATTTCTTTTAGTTTGTTCCTGGAGCAGCGAACAACGGTGCCAGTACATGTGCACGACGGTGGACAATAACCGTCTCCTAAGCAGCCCTCGTTGTTATCTGTCGTGCATTTGAATTCGTGGTGTGGCAGATCTTTGATTTGAGTGTCACGGACTTTGGTTGGTGCTGCACATCGTGGTGTACCCCCCGAAAGTCCTCGTTTTCTCAGCCAGTCGGAGAACCAAGCCAAGTGGCAATTGCAGTTGAACGGATTCGACGCTAAATTGCTGAAAAAAAAATTATTTTTAAAAAAAAATCAGAAATAGAATATAAGAGAGTCTCGAGCAACAGTAAATATTATCAAAAATTATGTGTAATAAGGAAAACAGCTATATAAATCAAGAAACCATAGGAGGTAAAACAAAATATATCCACTTCACTTGTGAAGACCTAACCGTCCGCTATAATAGTCGCAGAGCGAAAATTCTGCCTTAAAATCCATTTGCTCTGCTGGAATGCGCGCGATTTGGCGTTAATGGCTGAGCTCTGGCTGGTTATACACCAGACATTTAGTTAATATAATGAAGTGCACCTGTGGCAGGTACTTTAAGATTGCTAACTCTCCCCATCTCTGGACAGCCAATCAAGGCGTTTCTGCTGCATAACGAAAGCAGCAATTGCTATTAAAAACCCATTTGTCCTAAATACGAGCACGATAACCGCGGTGTTCTCATTAAACGAGTTAAATTAGTGCGCAACCTTTCTAGTTCGCGATAATTAAAACTACATAACGAATAGAAAGTAGAAAATTAAATGTCTTCGGTAATCGCTCTAACCAGTGAGTGGGAGGAAACTCTGAGCGAAATAACCACGTGCCTGCTTTGGCTGAGAAGGGCTGTCAACCGCGCAAAAATGTCTGCAAAAACAAACTAGGGTACAAAATAAGAAGAAAAAAAACACAAGATAATGAAAAGCCAACAAATGTTCGTTTCCATGACACCCCATGAATTTAATTCAACAAGTGGTAAGTACCCCATGAGTCTTTGCTGGCAAGGTATCAGGCGCCCAGATGCACTGACACCAGCACCAACCAGAAGTGGGACCACTTCAACTTCGGCTTCGGTACGCCAGCCGAGAGCAAAGTCTGCTCCTTAATGTTGGGTCATTAACGATATGCAAATTAAATTAAAGACTGCCGGGTACCACCTCGTGCTCATCGCTCATTTTCCCCAGTTTGTTAGCCACAGCTTAAGACTGACTGTCTTCTCGTGCGAATCTTTAATGCACTTTGGCTTGTTTTTGTTTCTAGTGCACTCGTAATCTCGAAATCTGTGCTGGATGCTTATGCAGATAGCTCTCCCCCCCCCACTCCTCCATTGGCGATACATGTATTATACGAATGCAACCGAGTGCTCCAGATCTACGGACTCCACGGGGTGGAATAACAAATCGCTTTAATGCTGCAATCTGATTTCGATCTTGTTTTATCCATTTCCAGATAAATCGATGAGATTTGTTCGAGATAAATTTTTGCTTTGCTTTTTCGCTAGATACTTACAGTTTGTGCACGGTGCTACAGGATTCGTGTTCTATGAGCTGTTTATACACTAGCAACGCCAGATTGAGTTTACACATGTTGGCAGAAGGGTAGTATGTCTTTATGATTCGAAGCGTTCGACAGCTACTTAAGTAAATCGGAATGCATTGGGTTTTCATTAGTACATTTAGAAACCTTTTAAGATTCAAATCAGTTCAGATTCATGTTAAGTGTTTGTTGGAGGTGTGATGCGATGATTTTTCTGCTTTGTAAAATTGGTTTTTGTGATTTGTATGGGATGGAAATGACAGGAACACTTACTATGACGTCGATAATATAAGACCCTTGGGTTTTAAGGTATATTTACACTAAAAACCTTTCTCCCCTAATGTTTATCTGAATCTGCGGTAGTCCTTACATTAAAGGTACGAACATACTACAGATTTTTCTCAATTTCTAAAGACTTTGAACTTTGGCAGATTTAAGCATCATAGTGTGGTTACCTTTAGAGTGATTGGAAATGCTGCGTAACTATTCCAGATTAAACCAAGTAACAAAATATTTTCAAAAAGATTAAAACGAAGCAATTAAAAAAACGAGCAACAGATAAGATGAGAGGAGGAAGGGGGGGGGGGGACTTCGACTCCAGATTTTATAAACAATTTCTGCACACACATGCGGAGGAAATCGTATTTAGCGGAATTCTCAACTTCCGAGGTGAAATAAATAATTTAAATTTGCCGCGCGAAGATTTGTGCCAGGATTTCCGTGCGGAAGAGATTTTACTGCGCATGAGATTATCAATGCTTCTTCCATCGTTGCGTGGTTGTCTATAGTCGCGTTCTTCAATTCAATATACATATGTATTTACTAGCTGGTGCCCGCAGCCTTCGTCTGCAAGGTAATATGCCAATAGGTTGAAGGTTCAAGTCGACATTGGCTGCTGATAATGCAAATTTGATAACGATGATTGTTAGGTTCGCACTAAGAGACCTTTCTTCCATGGAATGATTCACTCAGGTTTCCTCCTTATGTGGATCGCCTCCGGTTGCTTAATATGCACTCGTTGGAACAACGACGTAGAGTTGCTGACCTAGTCTATATTCACCAGCTTTTGAACTCGAACATAGATTCTTTAACTCTCGCAGGTATAGTTTCTTATAGGCATACCCCGTATAGCTTAAGAAGACTGCCTTTCCTGCATGTTGTTCACTCTCGGTCTAACTATGGTATGCAAGAGCCCATAAATCCTTCTCACGAAGGATTTGCTGAAACGATCTCTGTTATCTGTGCACCCTTGATTGTTGGGCGTGTTTTGGTTTTTTGTTCACTAATGTTTTTTTTTTTTGCATGTTGGTGTGGAAGCCTCCTTCGCCTCAATATTTTGTTATATTCTGGTGAATAGGGCAATTGGTTCTAGGCTTCTGCCTGACAAGTGTGCCTTCTGAGTTAGAAGGAGGTTGGAGGCCATTAAGGCCCATTGTGAATGCCCTTAAAAAGAAGAAGCATGATCAGAACTTAAAACCACCCAGATCTCTGTATGAATCTATTTAGGTCCACCAGTGCTATCTCAGCTAGGTCGTCCAGATTTTCCAAGAACCTTGCTCCCAAACAGGCGAGTTGTCGTTCTTTTAGAGCCGGATATTCGCAGAGCAGGTGCACTATGGACTCAGTTTCTTCTTCATCTCTGCAGCTTCTACAGAACTCATTCGATCGTAGCTCCTATGGGGCATGTAAGGATTAATTCTATAAAAAAAAGTGTGGCCTTGCAGAAGTTTTTCGTATAGACGCCCGGTTTTGAAGGGTAGTATTTCTTGGCGGGTTAAAGATGGGTATCATTCAAAGTCAACGTAAGTGTATAAATAAGAAATTGAGAAATTTAAAATGGCATGTGTAGCCTATGAAAGATTTTTCTGGTAAAGTTTGGTTCATGACCAAAAAAGGAACAAAAAAAAGTTCGTACTTTGCCAGGATTTCGGATTTCCTTCCTTTAAGATTTATGAGATAGCAAAGATTGGTAATTTTCCAATATTATAATCCGGACTTTCATAGCGTTTCAGCTGCACTCACCAGGTGGCCCACAATCCCTAAATCAGCAAAATTATAAATGTCCTTAAATAACTGCCTAAATATATCAGAATTGCACCAAACTTCTTGCAGCACTTAAATATGGCTTTCTACTTTACTATAATATTCACACTTCGTAGATATCGTACAATTTGCTCTTCATACTTTCGAATACTTATATCCGCTAAATATACTTTAAATAACAAGCATAAATTAAGGATTGAATATTACCGAAGATAAGTAAATGAATTTTTCGGCGTGTTGTCATCATCCTCTCTGACTACTTTTTAGATGGAAGTACGCTGAAGGGGCTTGATCAGGTCAGGGACCTGGGGGTGGTACTTAATTCTCGTCTATCTTTCGGGGATCACGTGGACTTTGTTGTGGGTCGAGCTAATTCTATGCTTGACTTTGTGAAAAGATGGTACAAGGAGCTTGACGATCTCTACTTAAACAGGCTCTGTACATTCGTTAGACCTCTTCTGGAATATGCTTGTCCGGTATGGGATCCCTAATTCGCCGTCCACATCAACCGAATCGAGGCTGGTCAGCGCAGATTCCTAAGGTTCGCTCTCCGCGACCTTCCCTGGCGCGACCCTTTCTTCTTTCCATCGTATCCTGCGAGACCTACTCTGATCTCTCTCGACTCCCTTGAAAAGAGACGCAAGATTTATAAGATTGTTTTTTTTTGCTATGATTTACTGCAGGGGACGATTAACTCCTCCGAACTACTGAACGACGTAGGCATTTTCATCTCGACCCGGTCATTGAGGAGCACCGAATTTTTCCATATTCCACACCATCGATTGATGAAATTTTCCCCGCGATCCGACCAATAGATCAAGAGTAAACAGTGAATAATTGAAAAAGTAGATGATCGAAAACAAATTTATATGGGAAAGCTTCATAACTTTTCGAGCTAATAGTTCAAGTAAAAAGAACGATGGTTCTACGACTGCCACCTCGGATTTTAGCAAATGGCTACTAAACGTAAAATTAACGAGAAAACATTTTATCTAATTGAAAAAAAAACTAGGCTAGCTGATTTATGACCGAACTCCGTTTAATTTGATACCTCAGATGTTTGTTTATATTTTCTCAAACTACCTAAATAATTCAAAGTCAACTCAATTTACCCGAACTCGATCGGGTATCCCGTCTTCGGGTACGAAGCGTTTAACATGCGGTTTTTGTAATAGATCAAAAATCTAGTACTAAATGGGAATTTTTTCGAAAATGGCACTCGATAGAACATTTTAAAAGCTAGAAATGTTTTTTTGGAATATTTTTTATAAAATCATCTAGCATCCCAGGGGTTTTATGTGTTAATCTAGTACATTATGGAAATTTTCTTACATTTCCAAATGGTCTGTAAGACCGCGTGAAAAATGATACCCAACTTGCCTATATTTGGATGAATAGTTTTAGAGTTGTTAAGAAAATATATCACCAAACGTCTATGATAAAAACACGTCTCCTTAAGCCTAACTTAAAATAAAGTTTAGTCTAATACACCCACGGCCCGAATTAATGCGAGGACTATTTGTGTTGTTTACAGGTACTTGAAACATTCATCTTGGTCAAAAAATGGAATTAAATCGTGAACAATTTCGTTCGATGATTTTCTATGACTTTCGACGTGGATTAAATCAACAAAAGTGTGCCAATCTAATTGCTTCGACTTTTGGTAATTAAGCACCATCTCGAGCCACCGTGTTTCGCTGGTTTTACGAATTCAATCGTCGGTCGCACTTCGCTACAGGACGAATTTCGTGAAGGTCGTCCTAATTCGGTTGTTGTGCCAGAAAAAATCGATGCTTGGGCATTAGTTCCACTTGCATACATTCAATATTGAATGAACATTTGGCAGTCAAAAAGATTTGTTCCCGGAAAAATAAGGAAAAACAATCGCAGAAGACGAATCATTCTTCACCACGACAATGCAAGCTCTCACACATCGGCTCAAACGAGTGAAGCTTTGAGCATTGAAAATATCGAATTGATGGGCCATCCGCCTTATAGTCCAGATTTGGAACCCGATATTCTTATTTCCGCAGATCAAAAATAAAATGCGAGGTCAACGTTTTTCGACGCCTGAAGCGGTTGATTCGTTCAAATTACATGTTTTGGAGGTACCTCAATCGGAGTGGAAAAAGTACTTCGAAACGGCTTGTTGACTAAGCATAATGTGTTTTAAAAATAAGGGGCCCGTAAGTTGGATCTCCTACTTTCCTTGCGGTGACTGTAACGGCCGGACGAGGACGAGCCGACATAATATGAAAAAAAAAAAAGAAATTCCTATTTAAAATTACGCTTATCAGTTAATCTAAAGTCGTAGATATTATTATCCACAACAGAGCTGGAATTCGACTATTAACATCAATATGCACAAGCAGCTTCCTACCAAAATCTTAATTGATTAGCATAGAATGAGTTTGCTTAATAATCTTGGGATCAATGTCCACTGGCCAGAGATGTAGGACAAACGTTCAAGGACACTCAATCGGTTGCAACATGACAGACAGAACAGCTTACATGCTCAACTTGGAGCGATTATGTTAATACCTTCCACGAGCTCCTTACGTTTCTTTAATTTGCAATATTTGCCATCGTTGCCGCTCAAAACACACATTTATTTGCAAATATCGAATAACAACAATCGTAAATTAAGCGGACGTGGATGTACCTACAAGTGTACAGCAATCACGTCTCCAGTCGCTTTTAATTCAAAACCACCTGCGTTCGCCTTACCTGCAGGCCATGCAACGGCAATTAGCGGGCGAGTGCTGAATGCATATCAGCAAAGTTCGCCTTTTTGTTTTTCTAATCGGATTTGAGGTGATTGAGTCGATTGAAGAAAGACGATTAAATATAAATGGTCGAACCGCGGCTCCGCTGCAATCAAGGCGATAAGAAGCATTCCGAGGTGGAAACAAAAAACGAAAGGTAAAAAAAGGTAAAACTGCGGCGTCCTTCACTGCAATCCCCAGAAGCGAGTAAAGTTGTTAAGTCAGAATGGAGGTGGAACCGTCTTCTGCAGAGCCATAAGAAGCAACGGTAATTGGGCGCAAGACTTATTATATACCCGGACTGTATTGGGATGCAAATTTATTTTTCAATCAAACGCAGAAAATCAATGGAACAGACGAAAAAGAGAACCGCGAAGGCTGAGTGGCCTCCTCAACGCGCGAAGGAGTAGATTTTATGAGATGCAAATGCGGACAAATTTTCAATTTTCTAGAATACCTGAATGAATCGCAAGCGACAAGAGAAATGCTAAAAAGTAGAAGAAAAATAGTCAAGACGTTGTACTTACAGTGTGTGCAGTGATGCTAAGAAGTCAAACGATCCCGGCATTACACAGGAAATTAGATTGTCATAGAGCGAGCTGAAAAGACAAATGGAAGGAGTTTTATTAGAAAATTTATTTGTTTTGCAAAATTCTAACAAGCAAGTGGGAGTTATGTTCGCAGATGCAACTTGGGAATCTTGGGATCTTGGACAATTTTAAAGATTACTTCACTTTCGGAATCCATTACGTTCGCATTAAACTCAAGTCTCCTTCAACTTGCAATTAGTGACTAAAAGCCTCTCGCCAAAATGGATACGTCCCACCTTAAAACGTGGCACTCCATAAAAAAATTCGCAAAATGCCAAACCGACTGGTTTCCATTGGCAAATTGCGATGATTTGCGATTTCGCTTTAATTGCATTTAATGAACATCTTACCACCCACTTTATTGCTTGGCTGTCGATTTAATCGCTACTAATAGCTTCTCCTACTTACAGTGATTTGAGGTTATGTAATCCTAAGAACATTTTGTTGTGGATTTCCTGAATTTTGTTCTCGGACAGCAGCAGATCCTGTATCTTCAAGGCTCCCTCGAAGGCGTTGGGTTCAATTCCGGTAATAAGATTCCTCCGCAAGTCCAACTTAACCAAGTTTGGAAGCCTTCCGAAGAGACCGTCCGACTTGATGCGCACCAATTCGTTGTCGTTGAGCAATCTAAATCGAGATTGAGATGGAAATCGAATTAATTGCGGCATTTTGAATGAATAAAAACAAACAAGGAAGCGAGCAATAATTACAATTCGGTAGTGTAGAGTGGAATATCACGTGGGATCTCCTTAAGGCCCCTTGCGGAACAGTCGACGGTTGTCCGATCACAATGACAGGCAGCTGGACATTCGGTGTCAATTCTACATTCGCCCGCATATTTCGTCCGGTAGTCTTCAGTGCCTGAAAATAACGAAAAAAGAGACTATAAGCAGACTGGAAAATCTTAAATTTTTAATGGAGTCGTAATTATGCCGAATTAGGCAGTTTTATGGGCTCAATAAAGAGTTTTCTGGCTTGATTAATTGAAGCCACCGTTGGACTGCGGCAATTGTGGCCCACGAAGCTTCTTCTATTTGGTTTTATTGATCGCTGCAGGTCATGCTATTGCGGAGAATAGGACAGAAATTATGGGAATTGCGGGGACATGGGCTGTAATTTAATTAAGTCGGGAAAATAGCTAAAAATCATAACTCAAAACGGGAACATATTAAGATGTCTGGCAAATGGCAGAAATATTCTGAAATTTTAGGCCCACACAAATTTTGCCTCTTACGTAGAGGAAATTTATAGAGAAATGACCGAATAAATTAACGTTCACAAAATACGTGCGTGGACAATTTTCTCAATATCAAATATTTATTGCACTTACATAAATGGGAACTTTTGTACTATGACGTAGAGTAATTTACAATTACTAAATTAATTACTTTAACTAGACGGAGTTGAACCATGCCACGGTTCCCGGGTTCGAGACCAGGTTTCCCAGTGTGTTTTTAGAAATTGAATTAAAAAATCCACTCCGTCTCTAGGCTGGTGTCTAGCTCGCAGCAATGCAAAAACAATATATTCAAGCTCCCTCACTCCCCTTACCCTAATTCCCTTCCGGCAAAAGCCATGCAAACGCATCAAAGGGTTGTCCCCTAAGCTTTGCCAACATCGTACAAAAAAAATAACGTTCTCAACCTTCTCTTTTCCTTATTATGATAATATCAAAGTTCAGGGGATGCCCTTTAATTCTAAAGCACAGCCTTGCCAGGGAAAGAGTTAAGGGTAAGGTTGTGGCGACAGCACGTTTAATAGGTTATCAAAATTTGATATCGTTCATTATTTCAATTTATTTGTTTTGCAAACGTAGACTATGTAGGTGAGGATAATTTAGTTTAAGAAAATATGCATATAATTGTCCAGTTAGAAACACATTATGATGCAGTGTGTGATGAAGGCTTTAAAATTTTTGTATGGTCTAAAATATCGATTCTTTACCTCAATGGACTTAAAGAGCGATAATCCGAGGACGCAGCAGCACTTATCTGAGGGAATCATACAGCAAGACCACTGTAAGAAGATTCATTGGCTAATATAACAAGTGCGGAACTTAACGTCTAGCAACCCCGAGACGTGTCAAGATATGCTCGAGGAAATAAATTAACAAGACAAATATAGAAACCAACCATCTTAGGATTTAACACCGATAACATCAAGCCATATCCAGCCATTGATTTTGTGAGACACCTGTAAGAACGTTCAACGACGCTGATAGACATCACATCATTAACCCACTAGGGAAATAGGGTACTTCGGAAAATGTCCGATCAGGCAAACAAACTACATGATTTAATATGGTTTTTTAACGTCTTCTCTTACTTCAACATGCTTTTGCAATTTTTATAGAGTCTAGATAATACAGCTCCTCTGAGACTGCAAAATGAGCGTTAGTATCAGCGTCCTTAAGGGCTAAGCTCAATTCATGTAAATTTGGGACTATTGTTGAATTCACCTTTCCCGCTGACTGTTTTTGTCGTTTCTGGAGTTTTTACGTACGCGTATATCCGTTGTTTTCATTGTTCTTGCTCTGGATGAATCTATGTTTCATCAACAAATTAAAGCTTAATACTTGCAATACCATCTCCCAGTCAGGTGAATTTTTGAACTATTCTTGAAATTACCTATCTCTCTCTTTAAACTGCCATTTAGGATTAGTTTAACGTGAATCGACTAACGTACAACTACTAAACTTAACTGTGGGTCATAGGGCATCTACTACACCGACTCGTCATCTAGTCTGGTTTTAAAACCTGTCACTATTTTTGGATGTGGGTACATTCCCTTTCAATGGATCTTCTGTAGGCGTTGCGTAGTCGTTCAAATCGAAGTCTTCCTTGGGGCTCGCACGGGTTCCAATATTGTTTAGATTTTTTTTCTGTAGCCTATCCATTGTGAGTTTATGTAGGTCTTCCTTGGTAATAACCTTCGGCCAGTGGATGCTAAGGATGCGCCGTAGACACAACAGCCTTTGCCAACGACTTGTAGCATGGATGTTATTTGACAGGTCACTTTCCTTGTAGAACAGTCGTATAACAGAACAGATTTGACGTTCGATTCAGAAATCCGAAGTAGTTTGCGCCTGGAGATGTTCGACTGGATGTGGACTTAAGCTTTGCTCTGGCATTTTTTGTATTTAGGGCTCCACAATCACACATGAACAATATCACATGTGACAGTATGCAACTTTATCTCACTTCGTTCAACACTTGGAAGGGCTCTGACAATATCCCTGTATGAAGGCCGCGACATTGAGTTCTTGAATAGGAACCCTTTATGATTGTAATAATTATTTAGACCAAAGGAAAACAACTGATATGTTAACATGTGTGCGCGTAACTGTAATACCTATCCTTCCTCTCATTTATCGTGATTGTGAAACGATCACTCTACAATTGCCAATTTCTTCGCAGACTTTTTCCGTACACTTAACGATGTTCCCATCTTCTTCACTTGAGTCCAAGGACCTAGTACTCGATGATCTTACTGAACACCTATCTAATCTGTCAGACAGTTTCTCGGGGGAGCCCCTATGGCATTCCTGCTTTCTTGTTTAGAAAAATGCCAATCGTCTCTTCGCCGTCTTCTTTGTTATTTATATTGCGGTCGTCCCTCTGGGCTTTGGAACATTTCTCTGCTACTTCCTCTTAATAACAAAGGCAGGAAGTTTAAAATCTCTAATTTACGCCGTGTAATGTTGAGACTCTATTCAGCGACGGACTTCGCTTTCACTGCAGGCCTTTCATTGGGCCCTTCCAGCATTGCTTCTTTAAGCGTAAATCAATTACCACCAACGTCCTTAAATTCCTGAATTACTTTACTTCACTGAACAGTAAAGGTGGATTGTGTATTCACGGATTTTAGCAAGGCCTTCGATAGGATTGACCATCGAATCCTTGTTCACAAGTTGTTCTTGCTTCGTCGAATGGTTGTTCTCTTTCGTGTCCTATTTTGGAAAGCTTTTAGATCAAATCTCCGTCACCTAAGGGATACCCAGGGCAGCATATTCGGCCCGCTTCTTTTCATTCTGTATGCCCATGATGCCTTGCTTCTCCTTTCGAATACTAAAATTCTATATTATGCGAATAATGCCAAAAGATTTCGCACTACCGAACTCTGTATGGCTTCTTCAACGAATATTATATCAACCTAGATTAGAAATTCTCCAGGTAACAGTATTAGTATTGAAGAATCTGTAACAAAATTTTCAATTTTCTTATCAATCATTTCTTTAGCACCACCTCCACCTGGCCCAGTTCTCAGCAACTAACTGCTTCAAACGTTTGACAGAATTTTCTTTTTATTTCTGCTCCTTTAGCTTTTACAAAATTGTAATGGTACTTTATGGAGAAGCCTTGATCCCACATACATAACATTGAAGCTACAGATATTAAATATGAAATTCAAATCGAAAACCTATTAGCATCCAGAACAATAGTTCCTATTATTATGGAAATTATTCGCGAACCAGAGTGTACTTAATCTTCTCTTAGAGCATACCCATCCCTTCAGTAATAATTAAAATATTTGTCATTGTCGTTATTCACCCCTTTCACAGTACTGCTGACAAGCGAGCTCTTTGCTTTATCGTTTTACCGAGTATCCCTTAAATAGATGAATCTTCCCCTCGCCATCTTTCTTTAAACATTTTCTCATTTTTGGCAATAAGCCAACACCTTGCTACAATTTTTTATTCTAAATTCCTCGCTGCGATGATTTATCTGTTTCGAACGTGACACGGGACCATTTTGTGCCTATTTTACGCGAAATTAATTTTCTGGTAGTGTTTTTGCGCTATAGCATGTACTAAACTCGAAATGTACTGGAACTGAGAGTAGTAGGCACCTTTGTGCGGTGGTTCCCATTCGATTCCGCATTGTATACAGTTCCAGTGATTATGCGACAGCAACCTTACACCTGTCAACAAGAGCGGCGCCTAGATCTGCCTGGAATTTAAGCGTGGTCTAGACTCGAGACGAAAATTGTTTGTGGACGAAAATCAATAGACGTTGTAGTGGAAAATGCGAGCACATTTAATTCCGTGGCTCTGATAAATATGCTGAAACATCGGAAAGCGGTGATTGCGTTTTGTACATAAATCACGCCATCATGGGAGATTAGGGCCCCTATCAGAGCTTAGTGCGACGCAAAAGAATGTGAGTGTCGAAACTGTATCGTGTTGCAAATTAGCAACAAGCGGCAGTTATCCCTGCTTGATGAGAACTATTCATCCACACGCAATTACGGCGAACAAAAGAATCCACTTTATCGTAAAAAGTCGACTTCCCTCAAACTCATATGGATCCCACTTAGTGAGACCACCACTCATGAGCCAATAAACAGACAAGGGTGCAATCAAATTATTCGCAATTACACGCCATTTGTGCAGCCTAGACAAGGAGGAAGTTTCGTATGCGGAAATCTAGACCCGTAATTGCAGATGAAACCAATTATTACTGCTCGAACGCCCATTCCGAATATATGTAGTCGTAGTTGTTGTAGTTGCTGTGCCTTCGAGCCTTCGTCATCCGTCAATAAAGTCCCGATTGTTCCCAATTAGAGGAGCCCTTCATGCATGCTACCATCCTGACATGGCACCAAAAATAGGCGTTGATTGAAAACGAAACCAATAATCCGAAAAGAGGAAATGTCCAAAGGAGCACTTTCCTTGATTCTCAGCTTTTCAAGCTCCCGACAACATCGCCCGAATTAATAGAGTGCTGCGAGTAAGAAGAACCCGCCACAGAGACTTGGATGGAAAAAGTTTCCCAAAAGTTTTTTCGTTCGCCGCGCTTCTTTTTCTTGGCAATGGAATGGCGTTTTTCGAGTAGAGCGGTGCTTTTTCTTCTATTTTTGTAAGGAGTCGCTCTTTATTAACACATCCAAGATTCTCCTTTTCTACGCCACTACCGGGTTCATATTGAAAGTTATGAACAACTTCTCCGGTAGATTCTTCTCATTCTTCAAAGTGTTGCAGGAATTGGGAACGATGGTATAGCCCCATGTCACCCACCTTCTTAAGGGAAGCACAGGTCTTTGTCGACTCCATGGACAAAAAAATCGGAGGCAGCAGCGGTAATTGCAATTGTTATGAAACTTTAAACTTTCTTATCTGCCCATCTCGGGTTGGTGTAATCATTTTATAGGCGAGGATAATGGAAAACAACACACGAGCCCGGGTTTGTTGTCCTTTAATAACAAAATTCTCTTCAGTGTTACCAAATTACCACTTTGAGTTTTAAGTGCTTTTAAAAGTTTCTGAGCATTGCAATCGGCGAAGGTAATAAAAGTACTCGCGCCTTTCCCAATCAATGAAGTTTCAAGAGAAGCTCTGCAATACCCTAGGCACACAGCCCTCCTAAATTATTAATTAGTTAAATGAGATTAAGCTCTAATTAGTAATTTGGTAAGTAGTGACACCCAGCCACATCTTTAATGATGACAATAAGCTGTTTGCCTTTGACGTTTTTGACAGTTTTAAAGAAATGGATCAAAGGCAGATTTTGAAATTATGTTTTATGAATGCGATGGTTACCCTTCCTCCCTGAGGCTGGGTGACCGCGAGAGTCATGACTCTCTTGTGGTGGCAAACGCGTTCGCTGACTGCTTTAGTGCCGCTTTCTGTGACCCTTACTGTGACGTCGCTTCCACTGACTTCTCCCACTTGACAAAGCTCCCGCTAACTTCGCTTGAATCCACGAACCTTGTTCTCAACGACTCGGTTGTCTCCGCTTATCTGTCGAATCTGCCCAAAATGTTTTCGTGTGGTCCGGACGGTGTCCCGGCCTCGTTTTTGAAAAGATGCTGCTCAACGGTCACTCCTGTCCTCTGTCGTGTGTTTAACCTGTTCCTGCGCTGTGGTCGTTTCCCGAAGCTCTGGAAAGATTCTGTAATAATCCCTCTTCACACGAAGCGAGACAAGGCAGACATAGCTAACTACAAACTCATCGCCAACTTGTCATACATTGCAAAGGCCTTTGAAACCCTGATTAAAGATGTGCTCCGCTTTCATTGTAAACCTTTCCTGGGTTCTTTTAAGCACGGCTTCATAAAGGGTAAGTCAACCACCACCAATCTGGTCGAATTCGTGCATTACTGTTTGCCCCTGATCGAATCGGGTATGCAGCTCGACTGCATATTCACCGACTTCAGCAAGGCTTTTGTTAGGATTAACCATGGCATTCTCGTTCATAAGCTCTGTCTGCTCGGTTTTCCGCCGCTGTTTGTGGAGTGGCTGTCATCATACCTGTCCGGCCGTTGCCAACGCGTCCTGTTCCGTGGCGCCCTATCCACCGAAATCTTGGTAAATTCTGGTGTGCCCCAGGGTAGCATCCTTGGCCCGCTCCTCTTTATAATTTACATCAATGACGTCTCGTTACTTCTACCCAGGTCCAGAATCCTGTGTTTTGCTGATGATGTTAAAATCTTGCGACGATGACTGTGCTCTGCTGAGCTCCGATATGCGCATTTTCGAGATTTGGTGTTCCAATAATCGTCTTCCACTGAATGCCAAATGAACCGGTTTGTCTTTTTCACGTAGGTTTCGTTCTACTTCCGTCAACTACTCCATGGGCGGTTGCACCTTAAGCAGGATTGACTTGATCAAGGACCTGGGGGTTTTTCTTAACTCCCATTTCTCCTTCGAGGCCCACGTGGATTTCTTGGTTGGCAGAGCCAATTCCACGCTTGGCTTTGTAAAAAGATGGTCTAGGGAGCTTGACGATCCCTATTTGACGAGGCTTCTCTCGGCAGACCTATCCTGGAATACGCCAGTCCGGTCTGTGATCTTTACTTTGCAGTGCACATTAACCGAATCGAGTCAGTCCAGCGTAGATTCCTTAGGTTCGCCTTTGGCGGCCACCCCTGGCGCGACCCTACCTACCTCCTTATCCTGCCAGACTTAGTCTAATTTCCCTTGACACGCTTAAAAAGAGAAGCAAGGTCTGTTTTTTTATATGATCTGTTGCAGGGGTCGATCAACTCTGGCGAATTACTCAACGACGTGAGCATCGCCGTCCTGGCCCGGACCTTGAGGAATCATGACTTCCTCCATGTGCCTCACCACCGAACCTTATATGGAATGCACGAGCCCATAGCCTGTATGTCCCGGCTATTCAACGAGTTTGCGGCCCACATCGAGTTCGGACGTTCCAGGTTGCAGCTCAAAGCCCAGCTTAAGCAAATTGTTGAACTTTGATTATTTTTATCTTAGGTATAACCTTATATATGTATGTATCACATGTGTAGTAGTCAGGCTTGGCAAATCTTCTTTTTATAACTGAATTTTGTTTATAAGCACCAAAAGTTGGCTTCATACCTCTTTGAAAAATATTTGAACTTTGATTAGGACAAAGGAAGAAAGTAGAATAAAAAGTTGCTCCTTTTTCTTCTTCTTTCTTCTCTTGGGTAACATATGGCACAGTTGATCTTCTAAACTAGTGATAGTTACAAAACGTGCTTAATTCGATGCCATTTTTTATATTAAGCGGGTATAAATCCGACTTAAAGGACCAACTTGGGGGGGGGGGGGGTATGCTTGCTAAAATTTTTGTAGCCTCAACGTGGTATCACAATGGGCCTCCTTGCCCTAAATGTGCCTTTCTCAGGGGCAGCCACTTTAACCTAACCTAACCTAAAAGGACCAAATTATATTCAAACAGAATTAGGGTTTATAATACTTTTTAAACCTTTTCAAACAGAAAAAATTGTGCAGTACTTACATTTGAATTTTTCGTCCCTAAGAGCTTCAATTCTCCTCCTGTGCATCCTTTTCGGAGCATCACATCTAGCACCGCTCGTTTCAATTGGGTTTTTATGCAAGTAATCAGCGAGCCATCTTAAGTTGCAATCGCAGATGAATGGGTTTCTCGCCAGATGACTGTTTGTTTGCGTTCCAGATAGGCGGGAGAGGCGTGCAAACGTAGACGGATAACATAGAAAAATGAAAAGAGAACAAAAATAAGTAAATGCAAAATGTCAACATCTCAAGAATCTGTCCAAAGGAGGCAAATTAAATGAGCAATTGAAGCTCTGCTGTGCTCCTTTGCACTGGAACTCAAGAGGCGCGCAACAAAGGACTAAACTTAGAAATGTACAGTTATTTGAAAGGACTCGGTTGTAGGATGGGTGCGGAAAGCTTATACCAAGTGACATGGCATAAAAAGAACATTGCATTCAACAGAAAAACCGAGCAACTTACAGCGTTTGAATGCTTTTCATCGACTCAAAAGTCCCATTTGCCAGCGACTGAATGTTGTTGTCATAAAGTGACAGGAGGCTTAAGCTGTGCAGATCTCGGAATGTATCCTTGCGAATGCAAGAAATTTCGTTCGCATTCAGCAACAGCAGCTGGAGAGACGTTAGCCCTTTGAATATGCCGGAGGGGAGATCCTTTATCTTGTTCCCATAGAGAACCCTGAAAATGAATAAGACATGAATTAGCAGGAAATGAAGCGATGCCATCTTTTTGTCAGACTTACAATGTTGTTAGGGCCTTGAGACCGCTGAAGGCATCATGGGCCATCCGTGAGATGTTATTGTTCGATAGATCGATACGTCTCAGACGCCGGAAATTTGCAAACGCCTTCGGAGGAAGTTCGGTGATGTAATTTTGTTCCAAACGTCTGGTAGAACAGAGAAGAAAATGAAATTTTTGCGGTTGAAATAAAATATTCAAAGTTTCCGCTTACAACTCAGTGGTGTCGTCAGGTAGCGATTGTGGGATGTTGGTAAGGCTCCTTTCCCGGCAGTCGACGATTCCATCAGCACACCTGCATGGATGCGGGCAACTGCTGCTGGCGCCACATTCCAGAGCTGCATTCTCCGTCAGTCCTATATGAAAACAAAGAGAAGATGCAAATTATTAAGTGGTTGACATTCTTAGTGGAAGGAGAAAAGCAACTGCAAGAGTTGGATCCCACATTGACAAACGTTGCACTGTCGCATTCAATCACGGCAGAGCAGCTAGTTGTATGGCTCGTTGCTCACTTGTCATTAATTGCGCTAATTATCCAATTAAGGCTGATGGTGACTACAAGAGGTTTTGTAAACAGACATGTATCGGAACTCACAGCACTCAACACACCACCGGTTGTATAGTGGCGTTTACGAATCGAAGGCATTATAATCCCTTGTAATCTTTTCCAGTTGGATGGAAACAATATTCCACGACCGTTGCACGTTAAGTCCAATCTTAGTTTTACACAATCGTTATGCATGTGGCTGCGGTTACATAGATGGATACGGACAGGTTTCGTAGGTCCTTTCAAAGATTTGTGATTGAAATTGATTTGAGTAATTGGATATGGGTTTTGTCCTGGGAAGCTGGGAAATCTCAGTTGTTCTCTGAGTTCCCATTCAAGAACCCTTTTCAACGAGACAATACCTCAAGCTCTTTAAAAAAAAGGAAATCAAGATCTTTCTCGAAGGCCAAATCAATTCAATTGATCGTAAATGCGTAACCGCGAGGGATAGTTGTGTTATCAGTGCGCAATCTCAGCGCACAATTATAATTTCAAGATAATTAAGCAATTGTTTTCCATCATCATCATCATCATCTCAGATGAGTCACTCCCAGCCATTAATCAATCACCGCGGCTCGAACAATCAATAAATCCCATTCTGCGGAGCACGACTTGTATAGGCGCTCTGCACTAGACGCCCAAGCCCAAATCGTCGTGCGTGTCTCAGCATCCATCTTATTGCTGATGATGAAAGATTTTAACTTGAAGCATGAAATTTCTCCAGCGCCATCATTGTTGTGTTGCCATTCATTTGTCCTCGCTGTGTTTGGATATTCGATTGGATCGGTTTGTACGTTAACTAGGGGCTAGAGGTATCTTGAACAAGCAGGAAGAGATACGATCTAATGCAGCGATAAGACTAGAGAACATCGTACCGTACCTAGGGATGCTGTCAATCAAGTGTCCAAGAGAGCGGTAATTAAAGGGGAAAATCTAACGACGTCTAACGGGCCACCGCCTAACATAACCGACGGCAATCCATGCGGCTACTAACACGGATACTGGTAAATGAGGTTGCTATCAGGCCAATCAATCGCTCGATATTCCCAGCGAATTATACCCCCACATAGTGGTGCATACTCATGGGGCCAGATAAATGGTTCGATTGTATGTGAACATCACTTTTCCGTAGAGTTCATTCAGTTTGGGAGCAATTACATGCCAAATTATCGTCACTGAAACGAATTTAAAGGGACGGAAGCGGACTGCGGGGACAATAACCGTATCAGGAAAGTACAACCAAACAATCAACAACCAATAGAGGATGTGCTTTCAGCCGTTGTCTTATTATCATTAATCTTGTTCGGAGCACGTCCCACTCCTCGGCTCCACTCAAGGTACATATGCAGCATGCCACTGCTGGAGACTCTCACGTTTTTCTAAAAACAAGTTTTTGTGTGTCTTACTCGAAAGATGACTTCTTCCAGTCCGTGCGTTGTGCCTTCAAGACAAGATCGACCAACCGATGGGAAAATCTTTCAACGGACGAGGATGGTATAAGGTGAATTGCTGGCGAAAGAACGCAGTCATTTACCGTCTCTTCTGGTTTTCATTTCAATTTTTCTTTGTTCCCATCATAATTACAGGCAAGGTGAATGCGGCTCTGATGAGATTCTTGAAAACAAAAATTGTTTTGACGTCGTCAGGTCGAAGTCCTTCTTCAATTGCTAGTTTTTCTGCAGAGATTCGGAGAGCAACATGAATCCGCCAAAAGGTTTAAAATGAATCTACCGTTCTTGGCTCTGTTCTAATTCGGTTTACGCGCTTATTCTGCTTGGGCTCATTTATCCTATGCAACTATGACGAGAGGTGTCATATTATATAATTTCTTGTCAATTTATTAGATGTTGCGAGGTTGTGTAGGATACGCCCCTTAAATTGCTTCATTTCGAGGCGAATTAAAGCTTATTTACGTTCCGGGTTATTACCTGTTGCTGCAGTTGTGATACTGCTTAAACCGGTTTCCTGTGATATTATCCTGATAATAGTTTTTTGACCAATCAACGCTTTTCCAGGAAATGGGATGTAAATTTTGCGGAATTATAAAGATTGCTATAGGCGATAACACTTCAGGTAAGCGGAGCATAGTAAAGAAATCGGTAGGGTGCTGATAATCGAAATTTCTAATTTAATCTGACGAAAATATGAACACTTCTTGATCACTTAGTTTCTTTATGAAGGTCGCAGGTTCAAATCCTGCAAGCAGTAGCGAGTGTTTTTTTTTGGGCTCAGAACATCCATTGGGGTTGTATAATAATATCTGGTGAGAGAATTAACCTTAAGCTACAGTTTCGCTTGCAATCTACGGAAGGTGTTAAGGGTACTAAATAGTGATTCTTTTAACAAGATATTCAACTATATGGTACAGGAGCTACGCTCAACACCGTTAAGTCTATACGTTACTGCTAAAGCTCAATTTTAGCTTTAACGGCTGAAACAGATTGTATTGACCAGTCCAATGAAAATTTAGAAAGCATTGACGGTGCCGCGAAAATTCTTGTTATACATCCACTTCTATTTCTAAAATCTGTCGGTCGCATTCAGTACTGCCAACAATGAAATTGTAATTTTGATTAGATCGTTATAACATTCGAACTGTCAATATTTCTTGTCGCTACTGCCTACTCTAGATACAAGCCCGGAAGCTGACATTAACAGCTGAGCATTGGTGGTGTAGACAAACGGAAACTTACGAAGCGCTTGGTGGTGAAACGGCTGAACTGTCATGTTTTTCGGGCTTGTATCTAGAACAGGCTGTATCGTCGCATATCATGAGATTCCAATCTGGTTCACAACACGACAAAGCCCTTCCCTCGCAAGGTTCGTCGCACCATCGGTAAGTGCTAACCGGCTAAAGCTGTTCAAAATGACAAAAATTGGTCGTTAGCCGATTAAAGGCGGCTTTTATACATGAGATGTCGGCTAAAGCTGTACATGGTGTCATTTATTCATGTACATACACAGTCCGACAGATAAGTTTCGAAACTGGCCGTGGAAGACATCATTGAAATAAGATATCTGAATATTTTTCGATTTGTTTTATTCAAAATATTCTACTCCAGTTTCAATACACTTTTTACAGCGATTTTACAGTGATTCAAATGCGTCTTCTAGCTCATTTTGTGGAATTGCCTCTAGTGCTCGTGTTGTTGCTGCTGGTTAATCGCATTAAAAGAATATCCTTTCAACTTCAATTTTGGGAATAGAGAGAAATCGCACGGGACCAAATCAGATGAATACAGCGGATAATTCAACACACAGACTTGATTTTGAGTCAAAAATTGACAAACAATGAGTGAGGTGTGACTCTGTGCATTATCGTGCAACAGAGACCAGGTCTGTGGATCACGCTATTCGGGTCGAATACGACGGATTCTATCAGACGCTTCAAAACTTCGAGATAATATGCGAAAGTATTTGTTTGATCAATTGGAATGAATTCCTCTGGATAATTCTTTTGCTATCGAAGAATGTAATGAGCGTTGTTTTGATTTTTGATGGAACTTTCCTTGTTTTTTTTTTGGCTTGTGGTGAATTTTTTGACTTCCATTCCGCACTTTGACGCTTAGTTTCTGGGTCGGACTGAAAGCACCATGTTTCGTCACCCATAACAATTAATTTCAGGAAGTTTGGATCATTTCTGGAGGCTGCAACGACTCCTTTGAAATGATTGACACGCACCGATTTTAGTGTGTGGAACAAATTTTGCAAAGACCATTGTTTTGCCCAAATCCTCGTGAAGAATGATTCGAATCGTTTTTCTGCTGATGTTTACAGCATCCTCCATCATTTTCAGTGAAGCATTGCGATCATTTGCAATAAAATCACACACTTTTTCGATCATTTCAGGTGTCCGAGCCTTCCTTCACGATTATCGTCTTCAATCCCAATTATCCGAAGTGTGTAAAAGCTTAATATCCACTCGGCAGCATGGCTTTCTTCAAGGTAGGTAAACGGTTTCAAACTTGATTGAGTTTGTTTCTCGCAGGGTTTCGCAGCTTCCGTACTTTTGAGTAAATGTTTGAGGGTACTGGTATAAAACGGGTGGAAGGACTTGGGAGTGTATCTTTATGCTCAATTGAACATCATCGCCCATATTAATAACGTCGTTGCTAGGGCAAACTCTATGCTGGGATTTATTCTTCGATGGTAAAAGGAATTTCCAAGCCCTCATATAAGACTCCATCTTTATACGTTCCTGATTAGACCCCTGCTTGAATATGCTAGTCAGGTTTGGTCTCCGTTTTACGAATCCCGCATTAAACCTATCGAGTCCGTCCAGCGCAGATTTGTAAGATCGGCAATACGTTCTTTGCCTTGGAATGACCCTCTTATTCTACCACCTTATGAGGAGCGCTTGGGATTGCTGCAATTTGTTACAGTCGAGAAGTGACGTTAGGTTACTGATTTGATAGTTTTGCACTAGCTACTGCTGGGAAAGCTAGGCAGCGCTGAAATTGCTTCTAAAATATTGCCTGGAGAACTGTCCTGTTCCCTATACGCAATCGATCCCTTTTACAGATTACTTTTTCGCGCACCAACTACGGCACGTTAGTTAATGGTTGCTTTCGACAAAATTCACAATTTTTTCGATTCTAACTGCTTTAGCCAAAATTACTGGCTAATGTCACCTTTATCCGGGTAAGGCTGGATTTAGCTACGAATCGGGCATCATATTTGAAATAAATTTGGCAGGAAAAAATACTGCTCCGGGATGGATTTTATTAGACGTTGCGGTTTTCGTTATTGATAATGAAAATTAATTCGGGTTAACCTTTTTCTCTATTCCTCGTAACCTCTTGAGGGGCATGGGGCGGCAGAAAACATCCATGGGTCGCCGTCGGTGGGATTAGAACACGGAATCTCTGGATTGGTAGGCCGATACGTTATCACTTACTCCACCGACAAATAACCTTTAGTTTCCACTTAATTTTGCAGTAATTGTTGATGAAACCGGAAGGGCCGCATTTTTTAAATTAAGCGACAAAATTAGATATTTGCTTAAATTTGACAATTTACGAGAGAATTTTTGGTTGGTTCTTACGTGAGCAAATTATCTGTTTACAATTCAAAATTTAAAGCAGCAAACGAACTTAATACCTTTAGTTTTCGAGTTATGAGAGAGAGCTTATATTCATAAGATCATTTTTATTCAATTATAATCTGTCAAAATTAATAAAATAATTACAATTTCAAAAAAACCCTCTGGAGCAAATCTAAATTCAATTTCGAATTGAAAAATTTGATTTTAAATTATTATTGTCTCGGTACGTGATGCCACGTGTGCACGTTTAAAGCAAGCCTTGAAAAGTATGGTACGACTTCATAGTATCCCGACAATAAAAGCAGCCTTCCCCGTACCAGAAAAAGTCCTTCAACAAGATAAATTCAAATTGCACTCGGAATAAAAACATTGATGCACCCCCGGGTTCAGAGCCCATCAGCCAGTTACGGCAGAAGTTTTCCATTGAAATTTTGTGAAATTTTCCATTCATGAAAAGCATTGTGCCAATTACCTAGTGCTCGTCGCACGGCGAATAACTTGCACAGGGTGATTGGAAAGGAAAAAGGCAATTAGACACCCGGACGGTATCCTCCACGTTGACTCAATTTCGGGAAAATCCCTATTCTTGCTGGATCCAATGTACACAGATAACACCTTTGTGCGACAATATTACCACGGCGCACCGGCAATCAAAATAAATTCGAAAATCATCGTTAAAGCTTTAAGCGTCAAAACAAACGAACCGGAGCGCAAATGATTCAGAAAAAAGAAATGGAAAAATATGCTAATTTCAGCACGTCGCGACGCGATTCTAGCATTTATCCGGCCTACAAAGGCACGCAACGCGCGATCATTTCACTGAGAATCACCAGTCCAACGGAATTATCTCGCTGTCGCTTGTAAATTGCTGTTGGATATGCGGCTGAATTAAATTTTCGTAGTAATTACGTTCCAGTGGCCGATTTATTTGCATACAAGTGAGACTGTAAGTAGATTTCTGCCTGCTCAGTTCAGTTCTATTTTGCATTCCCTGCCACCCTTGCCGTTGGTCGTTCGAGCTACCACCAGTGATTTCAATACCAATTCCAGCACCTACCCAACCACTGCACCAGTCCTCCAGCCCGGACTTCACTAGGCTCAACTGCATCGCTTTAAATGCACAGCACAATCCGCCCCGATTCTGATTCTGACACAGTCCGGACCCCGTCCGAGAGTGGTTATCGATAATGAAGTGCTGTCCATTTCAATTTCGGTCGCTTCTGCATTGTGGAAATATCTGGGATTTTTTTTCCGGCGAATGGATTTGGCTGCTCCTGAAACTGCAATGAATAATTTTAGTTTGGATATCGCTGACACGCAAGGAGGTGACCGTACCCTGTCTTTGTGCTAGGAGTTAAAGTCACTTTGTGCCTCTGGGCACGTTCCATGTTATTTGTGCTTTATGATCTTCATGGGATATAAAATGTGAGCAACAACTATGTGGGACTTGGACATGTCTCTCCTTTCATTCATATCTGAACTGAAGTGAAACGTCTTTGCACTTGATTAGCGTAGGGAAAAGGACACGACGACATGATTTGTTAGAAAAACGGTAAATTCGAGATGGTGCTGGAAGAGTAACAAGTTAGTCAAACGTAAGGGTCAGTGAACGAGAGATGGCGTTGAAACTTTGACCCCCCCTCTTAGACTAAGGTGACGCAAATTTATCCGTAAGAAATAATCATCTATTATTAATAAAGCAACAGCATCACTAAAAGTACCATTTTCAATAACAGAATTATTACAGATGTCGTTTTTTTTCTTACCGTAAAACAGCATCTTAAATCATGGACCAAAACTGATAACGCAGAAAGGAAGCCTATAGTGTACATCTTCCCACAATTCCACGTTAATCGGAAGTGTCAAAAAGGCGAAAAACCAGCCCTATGCTCAGGGATGCCCTATGATGCTAAAGCACAAACTTGGCAGGGCAGGAATTAAGGGCGAGGGAAATGAGTTAAGAGATTAAGTGAAGGAGGTGTCGATGTGCAGAGAGATGGTAAACTGTTGCACATTCGTGTTGTTCTGCTTAGAAAAGATTCCCGAAATTTGACGGTACGTTCAAATTTGACCTGGAGAGTATAGGGATGGGAGCGACTTCCAGCTCTTGTATCGCACGTTGTCATGTGTCTGCAAGAAATCAGACTAGTAATTTCGTTCGAAGGATCGCCAAAATGTTAGACTTTGTCTAACGCGGACAATGCGGCGTGTCCAGCCCCTGCCCAAATATGGGAATTATATTCGAGTCTAGCCCTGATGTGGGACTTGAAGATCAGCGCTAAGTCAGATGGGGTGAAATATTTCTTACATCTCTGTAGAAAACCCAAACATTTCATCGCACTTTTAACGATTGATCAGTCCAGCTAAGATTGCTGAATATCTCAATACCCAAGATGTTTAGAGAGGACAAATTGGGTATATTCACTCCGTCGACTAAATTAGGTTGAGGGTGAACTGGGCGTTTTTTCAAGGACATTAAACAGCATTGAGTTTTGGATGTATTAATTTACAAGAGAATTTACTACAAAATCAAAAGAGTACGCGAAATCAAGGGTGCTGGAGTCCGCAAAACTATGAATCGGATTGAGAGTAAGGGATAAAAGGTCATTAATAAAAAGAAGAAATAAGGTTGGTGAAAGAACTGAGCCCTGAGGTACATCGGCAATTATTTCGTAGGCAATCAGATGTAACTCCGTCAATTACTACATGGATTAAACGGCCTTACAAAAAAACTCTTTATTCCTTTAACGTCGTCAGGGTGCAGACAAAATGCTTGAAGTTTGGCTAGAAGGACAGCATGTCAGATTCTATCAGAAGTCTCCGGTTGAGCGGCCAGCGCGGAAACCGTACTGATAAGATGGTTATCTTCTAAATAGTTGATGAAATAGAATTAATGAGTAATCCAAAAACTTAAATAAGACCGACGTGAAATTGGTCTGTAGTTAGAGGGGTCGCATGCCTATTCTCCTCAAGGTATCAATTGGACATGCGCAAATTCCCATGCACTTGGAAAAACTCCTGTTGAATATGACAGGTAAAAAAGTTTGCGCAGAGGTTTAGCCAAAGCAGAAGCGCAGGCAGCATTTTAAATTCAGGGGCGAGAAACCAACACGCCCAGTAGCTTTGGACATGTCGAGTTTCGAGAGTACCCTAAAAAGTGCGGAAGTGTAGCGGCTTCTGCCTACTAGTGCACTGTGATGGAGATGGAAGTGGTTGCGATGAAAGTGGCAAGTACGAATTAGCAGCAAACAGGTTGGACTTGTTCAATCACCCAGTAAAAACATTCCTATTATAAATGAGTGGTGGTTTTGACGAACAGGTGAAATTATTCTTTACGGTTTATACTACAGACCAGAACCCCTTACTACCATTTTGAGTAGAAAATACCTTACGTCTAACGCTCGAAATTGAACTTTGCCCGATTAATAACTGAATTGCAAATAGTCCGCGCATCTCTCTCTCTCTTTCAATTCTTCTGAAGGGCATAATTTATATGCCTGGAAGGCTGCTTCCTTGTTTTTTAATGGCTGCGAAACAGTCATTATTGAACCAATTGATGTTAGTTGGTTTGATGTTTTTGAAGCTTTGAGGAATAAAGCGATGTATTCCAAACCATATGATGTTCAAGATATAATCGGTGCTTTTATTAACGCCTTTAATAGAGAAGCAGTCAGACCAGTACAGCTGTCTGAGATATTTATTAAGTCCTGCCCAATCAACATTTTTATAATGCAACATTAATCTTTTGGTGGAATTTGAAAAAAATGGACTCAAATGCCTATAAAGATGGGTTACAAAAGATAGCAAAACGTTGGTCCATGTCGAACATATGTACTATGTTGACAAATGAAAAGAATTTTACAGAAAAAAATGTGTTTTTATTTTCTTTTTAAGGCCAGGTACTTACCATACAATCCTTGTACATTGATGGATACACTGCAGTTCCCAAGGTGTCGATCATACCTTACAAATAGCTAAGTAAGTGGCAATTCGAATGATGTTAACGCTAGATATAATTGTTTTAGGAACGATTAAATAGTTCACTGAATTCAAGATATTATCAGGGTCTGTATAGCGCTATAATACACTTCAAGCTTTGAAAAAATTATATAAATCGAATTTCCACTATACATAACACGTCTAAAGAAGTTTGACTTTCAGTAGGCGGATTCTTAACGATGTCGGTGGAGTAAGTGATAACGTGTCGGCCCATCAATCCGGAGGTACTGGGTTCGAATCCCACCGACGGTGACCCATGGCTGTTTTATGCTGACAACAGATTACGTTAAAAAGCTCATGGGGATTGCAGAGAAAATGTCAAGCGGTTCGAAATCCACTTTAAAGTGTATGTTTACTTGCAAACGTTGTCTCGAATCGGGTCAAGTTCTGCACTGCACGCAAAGCCAATACAAACATACCCTTAACTAGAGAAGACAATTTTTCACAGGACACTACGCCGCCGCTAAAATTTGTCTCAACTGAAGAGCCACAATCGGTCAACGCACGATTCATTTTGATCAACTGGACTAAAGCTCGGGCAACGCGTTGATTCAATGTCAGACGACTTTCATATGAAGCGCAAACCCAAATTCGCAGAGTGCGAACACAGGGTATCACGTAGCTCCCTACAAAAGCCAACCACACCACATATTTGACTTTGGCCAGCTTGTGCTTGTGCTAATGAGGAATCGCACGAGTTGATAGAGAGAGAACAGTTGAGCGCAACTATGAGTCCTTGTTGATTCAACGTAAAGAACTTTCGATCAACGAAAGGAACTCGCATGTCGCATGCGCAGCATCTACCAGCCACTGTACATGGGCCTCATTAAAATGTGTGGCCTGCCCTATGCCTTCAAGGAGATAATTAATTTCCAATCGCTCCTCGTTTGTCAGTGGCTTAATAAATTGGGCTTTGATGCACTGCGTTGATTCAACGGGTGTTCTACGATTCAATAGAAGGTTGAAATGTTCAGTGACGAACTTTATGTTGTGAAGGGTTGTAATTTTGAACTTGATCGTGTTGTATTTTGTAGGAATTAAATGTTGCATGGAATTTTAATGTGTCATATACGTTGGGTCGGGCCTCTTCGAAGTACAATAAAATCGGAATGCTGCCACAGACTTTTTCGGAAGCAAATTAATTTGTGCCTTCACTATTAACTTAAAAACTTGTAGGATTTGGATACTTCATGGAAAATTTTTGATATTCTTTTCTGCAGCCCCAAAATCTTTTATTATTTAACAAAACATTTTAAGATTTCGCCTCTGAATAGAATTTTCTAAGTAAATTTGTCACCATCCGATAAATTTCAGCTTAATAAAACTAAAGAGTCGTCAAAATCGATCAGTAAGAAAAGAGCAAACAAGTAAAACAAACGAGTGGCCTTAAATTTGCATGATACCACTTAAATCTGATCCCCTTGAGAGCCGTTTAGAAAATATGTAAGTCCGGAGTCCATCCGGAGTAGCATATGCTTCCACTTACCTGAACATTTGAACTCCTGGTCGTGAAGATCAGCCACGTTTTGCCCCTTGAGCTGGCTAGGTGACTGGCATCTTGTATACAGTGCTAGGCGTGGAGCACTGCGTAGAAATCTGGACAGCCACGATAGATGACAATCGCATGCAAATGGATTGTCCGATAGCCGAAGGGCACGAAGCTGGGTCAATCCCGTGAACAAGTTATGCGGCAAAGTCGTCAGATTGTTCTTGTTTAGCGTTCTGAAATTAAAAGTACACAAAAACATAAGAAATCAATGAATAATGGATGAAACCATCGAATCACAGTACAGCACAGCACATCAGGACAAGAATAACAAAAGAAGGCATAAGGTGACTGATGGCGTGGGGTAAACAGAAAATTACAAGGTACAATAGATGTCAGCACTTACAGAATCTCCAAATCGGCGAGTCCCTTGAAAGCCTGCTCGTCCAGGCACGTAATTTGATTATTGTCCAAGTTGAGGCTTCGCAAAGATTGGGCTCCTTTGAAGACCCTCCGTGGAATTGTTGTGATTGCATTGTGCGATAGATCCCTGTGGGGAGACACGAAAACTTTTTTTTTATTTGTTCGGTTTTTTCTGTTTGCGTTAGCATTCAGCGGGGGTGGCTTATTTGATTTTGCGATTGACAGGAACAGATTTCAGGTCTGAACCCTTTAATCACATCAGTTACGCCACCTGATTTACTATAGTAGTGGGGGTGGGTTTAATTGAATTGTTAGCCAAATTAAATATGTTAATTATTTACGAGACTACAGGAAGACAATGCCGAAATTAAATTAAAACGAAACAGTTAAAGCAGTTTAATTACTTACAATCGCAAAAGGTTCGCCAAACTTGTCACAAAGTTTTCTGGAATCGCCTTTAGTCGATTGTTGTTCAAGCGGCTGCGTGCAAAAATTAAAAGTTTTTTTTGTTTAGTATATTTTCAAAATAAAATCAAAATTAACTACATTTTTCAAAAAAACAACTCTAAGTTAGCTTAGATACAAAAGAAAGCAATTACTAAAGATATAGGTACTATAAGGTAACGCTGTAAACAAATCACGAGGCGGATCCTGTAAATTCTGCATTATAAAAATCACAGTCGCACTTCCCTTAATGGCATTGGTGTTCTTGCCAGAGTTCTACTTTAAAAATAAAATCTAGGGTAGACTGATTACTTAGATACTGTATCGTTCTAGAAAATTAAAGCACAAAATAGCTTGGTGTACTTTCCTAGTTTACTTGAACTACCAGGAGAGATCGCGATATCCGTAAAGTGGTAATTTGTTATTAACTCCTCTCGGTTTATTTTGATAATGTTAAAGATCAAGGGATATCATATGATAAAGTAGCAGAGCCCTGAAAGGAAGGACAAAACGATATGGGCTGATGGGTTGTCATATGTTGAAACCATAAAAGGAGTAAAAAAACAGAAAATGGTAAATAGTTTATCATCGGTTTTGTTGAGCTGAAAATGAGGGTGGCGTGAGACTCTTGCAATGCATGGAGGGAAGGATCTATATGGAAAAAGGCTAAAAGCTTCGGTAGAAAAATTGTCACAGAATAGAGTTGTAGACGTCCATGTTTTTGTAGCGTTTTAGAGTATCAAAATTTGAAGTAATAAATCTGGAGAAGTTTTTTTAAAACTTTGAATGCTGTGCATATTAAAACCTAGCGTTATATGGGATTTCTACGTCAATGTTAGATGGAGTTAGACCGTAATATTTGGCACTTTTTTGGCAATAAAAAAAATGTTTTGTTCGGCTACACGTCATTCGATCGATCATGCCAAAGATAATTTTGAAAGGAATTTGGTAATATGACGGCACCGACAAAAATGTGTAGGGATGGTGAACTACATACACTGACGTGCAAAAGTTTTTGCATATTTAAACAAAAGTCTTTTGCACATCAGGACAGTGAGAAGATTATTTTTTACGAGAAGAGTAGTAGATTTATACTCCCAAACTTAAGTAGTAGTAGTATGGGCCCATTCGAACACTTTTGCAGGCTCCTTAAGAAAGGAGTTAATTGCGACGGAGCTCTTTCTGACCAAATCCCTGTCACCTCAGGGGTGCCTCAGGGTAGTATTCTTGGCCACTGCTTTTCATCCTGTGTTTCAATAATGTTTTAATTCTTCTGTCCAGTAGTAAAATTTTGTGTTACACGGAGGACGCGAAGATTTTTCAAACTGTTTCCCACGACTCTCTTGAACTCTGATCTGGCTACGTTTTACTATTGGTGTTTGCGAAATTGCCTTCCCTTAAATGCCGGCAAGTACAACGCTATGACTTTCTCTCGTAGAAGAAGTTCTTACCTCTTCGACTACGCCGTCGATGGTGTCGTCTCGAGCAGGGTTGACTAGCTGAGATATTTGGTCGTGGTCCTCAACTTTCAGCTTTCTTTCGAGAATCATGTGGACTCAATCGTTGGTAGGGCTAACTAGATTCTCGGCTTTGTTTAAGGATGATCCAACTTGAACTTGATAACCAAGCTTCTTTATTGCATCTTCGTTAGGCAAATTTTGAAATACGCAAACCCAGGGCTCCCCAGTTTGCCGGTTAACAAACTTTGGATCAGGATACAAAGAGAATAGAACAGTATTCCTTTACACATCTTAAAAAATCACGGCATCTTAAAAAATCACGGCCTTTCGAAACGTCGTCATCAATGTCGTAGGCGTTTAAAGTTATGATCTCAAATAAAACAGTGAGATAAAATACCTCAAGTAGAACAGCATTGCTATTTACGTAGTATGTGACCTATCCATTGACATTCTCGTTTTCGAGTACGAATTTCTATTCCGTCTTGGTCTGTGAGGTTATGTAGGTTTTCCTTGGTAGGGACATTCGGCCAATGGATGTTAAGGATGCGCCATAGGCACCGGTTGACAACGGCTTGTAGCTTAGATGTTATTTAACAGGTCATTTTCAATGTTGATCATCTGCTGATGTAGTTTTTGCGTCATATCTCAGAATGAGTATAAAATGCAACTGGAGCCTTGTTGAAGCGTGTCTGTACATCAACTTCAGCTCCACCATCTGCGGGAACTTACTTCCGAGTCAACAAAAGTTATACACTTGTTCTATTCTCTCAACAGGCTTTAGATTGCAACCCGTACAGAACCCAAAGAAGAGACCGAATTGGACAACTGCGAAACACAGAAAGGAAGGTACCTAAAACAACAAACCTCGGAAACAATTGAAGACGTTGACGCAGAATCGCACCAGGTGGAGAGCCGTTATATAGTAGACGCCCTATGCCCCACAAGGTGTTAAAGGAATCAGTAAGAGAGAGAATAGCATTGAGATAAGTAAGTAAGAGGTAGTTTGACTGAAATAGCAGTGCGTCAAACCAGGGCCATGCGCAGGATTTGTTCCTGGGGGAAGGGGGGAGTTATACAAAGAAAACTATCAACAAATGGATGTACATAAAATATGATATATTATGCAATTAAAAAATATGGTCATATACATTTTAGGTTATTTTTTTAGTCTTTCAGTCAAATTTTTCCTACACAAGAAGTTTAGGAAATTTTAAAAACCCTTCTGGGGGGGGGGGGAGATTTGGACCCCTAAAACGCACGTGCGCACGGGCCTGTGTCAAACTCCTTAAAAATACGTGAGGGAACAATGCCTGACTCACCGAAGTTATGAAACAGTGATTTCAAGTGTATTGACTTCCGGTAGATCGGTAATCGCTGATAAAAAAATGTACAGTATTCCTAAATATTTACCAAATATCACCTCTTAACCTATTTACCCTAATTTCTTCCCTGTCAAGACTGTGCTTTGGCATTCTAGGGCGGGGTTTTGCATTAACATAAAAAAAGGCTTAATCGGATACGGAGTTGGATCAATTGGTTGAGCGGCACGACTACCATGCCATGGTTCGAAACCAGGTCTCCCCGTGTATTATTAAAATTGGATTAAAAGAAATTCCCTCCGTCTCTGGGCCGTTGTCTAGCTCGCAGCAATGCAAAAAAGAAGACAGTCAAGTTTCCTCACTCCCCTTACCGTAATTTCCTTCCGGGCAAAGCCATGCTGAGGGTCGTCCCCTAGGCTTTGGCCACATCGTAAATAAACAAAAAAACAACGGTGATTAAAAACCGAAGTAAGTTCGAGCGATCGCAAGCTTATTTTAGAAAGGAACGAGAATACCGATAAAGCAGGCAGAGAAACTGCTGATGTAGTTAATTTTCAAGTAAAAAAAATGTAAATTTTTTTTTAAATATAAATTAAATTGTTACTCTAAAAATCCAGTGACAATAAGATGGAGTAAGAGAGAGACAATGGATAATTGTAAGAGTGTTGTACAAGCAGAACTTCTAAGCAACAAACCGAGCATAAAAGCACGATTTACTGCACAGTGTTTGTGAATATTTCTTTAGCCTGAAACCAATTTTTTTAAATACTACAATTAGGAGAAAAATATGTATGAGCAACCCACAGTACCTAACCTACTTAAATATCACCAATCAAACCAATTAAATGCAAACCACATCTTCTAAAGGTCTAAAACATGCAAAAATTAAAAAACGCTTCGCTTTCCGTTAAAATATAAATTTAATTTTTTAGCATTGCACAAAATTGACGGATAGAACGTCATAAATCCAAGCTCAATTCAAGTTTAGCAACAAGTTTTTAGACGGTGTACCGCCACCTATGATTACCCGACGATAATTCATAATCAATCAAAGCGCGAGTCCACATGTTTCTGGCCAACACCAATCCCGCGTTTCATGCAAATCAAACCGTAAATGACGTAAATAATTCATCAGAGAACAAAATTGGGAAGCGATTAAATCAATTTTGCGCCACAAAGACTACAATTAAAATTTAAATTGAACTAATCGAGTTAGGGGCTAATGAGAGTATTGACGGATGCTAACCAGGCGACTGCCATCGTTAGCATGACAATCAGCACAGGCTGCTCCTCTGTCAATACCGTCCGAACCAGGACCAGTCTTACGTTTTACGGTGGGCAACTAAAATATTCTTACAAAGTAAATTTATTAAAGTAACACGCTACAGCACGGGGCGGAAAAACAAAGACGGTAACAGAAATTCAATTAAAAATCACTTACAGTCGCTCCAATGACACCAGGTCCTGCAGGGCATCCTTCTCGATGGTGTGAATCTGGTTGTCGGCCAAGTGCCTGTCAAAAGTAGAAATGGAAATTATTTATAACCTCATAAATTTGTTATTAATTTTTTCACTCTTATTAAGTACAAATGGCTTGTCTTGGGGACGGGTTATCATTATTTTTCTCGGTGTAGCTGGGGAACCGAATGGAGCAGGGAGACCGCAAGGTATTCGGACCACCGTCGTAAGAAGGTGGAAATCATAATAACCACAAAAGCGGCGCCTCTTTTGGCTGGTAAAGGAAAAGTAAAGGTAAGGTCGAGAGATGTTCAGACGACTGGATGTTCTTGTCGGCGGGCTCAGTTCACGTCTTCGAGCCACTGTCATAACTGATGCTTTTTCTTGTTACGACAGAATCTGAAATTAATATTTCTTCGCACCGCTCCAGAAAGATAGACAAGTTCCATTTCAAGCAGGTCGTGTTACTCTTGTCAGAACGAAATTCCGAAGACATGCAAGCCTCAGATAAACAAGTGCTTTCTCTCGTAGTTTCGCCCACTGTCTTTTACTCTGCGATTGACATGACATTCCTGAGGGATTCTACAAATGATTCTTCCTGTCACTTGAGATTTTTCCTTTTTTTCATGTAACTTTATGGACAGATTATGAAACTATTTTCAGTTAGATGATGGATTGATGCTGGAGAACCCAAGTTTTAATGTCTTCTTTTTTTTCTGTATAAACTTGAACGTTAGGTGCAATTTTGCTAGAATCAAACAAGTGATTGCTTCTTATGCAATCGCCGAGCACCCCCGTACTGTTTTTGCGTACTTTTCTTTATTTGGAATAATTTTTTATATTTCAGTTTATAAACATTAAAAAAAAATAAGTAAAAAAAGCAATCTTTCTAAGGAAAGCTCTCTAAATTTGGGAACATTATACTCACTTTATTCCATGTTATCTTGTGCTGTGAAAGGAGTTGAATTTTTTTTTATAAATTTTTGTAACACTAAGTAGTATCACGAGCTCTCGAAGAGATTTTCTACTATGTTCAGCTCCATTGAGGACATGTAAGGTATGATTAACAACTCTGAACATTCGCCCATTTCCAGTTCCTCCAATTTGCGAAGACATACATCGCAGTGTTAAGAAATTTAAAATTGACATGAACTCTTGGTCATCAGCTGTCAGTGGTAATTCTGACCTTATTCGCTATTTTTCGACGGACGTGAAGTCTATTCTGGCTAAAGCTGGTACGTCTGCTGTTGTGGGTGAGAGCAAGTCACCTTCGGGAACTGCTGATGAGGCGGACGAGTCCCGTGATTCTGTGACTCCTCAGGCGATTGTCTGTATTTCAACTCGTGACTCTGCACCGGACGGTGGCTCCCGCTCTTCTCGACAGGGTCGTGCGCAGAATACTCGGATGGTAGTTTCGAAAGCTTCTTCATCACCTGTGTCTTGTAACGTAGTTAATAGTTTGCAGTCGGCTTCTGTCTCAATGGCGAATGGTTCTGCAACAACATCAGCACTTTACGGCCAGCTAAGATTCTCAAGTATATTTTTATATCTAGAATCCATCCCGAGACTACTGACGACGAGATCATCGCCCATCTTCTTTCTCGTACTGGCGCTGCACCGAGCACTGTTGCATATAGTTGGATTGTTTCCTCACACAATCGGTCTGGGTGTTCTTTTACTTCATCGTTCAGAGTGCTGGTTTCGGAGGATTTATTCAAGGAAGTCCTTTCTCCTGAGATTTGGTCCCGCAATTCCATTGTCCGTAAATATGTTTACTATTAGACTGTAAAACTGTGTACATTGCGACCGCCAACATTCCTCCAGGTTCTCCGTCTACTGTCTATGAAATATTTGCCTCCTGCATGGATGACCTCTCACACGACTTGATGCCTTCCGTAGAATTATTGCTTTTAGGTGACTTTAACCTGCCTGAAGTTGGCTGGGAGCTCTCTCACTCGGATGACGGCTTGGTTCCTTCTTTTCGGCCTGTCAATCAATTTGCTTTTATAGATGACCTTGCTTCTTCAGGCTTAACACAGACTTGCAGCATATCAAACGATCATGGAAGGTTGCTCGATGTGGTCTTTTCTACTGATCCTGCTAGTAGACTGGTAAGACAATGCTTGGTGCCCCCTGTTCCTGAATCGAATGATCACCCTGCGCTTCATATTGCTCTTTTCATTGATCTGGTTATGATGGCTTCTTGTGTGGCAGATGGCGTTTGTTATAACTTCAGTCAGGCTGACTTCTCCGTGATTAACAACTGGCTCTCAGAACGAGACATTAATGAGGCCGTAAGATCTTTCTATAATTTACTGTCTATCTGTTTTACTTACTGAGTCCGTATTTTTAAATCGAATAACTCACGTTCCAACTAGCCTTAGTTTGATAGCTCAACATTTAAAGAATGTTAAATGTAAGGCCTGGAAGGGGGTTTGTTCCTCTAAGAGCCACGCTGACTATTTAACTTACGCCAACTTACGCAGTCAATTTTTATCTGACTTAGTTTATTTTTTAAAAATTATATTAACAGATTGAATGCATCCCTGCCCGCCGATGCTGAGAGAGGTTCGTGAACTTGAAACGCAATTCTGATGGCAATCCATCTTCTTTGTCTTTCGGAGACAGCGAAAGCAATGAGCCCTTAACGATAGCCGATTTTTTTAAGACTGCGTTTTTGGACGATACCTGTGATGTAAGCTATAAGAATTTTTCCCATCTGACGAGGCTTCCACCGACGTCTATCGAATTCAAAGGCCTTTTACTTGACGAAGTTACGATTTTGAAAAAAATTTCTACCTTGGGTGATAGTTTTTCAATTGGTCCTGATGGTATTCCCGCCTCACTCGTGAAAAGATGTGGTTCCGTTCTTGCTCCTATTCTGTGATATTTATTTAATCTGTCAACTGATTGCGATGTTTTTTCGAAAGCTTGGAAAACCTCATTAATTATTTCTCTTAACAAAAAGGTGATAAATGCGAAATTTCGAACTATAGACCAGTTGCTAATCTTTGCTGTGTTTCCAAGACTTTCAAGGCACTTATTTGCGATATTCTTTACTTTTACTGCAAGCCCTTCTTGCAGCCGTTTCAACGTGGCTTTATAAGGAGTGCATCAACTACCACCAATTTATTGGCATTTTCCAACTTTGGTATCTTTGCAATTGAAGGTGGTAAGCAAGTTGACTGTATTTTTTCTGACTTCAGCATAGAATAAATCATAGAATCCTAGTTCTCAAACTCTCCCTTCCCGGGTTTCCGCGGGTTTTTGTAAATTGGGCTCATTTTTATGTTATTTTTAACACTTACCGTGTACCGCAGGGTTCCCACTTCGGGCCATTGTTATTTACAATTTATATCAAAGATGTATCTACGATTCTGTCTCACTCAAATAATCCTCTTTATAACGACGACGCTAAGATATTTCGTACTGTGTCAGACAATGTCTACTTTTAAATTCTGACTTACAAGTCTTTCAGAACTGGTGTTCCACTAATGACCTTTCCCTAAATATCGGCAAGTGTACATCTATGTGTTTTTCACGAAAAAGATCACCCTTGCAATTTAACTTTACCATAGAGGGTTGTCCTTTAACAAGAGTTACAAAGACTAAGGACCTAGATGTGTGGCTTAATTCCTAATTTTCTTTCAAGGATCATTTTGATGCAATAGTTACCAAGGCTAATATGACTCTGAGTTTCGTGAAAAGATAATCAAAGGAATTTGATGACGCCTACATTACAAAACTTCTATATTGCACTTTTGTCAGTGCTATTCTGGAATATGCCTACCCATTTTGGTCACTGCTCTATGCGACACATATCAATCGCATTGAAGCTGTTCCACGGAGCTTCGTTAGGTTCGCTCTTCGAGGCCTTCCTTGGAATAACTTCCTTATCTTACGACTTACTGTTGATAGACTCGGACTGCTGCACTTGGATACACTTGAAAGAGACGCCGTAACTACAGGATCCTTTTTGCTGTCGACTGCATTCGGGGGTCCATAGACTCTTCTGTTCTCTTGGCATGTTTTGGCATATCGGCTTCGGCTCGCTCCCTGAGGAATCACTTCTTTCAGGAACCTTTTCAGGACTAATTATAGGGTTAATGAGCCCATTACATCGATGTCGCGATTTTTTAATTTGTCTTTTGATCGCATTGTGAATTCTCTCCTTATTCTTTGAGTTTATATTGTATTATACTGTTTTGTAGCATTCTGTAGTAGTCAGCACTTTGATGAAATATTGTTAATGAATAGATAAATAAATAAACAAACCTCATTGCTTTCGAAAAATACTGTCTTCTCATGGGCTATGGGTGTCGACGCAACGCAAAGTTAGAATTATGGCTTAAAACTGGTTCTATAAAATTCCCAGAATTGAATTATGTGTAAACATTTCGTAATCTCACCTATAAATCATCCCTCTATAAATTTTTCTCACAAATATTATGAAAACGCGGAAGCTTAAATCCTGCATAAATTAGATGTTGTGAAATAAAGGGCAAGAAGTCAAGAAGTGTGGAAACAAAGCAGAGTCTTCCACGTAAAAGCGAAAACCACCCATCTGACGAGATGGCAAGTCGATTCTAAGTTTATGTGTTTTACCTCAATCATTTGCAATTTACAATTTCGCTTTATGATTGTGCAAATCATGAGCCTCTCATCTAAAATTCCACCGGTACTGCATGCTTTCAGAGTTATATTTACCTGACCCTTATGGTTAGTTGTTGGATTAAACCAAGTCAAGCGGACATTGCAAGCCTCTTTAGTTTAGCAGGAGATAATCATTCCCTCGATGATAATTACACCTGCGCTCATGATAGCCTTGGTTGCGTCTAACTTTCATCGGCTTCCGTGTTCATTGTCAGATCGCAAATCTCTAGCTGTGCTGGTGGTTATTGAATTTGCACATAGAGTTACAAGTTGAAAGCCCTCGCGTTTACCTTGGCTAGCCGAGGGGGCTTCACTTGACTCCTAACAAAATAATTAGAAATCCCCGTTTGATCTTATCCCACTGCAAATAAACAGATGCTTACTCGTCTCTGCAGTCATCTCTTCAGGCAGCACAAGTCCAAGTTCGATCCATTGATGCTCCGTATGCAGTAAGCCGCGACTGATAGTGTTTTTTATTATGCATCGCCCAGCATCCAGTGAGGCTTAAATAAAACGTGGAACATTAACCTGTGCAGCTTCTGGTGCTGTTTTAGTGCATGCAATCTGGTCCCTGGGCTCTACAGGGCTACAGGCTCCTAGCCATCTTTCTGCTGTGGCTTCATTGAAACCTGATGGATGATGTTCGTCTTATCTTTATGGCTCGGCATAATGAGTTTGATGTAACACAGTACGCCCGGGTACAATCTTAATTAAGTTTTTTCGCCGCTCTCCTTCCTCTTAAAAAGGCGTTTCCGAGGAGTTCTTTTATGTCTTAAGGAATTAGATCTGGGCTTCGTCATCAAACCACCTTAGCTGCACAGCGTAAAGTGGATTCAGCTACTCCAGCTAAATTGTCAGACCAAAGTCTATGGCCTAAGATTAATGACGGAAATTATTTATAGAGGAAAAACTGGAAAAGATTTAAAAGTGGATTTGCCGGCACTCAGCGGACATGTGCTCCATTCTACAGATCAAAGTGCCTGAGTGGATCAGGGGCGGTTAAGACTAATATTACTTCTAAGCTTTTTCTAGTTCTAAGGTACTTACAGAATCCGGAGCTTTGTTAAGTGCTGGAAGTCCGACTCGAAAATCACCGTGATATTGTTGCCCTGCAGGTCTCTGGAAGAGAAAAGTAGAACGCTATTAGATGCATTAAATTGATGCGGATATTGCTTGCTTATCATAAATCCTCTTAAGATGGCTTTCTTAGCTCAGGAACTACCCAATTTATTAATAGCAATTGTAGGAGAACAAATTTTCACCCTTTTGGGGGGGAAGGGGAGATTTGGAGAGTTGAGCAGTAGGAGGTATCCAATGTTTAGTTTTACGTTTCCCTGACAAAGTTTCCTGAATTTGTGTACTTTCCGAGAAATTCCTAAGTATCTGGCATCGGGATTGGTTTGGATGGAAATTTGTAAGTAGCCAAAAGATTTAGTAAACAACAAGTTTCCGTGGAACAGATGTTATCGCAATGGCCCAGATATAAATTTTCTGGCACTGGGAACTTTCTGGGAAAAACCCGAATTGGAAAGTTTTGAAGTCATTTTGGCTATATATAATGCTGCAACAACAGGACGAAGAAGTCTTACAAAAGCGAAAAGTATTTGAGGGGTTCCTAACTTTGGGAAGTTTTACATTTATCAGGTTTTCTACAGTGAAGTTTGAAATCACTTCCTGTCTTATTAAGAAATACTTGTGTAAACAAAGTAATTTGAATTAGGTTAGGTCCCTAAAGGAACAATTTTCTTCTAGAGTAACCTAGAAATTTCTGATTCAATGGCTCGTTTTGTTGAATTTTATATGGTCAAATTGAATGTTTTTCAGCAATTCAAATAAAATTTAACTTAAACATAATTCGCACTTAAGAATAACACTTACTTTCTGCCAAGCACTGCTTTTCATTGAAATTATAATAGAAGTCTAACGCAGTTTGAAAGAGGCTCCTTCTGAGATAGTGAAATGATCTCGAACTTGGAGGAGGAGGAGGAATTACAGCCATCCCCGGCCATAGAAAGGGTCCTAGCAGGCATTCGACCAGGAAAGGGCGCAGAGCTCTTTTTCAATCTAAAGCTACCGTGAGGCTCATTGGCAACAAGTCAAACTACATCCCTGACAAGCAAGTGAGATTGGCTTGAGCAAGGGACACTGTGACCAAGTGCAGGGAATTCTTTGATCGCAAAAAAGCTTTCGCAGGTGGAGAAGGTCACTAACCCAAAGTCGGTATCGACACCCGCTATATCAAGTGCAGGGACTAAGTTGACATGCAAGGTGGCCAGAAACAATTTAAAACTGGCACTCTTATCGATCGGAGCGACCACTATAGCAAGAGCTCGAAGATCGTTGAGCTGAAGTTGTTGGACGAGCTGGTCTAGAAAGAAACGGGGAGGAGTGCGGGTTCAATGACTAATTGCAACGACCACTTCACTTTGGACTTAGGACAGTCAAGACCTTTAGAGACCTATTAGAGAGGGCCTCCCTTGAGTTTGTTGCCAGGACCATTATTCGGATGGCTCCAAAGATAAAGCTTTTCATACTTCGTGTGGTAATAACGGACACTGCGTTGAAGCTCCTTTGATGAAAGCACCCGTCGATATCCACGGCGGATTGGATAGTGTTTATGGTCGACAAAACGGTCACTACAGATGGAGGATATGACAACATTCTCCAAATTAACAGGGAAGTAGAGAGTCGTCTCTATTCAAAATTTGGGACGATGGCCTTGGGCGTGGCCTTCGTACACATACGACTGAAAAAGCTTGCCATCAAGGGCAAAAACGTGGGAACCATCATGGAGGCTGCCACAAAACTAGTCCGCCAGCTTTCCAGAACGAGGAGAGGAAGTGCACTCTCAGCGCCTACCGATGCTAAAGGTCGTGCAAATAAATGACCGCAGTAGTTTAGCTTCGACTGAAGTTGCTAATTTGGCACTTGTTCCGAAACCCAGTATTTCGGCATATGTCATTGTTGGGGGCTTGCGTCAAATAAGTATAGGCTCTTCTTCTCGTAAAGTGAAGGTACGAAACGTTAGGCTACACCAGAAAGAGGAACGTAATGTTCACTCTTGTTGTGCGACCAGGTAGTTAGGCTATGTGAGGCTGGAGACGTCACATATGCAACACGATAGAGAGGTGCCGCCGGAGGAAATCAACAGGCTCTATTCAGAAGTGTGGCAAAAAGCGACTGGGAGAAATTCGGCAGGTTCGTTATCTGAAGTACCCAAAATATATTAAGCCTTTGTACAAGCTTACCTCATAAACAGGCCCTAAAAAAAAATCCCAAAAACACTGATTATTAAGGCTGGCGAGAGCGTCAAATGAACAAGTAGAGTGGAAAAACTAAAATGCGGTATTAAACGATTTCAAGTAGAAGTTCAGAACAGCCATGAGGAAGAAAACCAAAAAGCCTCTGAAACAGCAAAGATGAGAAAAGTTATCTCTAAAGATCCTTTCCAACCTGATTTTACAGATCCAGAACCTTCCATAAATAATGCCAATACTGAACGCAGATTCAACAAGCATAATTTCCGAGGACAGGCTTAAATAGGCAATAAACTCGTTTGATCCAGGTTAGTCGCTGTGGCAAAGATGTACTTGATGTTCTAGGCTGAACCATTTATCAGAGTCCTGGAAACTGGCTCGCGTGGTTTTCATCCCCAAAGATGTTAAATGTGGTCACGCTAAGCTAAAAGATTATAGGCCGATTAGCCTTACGTCGTTTCTACTGAAATGTCTGATAAGTGCCTTAGATTCGTATGTTAGGGAGAATTTTAACCCTGTCCGACTGTCTGTCATACAGTTTGCTTACACAAAGGAAAAATGAGTGAACACACCTCTTCATGAAGTGATTTTAAAGATCGACTACGGAGCCTTAAACAACGCCACAACCGGGGCTTTAGTAAATGATCTAGAATTGGCAGAGCTGGACAAAAACATCAATGGGGGGATAGAAACATTGCATTGCTGAGCAACAGAACGATATCCTCAGAGTGAGGAGGCATCCCACTCAAGAAAGTGGCATATTAAGGCATACCACAGGAGGGATTCCTTTCACCCCTACTGTGGCTGTTAGTTCTGAACGAGTTACCTGTGAAGTTTAAAAAAGAACGGCGTAAAATTGGTCGAGAACGCCGATGATATCGTTATATTAGTACCAGGGAAGCGCCTGAACACGATTAACGAACTCACAGAGACAGCCCTAAGGAATCTAAGCTTCTCGGCAGAAATCGAAGAGCTTAATATTAATCCACAGAAAAGGGGAAATAACGCTCTTCACTATTCAATATGTGGTACCTAATTTTAGAACACGAACTCTGGACGGAACGTAGTAGAACTCCGGCCTACATCTACGCAAAAATGCAAACCCTTCTAAAAGCTCTGGGGTCCTACAAAATTGAAATCTAAAATGCCACAGAGGCATCGCTAGGAACGAAGTGGGAGATGATGTTGCCTAGAAAAGGTACGAATTGGAGGCACACCAAATACTACCTATAATGCAAGTCATTGTCAAACAGCTCAGGCATGACTTGCTGGACTTAGCGGAAAAAAAGGTGGGAAAGAACGTTAACGAGCACAATCACGGAAGGTCATGTGGAAAATCTATGATCAAAAGAGAACTGTTAAGTTAGCCTAACTAGAAGTGAATTGAGAACTCTGGATGGGGTCTACACCGCCCACTGTCTCACGGGTGTGCATGCGCACATAATTAGTGTCTCAAGAACCGACCTGTGCACTGTCAGGAGCTCGACAAGAGGGAAACGATAGAACATCTTCTGTGTCATTATCCTGCGCTTGCAAAAACAAGACACAAACTGCTGGGCAGGTGCTTTTTTAAGGATGTAGAGGAAAATTCTAAGAGCAACATGAGAAGTATTCTGAAATTCACAACGGAGAGTGGTACCTTTAACTTAAACAAAGTCAGCACCCCGACGATCGCTATACGAGATTTATAGGAGATAACCTAACCAACGTTGCTAGGCTTAATTTAAATAGTCCTTCAAAATACTTGTAATCATACGTCGGTGGTGTATGGGATAACGTGTCGGCGATTTACATGGACAGAAACGCGAAGTGATAGCTGTCAAACTAATTGAACAAATCGTTAACATTCTCCTTGAGTATATTCTTGCTTAATTAGTAGTTAATTTTTGTAGAATAAATCGAATGAATTCTTAAAACTGAAAAATTAAATTTGAATTCCCCGAACCCAGATTCTCGTTCTCTACAAAACCTCCTCCTATTCGTTACAAAGTTCATGACCTGTTCGTGACCTAAAAATTTTACGTAAATGCCACAGGTGAATAGATATTTCACCATAATTACATAGAAGTTTTAGAAATTCAATCCGAGAGTATGTCCCTGACGTAACCCTTAACAAAGTTTTCTCTGCAGAGACCACACAAAGCTCTCGAAAAGATAAATATTCAGGGCATCAACACCCCCTGAGATTGTAAGTCTATTATGAGCAAAAGAGGGCTCGATGTAATCCAGTCGCATCAATCCTTTCACAGCAATCAACTGTCATGAAACGTAAAATATTCAAAGGATTCAGTAACACGCCCTCATTATGGCACTCTATAGTCACATCACTAAAACGTCCCCCAGTTATGTTGTCATTGTAACTATTCAGATGTCACTCAATCAATTATCGATTTTCTTCGTCATCGGCAAAAGACTGAGCTGGTAAAGCTGAGATAGATCAACTTTGAAAAACACATTGAGGTCCTGGGGAATAAAAATCGAGGAATATGATACGCATCAGGACACGACTCTTCTCCTTTTGAATTCTGGCATCGGAGCCATTTTCATCCTTTTAGTTATCGAGTGGTATCAGGAATTAGGAAGGCGAGGGTGGGAAAGCATAAGAAAGTCGGGGATGATGCAGGACTAACCCGGGGAAGATACAACACCCGAGGGAAATAACCAGAGCATCCTTTTTATGATAATATCGGACTTTGTTCATAATAAGAGTTAGCTAAGGAAAAGCGAGCGAGGGTTTGAGAAGTACTTTCAGCTCTTTCTTGTTCTTTTTGCACGCGATACATCTCCCCCGTTTGCTGCAAGGATATGTCCTTGATATCCTTGACAGAAACACTAACAAAGCTTTGTTGTATTTCATTTTGTCTTGCGATAAAAAAATTTTCGATAATAAAACCACAATCCTTCCCATTTCGGTTTCGGCACCCTCCCTTCGCCGTAAGTTTACGAACATTTGACCATCGACATACCATCTTTAATCTCGTGTACTGTAAGTGTTCGATTTAAAGCGAGCGTGCAGAGAGGACGGAAAAATAAAAACAAGATTTTCAGTTAATGGAATTAATGCACGAGTACACTCCGAATGCATCACGTACAGCTTTGATGAGGTCCAGTTGTCTTCCCTAATGCACTTCCATTTAGCAGTTCTCTCGCAGGGTGGGTTCTGTTCTGGGTTAATTTAAAAACTGGTTGCAATGTCCGTGCAATTGACAGCACGCTGCACTTTATCGAAAGGAAAACGTGCCTGCGACAATAGAAGTCCGACAATGGTGACTTGCATTAAAACAAGTTCGCTCTGAACACCTTGCTGCCACTACAAGACCAGAGAACAAGGAAAGAATATAAACCGAACCGACAGGAACAGCGTTCATCCATCAGCGAATCCCAGCAGGAGGGTGCTGCCAGAGGAAAAGTAAACATCGACTACATAGGAGAAGGAAGGCCCTCGGCAGGAATGCTTAGAAATTCCCTGCAAAATAAGGCTCCGGTCGGATAAATGACGAGCGTCAAAAAAACACAAACAGGTTGCCGTGCAAAATGCCAGCCGACGACCAGCCGCGTTTTGATTCATTAGAAATTATGAGCGCGTAGCTTTAAATTATTGCGCATGCGTGGCAAATATGCGTACTCATGCGCAGCTGCTACGGTGATGTCCTCCCTGAATTATGTTCTGTCTAAGACGAGGGGGTGCTTTGTTGGGATGCTACAGTACTGTATAGCTGAAACTGTAATTTCAAAGTAGCGATGCAAACGACCAGGGGCTTTTTCACGAATTGAAACCTTGTCAAGTGAAGAGATACTTTGATGGTTTTACGGTTAAATGATGCGTTCGAAATGGCCGTTAGGTTTCTTATAATCGTAGGCCTATGGTGATTTCGTGCTCAATTGAGAGGAAAGTGTTTAACTAGCAAATTATGCACTTGCGTCGCTCTGCTCTGGCGGTCTTGCAGTAACAGGGCCCTCTTTAAAAGAAGTTTAATGACTTGTAAAATATTATTAACAAGAACGTAGCGGAATATTCGAGGTATGCTTACGGTAACGGCTGAGGTGATAAATCAGATGCGGCCTGCAGACTGGGAGACACTGCACATTTCAGGCGTGTATAGCCAATTGCGCTGAAGTGAATGGATTTTGTTTCGAATTGAAAAAGGCGGGAATTGGAAAGTATTAATTGTGGTGGAGAAAATTATGGAGCGCAAAGCGACCGATTTTCTATCAATCAAAATCAGCGAGCTAGAATTGGAATTACGATAATGCGTGCTTAGGTCTATGCTTGCTTTTACTTATCGAAGTGTTGGCTAGTGAGAGCATGGCTTCGAATGCAACGGACGAAACTTTAAGAAATGATGACAATCAGCTTTGACATTTTGACAGTTTTAAAGAAATGTATCAAACGCGGATTTTGAAGTTGTGTTTTGTGAGTTAGGCACTAACTGAGAGACTTTTCCGAGTCTAATCGATTTGGAATGTGGAATGCGAGAACTCTAATCAAATCCCGAACAATTGGTAGAGGCAATTCAATCGTCGATGACCTTCTTGCTTCCAAGAGCTCTTATTTTTTCAGGAGTTAATTAAGTTCTCCAGTACTTTTTAATGGTTTTAACTAACTGTTAAGGGCTCGGGGACAGGAGGTCAGTTGAAACTAAAAACACCGGCGGTTCCAAACCCTACCTTTATTACTTAATGTATTTAACGGCTTAAGCAGTCATGAACATTAAAAAACAAAAACAAATTCGGTCACCTTTCATGGAACACTATTATTTCTTTTATAAAAATACTAAGTACTTTCAGCATAAAGCTTGAGTTCATATTTGAAAAAATTAAAGTAGCATTGACGAGGCAAAAGTACTAATTCCATTACCACCGGCATGAGAGTTCCCACAATGGATCTCAGCATTTACGTAATCTGCTTTTTATCCAACATTCACCGTATAACGAGAGGCCAAAGAATCATAGCCTCAATGACTGAAATCTCCGAATGCAAACCCTCGGGCTGCAGCAGTGCAAGCAATTAGCACTTCCTTACCCAACCAGTAACCATTTATGTCGCTATTTAATTTTCCAAGTAACGAGCAGAAATGTTTACCCAAAAAATCTCTCCCTCATATCCTTAACGAACTGTGTAAACACTTTCCACTCTTGCCGTATTCTCCTCATAATAATAAGTGGAACCGAAAGGGCCTCCAACTCCAAGCAAACCCACAGCTCAGTACTTCTCATTTCATCGCATCTCTCATGTGCCGAACCCCGAACTCGATCCAGGACCATGAGATCTCTGTTGACACAAAATATTCGACGAGATTACGAGTCGGGGATTTACAGGACTCTGGATGACAGCCCCGAGCTCTGATCAACACAAAAACGTATGTCGGTGTGTTCCGTTGAATTAAAACATAATAAAAGAAAATAACAAGAAACTGGAGCAGGAAAAGTAGCATGAAAGTGGCCTCCTTCACTTGTGCACCAAAGGGTTGGGTGCAACTCCGGTGAAGGAAAGGCTTTTCCCTGTGCGCAGTCAAGTCCGCCGGGCAACCCTTGTCAGTCAAGTCATAGAACGTCCTGAACTGCCGGAACCGAGTGCAAGGGAACCTGTGGATGGGAGTTGGAAACAATGCCGCTATGAGTGCTCTAGAGCTCCGAATGAGCGAGCGAACGTGTAAACAAATTTACTGGAATTAACATCTGTCAATCAACCAGAACCGGAGCGAACACGGATGCCTGCCTGTTCAAGTCGAGGAGAGAGTTCGAGTAAATGATTGATGGGTGGGCGACGAGAACAGGACTAGGTAGGTACTATTAAAGTCCTAAAGGAATAGTTGCCCAATCCACGTAGTACTAAGCACTCTGCATGCACATCTGGTTAAGTAAGCCCTTACAGACCGGTTGACGTTGTCGCCAAGTCTCTTCCCAGACTTTTAATCAACCTGAACAATTATCGGATAGAATCCATTCAACTGCGGCTATTTATCATGACGTGGCCCAGACCAATGCATGCCGCAGAGACAGCTACAAATTGTATGGCTAATGGCGGAGGAAATGTTTCTTTTCGATTAACTTTTATACCAGCCCCAATCCATCCACCCACCAGCTTCTTAGAGCCACAAGTAAATATAGCGCACTGCTGTCTAACGAGCAATAGAGTCCTGTGGTATGGGTGCCTATTCGAGCCCACGGTCATGGATGGATCAATTCTGTGCGGTTTTGTGGCATTCATACGGAACTGACTATGGACCTGATCTGGTATTCATAGAGGGCACATTTTTTTCCCTCTGATGCGATGCAAGAGTATGTTATCAGTGCACTTTACTATATATTGAATGTTTTGCTGTTGTTGTTATTGTTGACTGACATAGTGATTGAAAGGGATCTTTCAATGGACCGGGCCCCTATAGGCCCAGTTCTGGTGGTTTTCCATACTGAAATCAGTTGCTATTTCCCTTGATGGATTACGTCAAGTCAAGCGGAGATTTATAGCTAGCGGTGGTGATGATAGCAACATGGAAATACTAAACACTTTCAATTTGCAATTTTTTTACTCGTTTTGTGAAGTACCTTTGAAAAAACGTGAATAATTGCTTGTGGTTTTGCCGAGAGCAAATTACAATCTGGCCGGACTATAGAAGTGAATGAGAGTTGATGGGTGGCGTTCGTTATGTTTTGTTCGTGATTTTTGAACCGCTGACGGGGGGTGCCCTCTCTTTAGATTTTTGTTTTAATTACCTACAAGTGAGAACGTAACCTGGACAAAGGATTAGAAAAAGGAAACGAAAAGTACTGAAAAAGCATCGTTGAGTCTCATACGACCTAAAAAATAATTCCCGGACTTTTGAATGAAATCGAAAATATTTGGTTGCAGATTGTGCTATAAAGTAGTGCTTTTTCAGAGTAGTAAGCAATTGTTTTGTACACTATTTAGTGTGTAACGGAACTAGACTATTAACGCATAAGTTTTTGTCCAAAAAAATTTTCTACTGATGTATAGAAACATAAGTTGACGGAGATTGGCTATCACACACCTAATGAGCTAAATTAAGATGGAAAATTTCAACCAACGCGAGATCCATTCAGGTTCCCTATTCGGTAGTTCGAAACCGCCAGAAAATCTCCAGTCAATAGGCGGCAGATTTAAGTTTCCCAAAAGAACAAGTTCATCCGACGGCAACATCGCACACTCAAAACATGTGGCAAATTAATTATAAAAATCAGGCGACGAGTCAGGAGGAAAATAAACAACTCCGAATAGGGTTAGTTAGCATGGAAGCGTGAGGATTACGAAGGAAGGCCGCGAAGCCAGAATCAGAAAGATCAGCGTTTAATATTCCTCCACAGAGCCAGGGCTTAGTAAGGCACACTTACACAGAAGGTGAGGGTATGGTTTCTTTTACATTGGCCGCAGCTGCCATAGTGCGCATTGAATGGAGCGCCCAGTCTGGACGCATGTTCATCTGTTATAATCTGTGCAGACCGCAACTATCTTAGTCTATGGAGCGGCACCGATGTGCTATTTTTGTTGGCTAGATGGCTCTAGAGATAACACAGGTTGGGGAAGCCCTCTATCTAGGTTAGAAATTCAGCGGTATGTGAACGGCTTCCGCTCTGGAGCAGTTGATGACAAAGCTTTTCTTTGCAAGTTCGTCAGCACTCTCATTCTCTGTTATGTTCCTATGACCCGGAACCCGGAGATATTGTACCTATCTTCCAGAGAGTTGAGATTTTCTCTACCTTCCCTCACTAGCTTCGCGGAGGTGGTAATCGAGTCAACTGCCTTATTGACAATGTGACTGGCCGTAATGATGCAAATGTTCAGCATTGTTGTTTCACCAAGTGTCAATAGTCAGCATGCCTTCAGGATCGCAAGCATCTCCGACGGGAATACGCTTACGTTTTCCTGGCAATCTATGGGACTTTGATATACGTAGTGTTTCAGAGAAAACACCTGCACCGACACCACAGCTCATCTTGGAGCCGTCAGTGGTTGGAATTCCTGGTTAGAATTTTTATACTGAAGTTTCTGGTAAAATTGAGATTAGATATTGTGTAGTTAGACATTTAAGCAGATAATCCTCTCGGTGTTTGACTGAGGAGATTGCTGTGGTCATAGGATTTGTTCAGTCTTAATGCGCTGCATGACACCTGGTAGCCAGTGTGGACGTCAGGAGGTAGTGTGTAATGCCCCAGTAGCACCAATGCAAGCGGTTCTTTGCAGTTTACTTAATTTGGCCTTGTTATAACTCTTCCCAATAGCTGGCCACCGATCCCAAGCTTACACGATAATCAGCGTAGACTCCTATTGTCAAGGCAAAGTTCGGCACTTTGGCTTTAGTGGTAAAGATCATCAGCTCGGTCTTTTCCTAGTTGACAGACAGTTCACACTCTTTGCACCATCTGCTGACTTTGCTCAGCGCATTCTCCGCAATGTCGCTTATGACGGAAACGAATTTCCCCGGATCAGGATTGACAAATCGTCGACATAAGTGACGTCATTTTCTTCGAAGCTGAGTTTCAACAAAGTAGAGAATACAGAACCCAATTTAGACTGCATTACCCTTAATCTTAGAATCATCAAAATCCAACGGCCGAGGCTTTGATTCACGCCTAGCTCGGCGAGAGCCTTAAGATACATAGATAAGATAGATTCAAAGCGAACGTTTTCAAGGCATTTCCAGGAACGCCGCAAGAGTATATTATTTATATTTAAATGAGTGTTCAATCGTATGTACAACTTAGAGCCATCTCTGCGGATCTTCCCCTGCAGTAGGCATACCGTCCAGAGTTTGTCTAAGGTGAACGTCGAGCACAGGTTGATTAGTCTGAAGTCCTTTGCAAGTTCGTGACTCCGTTTACCAACCTTAAAAATGAACACTATCTTGACATTTCTCGATGTCTGAGGAATATAGTTAAGAGCTACAGAACCCTTAAGATAGATATCTGGAGAGATATTATCACCATTAGGAACGGCAATGAGAGAAGCTGCACCGGGAGATTGCCACTACGATCGCCGATAAAAAGGCTTCTTTTCATATCCTAATTCATCGTCGAACTATATGTCCGTTGATGTTCTCATTGTGCAGGCCTTATTTAAGAGAAGGAGTTTGCCACACCCCTCCAACATATGTATTATAATCAGCACTGCTTTTGAAACTCATTTAGCAGTGTTTTTTTCTTATTCGGTCTTTATCGTCAAGCTTCGCTAATTCTAGACACAATTATTGATGTAGAGCGATCAGATCTAATCCAGATCAGAATTGTTGTTTTTGTCCTCGTAGATTTTTTCTGAATTTTTGGCAGCTTTTCCATCAGCAGAATTTAGTACTCTGGCTTGAATTGACCAAAAGGGTTAAATAATGTTTGACTCGAAATTTAGTTTTAGCCACAATCGTAACATCAGAGCCCTACTTGTATCAATGTAACGTGCGGAACGTCATTAAAATGACAGCAAAATCAAAAAAAATTATAAATACGTGCACGATTTTACGCAGACGAATAGACAGACCGACGGACGCTGAAAAACTAATTGCACTACTACGGCATTCGCAGTGAAACTTGAATTGCTTCCCTTACTTTCGTCTGCAGATAGAAACCTTCCCATCAACTTTTGCTTGGTAATTGAATCTCGTGCAGATCCGCCGAAGTTCAATTAAGTAAATTGCAACATTTGCTTATCGACTTCAACCACGAAATCATCATATAAAGCTGGTTGTTATCAAATTTACACTTCTCGCGTATGCAAATTAATTGCATCTGGGATCGGTCTTACTAGAAATCTTACGTACTCCAACCATGTCGACATCTATCGCAGCTCCATTCAATCCCAGAGCTTAACACTTGCCTTGATAACAGATACAAGGTAGTCGAGACATAACAAACCGAGAGACTAGCTCAGTTGCGATATCCAGCCAAATGTGCCATAAAACATCATCTCGGCACGAACGATTATTTCTTAGGAAGAATTCTCACATTTTAGTGATGCTATCAGTTGGGTCCAGGTATGGCGCTGATACCTTTTACGGCGATTGTGACCAGGGTATAAGACATAATCCTAGAGAGTTTACTTAGGTCATAAGTCATCAGCAGGTATGAGAAGGGATCGCGTTTACACGTTCGAAGAACAGGGGAATGAACGCAATAAATGTCGACAAACCAACAGCACGCCCTTCGATTTCACTCAAGGAGGGAATATTTTTCTTCAATTCCTGATTTTCCTGCCCCCTTTAATAGCATCTGACCCTGATGAGAGGTTATGGCACTCGGCTCTCAGCGTGTATCGCTGAAAAGACTTAATCCATGGGGGGTTGATGACCGAATATCGTTCCTGTGTAACTTTCCCTCCTTTAGATATTTTTTTCTTTCATTTTTTTACCTACACTCGTCGGTAGATGGATTAGTTTTGATTGAAATTTATTTTTTTCCGGAAACACATTTATGTGTCAGCCCTCCATTCTTGTCGTATTCAGACACATACTGCGAGCAGGCTCTTTGTAATTGGTGTCAATATTAGTGTCCAATTACGTTTGGATTGGGAAATATTGACAATTGTAAAAGGACATTATGACAACTTTGTTAAAAGCGAAGTAAAAGGTTTCTGGAAATGAGAAATCTATTCCGAAGGGGGTTGTTTTTAGACGTTATTTGGTTTGTAATTCTAGGTGGGGTGCTGGTGTATTCTTTTAATCAAGAAGAAAGGAAAAGTTGATTAACATCAAATTATGCTTTAGATTTTCATAGCAGAACTAGCGCAAGACCTAAACGTTGACAAACAAGCTGAAACGCCGCTTATAGTGAACAAATTATTTTATCAATTTTTTATATAAGAAATGTTAAAAACTACAATCAACTTACATTCTTTCCGTATCACTGGGTATTTTCCTTGGCACCTGAGTTAATCCACGATGTGAGCAATCAACGGTTTGACCATTGCACGTACAAATTCTTGGACATCTTGAATCACTTATTTGTGGACTACTGGAACCAATGATTCCACCGCCGCTACCAATGTGAATTCCAACGGAACCGCCGCTATAGGGCTCGGCTGCTGTTCCGACGGGTCGAAAAGTAGACAGGAGCCCAATGACCAATGTGAACAGAGTGGCAGAAAGAACCACCCCATTCAATGGGGCTGTCGTCTGCGACATGCTTCACATAAAACCCGAGTAAACCCAATTTGACCCACCAACAAATTTAGACCACTCGGCAAAATTTTCAATTTCAACTTTCAACGAACCTGAATTGCTCGTTATCCTTGAGTTTCTCACTATCCTCACTGTCCCCGAGTCCCCTGCAACCGGGACTGCAGTCTTCAAACACAGCCACTCGACGGTATGTGCAATTCACGGTGCGTTTTAAACAGCTGGTAAACACTGGCACTCGCACTCAATTTTCCATTCTTCTCGAAAAAGCATTCAATTCACATTTTTTTCGCCTTTTTCTTACTTTTCTAATTCAATTACACTTGGAGGGTTTTTCTTTCCACTTTTCAATCACTCCCGAGTTCTGCTTATTCACGAGTTCTAGCGGGGCACATCTGCAGTGGGTTTGTTCGGTCCTCTTAGCCACAACACACTTGACCACTTTCTAGGTGAACCTCGACAGTAGGAGCATCATCTGGAAGAGGAATGAAATTAAGTTAAATTTGTAACTTTTGTTTGGAATCTAATCGTAGTAAATGAACTAAGGCTACTTCTGCGAGTCCGAGATAACTGAATTGATGGAGAAAGGGTTCTTCCCTTGATTCGACAATTGCCTTTGACTTAGCTGACCTTTCCTAAATTGGTCCCGTCTACCAAAGAGGAAATTCATTTAGAATTCATTAAGCGGGCGTCTTTTTAGGCCAGAAAATACTACGAGCGAACGGCATCAAATATTTACGAGGTGAGTTTCTTGCAACGGTCCTCGATTATCTTCTGAGGTAAATCGATTTTCGTAAAAAGATGCAAATGGGAAAATACTCGAGTTAAATAAAAATGAAAAATTTATCCTTGGATGCGGCCGCATTTAAATTGTTTCTCTTTGAAAAGGCGATCGATTTTCTTTGATTACTTTATGAATTCATAAGGGAACTTTCCGGTCCCTGTCTTCTAAGAAAATTGACAGAATCTGAAAGTATGTTGGGGGAAAATGGGGGGGAGGGCGTCGTCAAAAATAATATCGATTCGTTTAATGGACAGGATATAAATATATTCAAGAGAAATTGTAGATATTTTTGTCCACCATTCCAACTCGTAACGATTAAATTGGAACAAATTAATTTGTTGATACAAGTTGGAAAATCGTGTCCAATTTCGTAAACGGAGACGGAGTTGGATCAATTGGTTGAGCGGCACGACCACCATGCCATGGTTCCAAGGTTCAAGACCAGGTCTGGTTTTTAAAAATGAAATAAAAAATCCGCTCCATCTCTGGCCTGTCGTCTAGCTCGCAGCAATGCAAAAATAAGACTTTCCAATTTTCTCACTCTCCTATTTCCCCTATTTCCCTTCCGGGCAAAGCCATGTTGCCATGTTGTCTCCTAGATTTTGGCCACATCGTAAAAAAACAAAAAAAAACTTGCCTCTAAGGAAGCATTTGTTTTTCAAATTGATGTCCAATTTTTGAAATATTCGGTACCAAAGTCGCCGCTTTCGGTGAGTGCCGGCCACGATATCGCTCCGAAAATTTTGGACAAATCTAAAAAAAACCTAAGATACTAGGACATAGTTCGAAATAACTTTTAAGAACCGACCAAGTTTTCCTCTTAACTTCGTTACATCCTATTACTGCCGTGAATTTTTTCACATATCCAAAAACAACCCATTACCTGGCACGTTAAAGCTTAATATTTCGCAAACGGATCCCTTAGTCGGAAAAATGGTTTTTATACACCCGCAATATTTTTCAACGACCTATCCAACGACGCCCCACACCATGGAAAGTACCGTATAGGGGAAGTGCCCTAAAATTTTTACCACTTGTCGGCGTGATTAATATGTACAACCATGCCAAATTACAGCTTTCTAGTACTAAGAGTCTCTGAGCTAAGCCGGGGACAGACAAACAGACCAACGAACGGACATGGCGAAACTATAAGGGTTCGTTTTTGATTACGATATATAGCCGACCAAGTTAACGGCTACGGAACCCTACATTAAACATGGCCCGCCATGCTCTTGACCGGTTTGTTATCGTAATCTGTTGTAAGCAGAAAACTACCATGGATCGCCGACATTCCTAATTTTTTTGGAATGATAGCATATAGTTTTAAAAGAAGAAGCTTTAATAAATTGAACAAAATTTAAATTATTTCATTCGAGAAAATTTTCACGCACAAAAAACCTCTGACAGTACGAAAGGGGCCCCCTTGTACCGCACCGTAACGTTTCACATTACCTCCCCCCCCCCACACACACACAACGTTACGTAACACTCAAATGATTATTTTTGTTTACCTGTAAATGTCAATTAACATATGTTGCGAAGAATACCGGAATAAGAAGCAATGGAAAATAAACGAAATTTCAGCCCTAATGTGTACGCGTGAAATTCGTGAGTTTATGTCTTGTACTTTAGGTGGTTATACTTGACCGCAACGGTCGGACTCTTTAAGTCCAAACTACGGGCTCGTGGTACACGGCTTATTGTAGTAACGCGACTCTTTTCGTAAGTAAAAAAAAAATATCTGCAGTGTAGATATACCATATAAACTAAGCCGTGAGTCACGAGTTAGGACTTTTATTTTAACAAAAACTGAATGTTACGTAACGCGTTGCTTGACCCCTCTCCACCCTCCCGCCCACCTCCCCTATAACGCACCGTAACGTTTCATAAGACCCCCCCCCCTAACTGCGTTACGTAATATTTTAACGGCCACAAATTGACCGTTTATTTTGAAAGTCGTGTCCACTTCTCCACTTATAACAAAACCGGACAAGTTGGAGTTGAACTCGCGTGGAGAGGGTTCCGTACGATGAATATGTTATCTACCATGTTTTTTTTAATCATATGTGTACCAAATTTCAACTTAATCGATCCAGAAGATTCGTACCAAATTGGCTGTGACAGACAGACGAGTGATCCTATAAGGGTCCGTTTTTTCATTCGGACGTACGGAACCCTAATAAGCCAAAATTAAAGTTTAAGCCATCAAAAATTTCGCCGTAAAAATGGTTTGTATTTTTTATTCTAAATTCTAAACTTTATTTAAATTCTTAATTCCTGGAGTAGGTTCATTCACGGATAGGAATGTTACAGTTCGTGTCCTAGTTCTATATTCTAAGCCATGTACGCTGGTCCATGGGCAAAAGCAATCGAGCTTATTTCCTCCTGAAAATATTTTCTTTACACGGCAGCGACAAATACCTAGCAGCGCACAACTCAACCACCTCCTGTTTCGAATTGATACAGTCGTCCAGTGCTAAAATAAGAAGCCACAGGAGATGAAATCACGAGGGAATATAGTCCAATCGTAACGCATTTACCCCTCAAATGAGAATTTTACACCTCAAATGATTGAGGCATCGGCGCTCAAAAAATTTCTTCTTGGGTGGGGGTGGGGGAGGAGTGACACCTTACTTTGTAATGCGTGGATAGATTTCATTGATTATTTTTGCGTTGTTTAGAGTACGTTGTCCCATTAGTAGCAGGATAACAGTTCTGTAACTAGGATGGGTTAGGATTTAGGTGGGGATACATTTCAATGGGTTAGGGTAGAGGAGGAATAGGACTTGGAGTTATGTGCACCGATATTGACGACTCTTTTTAACGGACGCCGCAAAAACTACACGTAATATGAGAGTGGGAGAGGGGAAGCCTAACTTTATAAAACATGGACCGATTCGAATGATTATTTTGTTATTTTATAATTTTATGGTCTCGCTTCGCTGCAATGAACAAATTTTTGTTCAATGGCGGGCGTAAGCGAGGCGGGGCCTAACATCGTATTGCGAGAGAGAAAGTCGAGCGTTGATCCCAAAAAAAAGTTTTGATCTTTTTTTCCAATTTTAGGCGCAGCTCGTAAGGATCTCCTCCTAATCGCCAACCATTTCTATGACTTTATAAAACGACTTAGCGATTTAACTAGTTTCACTAGTAAAGATCTTGTACTGCCGCGTAGGGTAGATTTCCTTGAGGGTAACTCAAAAAGGATGTGGTTCTTAACTTTTATTCTAAACCAGTTTTGGGATTCTTCTAAAATGGTCTTATGAATGGCAGGTCTGTCATTACCAATCTGTCAGATTGAGAGTTCGCATGTACATATATGCATCGTGACGCCACGCAAAAAATATCGCAGGACTTTAAATTATTTAGTATATTCACTGCTGCTCTTTAAGTGAATTGGGCAAGTTTAAGGACTCACGGTGTTTGGGGATCATATTGACGCTATTATAAACAGAGTGAATGCCACCTTCTTGCGTTTTATATAAAGATGATCTAAAGAACTTGCGGTGGGTATCAAATGTATTCTTAAAAAAAAACTGCTTATAACAAACTAAGTCTGTCAATGTAAGGAGGTAAAAGAGGATCATTATTCCATGAGTGTTACGCAGAGCAAACGTTAAAAACCTCTGCTGGACAAGCTCAACGCGCTTAACATAGACCCCTAGAATTGGCCTAACAAATGTACAATTTAGAATTCTAGTGATATAGGGATCACTAAATTTTTTAGACCACCTCTTTATGAAGCTCAAGGCAGCATTAGCCTTACTAACAATAGCATCAACGTGGTCGTCAAAAGAGAATCGAGCATAAAGCACGAACCCCAAGTCCTTGGATTTGTCAAGTCTATTTAAAGACACGTTTAAAGGGAGGCAGTTGATGGAACACCAGTTGCAGAATGCGTCCAAGTCAGAGTTCAGGAGATGACAGTCAAGATCATTAGAAATAGAACGAAATACAATTCTCGAGTGTGATGGAATTAGGGATACATCAGTGAAGTATGTAGATATTGAATAATAAAGGACACAGGTACCTACCCTGTGGCACCCCAGAATTCTTCGAAGCAAAACACGTCGAAAGCGCTCAGACGAATACAAGCGTAGCCATTAAACAAAACCCGAAGGAAAACCAAGAATCGACAACTTGTGAAGGAGAATTTTATGATTAATTCGATCAAAAGCTTTACTGAAGGCAGTAAAAATACTTGTAGACTTGTCTAGCTTGTTCAATAGAAGATAGGCAGAAATTTGAGAATTCCAATTTGTTTTTGTTGTTATAAACCCATGCTGGAAAGAAGGTAAGAAGGATTTACAGTGAATATAGAGAACCTCGCATATCAAGGTCTCAAAGAGCTTAGCTAGGCGAGGAAGTTTAGCGATGGGCCTATAATTAGAAATATCAGATTTAATGCCATTTTTATGCGTTGGAAGGATAATAGAAAGTTTCCAAGACTTAGGGAAAACGTCACTACGGATGGATAAGTTAAATATGGAGGAGAGGACAGAGACAAACGACATACCGCATCGTTTCACTATAGCAGTAGCAATGCAAATAGGGCCACTCGAGAAACTGTCAGTTAGTTTCGAAATATGTTTAGGTACCATAGCGTCGTCAACAATAAGATCCTTGGATTGAAGAGAAGTCAACGGAAGCTTCGTAATATAAGTAAAATCACTAAAACTAATATCACAAAAAAAATCACAAAAAAGATTAAAAATGGTCCAGAGTCATTACTACTCGTGGAATCATAGCGCAAAGTAGAGTGGTATCCTTCAGAGTGAGCTTAGGGTCATTTCGCAAAGTATTTTTGATCCTACCCACATAGTTAATCGTATAGAATAGGACAGATAATCACTCCTTGAGGAGCAGAACCTTCTCCAAGCTTTGTTTTTTACATTTTTAAAACCTATTAAGCCATGGTTGTGAGGAACAGGGACCTTTAGACCTAGTGATACGAATACATTGAGCAAAACATGATGCAAGGATATTGTTAAATGAAGTCACAGCGAAATCCATGGCAGGTTCATTAAGAACACTATATCAGTCGCAAGTCGAAAACCAATCATTTAGGAATGATGGATCAGCCTTTTTAAAGTTGTAACAATAATCGTCCATCAACGGGCCACGGACCACGGCAACAGGATCAATGAAGAAAACAGCATGAAGAGCGTCTAGGAATCCTTCCTAATATTTCGCTCAAAATGTGTTGCTACGTTTTTTGCAGTTTTGCAAATTTACTAAAACCACAAAAAACTAGTGATTAAATTTTTTGTCAGAAAATGAGTTTTTTGAGATCGGGTCTCCTTAACTTATATTTCAAGGTTTCATCCGGTTGGCCAACCGACGAATTTTTCGTCGCGAGCTCTCGTACTATTAAAGGTAAAAAAAAGATTATTAAGTGAAACTGTCAGTACGACCAATCACGTCATCAAAGAAGTACCACACATTGAACGATTTGTAAAGAGCATCCGTAGGCGATAAGTGGAGCCCCGTTTATCACTGTCTATGTTTTATTATCTCTCAAATATTCCTCTAAAAAATTTATTCCCTTTGTTGACAAATTTACTATCTGAAAAGTCATCGGTGCCCGCAAAGGGTACGCTAAACTAGGCACGATCTAAAGAACAATTCCCAACCTCTCATCGTTTTATGACTGATAGTGAGCTTTATTTTATTAAATGTCACTTAGGAGTCACCCATATGCTGTGGAGCACTAGCACCAGCTCCAGCTATTACCAATCCCCATATCTCTCAAGAAAATTTAATTTATGCTCGGATCACTGTGAAACCTGACGCAAGATGAATTCTTAATTCGGGAATGTGTCAAGTTTTATGGATACAAAGTGTCAGAAATTTATTTTCTTACTGTCAATTTATCATATTTTCACCTATCGACGGGTGTTCGATTATTTTTTACCTCCGCCGTTGTATTGCTGTAGCTTATCATAATCCGCTCAGGGGGAAGTGTAAACGCGTTTTATTTACATAATTTCGTTCGGTAACTTTCTACTTGTGGCTGATATTTGGGAAATTATCGATTCAGAAGATGCGATAATACCGGCTTAGGTAAATTAATTCGAAATTAAAAGAAAATTTTGGAAATTTCTTGGCCGCTTACCGATGAGATTTTAAATGTTGCAAGAAAGCAGGAGCAGGTTTTATGGCCAGCGTAATTTTCGTTTATTTAAGTCGCGATGAAATTATAATTGCAAATCGTCTAGACTTTATCACCTAGTCGTACGGCGCAGTTCCACTTTTCAAAGGAATTTTATTTTTAACAAATTAACTTCTTCTTCTTCTTGACAAGTTGCCAGATTGCGCCAGAGACATAATTTTGCCATTACCAACACCGGATTCCATACGAACGCGTTTTAAGACAAAGTTCCAATGGACCAGGTAATCCAATATTGTAGACAATTTTTTATTTTTTGTTACGATGTGGCCAATGGCCTAGGGGACAACCCTTTGATGCGTTAGCATGGCCGGAAGGGAATTAGGGTAAGGGGAGTGCGGAAACTTGAATGTCTTGTTTTTTGCATTGTTGCAAAATAGACAATAGCCCAGAGAGGAGTGGATTTTTTAATTCAATTTTTTTAAAACCCACGGGGAGACATGGTATCGAACCCGGGAATCATGGCATGGTGGTCGTGCCGCTCAACCAATTGGTCCAGGTCAGTCTCAGACAGGGCTGGCGCTCGTAGCTGGCGCGTTATCCAGAAAAAATATGAAAATTCAATGATAGCGGTCCAAATTGTAGCTAGCACTGTAGGCGCCAAATTTGACATTTCCGAGTTAGCTACAGCGCTAGCTACATAATGTGTACCAGGCTTTAAGCTTACTATTGACGAAAGAGTAAATTTTAACGGACCAGCAGTATTTGTGAATTAGACAAAACCCGCGAAATAAATTTGCACAAAGAGAAAAAAAGGAGTTCAAGTCGAGAAAAGGAGCTTCTCTGCCTACCTTACATTACCGACGTTTACATATCCTTTCCTTTCACGGTAGTCATTCCCAAACAATTCTTTGCATTTATGAAGCAATCAACCTGTCATATAACTCACTTTCGATTTCACTTACAATTGTGTATGAAACGCTTATAAACGTCAAATTTTTCGTATCCGCCATGACGTTGAAATGACACAAATTCTGCGGGGGGTTGTGTTGAAATGCTTTAAATTTAAGGGAAAATAAATATCGGTCTACAGCGAGACAACTTCCTCTTGAGCCCTAACCAAGAAATCTAAAGCTAAGCAATTTGTAAAGCGTTTGAATCACTTAAAACTGCCACTGTAGGGTTCTGCTATTTGTCAACTCATTTAAGCTCAGTCTGCTTTCATTCACCACCTCAAAGAATAATGGCCGGACTATAGGAAGAAATGCCCCTAAAAGTTTAAACCGAGATAAGCGCTCCATTAAGGCGCCAGTAAATTAAGCAATTTGTTCACCTAGTCCTAAACCCTTCCCTTTCCGGAAAGTTTAAGTGATCTGAAAGAAGGTGCCTTCCATTTCGACCTTATCCTCTGAGATATAAACAAAAACAGCAGCAAAAAAATAAAAAAAAACGGCAAAGAAGAAGCCCATCCACCCCAGATTTCTTAAAATTTAAAGAAGCAAGAAAGCAGAGCCTTATCAGGGTCGCTAATGTCTTTCTTACCTTTCCTATTTAGGTGATAATCCAGCGCGACAATCCTGAAAATCCAGAAGGTGTGCTACGTGGCGTCCATATCGGGGTAATCGTCGCCCTTTTGCCCAGCGGCAGGCTGTCTTTCTGGAAAGGTTCTTGATAATCTGAAAAGAAAACAGGTCACCGGTTAGAGATGATGCTCAAATACTCAAGGCGTCAGCTCAAGTGGTGATACATTAAAGTGATAAGCACAAGACACACGATATCTGTGGAAAGTGCCAAATATTTAGATTGGCTGCCCGGAGAAGTCTCTGGCTAGTGACATCTTGACAAGAAGGCGACTATTCATGGGTGCTCCGATAACAGGGAGACACTGGCGCGAGAGACTCATTCGGGCTTTTCCATGTAAATAGAATTAAGACATGTTGTGACCCTTCAAATAGACGCTGCTTCTCAGATTAATATTGACTGGAGGGCCCTGGAGAAGAATGGAGTCTCCCGGAAGTCATCGTTAACGTTGGAATTTTTGGTACTTGATGGAGTCAACGCATTTGAAAGCGTCTTGGGGGAACTGATGTAGCAGGTGCCAGATACGGCGAGGACCGATGCAGTTCATCGAAAGTAAACGAGCACATCTGCTTTGGATTTTGAGCGACTTTCACGAAATATTCATTAAATGATTTCCGAGAGTTCTGTTTTTAGAACCACCACCGAACTGCATTAAAACTCTCGTTCCGATCTTGAAGAAATTTAGATGATTTGGAGAATGCGCCATATGCCCAGAACCACTGTTTCCGGGCATCAAATTAAGGATTTACACTTGCACTTCATCAGCCGTCGTACCTAATGAAATTAATTAAAACAAATTTCTCAACATGACAGAAATACTCTCCACGACCTCGTCCTTTGCAACATCGGACATAACTCAAGCTCACATGTGAACTCATTTGTCATTTTCCGTCGGTTGTAAGTCGGTCTGTCCAAAGAAGTGGTTTCTCGAAATTCCAGAGCTCGTGTCCGATATTTTTGGTTTTCGTAATTTTCCCTTTGAAATTAATTGAAGTCCATTTTTCAATAAAGATCTCAAGTTTCTGGGAATCTTTTTCTGTTAAGATCTCTCACGGTTCAGTGAATTTGTTTTGCGTCTCTAAACTGGTTTGTTGCTCCACCAGCTCCAACTCCAGAGTCAAGGACAGTTCGCCGACGGTTCGTATTATTTTTGATGACTTTCAAACTGCCGAAACCGAAATTCTGTCAAGATAATAATCGTTTTCGCCTTCGAATCTTTTTAAATCTTAATTGCCAGTTTTCGACGAAAGAGTAACAATTTTATTTCCACTTTTATTGATGGAGTACGACTTAATTGAGGTACCTCAGACCTGGTGCGACGTTCACTTCCGTCAAAATACGATTGAAATCACACATTTACTGGAAAGTAGGTAAATCCTCGGGTTTTTTTCGATTGTTAAAAATCAATTTTCGATTAATGCGAGTCGTAGGGGATGTTGTTTGGTCGTTCGATATAATTTTGCCACTTTTGATATTAGGATTTTACGAGGAGAAACGTCCCTTACATCCTCTTATGCATGTTGTATCGAACCTGTAGAGTCTCCTTGCTTTCTCTCAATTCTCGAAGTTTTTCGCCTGTCATACTCCATAGGAGTGAGTGGTATTCTATGAGTGTAAGAGGACAAATGGGGACTCAATCCTTTGGGGTCAAATGTTGAGTGAAACCCAAGGTGTACGCTGCTATAGTAAGACCGATACTTTGCTACGGCTCACTTGTATGGTGGAGACCTTTGAATAAGAGTTGTAATTTAAAGACGACAGAGAGTAGAGAGCGGTCGGTCTGGGAATAATTGGGTGTGTTTGTACTACGCTCACAGCAGCTTTGGAGGTCATGCTCGTCCTGTTGCCACTGGACATATACTACATAATATGACAGTGACAAGTGCAGTCAGAGTGAAGTCTACGAAGTGCTGGAAGGGGAGGGTGAGCGGCTATTGCCGCATCCTTCAGCATCGAAAACAGGATCGACATCGATTACCGGATGCCAGATATAAACTTTAATAGGAAAATAATAATAATGGAAATAATAGGAATGAAATGGTGAAGTATCTGAGATATCCATGTATCTATGTCGAGTGCGCGAGAGCGGTCAGATTTGTTTAAATTCTGATCGACATCCTTAAGGCAGATATTGCCAGCGGCGCTTACAGAAGGGCGAATCATCGGCGAACTAACCGTGACACATGCTGCCTTACTAGGCAACTGTGGCCTGAGCACGATATACAGAATCACAGCCTACTCAAGATACAAGCCCGGAAATCATGACAGTTCGACCATTTCACCACCAAGCGTTTCGTCATCATTTTATTTTTGTTGTACCATAGATTAACCAATCCTTGCACACAAATAAAACTGCACACTCTCGTAACCAAAACCAAAGAGAAACGCTGATGTCATTGACGCATTCTTACCTTAAAAACTTCAGCAAAACAAGCACAAGAGAGTTTTCCCTTTAAAATACTTGAAAATTGTATAAAGAAACACTTTTTATCGTGTTCACATGATCGGAACATTTGTAGGTTAACCTTTAGTAAAATCCAATTTGAGACTTTAAATATATTGCGATAAATACTACCAGAGAGTACAATTCCCTAAAACTTTCTCCTTGTTTACTGTGGCCTTTGACACATTTCAGCTGATCGACTGTGACGTAATCATACCACAATGCATAGGAAAAAACTAATACTCAAATGTCAAAAAAAAAAATTGTCGAACAAGTTGGTCTGATTACATTACGAATAGCGGAACAGAGTTTATATGGAGTATACCTTGTATTCTGTATCCCGCGTGGCCTGAGTACAATAAGGGTACACTTTAGTGGTAGCAGAACCGACGTCAGGAACCTAGTAGGAATTATAATGGGTCAGGGGATCATATCCACACATGTCAGAAGATTGGGTCGAAATACAAACGATTTGGGAGGGGTTCGGAGGCAATCGAATCAGTTCGCCATGTACTCTTGGTTCTCGCGACTATTAGTAATTTTCAAAATCAATATGAAGAAAAATATGTGTAAGTATAATGTACATATGGATATTTTGGAAATCGTTTTACAAGCTTTTATCTGACATTGCATTTTTTTTACTTCTGATACACGAAACGCTAAAAACAGCTAAAAGTGATTTAAGGACAAAAGAGGAAAGACGAATAGTAGTGAAGAATTTTCGCATTTATCCCACGTCGTCACCAACTACAGAGCGGTCAGAAAGCCCTGGCTTATTATTACGGCTATGACCAGAAAGTCATTTCCATTGTGTAAAGCGCATAAACATCCCCAATTAATCCCCAATTCGTGCCTGATGCAACACACCATAAACAGTGAAAATCCACTCTTTAGAACCCTTTTAACTGCAGGTCCAGTGAATTCACATTCATTTTGAGTGTAAAAATTTATGTAAATATTCATGGCACTTTCAGAATATATTTCCACCTAATTGGAGCCAAGATATTGTGGCTTTACTTGCTCCTCAGATGAAGATTTGCAGGTACAGCGTGCGCGTTCTTACGCTCGCCCCTTCATCCTCTCGAACATCTTATTTTTCCTTAAATTTCTTCCAAAACGACTGGAATTTTTCGAAGCAAATTATGGCAGGAAACAAAATATTCAAATAAGAGAACAAAACGAAATTCTCGCCGCTGCTTGTTCGGGAAGACAACCAGGTTCCCAGGGGGGCATAAATTTCCATAAGAAAGCCGTTAAGCAGTTTTCGATCGACCTGAGCAAGGCCGCAGGTCAGATAACGAACAGAATCCATAATTAGCGACAACTGTCAAAATAACAAATTAAATCCGAAGGAAATTACGATAAGGCGGGAATGTCGAATTTTTTTTTTAATTTCCACGCGACCGGGAAAAACGCGAAAGTACTGCTCGACCGATAATGTGTTCAACTTTAAGATGATTTTTGGAAGACACGTGAGTTTTGCTCCTCCAATTCCCGATGCTACGACGTGCCCTTCCAAAGTACCAAGGCCTTTAGTAAGGGCGCTCCTACCTGTTGTCTTAATAAGCCGCCATCAATTATTCACACCCGTGACGTACTAATAAACACCTCCCTCTTCGTAATGGTCTGTAATTAAGTCCCATAAAGAATGAACAGCAGTCCCGGCACGGGTTATGACTACGATGCCTTCCTGGTGCTTTTCGACGTAGTGTGTGCGTGTATATGACCACCAAGGTAGTAACTAAACGTAAAAGTCGCGACTCGCGAGGATGGTGTATCTGGCTATAGTCGTCTTGAACCCATGGGTATTCCATTGATATGCGATACGAAGTTTGTTGCGTGTCAAATATTACCGTGCCCAAGTGCTGGTTGGAATGATGGAAGTAGCCGGGATAGGGATAAGGGATAAACTGTGAGTAAAGGAGGTGGCTCCTCTGGATGAATAGGCGAAGGGTCGGTTACCTTTGATTTCCTATTGATCAACATGTTCGGCGTGCAGGACTAGGAATGGGAAATTGAATGTGTCGGGCACAATGTAATCAAAAGGGATGCATCAACGCCAGACTGGAGACCCAGTGCTAACCGTTTTTTCAGCACTTATACTGTTGGTTAATTTTGCGGCAAAAGCGTGTAACGAAAATTTTAATTTTGCTGCGCACGATGGAAAATTTCACTAGTTCGCGTCATTTATAAAGAAGTGTCAGGAGCCGTAGGTACCGAAGCAAACGTAAGAGAAACAGTCGCATCTGCTTCTGACGTTTTTATGACTTATTTTCACTCAAGTTTTCATACAACCACGTCATTAACCATACAATTCCTTGATGGAAAATTGCTGAATACTATTTCATTGAATTTTTCAATCTTCCCTGGATGATAGGACAATTTATAGAGAAGCCAAGCATATGTACAAGTCTAACGAACATGAAGCTCTTGAAGTTTCGCGAAACAAAGCTCTTGTCGCAGCCCCTGTCTCAACGTTCTCTATGAGAAAAGGAGCCGAAAAAACCACAATCCCGTAAAAACCGCAAGAATTAAGGACATGTGAGCCTGCAAAAGTGGTAGCAATCCTCCTCCTCGGCAAGAAGTACAGATATTTCTCCGTAGAAAAACCACAAAAAAGCCGATATATTTCATTTCGTTAATTCTTCCCGGAGAAACCCTTTTTGGAATATTATTTTCGCCTATAATCTTCTGAAAATCAGTCAACAGCCTACGGAATAAGATATCAATTTTTTCCACACCCCTTCATAACTGCTCCGGGCGGGCGGTTTTGAATAAACTTTTGATTCTGCGAAGCTGGAAAGGGGGCTGCAACCCTACATCGCGCGGTATCAGAAATTAAGGTCTTCTGAACTTATTAATTAAATCAGCTTCAGGCAAATACGATTTAACCTCTCCAAGGGTGGAAAACCCACGAGGACCCTCATCAAAGCGTTCAATCACCCACTGCAGCACAATGAGAAGAGCCGAACCCAACAGTGGCTCAGTTTCAGTCTTTTTTACCGAAACTTTATAATCAGCGCATAAAGCCGCCGGCCGCAGTCATTTGACTAGAGCTAGAATCTAGCGGGCGACGGTCCCTCGCTCATTTTTTAATTACGATAAAAATGAAAGAGGTTACCCTGTGTCCTGCCACTTTGAGGGTTTTTATTTCTAAATTTCTGACAGGGTAGAGTATCCCAGTTTTCGAAAGTTTGGTGCGACTCCCTTTCCGTATACCCCGCAAGACGAACAAACGACCGACACTCAGCCGGAGTGTCCTAGATTTACGGAAGCAAGTTTTGAACCAATTTGTCCTCAGGTCATACTTTGCAAGTGAGCCCCTCAGCATATTTTTGAGGTAAATAGCACATTCCTGTCGTCGTCGTCGTTGGTTTCTATGTGAGGTCCTCCTGGCAATCGTTGCATGCACGAGATGGAAAATTGTGGCAAGAGTCCTCATCACACAGGCTGGACTGTTTTCCTCTCCTTGCTGGAAATTACCGGTTTCATTAATTTCTTGTTATATTGACGATGAAATATTCATGGTTGGATGGAGCGGGCAGGTGTGTGCCGTGTCAGTGCAGCACAGCTCTAGTTCTACTAGTGCCGGACTATATTTTCGGCTATTTTAATCAGTTTCGTGCTATGGCCACATTGTTACCGGTGCAATTTATTGATATTAAGACTAAATGGACATTTTATGTTATGACCGGATAACAAACAAACCATTCACATGTTACGGAGCAACAAAAGGGGAAAGACTGGACGAGTTTTCGGTTTCGGGATGTAGTGCACGGAAAACGATAATTGTAGTCAGGAGCTACCGGACCCCTGCACGTTTCTCTGTTACTTCCTATTGTCCTGTTATATTCGGCAGTCGTATTATCTTTAAAATAACAAGGGAAACACACGGCTGTGTACTTGCCTAAGTGGATTTGCTTCGGAGGTAACATAATGGTAAGGGCTGATCCATTCGGATAAAGCAGTTTATTGTTACTTCCGAGCACTTTTCAAGTTGGCCCATTTCTCATTCAGGCATGCGCAGAATAATATTTTCTAAATGTTATCAAAAGAGATTTCAAGTAACATATTAATTTGATGGCCTACCAATAAGGGGAAAGTTTTTTAAGAGTCTAAATGATTGACACTCTTTGCCAATATATCTGTGGTGCTGGCCCCATTCCCGTGGACGCTATTTCGGCGGTAATCTCTCTGCACTTAAATTCGATCGTTCCTGAATTTTTCAGCGTGACTAAGCCTCGACTATATCGCCGCTTTTAGCGCTCTCACATTCGATTTTATTTATCTTACTAAGATTTGCTTTTTCTGTCGACTTCAGAAGATGGTCTCAAATCACCGGGTTTCAAGATTTGGTCTGGTTCGAGATAGGTTGGGAAAGATCGCGAAGACCGTTGACGAAATAAATGTGATCCTATTCAAAATTCACTTTCCTGCTGGGTTCTGAGGAACCAGGGTGCTAATGCAATGGATCGATTTGAGGTATTATGTTTATGGAGGGGGTCAGACGATCTATAGAGTCGTTTGAACCATTAAAGACAGTGAGATAAGATGGAATATTTCCAGCCTTAATTCAGGGGGGCAGTGAGATTGTAACGCCAATACTTAGGGGAATACATACTCCTTGCCTAGCAATAAAGTATGTCTCGTGAAGAGAGTCCAAGGTCACATTTCTACCAAAACCATGAAGAAAAACTATACGGAGTTTTAAGTCCTTCCGACTCGTGAGGCTGACGTCCTTTCCGTTGAAAACGATGGAAAAGATTAAGGTCTATCACATCGAAGAGAGGACACCCGATATACTTATTAATTAGGAACCTCGCTCGCTTATTATCTTGACGAGGAGAAGAGGAGCTTAATAGCAAAGGCATAGCAATGGTCGCCATTATGGACATTGAAGAAACCTAGTATAGTATATGCTTTGGTGCTATTATAGGACGTGAAACTAATCCTATCGTGAGGAGATGGATATGTTAAAGATGAAGAATCGAGATAAAGTGGTAGGATTGTCAGAGGCTTTCCACAGGGAGGAACATTACTGTCGGCTTATTATTACGTAGGCTTGAGTGGGCATTTACAATTTAGTCTCATCTCATCCTTTTCACTACGAAGAGAAAGAATCTAGAATTAAGACGGATGGAGCTATTTGGAGAAGAACTCACTGTCTCGGGATCATTCAAGTATCTAGAGGTTTTCCTCGACTGAAGACTTATTTGAAAGGGACATGTTGAAGAAAAAGTCCAGTGAGCCAAAGGCACCTTACATCAATGTGGGAGGGTATATAGACAAAAAATGAGAGTCTCACCAAAGGCGACATGCTGGATCGAAACTATGATGGTGAGACATATTATCTCATATGCCGCGGTGATCTGGTAGACATGAACATTACTATAAAAAGGCAATTGAGTTCCGTTCAGAGGCTGGCTTGTGTGGGTATAACAGGTGCCTTTCGAACCACATCGACATTGGTTAGGTGTTTCAGTAGCTTTTCGCATGGACCGATATACAAACTGCCACAGGTTAAGTGCTGGCAAGGTAATTACGGGATCTTATCAAAAATCGAATTAGAAGTGTCTGTCGACGGAATAAGCAAGGTAAGTATTTTGATAGAGACCATGCAGGTGCAGGAATCTTTAGGGAGAATCTTGAATCTAAACACCCATCTAAGCCTGGGGTAGTATACCTCCGGCTATCAGGCGGATAATGCGCTGGATTACCTGTTGGGAAGTCGTGCGAGGGGAGAAAGAATAGAGTTAGTACTCGAAAATTAGGCGGTGATAGGTGCATTGCCAGTACAGATTACAATACAGCTCTGGTTTTAGAGTGTGTCCGGAAACTCAACTCGTGTGCTTCGGCCAATGAAACGGGCTAATTTGGAGGCTGCTTCGAGTTTTCAACCCTTCGCTCCCTTGGGAAGGTATACGGCAGTTGGCCTGTACAAGACGTCGGCCACTAGGGAGCTATAGGAATAGTTTAACATTGCGGACACGTGCAGACAGGCTAAGGCGGCGATTAGATCGGTCCGAAGTGCTGAACAGAGGAGAGGCCTCGATATGAATAGGAGGGCTTTGAGCTGGCTGACGGCACTCGTAACAGGACATGGCAACTTGAGGTGTTATCTAAAGGAGTAGAACACTCTTGAAGATAATGCTTGTAGAACGTGCTTAGAGGAGCAGGAGACCGCGGTGCACACTTAGTGTGCCAACTGGAGGGTGCGCCTCATAAGCAAATGCAAAAATTCCACAATTTTTCTCTCCGTGTAAGTGTCTGGTTCGAGTAAAATCAAAAACCGAGTAAGGGTGACTACCTCAGAGACTCTATCCTTGGTTTTTAAGGTTCAAGAAAATTTCTTTTACTTATAACAGATTTGCCTCAACCTTGTGCGAGTAATACTAAATGTCAAAAAGCTGAAAGTTGTCATATCTGCAAGAATAAGATGACACAGGAATCCTCACCTATTTCCTGACTGGGATAAGCAAAAAATTGCAAAAGCGAATTCTCAAAGCGAAGCTTCCAGGAAAATTAACTTCCAAAAATATAAAACTGAAGTCTTTGGCGTTACCAGCCTTGTTATACATATAACAAGGGAAGGAATGGATTTTTGCTTGCCTTCGCAGGCAAACTTTCCAATTCTGTTCCACTTTTTCGTGCACTTTTTTGGCTTTAAAATTTTACTACGGTTTTAATGTTTCGTTGACAACCAACGGAAAATTAGTTCCGCTTTTCCATTTTCCCCCTGAAATTTTAATTGGAACATTTCGAGGTATACGCCATTTACAGTGCGTCGTCTCGTTTGGGCAAATCTTTTTTTTTGAGGCTAAAGTCTGTCACATGCAAAGCAAACACATTTCTGTAGATTGACGTGGCTATAATTAAATCACCGTGTGATTTTCCCACACGGCTCAGGTAGTTTAATGCGAGGAAGAATCCAAACGGGGTCCAATTCTACATGTCACGGTACAGGCCAGAGTCAGGCGATCATTAAAATTTCAAGTTTTTTGATATCCAGCTGAGCGGTATTTTGTATCCAATACTCCTGGGCTGTCAACAAAAATTTTCCCATTTCGGATTCTTCCCAGCACGAGGCTAATGTCAAAATCAAACGTGCACAAAGGTAGGAACTTTTATTGCAGTAATACACGGCATGTACGAAGGTCGTGTGCAGGAAAAGCTACTCACAGTCGACCTCTGTCACCTCCGCGGAACCATGCTCCTATGCAACCAGTCAGCGCGAGGTAATTTCCTAAAATTGCCGGCCTCGGCTAATTATCGTCTGCAACAAGTCATAACGAGGGGAAACCACAATTTGTCATGCACGATATGGCGGCAGTGGTTGTTGCACTTGTCCCCGTGAAATAGTCAGCAAGGAATTGTGATTCAGAATTAAATCCGTCCAAAGAAGTGTTCAGAAATAGAAGCATATAGGCCAGATCTGGCTCCGACATGATAACTTCTCTTGTATAGGTGCACGGCTGGCTGCATCAATCAATCAAAAACCATCCATCTGCCAGCCATTGCTCGTTATGAATCCTCAAAGGAACGAGGACTAATGGGTGCATTCTCTTGCCTTTTGTGGGTTGCACGGTGCAATAAAAACGTTTTAAGGACACCATTGAGGACTGAAAAAAGGCAACCAGCAGAATATCCGTGCGTCTTTTAAGGGAAAATTTCGTTTTGTTTCGTTTCGTTTGAAAAATATTCGAACACAAAAGAGGCGGTGCCTACCTGAAAACTCGCAGAGATTAGTCTGCCTCAGGATCTTTTGTTGGACTTCACGTTTCAATTTGCGTCTTTTGAAGTTCCTTTTTTCCGTCGTTTCCTTCGAAAAATTAAAGAGCCTTCGTCTATTTGATGGCTGCTGAAATGGGTGACCCTTCTGTTAAGGACGTTGTGTGCTGCTGACGTATGGCGTCTTGAAAAAACTCGGAGGTCTCGTAAACGAGGTCATGTGTTCAAATTTAGGTTTTTATGACTGAAATGGAAACTGAAGTTCGCTCTTTTCTGCAACATTTCTCTTCATTACCGCTGAGAAAGACAAATCTGTCTTGTGCTTGGTTTGTAAGAATAATGCCTTTTTCCGCCCGAAGAGTTTAAAATTGCGAACGTCACTCTAGCACGGAAAAAATCCTCTAGACACTTCAAGGTTCATAAGGAAGTAATTTGTGAAATCTGTTAAGAATCCTCCTCCAGCCAACTTCGTTTCTCTTAATTTAATTTCCACACGTAAAAGGCAATATGGATTATGGACACAACTTGAAATAACAATCGCCAGAAGCCTCTTTACAATGAGACAGCAAAAACTTTCCATTATCCCGTCGAAGGCCGTGCAAAAAGATTTTAATTTTCTGCAAATTATTTTGACGTACTTCCCAATCACCATAAAAGATATCGTTTAAGACATGAATGTGCTAACAGCTGTGACCTGAACGCACTGAGCAAAGCATCACAATTTCTTTTCAATTTTAAAGCAACACTAAAGCAGACAACGTGGACGTGTTTCGCAATCTCCGCCGTATGAGTCGAATTAAACCGTTGCGATGCCAGGCCGGATGAGTACTCTGCAGTCTTCTGGTCAGCCGGAGCCCCATTTGAAAACGGCACAAAGAAAAACGCTTAATGACCGTGGTCAGTTGAAATACCTTTAGAGTGGCGGACTGGTGTCAAAAGTATGCCGCGGGTGCTTCTGGCTGGGATACAAATTGACTTTTAAGTGATCCCGCGACCTAAGCTAAATGGATCTTCTCAGCCATGCAGCCACAATTCCGAACCAGAGTAAGCCAGCCCTGTTTAAAGACCTTTCAGGTGCACTCGCTCTAATAGAGGGCTCCAATGACACCCACAATCGCGGTCCCATGGAGCCCAATTTAGTGGCTCCACAAATGATACATAAATACAAACGCGATGCTCAATGGCTTTCAAACAATCAAAAAGTCATTTCCTCGGAGGCTAATGACGAGGAGATTTCGTGGCCAGCAATGCAGAACAGAGGTCGAGGCGGGGGAGTTTGGGAAGTTTATTTTTCTTAAAGTTTTGAAGGAGTGGTGTTGTGCAAGCAGTCCGATCGTTACTTGTCTCGTAAATCAAGGTAAGGGGAGACTGTTCAACTGGAACAGAAAAATTCTGGAGACACTACAGAACCGGGGCGGGTTTGGCTCATATTTTATTTAAAGTCGACAGTAGACTGTAACTTATCGAAGGGTTTCCGCCTTCTGGTCATGCGGCTGTAAAAAACAAAAAAGCCCCAATCGTCTCGTGCTCGTGGAAAATTTCCAAACAGCTCCATACTAACCATTTCAAGTGATTTTATTAAATATTTACGGGTATCACCTGTCATCCCTTCATTGTCTCCGGATAATTCCCATGGCTCTTCGCGTTTAGCTAACATATGTGCACCCGACTCCGGGAAGGCAACACGAATCAAGAATTCACGCCTCAACCACCTTCGCAATCCCGATTCCTCGGGGAGTTTAGACCTAACTGGTAAGGAACTCAGGTAGAAAATGTGTTTCACCAGGAGAGAGATTCTGTCCTTATCGGGGGCATCTGAATTATTCCTGATGAATATCCTTGTCTGAGTTCTTTTGTAGTTTTGATTTACAACTGAATGCCGTCCCCAGTGGATCGTCACGAAATACTGCAATCATTACGACCAGATTTTTATTGTGGATAGGCTGGAGGATTATGACATTTTTATGATGGAATCCTCTTGACGCCAGTTGGGCTATGTAAGATGACGACGGCGGAATTTTAAGTTGTCCTGCCTGCACTATTACCAAACAGAAACAATTTGTTGGACCCTTTCTAATCGGATTGAAACGATTTTTGTGGGGTGAGAGATTTTAAAAACTCCTTTTAAGTGCTGATGCTTATCGTATCCACACGAAGATTGAAGAGCGGCTTTTAGGGCATTTTCGGGTAAATATTGTGCTTGGATTGAAAAGGTTTGATTTCGGTTAATGTGGTTTTTTAGGATTTCATATGTTTTACGACATTAAAGGAACCCATTGATTAGGGATATTAAGACGGAGAACTTTTTTAAGGTTATGAGATACGTTTTTTACCGACGAGTGCCAATAATGACATACAGTTACTCACGTATTAGATCGAATAGGATTCTTTATAAAATAGGAATTCTGATTTCTTAAATACAAAGTTTGTTGCAATAGTGATGGATACCTTAAGGCCAGGTTTTAGTCGAGAGGCATGGAAGATGGGACAAGTTTGGGGATTCTTTCGATATAGAAAAATAACTTTTAAGATGAACGGTTTTATTAACATTAGATGATCTACTAAAAGCTAGAAAATAATTATGGGTCACACATGTAGAGCTCAGGTATAGTTTACTGGTAAGAAATCGTGTAGCGAAATAAGTAAGTAATCGGGGGCTTTGATCAGACTTAAATAAATAAGGGGGTCCAAGTGATAATCAAATTCTGATTTGAATTCCAAATGTAGGGTGAGGGACAGAAAGTCCCCCGGTTTTACTTAAGTCTGATTAAAGCCCCCGATTATTTATTTGTTTCGCTGATCCGTCAAACTTAAGTGGATCCTGGCTCCGACACTATAGGACGTCACTGTTTTTGGTCCTACGCGATTTCTTACCAATAAACAGTGCCTATATTTCGGTAAGCTCTACATCTGTGACCCATGATTACAAAAAAAAATAACAAAGGATGTAAAGGACAAACCGAACAGTAAAGGCAAAATAAGGACCAAAATAAAGAACAGAAAGGCGCCTTTACTTTGAAAAGTTTAAAAGTCTTTTCCAAGAATGCATTATACGTAGGGAAAACTTTGAAGAAGATTGATGAAGTTTACGAGTAAAATGCAGTCAAAAATTTTATGAATTGTATTTTTTATCGGCACTTCACGTATGCGTCCCAGGCTTCCCAAAACTTCGCCTAAATTTGGGGAAAGTGGACAGCAACTCCGATTTTTTTGGTTCCGACATATGCTGTAAAGCTTGAGGTGCATAATAATTTTATATACATATAGTTATATGTTGTTGTCGGAAATCACGTCTTCATATATTTTTGGGCGGTTGAAAGTCAAGAAAGTCAGAAGTAAACGAAATTTCGGTAAATGTCATTATCTCGACTCCGGCACTTTTGGGGGAGTGGATGAATCTAATGTAAAATGATCCGAGTAAAAATAAAACTCGTCCATTCCTAGCCTGAAACAGCAACGCACAGCTTCAAATGCCGCAATGGCACCCAAATGAGGTACGATACGCCTGAGTAAAAATTATACTTTTTCCCAATGCCAGCCCGCTGCAGAAACGTATCAATAAAAGACGCACGAAATAGTCTAAATCAAACACGGTGCGCTCAAACTTTTTCTAGACCATAAGTTAAAACGAGAACAATAAAATTATTCTCGTAGATTATTTCTTTCGAGGCCGACGTCTTAAAGCAAAACAATATGCAGTAGTGGGCAATGTTTGTGCAGTTAAGTCTTATTTTTCTCGGTTTAACAGAACAGAACAGTGACAGAAGCGTGCATACCTCTATGGCGGGCGTGTGGTCTGCGTATTTTTTAAGTTTTGTGCCTGTAGCGGGAGCGTTTACTCGCTATGCATGCCAGCAGCGGGCGCATTTGCTCGCTATTTGGGGGGCGGCAGTTAAGAAAGCAACTAAAAGCCTGATTAATACACCTCTTCTTCTCGCTTTATTAACTGGGGGGGGCTGCCCCCTCCCCCACCCAGTTTGTATCTAGAACAGGCTGTGATAAACTTTTACCAGTAATATGAATATGGAAGTAATTATTTGCCCTCATCGTGTACTTTCGAATATGTCAACCTAAAGAAAAAGGTCGATAACTATCCATCGACAATGGAGTTCGGGGGGATTTCCAGCAATAATTCTAATATTATTTGTAACTTATTTGCTGAGTCTTTTAAGGGTGCATTTGAATCATCTGATTTTATCCCGGATAGTGGAAACTTCTCGCACATAAATGACCGAATTACACCTATAGTGTCAGTTCCATCTATCACGGAGGAGATCTTGTTGAAGCATATTAGTGCACTTCCTACTGACTTTTCTGGTGGTCCTGATGGGGTTCCTGCTGCAGTCATAAAGAAATGTTCTTCGGTGTTATTGGGGCCTTTGCTCTTTTTATTCTGGAAGTCTCTCTCGCGGGGCCATTTCCCAGCACTTTGGAAGATATCCTTTTTAATTCCTATTTTCAAGAGTGGAAATAGAAGAAACATTTCCAACTACAGGCCAATTGCTAAGTTGTCCTGTATTCCTAAGCTCTTTGAACTGTTAATTCAATCCCAATTGTCCGACGTGTGTAAGGGCTTAATCTCCACCCGGCAGCATGGTTTTCTCCAGGGGAGGTCCACGGTTTCAAACTTGGTTGAGTTTGTTTCCTGCACTGTGGGTGGTTTCACAGATGCTTGTCAGACTGACTGTATTTACACTAATTTTAGTAAGGCCTTTGATAAGCTGTCTCACTCTATCATTGCTTTTAAATTGGCTAAGTTGGGTTTCCCGCCCTCGCTTATTGTTTGGATAAAGTCGTATTTATCTAATAGGACTTATAGGGTACGCTTTCGTGGCGCACTCTCTGATGATTTTGTGGCTCATTCTGGTGTTCCCCAGGGCAGTCATCTGGGTCCACTGTTATTCATCTTATCTATAGATGATATCTCGTATTTGCTTCAAAGATGTAAAATTCTTATATATGCTGATGATATTAAGATCTTTCTCCCAATCAAATCTGATGCTGATTGTGAGATTTTGCAATCAGAGTTGCACATTTTTTATGGCTGGTGCCGCAACAACAATCTCAAGTTGAACATTGAGAAGTGTCAGGTTATGTCCTTCTCGAGGTCTTCCAGCTTCCGTACTTTTCAGTACATGTTTGAAGGCACTGTTATAAAGCGGGTGGAAGGGGTCAGGGACTTGGGAGTGTATCTTGATGTTAAATTGAACTTCATCTCCCATATTAATAACGTCGTCGCTAGGGCAAACTCTATGCTGGGATTTATTCTTCGATGGTCCAAGGAATTTCCAAGCCCTCAAATAAGACTCTATCTTTATACGTCCCTGGTTAGACCCCTGCTTGAATATGCTAGTCAGGTTTGATCTCCGTTTTACGGATCCCACATTAAACGTATCGAGTCCGTCCAGCGTAGATGCTTGCTTCCAAAGTGTTGCCTAGAGAACTTTCCTATTCCCTGCGTAATCGATTAGTTTTTCAGATTGCTTTTTCTCGCACTAATTACGGCCTATTAATCGCATGTGTAGGTCTGCTAATAATGATATTGGAGACATTTTTGATACTAGTGTGGACAAAGTGACACTTAAAAGGAGTATCTACAATTTATAATTTAGTCTTTTGTTCGCACTGCTTTTTGTTTTAATTCCTCGTTTTGGTTTGTTATGCATGTTTTATGTGTGGGTATTTTATTCGTATGTTAATTACTAATATTATTTGCATGGGTGTGGGAGCCTCATTCGCCTCCATATATTGTTATATGGGGCGAATAGGTCAAATGATTCTAGGCTTCTGCCTATGAAGTGCGCCTTCTGAGTTAGAAGGATTAATTCTAATTAAGTGTAGTTCGGTGTAGTCCGTGAAATTTGTACTTGTACTTTCCGTGTATTTATGTATACTTTCTGTGCACTTGCGTGTATTTCCGTCTACTTTCCGTGTATTTCCATGTATTTCCGTATACTTTCCGTGTATTTTTAGTGTACTTCCGTGTTTGGTACTTCAGGCAGTCGCCCAGATCGCTCGGCCCTTAAGCCGCCCCTGCTTGTACGGGAGATTGTTACGATGTCTGTGGAAAAAATTTCATGAAAAATTGTTGACCATCAGATTTGGTTTCCTTTTCTGTAGTCCCAGAATTTCTTATTATTTAATGAAAAAAATTCTTTGAATTTCGGAACTGTTTTAAAATTTCGTTTTTGGATGGAACTTTAAAAGTAAATTGGTTATTTGTTGGTTAACAAAACTAAAAAGTCGTCAAAATCGATCACTAACCCAAAAAAGAGCAATAAAGCTACTTGACAGATGGAAAAAACAAGTGGCGTTAAATTTGCATGATACCACTTATATTTGATCCCCTTAAGAGCCGCGTAGAAATTTCTAAAGTCCGGAGTCCATTCGGAATAGCACACTCCACTTATATAGTACTTGAAGATCAGTCACGTTTTGACCCTTGAGTGGATTAGGTGACTGTCATTTTTTATTATGTGAAGCTTTGCGTAAGAATCTGGGCAAATAAGACACAATAGATGACAAAGAGATGAAAAAGGATTGTCCTCCTGAGGCGATCTCGTAAAGAAGTTATGTGGTACAAAACTGCTCTACTTCATTAGTAATGAAATTTAACCTTCGGAATTATTTCCAAAATGTCATCCTACGTGCGTTAGTAGAATTCCTGAGTCAAGAATACAATCAGGCCGAATGAGGCTATAAAGGAGTATTCCCTACCATGGTAAAACTTATTTGGCCCCGATCAAGCTACAATTTAAAATAGAGATCGACATTTCGAATGAGGATAAAAGTAAAAAAAAGTAAATAAATTGGAAATTAGAATAAAAATTTATTTGATTGCGAAATTTATTTGTTATTTGGAGAATTATTTGAGTTTCAAATAATTATTTGTTATTCAATCGCGCGTTATTTGATAATCAAATGATTATTAGTTATTGTATAAATTATTTGCAAATACATATTTGTTATTCGATTGTCAAACAATTGACCCTTGAGTAGACATAAATCTCACATTTAGGAATTTTAGAAAAGAAACGAAAACAATCCTAATTGCATTTGTCTTACGAAATTTATACAAACACACCTGAGTCTTAATCATGTCGCGATTCCAGAGAAGTGAGAATGTAATAAGACTTTTATAATAATTAGAGGAACCGAGGAAAAAATTGAAAATTCGAAATTTATGCACATTTTGGTAATAAAAAATAGGTCGTCCTTGTTCGTTATCCTAATCACAAATTAAAATAAGTTATTACTTTATCAATCACTTTCTCCCTTTCGGCATTCCGAACTTAGACTTAAAATGTGTAAGGTTGTGAAGTCTCAGTAAAAAACAAAACAAATAATTATTTCATAACGAGACATCACCTAACAAATAATTATTTGGTTATCAAATCAATCAATTGGTATCAAATTACTCGCGATCGAATAACAAATAATTATTTGATATTCAAATAAGGGGCATCAAATAAGAAATAATTATTTGCGAATTAGGTATAACAAATTTTAAATCAAATAAAAATCTGATTAATTGATTAAAAACTTTTGAAGATTTCTGACCCCCTTCCCCCCTTTTAACGCGCCGTAACTTTTCGCGTTACATTACGTTTCACAAGACCTCCCCCCCCCCTAACTGCGTTACGTAATACTTGAACGACCGCTTACTAACAACTTAAACTACAAATGGTTTCATTCCCACCAAGCTGAGTGCAAGACGTAAGGCTGTATCGTTCACGGCTTATAACGATTGGCAGATTGATTCGTGCTTGCAAATAATTATATGCCATAAGTAAATGCAAGTATCAAGCGAAACGGATGCTGTTCGCTTTAGAAGAATGAAATAGACAAAAAATGCCTAGAATGAGCCAATCAGAAGGGCATCGTGTCCTATCACAACACACCAGACCACATGTTTGTAAGAGAAATATAAAATTAAAATATTTTCGTATACCTTAAATGCATTCCATATGCATGTAAATGACTATGTAGCTGAAACCAGAGAGAGAAATGATAACGGTTGCATCCAATGCATTCGAGGCGCTAAGCGCATTTTTCTGTGATAAGAGTTAGTCTATAATAAATCCTCTTGACTTGCACTTCGGAGTTTTATTTTATTTAGCTGTTCTGCTCGCCCAAAAAATATTATTTGTAATTCTTTTACAAATTCAGAAGTGGGATCGGTCCCGAAAAATGTATTACGGATAGTTGCGAGTTATTTAAATTTACGTGCATATCAAAAGTTTTGTTTTGAGCGGAAGAAAAGAAAAACTCCACATAGTCGATCGGTCGACCATGTGTTTTGCGAAGTGTGGTTTGTGAGAGGTCATATAAATCAAATTTAATCTTACGCATCTTGGCAGAATATTTAAAAACTAGGAACATCATCGGTGATTTTATGATTAATTAAGAAAAATATTATATATTTTGAGCGACTTGTGACTTTTATGTGAAAAATTTTAACAAAACACATGGCGTTGGCACGTGCATACAATTTTACAGATAAGGCTACAGTTAATGATTTGAAAGACAAACTAAATCAAATAGGTCTGGATTTCAAAGGTAATAAGACTGAATTAAAACTAAGACTTCAGGAAGCGGTGAAAGGAATGACCGATGAAGATCTGAATATATATTTTCCTGAAAATATACTGGCATCACATGAGGACGAGCAAGCAGGCCCCTCAGTAACCATCACGGGAACAACAGTGGGTCGGCAAGATAATGTCGACAGAGAACTAGCTGAACTGAGAGAGGTCCTTGCGAAAAAGCAGGAAATCGCTGATCTTAAAAGGAAAATTGCTCAATTGACGACAGAGGAATCACCAAGGAGTGGAAGCCACCAGTTCAATTTTAGAGACGTTGAGGAATCTCTTCATCAGTTCAACGGTGAGGATTCGTATGCAGTGAAAAAATGGATTGCTCACTTTGAAGAAACGGCAGATTTCCTCGGCTGGGACTCAAAAACACGTCTAGTATACGCTCAAAAGCTAATGGCAGGTACTGCAAAACTTTTTTCGAGAACAATTAAAGTAAAAACGTGGCTGGACTTAAAAATTGCTCTGATAAATGAGTTTGATAAACACATATCCAGTGCAGAGGTTCATCAGCAGTTAGCAAACCGCCACAAAAGGTCAGATGAATCGTGGCAACAATATTTATTCACCATGCTAGAAATGGCTTCGTTGGCAGATATTGAGGAAACAGACACCATTCAATATGTTATTAGAGGCATACCTGACACCAGCTCGAATAAAATGTTGTTATATGCAGTAAATAGCATAGCAGAGTTGAAGGAGGCGCTTAAGAAGTACTACCTGATGAAGTCACATACAACGATACCTGATGAAAGGCGAAACAATAATCAGGCAGCAGGGTTACGACAACCTTCATCAAGAATCAAATGTTTTAATTGCAACGAGCCAGGTCACACCGTTTTCAGATGTCCAAAACCTAAGCGAGAAAAGGGCTCATGTTTTCGTTGCGGTAAAATGGGACACAAAGCGCCAGAATGTAAAGGTGGTCGTCTTGTGATGAACATCCAGAAAGACGCCGAACAGGTTCAAATTTATAATCCTAATTCAGAAGTTACTAATGAGTTTGAATTTTATTTAAGGTATGGTTTTGATGATAGTAATAATGGCGGGATGAGTTTCTCTGGCACACTGTTAACATTACTGGATTCCGGTAGCAGTATTAGCTTCATTCAGGAAAGGTATATACCAGTTCATCTTGTAACGAAATTGAATCCAGAAAATTATAAGTTTTTCGGAGTGAATGACAGTCGGTTGCAGATTTTGGGAGTATCCTATCCTAAGGTTAATTTTAAAAATAAAATTGTTAATGTAAATTTGTATGTGGTTAAGAATTTTAGTATGAGATATCCAGTAATATTAGGACGCGATTTTATACATAAATCAAACTTAGAATTTAACTTTATTGCCTCTTGCGTTAAAGAAAGTAATAGTGATGATGACGTTCAGACCTCAAGCAGAAATACAGATTTTATTAATCAGATCCTTAATATAGATATAGTTGAAAGCCCCGATATTCCACCTTTAAATATTAATGAAAATCTAAATCAAAATATTAAAGATGAAATTTACAGAATTGTGCAGGAAGCTTGTTGTGATAAAGAATTACTAGGTGAGTCTGATAATGTTCAAATGAGTATAAGATTGTCAAAGGACGAACCTTTTTATTGTTCCCCCCGTCGAGTCCCTTTTGCCCACAAAGAACAACTAAAAGATATTATTGACGATCTCCTTAATCGAGGTATAATACGCGAGAGTAATTCACCTTATGCATCCCCAATTGTTTTAGTTTCTAGAAGAAATAAAGATCTTAGGTTATGTATTGATTATCGCACTTTAAATAAATATACAATCCGCGACAATTATCCCTTACCCCTAATTGAGGATCTTCTGGATAAGTTACGTGGGAAAAAGTATTTCTCAGCTCTTGATTTAAAAAGCGGTTTTCACCACGTTAGAATGGCCCCTGAATCAATTAAATACACATCGTTTGTTACCCCGATGGGACAGTATGAATATTTAAGGATGCCTTTTGGACTTAAAAATGCTCCATCGGTCTTTCAGCGATACGTGCATAAAATATTTCAACATCTTATTACTAGTGATAAACTTTTTGTTTATATGGACGACCTTTTAATAGCTACTGATACTATTGACGAACATTTGGATATTTTGCATGAGGTTATGTCACTTATTAGAAAAAATGCATTACATCTAAGGTTTGATAAGTGTAAATTTTTTTATGAAGAGATAGATTATCTAGGATATCTTGTTAACTCAAATGGTATACGTCCAAATGGGGGAAACCTTAGAGCGATTAGCGAGTTTCCTATACCTACTTGTACAAAAGATGTTCAAAGCTTTATAGGTCTTGCTTCATACTTCAGAAAATTCATAAAGGATTTTGCGATAATCGCTAAGCCGCTGCATGACCTTTTAAAGAAGGATGCCACCTTTAAGTTTGGTCCACTAGAGCATGAAACATTCAATACTTTAAAATCTAAACTTCTAGATGGACCGCTTTTAGCTCTATATAACCCTAAGTCTGAAACAGAACTACACTGCGACGCAAGCAGTATAGGTTTTGGGTCGATTCTCCTCCAACGTCAAAAGGACGGTAAATTTCACCCAGTCTTCTATTTTTCTAAGAGGGCTACGGAGGTGGAATCTAGATACCACAGCTATGAACTTGAAACTCTTTCAATTGTCTACGCGTTAAGAAGATTTCGAACTTATCTGATAGGCATAAATTTTAAGGTTGTTACAGATTGTCAATCCTTAGTACTAACGTTAAATAAGCAACTAATTAATCCAAGAATATCTCGTTGGGTGTTGGAATTTCAGGATTACGACTTTAAAATAGAACATCGGCCCTCTAACAGGATGAATCACGTAGATGCCCTTAGTCGTTGTACCGAGATTCTAAATGTGGAGGAAGGGACGTTCGATCACGCTTTAGCTGTGGCTCAGAGTCGCGATCCAAACCTTTCGAAATTGATGCGTGAGTTGGAGGAGAAAGAAAATAATAAATATACCTTAATAAACGGACTTATATATAAAAAGGCCAACAAGCATTTAATGTTCTATGTTCCTGAAAATATGGAACAACGGGTTATCCAGGTTCATCATGAATCTTTATGCCACTTAGGGGTGGGAAAACTATATGAATATCTTAGAAAAACTTACTGGTTTCCAGCTATGAAAGAAAAAATAAGTAAACATATAGAAGGGTGTCTTAGGTGTTCGTATTGTTCACCTAAATATGGCAAAGAAGAAGGTACTTTACATAATATTCCTAAAGGAAAGGTTCCTTTTGAAGTAATACATATAGACCACTTTGGTCCTTTAGCTTCCGCCAAAAACAAACATATTTTCCTAATTGTTGATGGTTTCACTAAATTTACCAAACTTTTTGCGGTAAAAAGTACTCAGACGAAAGAAGTTATAAATTGCCTTGAGACTTACTTTAATGTATATAGCAGACCATCTAAAATTATTTCAGATCGCGGAACAGCTTTTACTTCAAAAGAATTTGCCGATTTTTGTATAAAAAATAACATACTACATATCAAGGTTGCTACTCATACACCACAAGCTAATGGTCAGGTTGAGAGAGTTAACCGTCTTCTTATACCCATGTTGTCTAAGGAAACTGAAGAAACATCTACAGGAAATTGGTACAAAAATTTGATTAAAGTGGAATTCGCACTAAATAATACGGTAAATAGTGGAACAGGTTTTATGCCCAGTCAGTTGTTATTCGGAGTGGAACAAAGGGGGAAGTTCTGCGATGGATTAAAAGAATATTTAGAAGATAGAGGACTGAAGAAAACTGAAGATTTGTGTGAAATAAGGGAAAGGGCTTCTGACAGAATTTTGAAAGCTCAGGAATATAATAAAAATTATTACGATAGTAGACATAAGCCACCAAAGAAATATCAAAAGGGTGATCTGGTTATGATAAAAAATATAGTAACGACTCCGGGAATAAGTAAAAAGCTCCTCGCAAAGTTTCGTGGCCCTTATGAAGTATCGAAAGTTCTTATGAATGATAGATATTTAATAAAAGATGTGGAGGGTTTTCAATTATCTAGGTTACCATATAAGGGCGTATGTAGTGCGGGTAATATGAAGCCATTTATTCTGTGAGTAGATTAACTTGTTAGAGGTCTGAAAAACAGGTACAAAACGAAAGAAAATTTTAATGAAATTCTTTGATAATCTAAATTTAAATTCAAATGTATATTATCTTTAATGGTATTGAAAGTTGTTATAAAAAGGAGATTTACTTGCTTATTACAAGGAATTTTGTGAATGTTTTTTTGAAAGAAAGTTTTATGTAAATGATATGATTATGTAATAATATGATTTTAAACATCATTGTATATTGATTATCTTTTATTGAAAAGTATTAAAGTAGTAATTTATGTATTTTCATTTGATATGTATTCAAATATCTGTTGTGTAAAAGACCATTCGGGTTACAAAGAAGTTCTTATGTAAATAATGTCAAGTTTAAACATAATTGTATTGTATCAATTATCTTTTATTGTATCAGAGCATAAAGCAACTATTATTTATGTATTTTTATTTACTATCGTATTCAAATATGTTGTTTAGAAGACCATTCGGTTTACAAAATAAGAATAATAGTAATGAGAGAAATTGAAACTTGGTAAAATTAATGTCAAATGCAATGGATGTAATCGGGTCGATTAAGGTCAGGATGGCCGATTTGTAAGAGAAATATAAAATTAAAATATTTTCGTATACCTTAAATGCATTCCATATGCATGTAAATGACTATGTAGCTGAAACCAGAGAGAGAAATGATAACGGTTGCATCCAATGCATTCGAGGCGCTAAGCGCATTTTTCTGTGATAAGAGTTAGTCTATAATAAATCCTCTTGACTTGCACTTCGGAGTTTTATTTTATTTAGCTGTTCTGCTCGCCCAAAAAATATTATTTGTAATTCTTTTACATGTTCATTCGCAGCTTAGAAGAATTAAATACAAAAAAAAAGCGCCACACCAGTTGCCTAACAAAATGTGAATGTTGGGGATGTGAACTGCAAACAATCGGAAAAATCTCCGTTTCCACAAAAAAAAACTGAATCCTACAAAAAGAAAGCTCTGAAAATAAAAATAAAATTTAACTCGAAACTTGTGAAGTTTTCATCGCATTTTCCACGTTCCCTCGCACGAGCGGGAAAATTCCAGCACAGGTTTAGGGCAATTATTTTTCTGCTTTGGTAAACCGCCACGCGATGAATGGATGGATTGATGTAGGAGCAGAAAGCGCCTCTCAACAGTCATACGTACTTGGAGCGTTTTAAATATCAGAAAAGCCGGAATAACAAAGGAACAGTTTATAGAATTTTCCAGGAGACTTGGTTCCCTTTTTCACCGTAAGAAATAATAAGCACAAGAAGACTTTCGTCTTTTACTGGCAAAGGAAACTCTCCGACACTTTCTGACCCCCCGGCCCAGCCCCGATTCGGGACTCTCTTTCAGATCCGGTACATTCACTCCAAATCGGTGAATAAAATTATTGTAGCGTAACATTTTAACAACGTACACTCATTCCTGTCGACAGGGCAGGCAGTCAACTAGGAGGGCGGCGCGCACCCGGACTATATTCAGCCAACTTCACTACGGTACAGAATATGAGAATTCGTAACGCTTTCCTTTACCCTTTGTAGTGTCAGCTAGCAGCTTGTTATACCATCGGACTTTTGCTCTATGCTGTGTACACAGCCGGGAAGGCAGTAGAAAATGCAATTTGCCTGTCAGAGTGGATCCTTGAAGAAAGGAAAACTAACCCCTCATGCGCCAGTGACATCTGTGTGATCCAAACCCCCGAAGCAGAGCCATCTTAAGTCATGAATGTCACTTCAAACGCAAGTTTATACCTATTGCTGCAATCTGCTGAGTTTTTGAGCACACTGGTTGTCCTGACGTGGATGCTGCAGCACTTTCCCTCTACCCAACGCACACACACACACACACACGGGAATTGGTTCTCGAACTAAATTTCGTTCTCCATCCTCCGAGCCCCAAGGTCCTAACGAAAAGTTCCCATGTCGACGGTACATTTTAGTCGAAAACTTTTATTCGCCCGTTTTTAATCAAAACTTCAATATTTGAGCAGAGTTAAATGTTTAACGATATTTGACGATGAACGATGGGCCCTCAATCCAACGCGCCCGGGATTACAAAGGATCCGACGACGGAGCGAGCTGACTGTATTTGGGCGGCTGAGCTTATTGTCCCGAGCTCCTTAAGGAGCTCGCTATGATGTCGTGACAACTTTATAACAACTGAACGACCGTAGCGGAAATGTCGACAAGAAAGTTACACTCCCGGACCCCGCGGCTTATCAATGTCTCCCTCATCTTTTGGGGAAATATTTGGAGTTGTGAATTTTTTCCTCTTCAGGGAGCACTCCATTGTGTTTCTATCCAGCAATTCGTCCTCCTGTGTTCTATTGACTTTGCAACTTTTCGATTTGAAACTTTTTCCAAAAGTTGAATTTTATTAGCTTCCAGATTTCGCATTTCCCCTCTTCCACCCGATTCCAACGTATTGGATTGAGTAATTGAGCTGTGATCTGGTTAGGTTCGCCTGACTGTTGGGGATTTTCTTTTCTTTCGCAACCTGTGCTGATGTGCGGCTCCGCTTTGATCCGAGACGTTATCAGTCTATTAAGAGTGTGTTATCACCGTGCTCCGACAAAGAGTTATTTTACAACCGTGGATGGAGCCCAGATTGCGGAGGAAAGCTTGCTCCATGCAATATTTGACGGGAAAGTGGGTTACGGTGGGTGCTTCAATTAGCGTTCGTTTCTTGGAAGACATCGCTGCAGAGACGAATGTTTTGAATTCTTTGAGTATCTTAGGTGCGATAAGACTGCCATTAAGCATAAATTAATTAATGCATTGCAGCTAACGGTGTGGTTAATGAAACGCCATTTTACTGGTACGGTTGAGTAGAGTGGAAAATGTATTTGGGGAAATTGGAATAATTTTAACGTAAACTTCAATAGAGAGTCACTTAAATTCGCCTGTTTAAATTAGACAACATCTTCTATGCTAATGCGAAAGATTAGATATCTTTATTTCACGAGGTTTTTGGTTAACAGATTGTGCCTTTGATATGCGGAGGTCTACTTAATAGATCTACGTTAAAACTGCCTCCAGACAACGGAGGTTTTAAATAGATATTGGGGCTTCGTTTATGCACTAATGAATCCTTCAATCGCTTCCATCGTTTTAAGACCAGCTGCACTTATCCTATACGTGTTTATCTCTAAAGTTCATCAGGAGACCACCGAGAATGTGGTTGCCTCTCTTCAGCACATACTGAGGATAATCGTAACTCTGTTGTTTAAAGACGGATGGCGTGGTCAGCGGAGGCGGTCCTTTTCTAGTTCTTTTAAAGACTTTTTAACCCTGATATTTGGCCGAGCAGCTCTATTGCCCGTGAATATCTTCAGAAAACGCGCTAAACTCTACAACAGCCCCAAAAAACATCTCACCGAAATTCCCCTCTACTACTCCAAGGTAACTGAACTACCCTCTAAAAGGACACACTTTTTCGTAGGCTCGACCGAATCCTGTTCTGACGTTGTCTATCTGACTGAGACTTGGCTTTGAACGCTGTTCTGCCATGTGCGATTGTTGATGTTGTTCGACGTGATCTCACTAACCCCCGCGTGTTTCGACCATGTTGTTGATCTCCTTAGATCGGATGACCCAGCTTTTGGGTGAGTTCAATATGCCAATTATGAGTTCTTCTTCCAGTTCATAGACCTGCATTTATCAACTATATTGACTTCTCTGCGCTGTCGCAGGTCAATGGCGTAGTGAGCGACTTTCGTAGGTTTGTGGACTTGGTTTTCTCTTCCGACACCTATAGCACTCTCGTAAGGCAATGTCTGTTGCCCTTGGTATATGAGTCTCATCATCCGGCGGTTCTCGTCGTTTATTGTTTTGGTCCTGTTACATTAAATTTTCCTAATTCCTTTATTCCAGGCATACCTGCGATGGATATCCCTCTATACGTCTTGGCGACCCTAAAAGTATTGATCCTCTAATGATTGCCAATATTTTCGGTGACTTTTTTTGGGCCGGCGCTTTTGGATTCCAACTTTGTTATGAACTTTAAGGATTTTACTCATTTGACGAAGCTTCCGACCACTTACCTTTAGTCGAAAGACTTATTACTTTACGAAGATACCATCACAACGTACATCTCGAATTTAGTTTATCGTTTCTCATTTCGTTCCTGCGTATTTTTGAAAAAGTAGTATATCTCTGCCTTCGGTTGTGTGCCATATACTTAACTTGTCTATTTGTTGTGGTGTGTTTCCTAAACCCTGGAAATTGTCTATGATTATTCCACTACATAAGAAAGGCAACAAATGCGATATCTGTAAGTGTCGAACCATTGGCAAACCTTCTTCGTCTTGGTCTGCCTGCGACGTCCTTTGCTTCCATTGCACATCTTCCTTGGGCTCCTTCCAGCATGGTTTCATGATGGGAAAATCTACTACAACCACCTTGTTAGAGTTCTCCAATTTCTGCATATCTGCCATTGATTCATTGATTGCATATTTACTGACTTCAGTAAGGCCTTTGACAGAATAATTCAGAAGATTCTCATTAATGAGCTGGGATGTGTCTTAGTCTTCGTGCATTGGTTGCGCTCTTATTTGTCTGGTCGTTCGCAACGTAATTTATTTCATGGTGCACTCTTCGACGAAATTAACAATTCCTCAGGTGTACCTCAGGGTACTCATCTAGGACCTTTGATTTTTATCACCTATATCAATTATGTATCTATGATTCTATCTATGATCTAATGCTTATAAACAAAGGAAAATAGATCCTGGACTATTTTAATTATATAGACCCCTGTGTATGCTGGACATAGCGAGCAAGCTGCTAGAGATCCTTATCAGGGGCTGACTACTTATGTCCCAGACAATATGTTTGTAGATCGACAGTGAACACGATTCTGGAGGTCTTCGAAATGGTCAGAAAGGCAGAAGACGATAACCGCCTTTCCCGCAGAGTAGTGCTTCTGATTACCTTAAATGTTAAAACGTATTCAATTCGGCTAGTTGCAGCGATATACTGCTAGTACTAAAGAATACCTTCCAAGTGCCAAAATAACTGAGGAACCGAATATTCCTTTACTTCAGCAGCGCAGAACACAAGTGACGGCTTGGGCTGCGCAAGACTTAATACTAGGACGGGCCCTCTGGAACGCTTCTTACGGTAGCCTATTCAGGCTGGAAAAGAAACGTAACCAGTTGACTATCCGGACGTTTTGGCAGTGTTCAAAACTAGTACTAGGCGCACATAGCTGAGAGTGGCCTCTACATATGGCACTGTTTACAAGCCAGCTGCGCTAGTAATTGCCAGAGTAATACTTGTGGAACTGCTTGCACAAAACAGAAGCAGAGCAGAGAGGTTCCACACATTAGAAAAGTCGAAGAAGATGGGGGATAGAAGAGCATGCTACGACCGCAAGGCTAATAAAAAACAAAGGCCTCTGTATAGACAGAAAACGCGATGAACTCAACTACAACCACATACAATTTTCCGGATTACGGGTACTTTTTATCCCACTTGCATCGGATGGGTAAAACAGCCTCGGCGGAGTGCATGTACTGCTTGGAAAAAATTTACACTGCGGAGCAAAACTTTTTCGAGTGAGTCCTACAGGTGGCTCATCTACACAATGGAAGGCATGATTACCTACGAGGAAACCTGGAACAACACAGTCAGGTACATGAAGGAGGTCCTTCGCCGAAAGAAAAAGGACCGGGAGCAGCTGGCAACTGGTGATAGAATAGGTGCCTGATACGCAAAATAAAAAGAGGACCTAGTTGGATGTAATCTGTTAAACAGTTCCAGGCTAGGGTCCGGACAACCAAGGGAGGTTTTTAATCGGCAAACTGTGCAACAGGAGTCCGACACTTTTGGAACGTAGTACCCAGCGTGCATAAAGCATTTCACCAAACAAATGCCCAACTTGTAACACCTGAAATTTCGTAAGAGAATTGAGGGTATTGAGGGGAAGGCATACAAGCTTGCAATCTGCAAAAGCATTCAAATCTAGAAAGTAACAAAATTATTACCATATACCACCCACTTGTTCTGCGGAGAAATATGACAGCCCATCTATCGCGGAAATGCGCAATAAATCGCGATAACGACAGGACACACCATTAATTGCCTCTCCAGCTCGCCATCAATATCCTGGGGGCCGCGGTTCTATTGGGAAATTCATTAAAAGCCATAACATCGAAACCATGGCGTATAAACACTTTAACGGGCCCGTTCCGGAGCAAAAGACCTTTTAATGCCGCAATAAATGTAGCTGCCAACAATAACAGAGTCGGAGATATATGCGGCCTCGTAACGAATCTAATCAGAAGATGATAAAACCGCACTAAATATGCCCTCAATCAATAACTTAAGCCTTTAAGTGCCCATCTCGGGCTGAAATTCGATATTTAATAGGAGAGTTGGGCAGCAATCTCGCTCACGTCCAGCTCTCGTTCGTTACTTACGGTGACATTTATCACAGCAGGAAAACTTCCTTTGGGTGATGGTTTCGGCTAACCCGAGTGGATTATTACGGCCATAATTCGAGCACAGTCGAAGCCTGTCAAAGAGTATATCGAAATGTAATACGTCTAGCCAGGCTACGCAGGACGAGGGCTGCGGCAGAAGTAAAGGAGCGGGAGAAACGTCTGAAAGGCTCCCTCCCTCAAAATCCCGCACTACGGGAGTCATTTATTATTGAGAGACAACACGAACTTGTCAAAGCGGTCCATTACTATCACGTTGTGGGCTCCAAGTCAGCGCAAGTGATCTCATAATCTCAAGTCGGTGCAATTTCAGTCCTGGCAACACCCGCATAGTATCCCGTGAAATAGCACTAAATCGCCGGTTGCGACTGTTTATCAACAAATTTCAGTTCGCTCAGGCAAAATTTATCGGAAGAGCCTTAATGGCGCGCGTACGGGCGTAATTCATGGTGATTGGGTTATGAAATTGCTCGAGATTTGTGTGATGTTTCGTCTTGCAGACAGCGCCTTCCTCCACGGTTCCGGCATGTTTGTCTGGTGCTTCCTTTGGCTTTGAAGCCTTGTCCGTGCTCCAGGGGGTGGTGGAACCATACAGTTCCACGGCTGCTCCAGAGTACATAACAACACTGCATCGCGAAATTTATCTCTTTATTTATCGTTTCAATTTTGCGTTACCAAGACTGAACTGGTGCCGCCATAAACATGTCCAACAAGATCAGCTAAGCTCTGTCGGGCTATCTTGTTTTACTTTCATATCGTCCGGACGGTTTGGAACGGAACACACCGGGAACGCGGGAGGGAATTTATTCGCAAAACATATCTGGCGAAAGCAACAGCACTCAAGCAACAAAAAAGTGGAGGTGCGGGTTACAGGATGACAAAATTCCAACCAGAATGCGACCACGTACCCGGGCAGAGTGGGTACTGTTTACGTGTCATCATCCCACGCATTTGACCAAGGGTATTCCATGGAATATATGCTTAATAAAGTTTAGTCTTGCTCGTATTTTTCGTGTCTTCTGGGTTTATGGACAACTTAAGAAATGCACAAGTGAATGTATACCGCCGCGCCGCCTCATTGCAGAGTTGCCAATTCGGGCGATTTCGCGCCGATTGGGCTCCTTTAGCCAACAGTCGGGCGCCAAAATTTTGCTCTCTGCGACTAGGCGCTTTTTGGGCGATTTTTTAATTCTTGCTGGGCGCTTTTGGGCGATTTTCTGTCACAGTAGAAACAATTTTGCTGTCGAGTTATCTCAATTTCTAATTTTGCGCGAATAACTTTTTACTGAACTCCGAACGAGTCCAAACTGGCGACTTGACTTTGTCACCGAATCTGGTGTTTTTGAACGCCTCATTGGTAACAGAATTTTATTTTTTCTGAATTCAGACACGTCTAAAAGTTCGTGATTTTTGATTTCGTTTTTCCACATTTCACCGTGGCGACTTCTCGTGATTTTGGTGAAGCCAATTTAATTTATTAGTTTATTAGATATAATAAAGTGACTGTGCTGTGACGCCATTTCCATTGCTATACCATTTTTGTGCAATACAATTTTTATAAATTATAAAAGTCATATCTTTGATTAAATAAATTGCTAAATTTGCTAATTGCATTTGCTAAATCTGCCTATTGGAATTTGAATTACAGTATTCTTTATTAAGCCGTTAACGGGAGCAGTTGCCAGTTATATCGTATCGATGTTCAGATTCAGTAAGTTCAGTTAACTTTTCAACATTTTTGCTGATTAAGCTAAGTGTATGCAGTTAATGTTATTTGTTAATTTATATCAAAATAAGTGCTACAACATTAAATCTGGATAAGAAGCATTTACTGGTAATTATCCTATTTAATATAAGGAATATAAGTTATTTTCGTTGTGTTATGTGTCTGTTAAAGAAAAGATTGTTTAATAATTAGTGATATTTCGTTTATTTTATATTCATATTGAGTTTCGTGAAAGACTATTTTAAAATTCCTGCAGGTGAATAGATTACGTTGCAATTTATTATCGTGCAGAGTAAGCCGGGTAAAAATTAAATTTCTCCTTCAAAATTGAGAAAAATACGATGTATCGTTTTATTGCAAGGAATCTGGATAAAAGCATTTATATTCTGATGGTAAGGAAAAAATGAAAACGGAATTAATCGATTTGTCTTCTTGTTAGTGGCTCAATTATTAAAGACTGTGACTCTTTGCACTTACGTGTATTTACGTGTACTTACGTGTTTAACGTCAACAATTTATTAGACTTAGACAAAAGTACACGTAAGTGGAAATAGTCACTTCCATTACTAAATACTTAATTAAGAGTGTTTTTAGTTTTTCACGACGACTCTCAAAATTTTAAATTTGTGTTACTTGTATCTGTTGCTGTGATTATTGCAATAAATATTACATTAAAGTTGTACAACCAACCCTTTGAAAGATTTGATTGATTATAAAATCTTAAGGCGATTTTTGGGCGATTTCAAATATGGCGCGGCGCCTTTGGGCGCTCTCAGCGCCACGGCTCGGCGCCTTTTGCTCTATACCGTCTGGCATCTCTGCCTCATTGGGCCACCCAGTTTTGCCGGGGGACCTCAGCACGTTGTCACGTTTTATTCGAATTTTTTCGTGGTCGTGAAAATGCTAAATTCGAAAATTAAATGCAATTTAGTCGACTTTTATTATTATTATGCAGCCCGAGTCAATACGAGGTAATGAAATTATCAATAAAAAAATTATCCTTTTGGATTGGAGTGGCAGATTCTGGGCGACTCCGAGCGAATTATGTAAATTGAGTCATTTTAGAAGAAACTGGCTTGTACACGTTTATTGCTTGTCGATTTTGTGCAGTAAAATTAACTTTTGTAAGTTGACGGATGAACTTTTACGAGAAGAGTCGATTTCGAGTGGATAATGTTTCACTCGAATGAAACTTTGAGTGTGTATGCAGTCAGAGTCACTGCTGGGAATCGTTGTTGCTTTACTAAACAGTCGTCGGCGTTTAGAGGATGGCTAACATTGGCCTCGGAGGGTAGTGACACCTGACTGTCGCAAACACTTACAACCCGAGCAGAATCGCTACAGTCGAACACATAGCAGCTCTACTAGGAAGTTCTAATCCCACCTCTCCCTGGCATCCCTCTCTCTTCTTCCCGTCACGTTATTTTGGGCATGGGGTGGGAGAAGAACTGCATCCGATTTAAGACAACGATTGCAAGTAGACCCACAATTTAAGGTAGCTTGCTTTTTATTGGAATCTGTTGTCAGCAGAAAACAACCATGGGTCGCCCTCTGGGCCGTAAAACAGAGCTATGATGGTTGGGCTGCGGGCCAGCAAACCACTCCCGTAAAACTAGCTATACGAATCAACAAATAGAGCCTCGGATTCCGACGGATGACACGCTTTTAGATCAAGGACACGAATTGAAACTTGGGATGTAAGAACTCTGCTTCCTGAACCTGATGAACCTGTTACATCAAGGTCATTTGACTTAGTGAGACCAGACGATAGGATGCGGGTGAGCATATCTGTACAAGTGCTGAATCCATTTTATATTGTGGTAGAAACCTAACTGAAACCCACATGGATGAGTTGCCGTAATACTTACCAAGGAAGCCAGGTTCAGTCTTATTAGCTGGTCACCAGTTTCTGAGAGGATTATCATTGCGCGGTTACGTACCAGATTAAGAAAAACCACCATAGTGCAATGATACGCTCCAACTGAAGACGAAGAAGGTGACATTAAAGACGAATTTTGCCCCCGATTGAATGAGGTTTTTCGCTCCATTCGCATTGTTTTGACGTGTGTCATGAATATTTTAACAACATCTTGAACAGGTCATCAGGAATTAAGGCATGGGCCAAGTTACTAATGACAATGGTGAGTTTTTCATTGACTTATGTAATTCTCATCAACTACTACTGCTACTAAGCTACTTCTGTCATAAGATACATAAATAGACCTTGGATACTCGCTGGACGGTAAAACGAGAAACAAGTTAGACTATTTGGCCGTCAGTCAGAAGTTCCAACTAAATTTGAACCAGCGTTTTCGAAGATACAACTATAACTACCATGGAGTACAACGAAAGGTGCGTTACTAATAGCAGAGGAAGACAGCTTAGGGTGCATCCCATGTAGACGGCAACAGTGGATTTCGGACACAAACAGGTAAAGGACAGAACGCAGATCAAGAACGACGTCCGCAACTACAAAACAAGTACTCCAACTCCATCGGGAAAGGTCGGCGCGATAAAAGACGCCAGATAAATGACCTCTCGAAAAAATCGAAAAACAAAGACAATAAGTAAGCAAACAGCTCTCGTGAAAGCACTCTACCAAGAATATGCCATAAAGAGGCTGCTGTGCAGCGATGAAGAGCAGCTCTAACAATGGAAAGAATATGTCCTTAATATCCCCAAAAAAAGGAGGCCTGTAGAAAGAAATACGCACAATAAGCAGCCTATAAGAATAAACACATGCTTTTTATTCAAGACAGAAATACGAACCGCAATTTACGCAATAGCCAGAGTCCAGGGGAGAACCCTATGATGAATTTTTTAGCATGGCTTCGGGAAACGAGAGTACTTGAATGTCATATTTTGTCATTGCTGTGAGCTAGACAATAGCCTAGAAACGGAGTAGTTTAGTTTTAATTATATTTTAAAAACTCAAGGGGAGACTGAGGCTCGAATCCTGGAACCATGATGTGGTGATCGTACCACTTAACCAATTGATCTAAGTCCGTCTCTGGCCTGCTTTAAGGGATAAAGGATACAGTAGATCGATCGCTCCTGTGTACACCATATGAACACCTTATCATTGATCTACCTAATTGCGGTCCCTTCTCTACCTTGTCTTTGTAGACTATGCAAAGGCGTTCGGTTAACAGGAGCATTATTATATGGCAGACATTGTGACAATAAAGTCTCTATATACGACTCTACATAATGAAAAAATTTCAGACAGCTTTGAGTTCTGGTGTTCGACAAGGATGTTTACTTTCGCCGCTTCTGTTTCCAATCGTAAAAACGACATCCTTATCAGCGCTCACTGGTAGAGTATCAAACGTTACACAATGGGAACTTTTAGCTTGCCTCAAAGACCTAAACAACATGATACAAAATTTAGCGACAGAGAGGAGTAGATTGAGGCTTAATCCGTCGATTAACATAAACAGTGGTCGTGTACGGCGCTGGATACCCAAGACGTGGAGGTAAGTTGAAAAATTCTGTTTCCTCGGTAGTATAATTACCGAATACAGTGGTGCAGAGAGATGTCAGTTCCCGAATAAATCAAGCGAGAAGCGCTTATGCACAGCTATATGAGACATGGAGATCAGCAGAGATTTCAGTTAAAACTAAAATACGGCTGTTCACTCCAAAGCAAATGCGGTACTTTTGTACGATTGCAAAAGATGGAAGGTCGCCCATTACAAGGCGCCTTCAAGTTTTCATCAATAGATGCCTGCATCACATCCTTAAAATATGTTGGCAGGATAGAGTAATAAATGAAGCCAGGAATGGACTGGCGACAAAAATCGGGAAAGAGACGCGATAATGAAAACCAAGCCAAGCAGACCCTCGATTGGAACACATAAGGAACTCGTCGAGTAGGTAGACCGAGAGCAACGTGGAGGAGGATGATGATAGTAGAGTCCGTAGCAACGGAGAGATCCTGTGGCACAAACTAGAGTCCATTGGGGGGCGACTATTTCCGGTCTATGCCCCACGGGGGATTTAGGAGACTGGTAAGGTAAGGTAACATATTCAGTTCGAGTGACAAAACTCACAGATTAACTAAACTACAAATTGAGCGAAATTTGCAAAATTGTTTTAAGGCAAGCTTAGTAGAATGTTTTTAAATTCTCAAGCTGCCTGAAAGCTTGAATTGAAATATTTTTCCCCTCAAACAAAACCCTAATTCATTCCAAGACAGTTATGAACTTCACCCTAGTCCCATTCATCTCCCCTTGACAGAAACAATATTCCCATCACATTTTTCCAAATTATCACCCTGTTTTGCAAACACTTGTCCCTTAAATTGCAATTCCCAATTGTGACGTCGCTCAACGGAACAAGACGTATCCGAAAATTAAAATTCGCCTGACATTTGCGTAGCACCTGGTTGGCAACACTCGGATTCGACCCTCTTCAAAAACGTATCCCTTGTAATTGTGGCGCTTTCTTTTAATCAAACCAATGTGTCCCCTTCAATGGGCGACCGATTAGAAGTCAATTTATTGATTTTGACATCCCTCCGTCCCGCACTAAATGCCCGCGACAGCTGCTATTATTGCTTCCGAGCGTGAAAAGTCCAAACAATCGATGAAAATTTAATCGTAGCCGTTAGGGAACTGGACGCGATTCGCGAACAGACATTGGAATGGAGAATAGAGTTCGCTTGGACATTTTCAATGGAGGTAACAACTTCATATAAGTCAGGGCTCCCCCTTGAAAGCCGTCAGAAAGCAAACAATTCCTTTCCTGAATCCCAAGACGGTCATAATCGGAGCCGAGCCTCGTCGTCGACTTGAGCCCCGCAGCCGTTTGTCTTGTTTGGGCCGATTCGCATGTTAGCGGCCCACTTCGCGTCTGGTGTTTGCCCTTATCACTGAGAACGTGTGATTACAGTTGCGGCGGGCAGCAATTAATTACCATACTTTGAAAGCTATTTGTAAACACGGCGAAACAGGCAGACCAGAAGGAAAAAACGCGAAAATCAGCTCGTGTCGCTACAAAAGAAATCGAGATAACAAGATGACGGCGATGTAATTTGAATATCGATTTGCGGTCATTGTCTCATTAGCGATGCTATGATGGCGGTGTGTTTTGCTGGGTACCATTATGCGGACTGCGGATCGCGGGGGCTAAATCGAGTAGTGTAAACACTCGGATCAGACACTAGGCAGAAGAAGGTGTCTGCTATTTGCGATTTGTTTTTGGAGTCAAATTGCGCGTTTTATGGCTTTATGAGCAATCCCCGAACGCATGTGAATACTCGGAAAAGATATCGCGAGTTGTAAATTGATTTCTAAATTAAGAAGTTCTCCGCGGTTTATTACTTGTAGATTTGGCATTGGACTGATACCGGTTTTGTTCGTTTTGGGATGACAGGAAGATACAAAGTTCCGCCTTCGTTAAGATATCGATTACAAACGCAAATATTCTTGGCTTTGAGAAGAAACGCGAATAAAGATGGCATTAGAGAAGGTGGTAAAAGGTAGAATTGTATGAGATTAAAAGGTGTCGCCATCGGTGGAATTCGGCTCCAAATGAATCTTATTACATAATTCACCAAAACCTGTTTTTTTCGTTTTACACTACTTAATCGAGAAAAGGTAAATGCCACTTCCAAATCGGGTAATTTAGCACATAAGCCTTGGAAGCATTGCAGTCAACGCGAGAAGCACTTCGTCAAGATCACTGCAGTAAGTTTAGCATTTTTAATAAATAGGTAAAACCAGCTGCAACCGCGTTGAAAGTAGCAGATAACAGAAGTCACTAAACGCGGAGAAAAAAATATGGAGACAAAACATAACCTTGAGGTACCTTAACAATTAGCTTTTGCATGTAGGTACGTGTAAAACAACTGCCAAACCTTTTTAAATATCGAGAGGGATTTGCCAAAGTTGTGTGGACATCGATAACATCTTCAATGCCAGCTAATATAAAATCGTTATCAATAAATTTTGAAGCGAAGGCCAAGAAGATGTTCATATCTAAGGGTGGCGGGCAATCATTCGCCTATCCAAAAGCGTATCGTAGTAACCTTTCACGCAAAAATATAGTAAAAAAAAACTTCCGCCATCTTCAACATCTGCTACAGGCATAAGTACTACTAAAGATTGAAAGGTTTACAAAAGAAAGTTTCAGAAAAGCTAAAAGACAGACTTGGACATTGAGAGCTTAAGAAATCAGCCATACTTAACAGCATATTGTCCAAAGGAGAAAATCGGATGGAACGTGGACTCAATCCTCAGCTTCTAATTGATGAACACTTTCCAGGTTGTTCCCCAGAGGGGAAAGCAAAAGCACCAAATCACGTTAGAAAAGTTATCAGACTAAGGAGTTTCATTGTTGTAAATTTTACGGTGGTGTTCCGTAAAAATTAAGGCAGCTTAAAGGAACGTAAATTTTATACTGCAGCTTTTTAAATTTTGCAAAATGTGTTAGTTACAATAGAATACAAATGGAACCGTAATTTGTCTTGGAATTTTCTCTCAGCATATGATGGCAGATGGTCACAGGTTCGAATCCCACCGGTGGCGAACTATGGTTGTTTTCTGCCGACAATAAATCACGAAAAAAATGTATTGGGGTTGCAGAGAAAATTTTAGTGGTTCGAAATCCGGAGAGGGATATGATGACGAAGAGTAAACCAAAAGATGGAACAACCTGCCTTTTGAAAAATGTAGTGAACCGCATATCTACGAATTACGGGTGTCATGAGCTTTACTAGACCTCCTTCCTCTGTATTTGCATATAAAAAATAATGCAGCCTTGAATTTAACTGCTCTCTATGGACCTCCTTAAATCAAATTATCTAATTGGTACTCAATAAAATTCTGAAATAATTCATTTCGTATGTGATGCCAATGTTCAAGCTGATCCTCGAAAGCCCTTCAAAAATGGATCTCTGATCTCTGGTACATATACTCCTCCAAAATCGAAAGCAGTATAGGCGTGGGCCTAGACTCTTGATGCAAAGCCTGCCCCAACAATTTCTAAAAAGAGGTTTTATATAACTCTGCGCATGCGTGATTCTATGCCAAGCTAAATTTTTAATCATGCCAGACAGTCAGGCAGCACTTATAGCTGTTGGCGAATCCATGTAAGTTGCTTCTTGCGTAATGCACTGGCTGGAACTGGCTCGGAACAACAAAATTGATTCATTGATTGGAAAAAGAGTGAGAGCATCGCTTCCAGAACGTAGACCACTTCTTGTTGTTCCCCCTCCATTAAGAAAAAACGTGAGAAGCGAGCCTATAAACTATAATATATTGTAAACTTTAGGACAGCTTTCCACCTATACGCACCTATTTTACGTAGTTCGTCAAAGAATAAGTATTTCAAAAGTCTTCTCCTTTTGGATGCTGTAGCATAGGAAGTGCTACATCGCCTCGATCCCTTCTTCCTGTATTCTGAGTTGTCTATCAGTCTCATTCTGAATAGAACATCCCTCAGGGTTGAGTGCCCAGTAACAAGGGACACCAGGATTTTTCTTGTTGCTATGATTTAACGAAGTGATTTTTGCTCGACCCTGGACTGGGTCCTCCCAAAAGCTCATTCCAACAGAATTACTTTAGGCTTAAATGAAGACAGTGAGCGTAGTAAGTTGAGGATCCCTGAGAAAAACGACACTCATCCTCAGCTTATTAGAACTTAGTCTGTTCGCGGCTACAAGAAGGAAGACAGGTACAAATAGCGTAACATCAAATTAACGCAAATTAGGGCTTATATAGCACAGCACAAATAACTTCTTATTCCAAATAAATCGCTGCAGAGTTGATAAAGTTACTTCAAAAAAATAAATTCAATTCCTGGCTGTGGTTAATTCAGGACTGATTGGTTTCGAATTCCAGACGAGGTTCGGTCTTATGGACCAATACTTCCTAAATGTATATTTTTTTCACCTGAGTAGCTGGCACCTGAATAATTTTGTTTAAGACGCAAGACAAGTACAAGAAGCATTCCAGAGTTTCTTTGAATCTTACAAAGTGAAAAGAAAGATCAAAGCGAGAAACGGGTTTTAACCTTGACATCAACAAGTAAACAAGTAAAATCCATCAATAAACGTTTCCCACATCCAAAAATTACATCAATTACTTTGAAAAGACATCAACAAGCCGCCGATAGTGGGGAAACGGAACAAGATTATTTGTAGGTCATTAGTTGGCTAACCTATCGCGACAGGTACTCTATAAGTAGCGCTTCGTGTGGTCATAAATCACGGAAATCGGAATTCGGCCCGTTCAATTATTCAAGTTTTATCTTAATTTCAGGAATAACACATTTCCCCGGGAAAAAGATGATCCCAAGAGTTAGAGATGCGGACCTGGTGAAAGAGCCGAACCTGAAAGGCAACTTGACAACCATATAAAGCTTATAACTCTTGAGATTTAGGGTCATCTCGTCTATTTACAGCATTTTCAAGTTCCATGCGATGCCACTCGAACGGACCACTGGATGCTGTCCGAAAGAGAACTGACAACTACGGTCAGAGGAGATATACAAAGAAAAACATCTTTTCAGCTTATCCGAGGAATGGTACTCAAGCAGCTAACAAAAGAAAGCACTCACCAATTATTCACTTTTCCAGCTGAATAAGAGTAATCATTCGCTGCTAGTCCGGCACATTGCCAGAAATACACGAGAGGAACTCTGCAAGGCATCTACATCTGAAGCGATACATCAAAAGCTTGTCTGGACCAAAAGTCAAGTACTCGTCAAGTTTGAGCAACCTCCGAAAATCTCTCACATTTCGTGATTTAAAGAGGCTCGAAGCGCGGCTCAAACAACAGCAGAAGGCTGGAATTGAACACTTCAGACATTTTTGACGAATGAATTGACAAATTACCAGATTCAAGATACAAAGATGTGGTGGCCTCTGGCCACAATCAAGCTGTTTGCAAACAATTCGCCACTTCAGATTGCTTTCCTTTCTAAATACTTCGCAGTTGCGACAGACAGTCGTGCCACTGAAAAATGTGTTTCAATGGCATTTTTGGCATTCCGGAACCGAATTGCTTCAGCAATTAATCACAAAAGTAAAAATATTTTCGGCCGCAGATCATGAGTTTCACAAAAATTTTACGTCTGCCACGAAAAAACTCATGAGGGAGTGCATCATGTGCCAGTGCATCCCAGCGGACCTGTCACCGTTCAAAATCGAATAAAATGTGAAAACCCGCAACAGAACAGCGACAGTTGCACCAGAGCACAGTGGATCCCTCCTCGTTGTAGCCAACAAATCCCGCCTGTGTAAAACTGTCATTAAATGTCAGAAAACATAGGCATCAACATGAAACAAAGTGTCATAATGGAATTTTGTTTTTTTCCTGGTAAAATTCCCCGGGAAATGCTCTTAAATAAATTTTCTGTGAGCCGCTGCTGTTTGAAAAGTGTCGAAAATCTTGTGGCGGAGGCTGCCTGTCGTCTTCCCGTTCCTACTTTCCTTTTAGTGCCTTTCGAAGCAGATGTCACCAGATCAAATTTCGTTGACCTAGAGTTGTACTCCGCTTTTAATAATCTCGATACAAAGTGGGTTTTGGGGTTTTTGTCTGATTTGTAGGTGGAGATTTAGAGATTTCACTGTCTTTCTCGGGAGATGCTGATATGATCTTTCTGGGATTCTTAGAGATGGAAACCTGAAGGGAGGTTTTTTTGTAGTTTTGAATTAAATTGGCCTTTTCGTGGATGAGGTAGAGTGCAATAAAACTTTAGATATGGTAATGGTCGTTTTGTTTAACTACTACGAACGTCTAGCTGACTAGGCTACATAATCCTTGTAGGACATAAATTGAAAGCAATGGATTCCCTAACTAAACATTAATTTTTTTTATTTTTACGGAGTTGTTAAGTGGTTTATATTTGGTTTATCAGCTCAAGTCCCTGTCGTGATTAACGATGCTGACTTCCTATTTAGTAATGCATGGTGTAACTTTTTCACAAATTTTTGAGAACGACACGTTATAGTTGCACAAAAGCTAGCTTGACAATTTACTTCGGTGAAAACGAGGACTAGAAGCATGCAGATAGGTAGGTATGAATGGCCGTCTAATGACCTTAAATAGGTCTGTTGTAGGTAATATACCCCACAATTTCTTACTGAGACCATCTGGAGCCGCCAGTGAAGCGCCGGAAATCTCTTACGTAAGTTGTCTCGAGATCACAGAGACTATCCAAGTAATTGTCATCCGGAAAGGCCTTTCGTGTTACAAACAAAATTACGCTGCACTGATTCGATCGATACGATTACGCTGCACTGATTCGATACGCTTGGAATGAAGAGGTCCCCAGGCTTCACGTTTCTCAAAATCGAGGTACATGCCATTGTGCCCGACACCAAGTTAGGACCGGGTCTAAGTCATCTTGAATAAGTGCGCAGTCACCAGTATCCTTAACATAGCAGAAGCTCTTCATGTCGTCTGCGTAGATGAGAGTTAGTACCATTGGAGTGGAGACAATGTCATCAATGGAAAGAATGAATAGTAGTGGGCTAAAATGGCTACCTTGTGGCACACCACATGTGTGTGTGTTAAAGTTGAGATTGTGATTAATGTTTATTTTTGTATAGAAACATTTAGTACCATTGCCGCTCTCATCGTTATCAGATGCTATTGCGTTTAAACGGAGTAATACAATCGAAAAAGAGTACAAGAATTATCGTTACCCTCACGCTCGAAAAAATATCATCTTTTTCGACGCCGAGTCGAATGAAATAATTTTTGAAAAATCGAATATTTTGGCTCTAAACAGACGAAATAAAAATGACTATTTAACTTGAGGCAAACATTTTTAAAAAACCAAAATATAAAAACAATTTTGAAATACTCCAACTGAGTTATCTCTACCCCCAAAACGTTCAGCAAAGTTTTTTTTTGTTTTTTAAATTCAAAAAATAACCCTAGAACTAAACCTAAAGAACTAACAAAATGAACCGAAGCCGAAAAAATCAAACAAGAACATCATTGGCTGAGTGTTTCCAGAGAGTAGATACAGTACCTCTCCCCACGGAGCTGTGCGCCACTTTGCCAGTCCTTTGAAAGAAGGTGCACAAATTTCGAAATCGCTTAGAGTCCCGCGGGACCAGCCTGCTTCCATCATCCTCCCAGTTCTCTGTGAACAAAGTTCTGTAACAATGCGGCCTGTCATTTTCAGTGAAAGAAGGTTACCAGGTGCAGTTGAATGTGTAGACTTCCGTTCGAGAACTCTAGACTAAATCAATTCGATTCAATTTATTGTGGTTTGTTAATTTACATTTCTTGCGAATTCTTCTCATCTCTATGACCGAACACAGCGTGTTCTGTGTCGCGGTTCCCTCTCTCGTGAAATTTCGGTCACTTCCGGAGTGCCTCAGGGCAGCCATTTGAGTCCGCTTCTATTTATTATTTTTATTAACGGCATGGACTCCATCTTAGCGAACTCGAAAATTTTACGTTATGCTGAGGATGTAAAATTTTTCGTGTTGTCTGTGACTTCAACGATTGTTTTACGCTGAACTGTAATCTTCAATCTTTTAATTCTTGGTGTATTGCGAACAATATGCCTTTGAACGTTGATAAATGTACGTTTGTCTCGTATTCAAGAAGGAAGGTTCCATTGATGTACGACTATTCTGTCAGTGGCAGCTTGCTAACCAGACTGGATATAGTAAAGGATCTTGGTGTTATTTTTGATCCACATTTGTCTTTCATCGATCAAATCAATTACATTGTTAACAGGGCTTGGGGTTCGTTAAGAGATGGTCTAAGGAATTTAATAATCCCTTTATCACCAAGCTTCTCTTTTGTACCTTCGTCCGGCCCGTTTTAGAGTATGCTTGTCCCATGTGGTCTCCGTCATATGCGGTTCATAGCGCTCGTATTTAGGCTATTTAGCGCAGGTTCCGCAAATTTGCATTGCGTGGTCTTCCATGGAATAACCCCTTGATTCTCCCCGCTTATAAAAAAAGACTTCGACTACTCTCTTTGGACTCGCTAGAGGATAGGCGCAACAGATCTAGGACTTCCTTTATATTTGATATCTTGCAGGGTTTTGTTGACTCACCTGAACTGTTGTCTAAGTTGAACATCCGTGTTCCTATTCGTTCCTTTAGACAAAGTGACCTTCTCCTAAATTAAAAAAGTTTCTCTCAATTTGTTCGGTATCTCCATATTGGATTTGGTCTACCTCGATACGATATGCCATACCATATAATAAACTACCGATCCAACTCCATTCTCTTCGTCGATTCTTTTCTGATCGGTTCGGCGCTAAAATTCTACATTTGCTTATCTACCTTGCCAGGGCAGAACAGGCAAAATTACGGATCTACAACCGCAATAAATTCGCAATGATGTGTTCTTCGTGTCCACTACCATCAGATGTCAACATCTTTCAATCTGCTTCACGCCTTTCCTACTCAATTCAAAATACTGGCTTTATTTGTTGCGTCTTCCTCTCTCTCTTTAGTTCCCGTAACCGCTAGTGGGCATGACCCAGACGACAGCTTCATTCGATTCGAGAGATCGATTGTAAGTGGACCTACAATTTAAGGTAAATTCCGGACCACCAACATTACTCGGCAATCCCAATGACATTTTTATCATTACCTGCTGTCAGGAGGAAACAGCCATGGGTCGCTGACGGTAGTGTTCGAACCTTGGACCTCCGTTGTGCTTTTCAACCGAGACTCTTCAGTTCAATCCACATTTTTGCACTTGCTTCTCCGCTCGTTGATATTTGTCTACCAGGAAAATCAAAGTCTATTTATTCGTAGTCCCTGTCACGTATTCATTGGACATATCCAGTCTTCACTTTCTGAAGTCAATGCCCTACTAATCCCGGCATTTACCGTCTTGACAGCCAATCTCTGTCAATTTACTTTCGCAGCAAGAGTTCCACTCCCAACACCTGCCAATTACTCTTCACTCAACCAACTTGCAAAATACTTTGACATTTTCGTAGTTTTGAATAATCACGTAGTTCGGTTCTAAAATCGTTAACAAAAGGTTAATTGAGTGCAGAGGCCAGGCTCTGAGATTTAATACGACGGCGACATAAAATAGCAGCGCTCGAAACCGGCTCTGAATGTGCGACTTCTCGCAAACTTGCCTTAATCTGCGCTGGAACCGAATTGATTTGCTCCACGATAGATTAACTAATGGACAGATTAGAAACGTACACCTGGCGCACAACTGTACAACGTACGACAAACATACGTCTGACATCGAAAGGAAACGCGCAAACCTGAAGATGTCGAGCTTGTCAATTACCAAGCCCCCAACTTGCAGTTTTTGGTGGCAAAGGCAAAGCTAGCCAGAGAAGCTCTTTTTCCACGGAGGTTTATAATTTATGCAATTTAAATATTTAACGTTAAGTGTAATGTAATTTATGCGGGTACTTTTGGTCGTACTGTGCAGGAATTCATCTGGCCAGAGTCCGCACTAAATTCTGATTTTGATGTGGTTACAGTTCCCATGGGGAGACCCCAGCAAAACATATGTGAGCCTGGTGTGCGGCGAGGTTAATAATAATTTATTGGGCACTTTTTACTACTCCTGCTTTCTTGTAATTATGCCATTTCTACGAGGGCAGGATATTTTTGCGGTTTTCTAGAATTGTAGGTTGACTTTTGGGCGACCCAAAAACCTTCCGTTTATGCTGAGCGAGCGCAATATGTTCGGGTTGAAAAAGTATGTGTAATAACATGAGACGTCGTCAATTTCAAAGAAATAAAAAAGAACAAAGCCCGTGACAGTATTTCCAGGTCGAAGAGCCATTGACAGCCTTACAAAAATTTAATAAGCGTCAAATATCGAAAAACACCCTCACGAAACGAGTACAACGTAAACATCAAAGGAAACACCAGCCCCTGCTGCACAACTTTTTAGCACCAACATCTAAACATGTAACTAAGAAGTGTACGAGTACAAATAAAAAAGGAAAGGAATCCATTCCTTCAAGAGGTTTCAAATTGTGTCAACTTTCCTCGGAAATAGCGGAGCCCAGGTTGCCTCGAAGACGTACCATACTCGGAACCAGCAAAATGAACAAGAACAAAAACAGTTCACGAATCTGTGACGGGAACAGCAACAGAACAAAAAGAGAACAGCGACGGAACTGTGTAGCGAGCGCAAACATTCGTCGAATTGTGTTTTTCCTCGTTTACGGGGTGTCATATTTCAAGATAATGAATACCATGCAAAAGCAATTAAATTAACACTAAGCACCCTGTGCCTTATTAAGACACGGTACTCAGGAGGGGGTGGGCGCTGCGTTACCATAACTGAATGAGCGAAATGGAAAAAAGATTGTCTAAAGACAAGTGAAGGCAGGCGGATGAAGTTCAAGATTAAGACGTTGCTTGGCTTTGGTTGAGACCGGGCCCCGAGACTGTAAGCATCTGTTATGGTTTCTTGGTGACGTGCAGATTTTCGTCTTCAGTCCAGATTTGGACCAGATCTTTATCCTGTGCTTTATGGCCTGTGCTGGGTATTTATGGGCGATAACTAGGTGAAGGTCCCTTAGGATTCCAAGTTCCATAATGTACGTCTGAAGGATCACATTTCAGGAATATTTATGCACTCGTGTGGGAATGGATATGGCAGATAAATTCGAGTGGATGGAGCTGATTTCGCAGGATCGAAATTGGATAGGAGCAAATGTCGATATGACATTGGAGCTTAATATGGAAAGGGTCGTGTGTTTCCATATTAATGTCGAGTTAAAAAAGGGAGTTGGAGCGTAAAAGTGACCTAATTGTGATGGCTTTGCCTAAATGGCAGAAAAAGTTTTTCAGTAGCGGGGAGGCTATTGTACTATGTCCACGGGGGCATAGAAGACCTTTACTATTTATAGAATGTCTTCCTAGCGAGTTTCAGTATTTGTGTCTTATTTCGACCTAAGTTATTGGAATGAGCGTTATCCTTACAATGGCTATGAGATATGATTAAGGGAAATGGGTATCAGAGAGTATTAATATGCCTGTTCGGGTAATTCGGTTCAGCGGCAGATTACGTTCGCTTCTCGGGGCAGGTGACTGTTTCGACTGGCAAATTGGTTAATTTTATTGTAAGTATTTGTGTTAATATGGAACCGTTAAATTCAAATGTTATCGCTAACACAACACCTGAGATCAAAGCGAAACGTAGGAACAAATTTTCGTTCTGAGGAGCGACAAAGAGAATGACGGAGTGAAACGGGTAATCAGGCTCAATGGGAACTTCGCACTTTCTGGTAGACTTTACCAATCGAGACACCAGGTGGAGGTTTTAAGTTACAATTTTTCTCCACTCTGCTCTTGATCTACTGATCGATTATTAGCTATTTACAAGTATCCCGTGAAGTAGTCCTTGTAAATTTATAATAATCGCGCAACTGTTTGGCTAAACTGTCATTGACGCGAAGCAACCAACTTCATTTTCTTCGCCGAATTTTATTGTCGATCCTCTCCTGACCAACACGTTATCAAAATTGTTCACTTCTTACTCCGTTTTCAAATTTGTTACCTGAATGCTCTCCTATCCTAAGTGACACCAATATGAACTAAGGATAGTTGACGAATTGCACCTACCATTCACCTTCGGTAGTTGGCATTCATTACCTGTTGAATTCATAATGACAACAAAGAAACGAAGTGTTGGGTGGGCGGCCAAATAACTCGCTACATTGGCTCAGTGAAGACGAAAGCGTTTTCTTGTTTCCTCGTAAATGTTTTATTTTCAAGACAATAATATTAAACAGGTGGTGAATCACTGGAATTGAATCGCAAGATTTATGTACTTTAAATGATTGGGTTCCCTTTGGGTTCCGCCAGGAAACACAAAAAAATTACAGTAAATTTCAAACAGGAGTAAAGTACTTAGAATATCAGACTGCAAAACCAAGATCGGGAGGATAAGACGGAAGGAATCATTGAAAAGATTTGAAAGGAGGAGGATCACTGGAGAAGAACTTCTACCTACAATTTAAGGTGTTACTCTGCAACCCTTAATGGACTTTTAGCGTAATCTGTCGTCAACAGAAAAAACAATGGTCTTCGTCGGTGGGGTTTGAACCTGGGACCGTCATGATGAAAGCTCCACTCCATCGACGACTTAATACGGAGAACTTCAAATAATAGGAAGGTCTTCCGACAACCAATATTGCATGGATGCCACGGATGCTGGAGAACAATTTATGCAGTATAGGTACTATGGAAACTCATTTTCGAGGTTGAAGCAAAGTAGCGTAGTTTAGTAAAATCTTATTGGCATGGAACAAAAAGTGTGGCTTTAGAGTGTGTTCAAACAGTGTGGCTTTAGAGTGCGTTCTCATGTGTTGCTTTAGTAAGAGGCAAGATTAGAGGTCCGGTTGCCCATTTCTCAACCAGGCCCACTGGAGACAGTGGACTTATTACACCTGTAGGAGATACTGGCTTGGAGACGAAGAGCTTGGCAGAATCCCCGACAAACATACCTCTGCTTCTAATAACTGAGGGAATTGTGGTGAAGATGGAGCTAATCCTCGGTAAATTGCTTGGGTAAAAAACAAAATGGTTTGTTTCGAGGATTCCAGCGGAGGTGGATTAGTGGGTTAAATTCCATACGCTCAAGGTTATGAGCTTCTCAGTGTCTTTGGAAGATTTCCACCTTCCCATAACAAAAAAGAACATTTTATTGTGTAATTTGTTTTTTTAATATATGTAGATAAAAATACATTTAGAATTTTAAGTGTTGTCATGCACGGAGAGAAAGTTCCAGGAAAAAGTACGGTTCTACTTACCGTAAGAGTGTTCCAAAATCTACCAAAATTTAAGCAACCGCACTATAAAATGTACGTTCCTTCCAGTAATTTGTACGGAATAACACCGTTAAATTGTTGTGACTCATAAAATTTACTGTGTGATTTAGGAAAATGTTACCCCTAACACACGTTTTTTCCGAATCACCGCCAAATTTTACGGTTCTCCACCGTAATTTTTTCAGTACACTTAGAGTTGATCGTTTAGGAAATTTTACGGTGCTGTTCCGTGAAAATTAAACTAACTGACAGTTGCAACACGATTACAGTTGAGAACAGTAATATTTACGGGAATTTTTGTTAAAACATTCCAGAACTTTTTTTCTCCGTGTTATTTTTTAATTTTGCGTAACATTTAATGTTTTGCACCTATACCCTTCAATTGCCGTGAAACTTGAAGCTAGGGGAATACTGCCTCCAGTGCAAGCCGTAAGCAAAACATGATAGCGAGATAGATTTCATTAGACGAAGGGAGCGGTTTTTTTTATTGGGTTAAATTTAAGAAATAAATAGTACGGACAATTAAAATATCAATTAGGGAAATTTTTAAAGTAAAACCATAGTAAAAATAAAAATAGTTAACCAGCTTCGAACAAAACTGCAAAATTTCCCGGCACTTAATTCCATTTTTCATTTAAGTGGTAATATCGCTGAGAGAAAATTACCCAAATGGGAAATCTCTCAGTCATCTTGTATGTAGTTGTAAATTTCAAATTGCAGGTGAATGTTTTTATTCAATTATTAAGCCCAAGTAGCAAGGATCACAGTGAACATGTCCCATTCACATATAAACTAAGAGATTTCGTAGTCTCGCGAAAGAAAAAAACAATGAAAGAATTGTAGAAGATGTAGGGACTAATTTCATGTGAAAGTAACGAATTTTTAGAACTGTCAATTACTAAACCAAAACATATTGCCGCTTATACGAATTAATCGACGAAAAGGGAAATTTCTCTTCTGAGAGTTACAAAATTGATTCTCGCTCACTGATTTTTGACAGATAGAATTTACTGTTTGACAGTTAGCATTTAGATTTCCATACCAAATTGCTAGAACATTACCAGACTACTTCGCTCACGTTTGACCAGGGAAATTTAGGGAGCTGTTCTTCTATTTAGTATCTATTCTATGGTAGAACTAAAGTTAACTTCCGAAGTTACTTACTTGACAGTTTTTAGGCATCGTCAAGTTTATGTATTTTTTATATTAAAGATAAGACCTCATAGCAAAAAAGAAGAGATAAAATATTATATGTAAATTAATGGTATTGAAAAAAAATTGTATTTGGAAGTTTAACAAAAATCTCAATATATTTCGTCATACTGCACATTCTCACAGCCTACTCTAGCTCTAGCTGACACGAACAGCTGAGCATTGGTGATGTACACAAACCGAAACTTGCTAAAGTAAAGAATAGGAAAAGGTTGGGGAATTCTAGTTTTTCGTAGTTTTTCTCGCAATATTTTTTAAGTCTCAACTTGGAATTTACTTGGCGTGAACTTACAAATGTTCTAAACTTTGTGGTCACGATAAAAAATTTTTAATTTACAATTTTCATGTATTTTAATGGGAAGACTCTCTTCTGTGTTCGTTTTGTTAAAGTATTGAGGTTAGAATGCGTCAATGACATCAGCATTTCTCTTTAGTTTTGGTTAAGACAGTGTGCTGTTTTATATGTGTGCAAGGATTGATTAATCTGTGGTACAAAAATAAGTGAAATAATGACGACACGCTTGGTGGTAAAATTGCCAAACTGTCATGTTTTCCGGACTTGTATCTAGAGTAGGCTGTGACATTCTCAAACACAACATTTACTTTGAATTTGAAGTTGGCGTTATTTAATTTGTTAGGGAAATTTTTTAAACTCCCTTGAGCTGGATAGTGAAGCAGAATACAGAACAGGTTCAGCAGATTGTATGGCCGAGATCTATATAGCTCATTTAAAAAAAAACACAGCTATTAATCCTAAAAATAACCCCACACTTTATAACAAAACTGTAGCACCTCTTTTGCGCTGCTCAGGAAGGGAAATATCGGGAGAGAATATAATAAAATATTATCCGAAGCGAAATCTCGAAAGGATTTAACTCAAGGTGAGCATAGCATTATAGATGTTCATAAATAATATCGTTCGAATATCTAAAGTTCTACATACCCGTCATATATTTTGCCAGGAGCTACAAGGCCATAGTATAGAACAAGATTTTATAGTGAAGGTAGTGAAGGTAAATTAAATTATCTTTAGGAATTAAAAAATAATGATTTCTCCGACGTGATTTAACCGTAAAACGCTATACCCGATACATACGTAACAAAACTGATGAAAGATAAATTTATCGAAAAGTGGAACCTTGAGGTGTACCACTCGCAAGAAATAGAAGTCCATTTCAGCAAATACAATTAACACAAATTAACTTCACACAGTAAAAATTGTTAGTAAAACAATTAAGGTTCTATAGGTACCCAAAAATAAGCTATTTTTTACTTCGCAGTGTTGTAATCGAGTGGAATTTTTTTTATATATGATGTTGCCAAAGCTCAGGGGATGCACTATGATGCTAAAGCACAGCCTTGGCAGGAAAGGAATTAAGGATAAGGGAAATGGGTTAGGAGGTTCAGTGAAGGAGGTGTCGATGTACGCCTCGCTTGAAAGTTTCAGAATTATATAACGAGGGAAAACCAGAAGATGGTAAACCGTTCCACATTCGTATTGTTCTGCTTAGAAAAGATTCCCAAAATTTGACGGTACGTCCAAATTTGACCTGGAAAATATAGGGATGGGAGCGACTTCCAGCTCTTGTATCGCACGTTGTCATGTGTCTGCAAGGAATCAGACTAGTAATTTCGTTAGAACAATGGCCGTGGAAAATGCGGACAATGCGGCGTGTCCAGCCCCTGCCCGAATATGGGAATTATATTCGAGTCTAGCCCTGATGTGGGACTTGTAGATCAGCGCTAACTCAGATGGGGTGAAATATTTCATCGCACTTTTAGCGATTGCAAATATATGATCAGTCCAGCTAAGACTGATGGATCTCTCAAGATACTCAAGATGTTTAGAGAAGGCGAATTGAATATATTCACTTCGTCGACTGAAATGGGTTGAGGGTGAACTGGGAGTTTTTTAAGGGACATTAAACAGCATTGAGTTTTGGATGCATTAAACGTAACACGAGTTGCTCTGCCCCAAGCGAGGACCATAGAAATGTCTTTGTTTAATGATCTAAACATGCGTTCCCGATTGACTTCTGTAGCATTTCCACGTGAATTCATTACAGAATCAAATGAATACGCGAAATCAAGGGTGCTGTCGTCGGCGAAACTGTGAATAGGATTGAGAGTAAGGGATAAGAGATCATTAATAAATAGAAGAAATAAGGTTGGTGAAAGAACTGAACCCTGAGGTACACCGGCATTTATTTCGTAGGAATCAGATGTAACTCCGTCAATTACTACACGAATTGAACGACCTGACAAAAAAACTCTCTATCCATTTAACGATGTTAGGGTGCAAACCAAATGTTTGAAGTTTGGTTAAAAGGGCAACATTCCAGACTCTATCAAAAGCCTTTGAAATATGAAGAGCGACGATTTCGGACACACCAAAATTATGGAAACAATGATTCCAACGCTCCGTTAGACCCGTTAGTAAGTCCCCGGTTGAGCTGGCAATCGTTGATAAGATTGTTATTTTCTAGATATTTCATCAACTAAGAGTTTAGAGTGATTCAAAAACTTTAGATAAGACCGAAGTTAGTGCAATTGGTCTGTAGTTAGATGGGTCGCACGCCTCTACTTTTTTAAGTATTGGCTGGAAATGAGCAAGTTTCCATGCACTTGGAAACATTCCTGTTGAATATGACTGGTGAAAAAGTTTGCGCAGGGGTTTAGCCAAAGCAGAGAGGCAGCATTTTATAACCATCAGGCCCAGTAGCTTTGGACATGTCGAGTTTCGAAAGTACTCTAAAAACTTCCCGAGTGCGAAAGTGTACCGGCTGTTGCCTACTAGTTTACTATGATGGAGATGGAAGTGGCTGCGATGAAGGTGGCAAGTACGAATTAGCAGTAAAATTAGCCTTGTCCAATGAGCCAGTAAAAATATTCCCATTATAAATGAGTGGTAGTTTTGACGAGAGACCAGAAGCCCTTACTGCCCTTTTAAGTAAAAACGGTCGGTGCCTTAAGTAAATATGTAAAAGAATAAAGTTTTCTTTTGATTTTCGAATTTTTTTAAAATATTTCCAATTACGTCGTTTCATTACTTTCAGGTCGTAAGATTTTGGAACCTATTAACGACATCTCACTCTCTCTGGGTCCTTTAACCACTTGTGAGGAATAGGGCGTCTACTACAGCGACTCACCACCTGGTCCGGTTCTGTGCCAACACCTTTAACGACGTAAGTTCCCATTTTCCTATGCTGACAAATGGTTCAGTAACGGCCCTGTTCTCATTGGAGAGGGGGCCAAGTAATTTTAACTATTTTGATTTTTTGTCGATACGACGGTACCGAAGAAAATTTCTCATGGTAGACGTAGTTGGATCAATTGGTTGAGCGGCTCGACGACCATGACATGGTTTTCGGGTTCGAGACCAGGTCCCCCCGTGGGTTTTTAAAAATTGAATTAAAAAATGCAGTCCGTCTCTGCGCTCGCAGCAATGCAAAACAAGACATTCAAGTTTCCTCGCTCCTCATACCCCAATTCCCTACCAGCCAGAGCCATTTTAACGCATCAAAGGGCTGTCCCCTAGGCTTAGGCCACATCGTAAAAAAAGGAAAAAAATCCAAAAATATCTCAAGCCAGTGACATTCATAGACAAAAAGGTTGTTAGTTATCTAAATTATTTTAAAACAAAAGTCCAAGAACCTCACGAAGTCAGACGGACGCTAACTAGGCATATTTTGCTCTACTGGGGAGCATAGAAAACTGACACCAAATTTGGGAAAAAGCTTTGGGTTCGATGCACCCTAATTTAGCGGACGTGGTAATAGCATATCCCGACTGGAATTCTGAAGATCCATTGGTCGATTATAATTATGATGGCATTAAGGATGTGCTATTTAGATTTACTACATTTTATTCAAGAGACCAAAGCACACACCTTTGCATCTGAAGATTCTCAAATAGCCAAATGGCTGCATGAATTCCTTTTCAGAATAGGTGCAATGGAAAATGTCGTCATAGACTAAGTAGGCCAACGTGAGCTACAAATTAATCCCTCTAAGGTGCCTATATGGAAGTTATACTGTGAAGCGATCCAAGAAATTTACGTTACACTAAAAAAGTCCCAAAAGGTAACTAACTCAATATACAACCGTAAATTGCTTAATAATGCGGCGCCGAAAAGCCATAACACAATATGATTATAATGTGATTCAAATTACTCCTTTAGCACCTTGGGAGTCGCGAGAATAGCAACCATTTCGAATCCTTTGCGTTCATAATTTCATAATCGCACCGCACTTAGTCCCCATAAAGCAAAGCCCCATTTCCCACGTAAGTCACGATTCTGAACGTAAATACAACAAACAGCGACACACAAATCCCATCCAATTTAAAAGTAATGCGGTACAGGCACAGGAGGGTGGAGGAAGAAGTACCTAAGCAGGCAGTGTAGTATCTCCGAAATTTCCGAATGTCTTAATAAAACAAAACAATTCCCGGCTGCCTCATAAAGCATATAACCAGCAGAACACTACTCGAAAAAAAGGGGGCAATCTCCTTTAGAAAAAATCCGAATCACCTGAGGGTGAGATCTGGCGGCAGAGCCACGTTAGCTATATATAACGGCGACCAAGATAAGGGACCAAGGAGTATAGGTACATTGTGCCTCGTCCTCATATATCCTTCTCCGAGCATTAGGCATGTCTAACGATATTATCATACGAAATTCTGTTGGTCTACAAAACAGCCTGCCCTCCGCACGATTCCGATCCTGATCCTGACACACACGTTTCGTTCAGACACCCTGTGTACCTTCCCTGACTGCGAAACACCAAACGAATCAACATCAGCACTTTATGGCGAAGAAAACGACCGACAATGGCACGGCAGTCGGTAGGCTGAGGGCTCCAGTTCCGAATCCAGATATAGACGCTTTTAAAAGAGGGTTACAACGGCAGAGGGACTTAACTGTGGTGCGACGACTAAGGTTGGATCAGGAATGCAGATGGAACCGGAACCCCCGTCTACCACCGGAGAAACGCTCTTAATATCCAAATTCAAATCTTGGCCCAATAAAGAAGGCGAAAGTGCCCGATCGACTTCATTTGCCATTACTATGTCGGCGGAATGCTATTATTTGGGCACTGCGGCATTTTTATTAGTGCCCAAGTGCTTGACATCTTACCTAATTGGTACTGACAGCATCAACTCACCTGAAATTTGACGAGATCTAGAACCGCAGCCTAGATATCCTCGGCAGCCACCGATTGGAAGATATGCGCTCGAACTCGAAGCTATCCAACTGTGAGACGGGATAAAACCTAATCCACTTACACCAGATTCCACTTGAAATTCAATCACTTGAACAATTTTCTTATCTCTTCAATCTTCACATTAAAATGCACGACAACTTCACAGGAATTCGACAATTTTTGGGATTGTAGCCTCCTCAGAACACCCGTGCGAGTGAGGTTAAGGTGCAAATCACATTTACACTGTGTGAACGTCACACTTCACTCTAGCAATCCTAATTTGAACGGCAATCACAAGATAATTCAAATTGAAATTTACCATTAATTGAAACTCAGAATAAACACGACCGAGCTTGAAAACTCCCCAACCGCGCCCGACGAATGCTTCAACCGAACTAACTTCAGCTAACTTCAAGTTCTGTCTTCTGTCTGCTTTCCTTGCTGTGGCTGTTGGCTCGATTCGAAAAAGCTGGTCGAGTTAATTTCGGACTCAGATTTGTTTTACGCGCTCTCGTTCTGTCACTTTGTGAAGGGAAAATCTCTTGAAACACCAAACAAATTCTTCGAAAAAGTAGCGATTTGCAAGGATTTTTACTCTTCGAACTTAATTTAAGGGAAACGAGATCAATTTTCGAGTAAATTTATCCGAAAATCAACGTTCAAAAGAGAAATTTCCGATCAAACATTGCACTCTTTTTCGGACTGTTGCTTGTTTTGTTTCGAACGCACTCAAACGAAACCGGTTAGTTCTAAGTGAGATAAGAAGTGAATTTTTGGTTCCCAGCACGGAGAAAATCACCTTTTTCTTGAGATTGAGACTTAACGGAGGGCTAGCAACGGTAAGAAGGCTCCTCCATCGGGTCTCACAGTTATTTTATCTTAAGATTTTGAAAACTGTTCAATCGTAAGAGAATTAACGCCGAGAGAGACGAGTTTGTTTGGTTACGTTTCGAATAGAGAGGAGGGGAATTTCTTTTCGGACACTTTTTCGATGATGATAACGTCGTAATCGGCAGCACGTGCTTTTTCCTGAAATTTTCCCACGGTTTTTGGGGTGTGCTGTGACTCCATGGAGCTACTTAAAATTTTTCTCAAGGGTTGCAAGCAGCTGATTTCATCTAAGTCATGCGATTATCATTAGGCGCAGGTAAGGGCGATAGCTAAATTACCATAAGTGTTCGTGACGTCGTTTAGACATTGCGGTTTTCTCTGGTCGCAATAGGATGCAAGAATGACCGGAGGCGGTAAGTCAGTTGCTTTGCAGGATAATTTTCTCAACGATCCGTTTTGCTTTAATTCAACACGAAAAGCAAACGAAATAAATAACTCGGAGGAAATAGAAGTTTTGACCTTGCGCTCTGCCTTGCATGTCACCTGAAATTATCAAGTCGCAAGAAAATTTTATAATTAGACCAACTTAGAAAATAAGAGACGAAAATGATTCTCTGAAGAAATTTTGCTTCGTCTTTCTTGAAAAAGGGCTGTTCTTCGATTTCTCATGTTCTCTGTTATCTGTTAAACCTGTCTCTATGCTGCGGTCGTTTTCCCACACGTTGGAAGGATTCTGCGATAATCCATCTTCACAAGAAGGGCGACAAGTCTAACATCTCCCAGACATTTTTGGAGGTTGTCCAATTCTAAGCGACGCAGCGACGGTTACCTTTCCTCCCTGAGGCTGGGCGACCGCGAGAGCCAGGACCCTCTTAAGGTGGCAAACTCGTTTGCTGACTTCTTTAGCGCCGCTTTCTGTGATCTTTACTGTGAACGTCGCTTCCGCTCTCGCCAACATCTCTTGAATCCACAGATCTGGTACTTAATGACACAGCTGTATCCGATTGTCTGTCGAATCTGCCCGACATATTTTCATTTGGTTCTGACGGTGTCTCGGGGTCGTTGTTGAGAAGGTGCTGCTCAACAGTCACTACTGTCCTCTGTCATTTATTTAACCTGTCCCTGCACTGTGGTCGCTTCCCGAAACCTTGGAAAGATTCTGTGATAATCCTTCTTCACAAGAAGGGCGACAAGGCAGACATTTCCAACTAGAGGCCCATCGCCAATTCGTCACACTTGCGAAAGCCTTTGAAACCCTCACCAGTGATGTGCTCCGCTTTCAATGTAGACCTTTCCTGGGTTCTTTCCGGCACGGCTTCATGAAGGGTGCGTTAACCACCACCAATCTACTCGAGTTCGTGCAATACCCTTTACCCCAATCGAATCGGGTATGCAGGTCGACTGTTTATTCACCGACCTCAGCAAGGCTTTCGATAGGATTAACCATAACATTCTCGTTCATAAGCTCTGCCTGTTTTCCGCCGCTCTTTGTGGTGTGGCTGTCATCCTACCTGTCCGGCCGTTGCCAGCGCGTCCTGTTTCGTGACGCCCTATCCACCGAAATCTCGGTCACCTCTGGTGTGCCCCAGGGTAGCATCCTTGGCCCGCTCCTCTTCATAATTTACTTCAATGACAATGAATGTGCTCTGTTGAGCTCCGATATACGCGTTTTTGAGATTTGGTGCTCCAATAATCGTCTTATACTGAATGCAAACGCACCGTTATGTCTTTTTTACGTAGGATTCGTTCTATTTCCTTCAACTACTCCATGAGCATGATTAACTTGATCAAGGACCTGGGGTGTTTCTTAACTCCCCTCTCTTTTTCGAGGCCCACGTGGACTTCTTGGTTGGCCGAGCCAATTCCACGCTTGGCTTTGTAAAAAGATGGTCTAGGGAGCATGACGATCTTTATTTGACGAGGCCTCTCTACTGCACTTTCGTCAGACCTATCCTGGAGAACGCCAGTCCGGCCTAGGATCTCTATTTCGCCGTGCACATTAATTGAATCGAATCAGTCCAGCGTAGATTCCTTAGGTTCGCCCTTCGCGGCCTCCCCTGGCGCGACCCTACCTACCTCCTTATCCTGCCATACTTAGTCTGATTTCCCTTGACACGCTTAAAAAGAGACGCAAGGTCTCCAAAATTGTTTTTTATATGATCTGTTGCAGGGGTCGATCAACTCTGGCGGATTACTCAACGACGTGAGCATCTCCGTCCCGGCCCGGACCTTGAGGAATCATGACTTCCTCCATGTGCCTCACCACCGAACCTTATATGGAATGCACGAGTCCATAGCCTGTATGTCCCGGCTATTCAACGAGTTTACAACCCACATCGAGTTTGAACGTTCCAGGTCGCAGCTGAAAGCCCAACTTCATCAAATCATCGAACTTTGATTATTTTTATCTTAGATATAAGCTGTAACTATGTATCACAATTGTAGTAGCCAGCCTTGGCAAATCTTCATATGAATAAATAAATCTCCAATTATAGACCCATTGCTAACTTGTGCCATGTTGCGAAGGTATTCGGGGCCTTAGTCAATGACGTGTTTCGCTTTCACTGCAGACCCTTTATTGGCTCTTTTCAGCATGGCTTCATCAAGGGTAAGTCTACCAGCACCAACTTGCTCCAATTCGTACATCACTGTTTGCCTCTGATTGAGTCAGGCTTTCAGGTTGACTGCATCTTCACTGACTTCAGCAAGGCCTTTGACAGATTCTCGTTTGCAAGCTTCATCTTCTTGGTTTTCCTTCACTTTTTGTCGATTGGCTGTCCTCCTACTTGTCCGGACGCACTCAGCGTATTCTGCTCCGCGGTGCCCTATCCAAAGAAATTTTTGTTTCTTCCGGGGTGCCGAAGGGCAGCGTTCTTGGTCCTCTACTCTTCATCATCTTTATTAAAGATGTCTCATTACTCCTGGCTTGTCTCCAGAATATTGTGTTATGCTGATGATGCAAAAATCGTCCGCGTCGTCTCACGCGCCGATGATTGTGCCCTTCTAAGTTCCGATATCCGCATTCTTCGCATTTCTGCTCCAGCAACGGTTTCACCCTTAATCCTACCAAATGCACCATAATGACCTTTACCCGCCGAAGATGTCCCATCCTCTTCGACTACTCTCTGGACGGTTGCGTCTTGAGTAGGCCAAATAAGGAGGATTGGATTGGAGGATTTCTTAGTGAGCAGGGCAAATTCCGTGCTCGGCTTCGTGAAACGGTGATTCAAAAAGCTTTACGACCCCTACTTATCTAGGCCTCTCTATTGCACCTTTGTCGGTGTGGAACTTTTATTCTGCTTTTATATATCAATCGTATCGAAGCCGTCCAGCACAGATTCCTTCAGTTCGCTCTTCGGGGCCGTTTCTGGCGCGATCCTTTTTCTCTTCCTCCCTATCATGCTTGACTTGAACTGATCTCGCTCGGCTCACTCGAGATGAGGCGCAGGGTTTTTTTTAATCACTTTTTTGTACGATCTTTTGCAGGGGACGATCAACTCCTCCGAATTTCTCAATGATATTGGTATTTCTATCCCGGCCCGGTCCTTGAGGAGCTCCGACTTTTGCCATGATCCATTCCACCAAACACTTTACGATTGCGTCGATGTCACGCCTCCGTAATGAATGCTTAGCCTTCATCGAACTAGGTTGTTCTAGGAAGCAGTTGAAATACCAATTAAGGCTTTTTTTTGAATAATATTTAATTCTAGTTATTGGTTTAATATTTTAATTATAATCGCCCTGCAGACACCCGAGCGCGAAAACAGCCCTGGTATTATTTCATCTGGTTTCCAGAGAGTCCTAAGATATCAATATAAGTTTATCAGCGTAAGGAGGCAGAAGACTGTCATTATTCCCTGGAAAGTTACGAAGAGCAAACCAAAAAACCTTCGATACGCTTAACATGGATCCCATAAAAAGGAGATCACACTGAGCTAGCATACTCAAAAATAGGACCAAAAAATTTACAATGAAGGATTCGAGTGACATAAGGATCATTAAACTGCTTGGACTACTTCTTTATTAAGCACAAAGTAGCATTAGCCTTACCAATAATAGTATCAATGTGGTTGTCGAAAAAAATCGAGCATTAAGCAAGATCCCCAAGTCTTTGGATTTATCAAGTAACAAATCAATTCAAAGAGTGTCCATCCATGGAGTAACTAAACAGCAGACGATTTCGTTTACGAGAAAAGGACATGAGAGTCCATTTGGACACGTTTAAAGGGAAGCAGTTGATGAAACACCGAAACGGTGGCAGTCAAGATCGTTCGAAATAGAATGAAATAGCTTTACATCATCGACATAACACAAAATTCTCGAATGTTATGGTATTAGGGATACATCATTGATGTAAATAATGAACAGTAAAGGACCAAGCTGACTACCCTGTGGTACCCCAGAAGTGATGCGGATCGGAACCGAAAGACATTTTCCTGTGACCAGTCAGATTGCCTGCTTTGAGGAGATTGGAACTATGCAGCCTTATTGCGCTTGAGGTAGCCTCTTATTTACTTATAGATGTAAGGTACGCAGAGTGTCCATAGCTGCAGTGGGGCAGGTACGTATGGCACACATAACCCCTGACAAACCGTCCTCTGCAGTTTTTGTAATGCAGACATCGTTGTTTTTTGTTCTGCTTGGTCACCAAATGCGAGCAGCTTAGGTGACTTCGGGTCTTAAATCGCTTGATATGCCCGTATGGGCTTCAGACCCTAGGTTTTACCGAAGAGTGCTACAGGACCAGAGAGCAGTCATAGCCTTTCCTGTAACTCTTTTGAGATGAGGATACCATGTGAGTCTTTGATCTAGAAGCACACATAGATATTTGACCTCACTTAAGAATTCTATCCGTGTTCCTTCAAGGATGGGAGCTTCTAAGCTCTACTTCCTTTTTCTTGTAAAGGGTACAATAGTTGTCTTGCTAGAGTTGACTTTGAGTTGTTCCGTAAGACACCAGGACTGTACCATATTGAGGGCATTTTGATAGGGTTGACTTTGAGTCGTTCCGTAAGACACCATGACTGTACCATATTGAGGGCATTTTGCAGTCTTCCAGATATAGTTCTGTCATGCTTGTCCATTATGGGAATTACAAAGTCAACTGCATACATCTTAATCATCAATAACAAGTGTCTATGTGTGTGTTCGTCTAGGCATTGATCCGATCTCTGTTTAAGGCGAGGTCATGGGGTATTCTGATGAATTTAAATATCTCACTGTCCCGCTTAATAAGCGACTAAATTTGAATCCCCATTTCAACAAAACCGTAAACAAGGCTATGTGGGTACTGTGGACTCATTGGAAGGACCTGGGGTTTTTATTCTAAAGCGAGCACTTGGTTATATAACACAATTGTAAAACCAGTAGTTACCTATGCTGCCCTTGTATGGACGTCCAAAGTTTAACAAAAGAAGGCAATTGCCAAAGGAAACAAGTTGCAACTGCTTGCTTGCCTCTCCTTAACAAGAGCTATGCGAATACTTCCAATACTTGCCGTGGCGGCAATAATAGTTGTTGACAACGGCCACATGAGCATCCTACAGTGTATCCCTAATTCTAAGTCCTCGATTGCAGTAGGTAAATGGCCAAGTGTTTTTCAAGCGGAAATCCGTGCCATTGAAATTTGGAGACTTCTCACTCTCAAGAGGGGACTGAAAGGTGCCATTATGACTTTTTCGAGCGGTCCTTAAGGCTCTTTCGTTATGGCGCTATTCATCAAAACTTATTAAAGAGTGATTTGATAACCTGCAAAACCTAGCTGCATTCAGCAAGTTTATGCTTTGTTGATTGCCGCGACACTTCGGTATTAAAGGAAACTAGCTGGGGAGGGTTCACCATCTCGACTCTTACTGTAGTAGTGGGTGGCCATTGACCAGAGCCTTGATAGAGGAATGCACTGGGAGTCAACGGCCTCTATATTGGAAAGATACCTCTGAACATCGCCAAGTTAAGGAGCTTAATAAGCCCGTTGTCTACACTGTTAGTCGGTTACCAATCTGGCCACCACGGGTTAAGGTATCATCTGTCTGTCTAATAAGGCAAAATGTCGCATCTCTGTCTATAGGATGATGAAACAACAACACGCGCTTTGTGTGATTGTCCCGTCTTAGCACGGTCTAGAGTTCGACATTCTGGCGTTCTCTAGGAAAGCTGAAGGTATTTTATGTTAAGAGGGTTTGGCACAATAGGCCTATTTGGTAGCAGTGCCCACTATATGGGTAACCTGAGACATCTTTGTTATTATTATGTAAAATGGTTGTCTACGGAAAAAGCAATTAATTTCAGAATCTCGCGATTAAATTCGAAAACGTGCCAAACTCAACTAGAAAAACGATTCCTGTTCTCCGCAATGCTAAAACTACGTAGACCGAAATATCGTAGAGATATGAGTTTTGGTATAAGGATGTCGTTAAGTTAAGTATTCAATATTAACATGGTGTAAAAATAGGATCCAGTTAGTATATAAGTTTACGAGTCAAATTCAATCATCAATGCAATCTGATATTTTATATGATGTAGCCGAAGCCCAGGGGACATCCCTATGATGCGTAAGCATGGCTATGGATGAAAGGGAATTAGGGTAAGGGCGTTGAGGGAAATTTAATGTCTTGTGACCTAGACAAGAGCCTAGAGACGGAGTGAATTTGATTACCACTGATTTCTTGTTAGGGCAATTTGTAGCGGCAGCTGTACACGACAAGCAATGCCCAACACCTTAATCTTACCAAATAGTCAATTTTGTAAAGAAACACTGATGAATCGCTAAAAGACAAAACTATACTTGACTGCAGTAATGAGTACTGACCTCTAACCCACTGCTCCTGTTAAGCAATTTTCCTGTTCAATAGATTACTTCAATCCAAAGCTGCATACTTCCTAGCCTAAATTGGGTCTCTTGTCTCTAGCCGGTAGTCAATTTTGAGAGCCGCTGGTCCGAGACGACCTTACCAATTAAAACGGGAAGTCCCTTACGGGAAAGGCCTTATCTGCTTACACAGTTCTGCTGCAATTTCCCGTAAGAAAACGTGACAATCGGCCAATGATTTTCATGCTTCTTCTTCTCCGGCCTGCCGGTTAATTGTAACACGAAACGCGATTAACCGTGAAAGAAGATTTTTCCTGTGGCATTACCCTTGAACTCAGTTACAGGAGGGAATCCTCTGGCGGCTCTACTTCATTGCTTTTCGATTTTAACAAGCAAATCTCCGGCTTCCTAAACGATTTCTCAGGTTTGTTTTTTGGGACTGTTGCTTTCGTACAATTTGAAATCTCGCTTGGTCACGACTTCGACACTCGTATAGCTGCTCGTTCGCTGGATGTCAAGACTTTAAAGACTGTAAATTTCCCAGCTCTTACTGTTCTCTGGTCGTCAGTGAATTAGAAAGCAATTAATCAAGTAATCGGGGACGTATTGATCAGCTCCGACTGTGATTCCATGGGAACCCCTGCATCCGGGGCTTGCAAGCGAGAGCGAGTGCAATGAAAGCGAAGGACACGAAGGCACCGACAAGAAAAATTAGCCGCGGAAATGTGCTGACAAACGAGCAATTATACGGAATCACGTGAAGTTGGTTGCAAGTCTATTAATTAAGTGTCAACATAGCTCATTTTGATGATGAAGTTCAAAAGGTCCAACGGTTTTGATTGCATTAACCATTTTCTTTGGCTCAATAGTGACATGAACTTGTGCCAGTCATTGCAGCAAGGAGCACTGTTTAGTTTAACGTAAACGGAATCCAGACTAGCCACTGTCCCATTTAAAATCCCACAAGTCACTGTCTATCTTCAATCTTATAGCAATTTCCTGCCAAGTCACGATACTAAAGAGTTTCCTTGACGTCCTAAATGGAGGCAAATTTCCAAAATTACGGCACTAAAGCCGCACGGTAAGGTGATCAATTATGCAGCGCTTCCTCCTGTTACACTAGTTCATCATGGGCTTACCGGGTTATCCGGTGAAGACATCAATCATGACACGACTGCTTACCTGGGGGGGCCCATGTAAACAAAGGGCCGTCTGTGAAAAGTAGTACAGAGTAGCCTTTGGGGTGTCATTGCGGAATGGCTAGTGTGGCCCAGCACACATACGATAACCATCGAGACCCATGCTCGGCAGGAGATTACTACAGAGATCCATGACTTTGCACTTTCAACCTGAAATTCTGTTTTGTCCAGGGATTACCGTAGGAGTCCTCTTAATGGAGTGCTGTTTACCTTAAAATGGAGTCGTTTCTTTCCATACCAAGGGCAGCATTGTGTTTGAAACTGTTTTGAGACATTTCTTAATTCTTCATTCTACGCAAATTTACGCTCTAATCTAGTACACTCCGCTATGAAAGATACAAATCTCGCTCGCCCGTGTGGAATCAAAGTGACAACATCGTCAATGGACAAATTCAAAACGACAAGCCCCTGGAACACATTTCCTCTTTTCTAAATTTAAAGGAACTCGTAACTCAAGTCTTTAGCTCATAATAAGCCTGTCCAATTCAAGGGCTAAGTGGTCCCATTCAGAAATTTTAAAGAAATCGTTCCCATAATTAGGCCCATTACGGTTCCCAATTCAGCGCGCTCCATAAAATTCATTTAAATCACACGCGGTCAATGGAAACAATTTTTTTTATTATAAAATTAAACGACAATTTCGCCCCCAGTCCCCACGAGCACACCCGACAAGATAAATAATCGAAAGAGCGTTTTTGATATCACCAAATTAACACTGGCCAAGATTTATGACGCTGGACCGCGCGATTGATGACGTTCGATAGCAGACTCTATTAAATCCTACAGCCAGCATAGTTTTCAAATAAAAATTGAATTTTCACGCAATAAATTCAAATCATGCGATTAATGATCAGCACAAAATGTCTGTCTCATAAATCCCCCTCGTCGAGGGCTAGGGGGACTCCGCAGCTCCGGGCCGCAGTTTTTGCTTCCTCTCGATGAATATTTTCGGGCAATTTCCATTGGAGCCCATCAATTCAGTGTGACTAGGTCTTCTGTCCGATTGCCCGATCAATCTGTCTTTGCTGCTCGGCTCGATTGACAGAACAATTGCCCCCGCGGGTCATAACTTTTTATTTATAGAGAAAAGAAGACTTGGGCTGACTTTGGCTCCACGTTGCTGTACCGGGCTCCCCTTTGTTTGTATATTCATTGCGACGAGAGGCATACTTGCGACCTCGGCATTAAGGAAGTTCGTGGCAGTTCACAGATGGATGGTTCGAATGCCATTCGACAATTAAAATCAAGAAAAAATATACATTACAGCAAAATTACCTTATTGCGGAAACAGAAGCACCCAGAGCGGGACCTTTAATTTCCAGCTACTGGCTGGCGCTGATGCTGGAAAGGAATTCGAGCAATTTTAAAGACATCGCAAAGAGCTCCTTAAGTTGACTTTAAAAGTGATTCGATTGAACTACTGAGGAGCATAAACATGGCACAGGCCACCCACCTACCGAATTCCACTGACTCAACCCTTTGGAATTGCTCCGCAACCACCAGGCATTCTACTTGAGCGCTTCCCCGGAATAATGTTGTTCACTCGACTCTAGTTCTTGTCTTGTCTACATTCATCCCAACATCTTTTTCCATACCATTCCAGGATTTTTCTTTAAAGGAATTTTCCCTGTTTGAAGTTGAAGCTTAGGTCGAACAAGGTTCACAGTGGCATCCTGCAATGAGGTACTTTAGCTGAACTCCTGCGGAATTGACAATGGTACTGCACTCAAAATACACCGGGGAATTGGAGTGGGTGTTCGATGCAGCTACTCCTGCAGGAATTTGCTGTTATCGTTAAACTGTTTTGCTTTTACGGGATGACATTGTTTCTCCTGGTGCAAGGTAGACGACCTTGTGATTATGCGTCAATCCGTTGAATATTTCATCAGCTTCGTTCGACAACCAAACTATTTATTTCTGTTAGAGGGCTTCGAACTAAGTCGGGGGTGCAAAGTGGGGAGAGATTGTCAACTGAGTTGTCTCATTTACATCTAATTCTTGTATAATACAAGCGAGGCAGTCTTCCGGGCGCGCAAGGATAAGTTGGGTAAGTGAAATTTAAGGATTTCTGTAAAAAATCATATTTGGTAGTAAGTCCTCAGGTATGGAACATGGAAGAGATGACAACAATTTGATGAATTGCAAATGCAATTTCATCCAAAGATCCTTTTCCTCCAGCTCTTATCCGAGAATTCGATACAAATAATATTGAAAGATTTCAATTTCTACACCACAGTTTTATAGGACAATGGCTTTTCTGCTTCCGCATTGTTGGCCTTCATTAAATATTAAGATGTCGGAAGAGCGGTGTGCCGCGATGCATTATCTTGATGAAGAGTAGGGTTTCTTAAGCAAAACTTTTAACGACGAATTGCATAAAAATGCTTCAGATACCTTCTCCAGTGAACAGTTTTTTTATTGTTGGGGAGATTAATATCATGTCTTCGAATTTGTCTCACATCAGTATCTGATGGCTTGAAGACCCTTAACAGAAAAGTGAATTTAGGCTTACCACTTCAACTGATCCGCTTACATTTATTTTAAACTCTTTGCTCGAAAGATCCCAAGCTCATGAATGCCTCTTCTTGCTTCTGGCGCTATTCTCGATAAGTCATGGCTATTTATGGTTTGTATTCGATGATGCGTTAGACGGCAAGTGTTGGTATAAATTCGGAGGTCGTAGATGAAACTGCCTCTGAAGCTAGAGGATTGACGCATATGTTTCTCGACTATCTTTGAGCATACAGAGTGATACTTGGGTTTGCTAATGACTCGGGCAGGTTTTTGGATCTTGTGTTTTCATCTGACCCCAATGGTACGATGGTGAGATGTTTCTGAATCTGCTTGTCATGAGTTTTGACACTGCTGACTCATTTTCCTCTCAACTTGGAAACAGCTTTTTCAAATTCAAACGTCGATCTAGTTAGTTGTAGGCGCCTTTTATAATGTCCTTTATGCATATTTTGTCTGGTATGTTCTTTCGAAACTTCTAAGTCGTTGTCTTCTAGTTTATTTTGTCCCTGGCTTGACGACACCTCGAGACTTCTGAGGAAATTAAAAGGCAAGGCTTGGAAGAGGTTCTATGCCTCAAGACTACCTTTCACATTCTGCTCTCCTCATCGGTTTTTCCGTCGGCTGTCCATCTATAATTGCCAGTTTTTTCGCGAACTTTTTCCGTATTGCCTTCTATGATTACATCTGTAATATGTTCTCTACTGATTTTACCCATTTCACGAGGCTCCCTCCCAATTTCTTTGAGCACAGGCATCTATTATTTGACCAGGCATCTGTTACTGTCCTTTCTAATCTGACAGACGGCTTCTCGTGCAGCCCTGATGGCATTCCGTTTTCTTCCTTGACTTCCTCAATTAATCTTTGCCGACTATTAAATCAGGCAAACAAGTGGATTGTATATTCACTTTATTCAATAAGGCCTATGATGGGATTGATCATGGAGTCCTTGTTCACAAGCTATCTCTACTTGGGTGTCCTTATCGTTTCGTCGATTGGATATCCCTTTACGTGTCGGGTCGTACGCAGCGGGCCGTATTCCGAGCAGCTCTATGCGACTTAATCTCAGATGTGCCCTAGAGTAGCATCCTCGGTCCGCTCCTTTTTATTCTGTATATGGTAACGTGCACGAGGTAGGCCACGAAAAGGGAAATTCTGAACCATGTAATGCACATGCTCTAGGTGGTCAGAAATCTGGAGAAGGAAATGTCAAACGTGGAAAGTCAAGGACGACTCGAGCCTATGGTGAACATATGAGGTGAAAATGTGTAACAGAAACATCTAGAACTAAGTGGCAGAAGTTTTTAGAATTAAGCTAAGTAGAGTATAATAGGCCTGGTTAGTTTTAGTCGTGATTTGCGCTGCGAAGCGATAAGTGCTAATTGTGAAGAAAACGTGTAAAGGAAAACGTGTTAAACGAACTAATTAAGTGAATAAAATTGTGAACATTTGTGATTGAAAATAAGTGTCTTAATTATCGACGGAGAGCCCCATTTACTTTACAATATCAATAATGTTTCGCTTCTTCCTTCCAACTCTAAAATTCTGCGTTCTGCGGACGATGCCAAAATATTTTGTGTTGTTTCTCATGACTGTATAGTCTCTTAAACACCTTTAGCGGTGTTTAGTCAACCGGCTTCCCGGCAATTTCATTGCTATGGCTTTCTCCTGTGGGAAACATCCGTTTATGTTCAACTCCTATGTAGATGGCGTGGGTTTGGTTCTCAACTCTCGTCTTTCTTTCGAGGTTCATATTGATTTAATTATTAGTATGTCTAATTCAAAGATTCCAGATTCGAATCTATCCGGTGATGACCTATGGTTGTTTTCTACTGACGACAGATTACGGTAAAAAAAAATACTATGGGGGTTGCAGAGAAAATGTCATGCCTCACAAGGAGTTACGGAAACTAGAGAGAAGTCTAGTTCGATGGTGGGCTTCGTGAAAAGATGGTCCAAAGGACTTGAAGACATTAATTTTCTAAGCTTCTGTACTACACCTTTGTGAGACCAAGCGCAGATTCGTCACTTACTACACCCAATTGCTGTTCCTTGATCCTGTTTCCCTTTTCCCTTCCAGCTCAAGATATGCAATACATCACCGTAATGATATTATCGATTTTAATTTGCCAGAAGTCAAAGGCTGTAGTTTTCGTAGCCGTAGTGGGTAACGGGGCGGGAGAAGATCAATTCAATAATAAAGATAACAAGTGCATCTATAATTTACAAAACCCCAAAGGGGTTTAATCGAAATCTGTCGTCAGCAGATCCTGCGGTCGCCGCCGCCAGTGGGATCCGAACCTGTTACCCTTGTGTGGTAAGCCAGCACGCCTTACATGTAGTAATGAAATACATACTAATAATATACCTGCAACAGCAAGAGCCGAAATACATTTATAGAAATGTTGAGAGTTGTCCTAAATTGTCTTCAGAGTCAAAGAAACTTTATTATTACTTTTCCAATTCGAATACACTTTTGGCCAAATTTAATTTAATTTTTTCCGAGAAAATTCACCATAGAACCTGTTGCAGTCACTCTGCACCAGCAAACACCTTTCCCTGGATGAATTGTGCACACAAACGACTCATTAAATTAAAAACGTCAGAATCACGAGATCAAAGCAATTAAATTTTTTGCAGCTCCTGAAGAGCCAACGAACGCAAATCGTCGGAAAGGAACGTTCTCCTCGAAGGAAATTTTCAATCTGAAAAGAAACAAATTTGCAGGAATCACGAAAAGAAACGACAATGAAAATTGGTCAACGCTCGGAATTTTCCTCTCAACGTTGACATTAAGAATATCCGACATTATTCAGGACCGCAAAAGCCACCCTCCGGTTGATGTAAATTGAAAAACACAACAAAAAACCCATTACAAGACGCCCACCCCCTCGAGAGACACCCACTGAAATGAAAAGCTTTTTTCGCTCCACCAAAAGTTATGTGTCATCATTTCCTCGCATGTTTAGTGCCGGGGGCGAACAGCAAGCTCGGCGCTCTGGGGCAGGGGGTCATATAAACGGAAGAAGAAAAATTCCGGAGGCCACCCCTCGACAACGCACTGTGAGTACAAGTTCCACTTGCTAGATGGATGGATCATGGATGTTCGAGGGCGTTCTATTTACACGATTCCTTTTTTCCTCGTTTGTGTTTGTGTACAGTTGCAAACACAATGCAGGGAAGTGAAAGGGGAAAGCCAACAAAATCGATGTAATTGAAAATTCCTCAGGAAAATGAGAAAAATAAGCTAGCGGCGCTCCTATAGCGAAACAGGAGTCGAAGCCTATAAAACATTTACAGCCGCCTCCTCATTTGACGTACAGAAAGTGCCACAGGATGCCTTCCCGTCACGCTGGTTTTCGATTTTCTCGGCGTTTTACATCGCACCGTACGAAGGTGCCATAAATAGTTGAACGCTATGCGGCATCACATTTCCTCTTACAAGACCGCAAACGGGCGGCCAGAGAGCGTCTGGGATGCCGGCCAGCAAGAATTATGTCTTTGGAATAAAAATGTCCTTAACAGAATTTTTTACTAGTTCCCAAGGGTGAGAGAAGTGCAGTTCAGCTTGTCCGCCCCACATAGACAGATTCACAGAATTATCCTGGCTGGTCTTACCGAACCAGAGTATCCTAAGGAACACTACCACCCCCTGGTACAAAATCAAAAGCTTGTAAACAAGAGAAAGTTTATTACAAGGCTTGAGTCGAGTATGTTGGCGGCGAGTGTATAGAGCCAGTCAGCGACTTCAACAGATGACTGCTGTGGCTCGTCTTGGGTAAGGAAGACGTTCTCTACTTTTTCATTTTGCGAAATTTTTTAACGTCTTGGCGGCAGGACCGGCAAGGATAGGGGGACCAAATATCAATAAAAAAGCAGCAAACATCAAGTTCCCGGTGGATTCTGTGCAAGAAGGGCAACCATTTAGGGGTGCCGTTGTATGAATATTTACAGGACCGTTTTGAGGAGCGGCAAATCCAGCAAGTCCTGATGGTTGCCAGCGCTAGTCGTCCCCGTACATTTCAATTTTTTTCCGGCCCGTCTGGAACGAATTTAATTTCAGTGCACGCATCCCGGTGCAAAGGTGGATTCCATGTATGTTTTCTGTGGCAGCATTTCAAATTCCTCTTCATGTTCAAATTCAATTGAGAAAAGTGTTCTAGTCCTGGAATTGCTCACTTTGGAAATCATAACTCGTAGCATCGCATGAATTTTGCAACGGAACACATTCAGGCTGCCTCGTGCGGGTAGACTCCGGCAGTCTTGCGGTATGTTAACGACATGTTGCATGATTTAAAAAAAAAAGTTTGAGGCAAAAAATTTTGGAGAATTTATTATTTTTGGCGAATTCTGATAAGTGAACAAGTCGTGTTTTATCAGAGCACAAAGAAAAATATGGAGGGCTTCGCGGGCTGGGCTGGTGTGTGTTATCCGTGACGCCTTTGCTTTTAAAAATTTGGTAAAAATAATTTTTTAGGTAGAGGCATGCAGGTTCCTGTGCAGGTAGAGCACTTTTATAGAATTTTTCGTATTCACACGCGATATTCAATACTAGCAACGGATGACAAATAGGATATAAAAACTTTTCTTCGGCAACAGGCACCCGGAACGGCGCCGGATGGATAAGGCGTTGGGGTGATTAAAAACTTCCGCTACTTCTGTAGCGTTTTTATCAAAAATGGGGGAGCACAAGAAGTCGTCAGTTTCCTAATAAACATAGCGACAATTGTATATTTTTATGGCTCCAGGTACGGAGATTAACGAAGATGTCAATTAAACCTAAATTACGATTGCTTATCTCTAAAGTCTGCAATTCTGTATGGCTGCGAACAATTAAAGCTTACATCATAACTTTAATATGCACCGTTAGGAGGGGTTTCCGCTACAAGAGGATCAACGACGCAAATTGGCGAAGGAATTGGGGCTAGATTGACTACACCCTCTGACGCAACAACGACAACCTAGCCAAGTAAGCATTCGTTGTAGACCAAAAGCAAGTTCGAGCAATATCCTCTTGCTATTCCTTCGCGTGGCTGCCCGCTGGTAATGATTCAATAGGCGCCAAGATTAGGAAGTCCCTTGTCGTCTTTGATAGCCTCTGGGCGCATATGCTTTCTTAGCATCGGTCGAGGTACTTAATTTCGCCGTGCCGAGGAATGAAAGGTTTATCCTCGTATTTCGGCGCCGCAAGAATGGACCCTTTTTTTCGGACAAACAAATTTTTAATGAAATCAAAAAGCCTTTGATCACCTCGTAAGTCACACCTTCGTCTAAAGGTCCAGTCAGGAGACCGTTACTAACATTAGCGGTACGAAGAGTATCAGCCATAGGTCATTTGTGCTGCAAAACCTCCAAAACACGTGCACTAAGCCATTGGCCAAAGCAGTCACCAAAAACCTCTGATGCCAATGGTGCTGTAAACGATTGCGATCAGCGGTTAAGGTCAAGTATTCCGCAATTGTTGATGAATACAATGCTCTGTTGGCTGCTAGAAAGCAAGCAAAAGCTGCGAAACGTAAGAGATGCCAGAACGACAAGAAAAGCCGGGTAACGTAGAATCTTGTCGCTAATCAAGTACCTACTTTAAAAGGTGGGAGAAGGTGCTAGACATCACACCAACACAAACTGATTGTTACTATAGGCTTGAAAACTGGAGAGTGTCTGCCCTGCAATCTAATTCGGATTACAATTGTATACTTTTCAAGTAAAACCTGGAGGCTGAGTATCCTAGGCCTTTCAGGAACCCAAAGAAAACTAAATGGAGGGAATTCATTCGGGTCATCAAATCAAAATTAACAGCCATACTTAACGTAAATATTGAACCTATCCAGGATTTGACAAACAAGGTATCATGTCAATTGAAATTTAAGCGAAAAAAAAACAACCTATATATGCCAAAACAAACCAAGAGAACAGAAGAATCTATGGACTCCGGAATGCAGTTGAAAGCAAAAATGATCCTGGAGTTACGGCGTCTCTTTTCAAGTGTATCCAGGTGCAGTAGTCCAAGTCTATCAATATAATAATATAATAATATGTATATAAGAAATATAAGAGAGTTATTTCAAGGACGGCCTCGAAGAGCGAACCTAACGAACCTCCGTTGAACTGCTTAAATGCGATTGAAATGTATCGCCTAGATCGATGACCAGACTGCAGAGGTATATTCCAGACAAAAGACACAGTGCGAAATATCTTAGCGTCGTTGGCATAACAAAGAAAATTTGAGTAAGACAGAATCATAGATATGTACATCATTGATATAAATTATAAATAACAATGGCCCGAGGTGGGAGCCCTGCTGTACACCGGAAGTGTTAAAAATAACATCAGGCAGAGCTCCACGAAAAGAAACCCGCTCATTGCGTTCAGATAAGTACGAATGAATCCAATTTACAAAAACCATGCTAGAGATATCTTCAATATAAATATTGGCAGCCCTATCTTAAAATAAGTAAAGAGGCCAAAAGAGATGGATGGAGTATTGACACTCGATCGAAAGTACCAGGAAATCAGCCAGACTCGGCAGGATCCTATTTAAAGAGTAAAGCAAACCTGACGACGGAGTTGTATCAATTAGTTGATCACCACACCATGGCTCCAGGGTTCCGTCTGTGGGCTATTGTCTAGCTCACAGCAATGCAATAACAAGACATTCAAGTTTCCTCCCTCCCTTACCCTAATTCCCTTACGGGAAAAGTCATGCTAACGCATCATAGGGTTGTCCTTTGGGCTTTAGGGACATCACAAAAAAAAAACTTCCTTTCAAGAAAGAACAGTTGGTCTTGGACGCGTTTTTCCGCTGAAACCTTGGAGCGTCTAATCAACACACATTTCCCCACCTCCAGTAAGGATGACCAGCAGATGCCGCCTTACAAACACGGTATTCTACGCAGATCGTGTGGTAATCCTGATACGAGGATACTCCTCTACGTGATCAGCCAGATTATAGAGAATGCCCTGAGGAAGGTAATCAGTTGATCCAAGGATTATGGATGTTATTGTAAATCCAGATAAAACTGAGCTTATGATCTTCACCACAAAAACCAAAGTGCCCGTACCTTGCTCTACTGAAAGTAAAGGTATAACAACCGTCACTACCCTCCAGCGCCATATATCGAGGTTTAATTCTGGATTCGAAATTGAGCTGGAAGCTAAACATAGAGGCGTGTAGAGCCTTTTATATCTGTAGACGTGCCATCGCAAAAACATGGGGATTGAAACCTAAGATATCTCCTAAAGTGGTGCATGCTTGTCGAGAAGAGCTTACCTCTCTGGGAAGTCGCTTAAACATTATCAGGAAAGACGTTGGGTTGCACCATTTTCCTGTTAAAGATATTCCACCGCTACGTTCGAAAAAGGTCACTTCGACAAAAAACTACTGCCATGAGTTTTCGATGTCTTTTCGAAATTCCAGCGCAACAAAGTGACGCTTTTCGAAAATATAGACGAATTCTTGTTATTTTTTGTATTTCCTTTCTAAGGATACGAAAAAATCACTGCGGTCTGTAGGGGTCGCTGTTTCTCATTAGGCTGGGCGACCCTTTTAAAGGGTGATATCACAACTGCGATGACGTGAACGAAAAGAAGACCATTTTCCACCTTTTTCGCAAGTGTACTGCTCTTGCTGGGACTTGGAAGAGGACTTTGGGTATAAAAATAAAAAACTAGTTAAACTCCTCAGGTTGGTTTTAGCCTAATCCGTAATTTAATTCAGCCACTCTCAACTAGGCTTCTCAGGTTTCAAGTATGACTGAGTCCTACAGCCGGGTCTTAGTAGCTGTAACATCAAAATAGCGCTGTAACTAGTGTGTTACCATGAAAGTGACTGTCACAGCTAGAGGAGATCTAGCTGCGGCAACTGGAAGATCCCGAACAAAACTGAAAGCTGTTGCAGCAAACAAAGTTCATTGGATGGCAATTTTTTTTATTACGGTAAGTTAGGACAGGCTAAAATTACTAGGGTCTCGTTGACTTGAAATCCCCTCAATTAGTTCACTTAAAATATCTAGAACAAGTAACTTTCAAGTAAGTGTGCACGTACGTACTGTTTCCAACTGAAGAAAGTTTACGCAAATTAAAATAAATTACAAGAACACCTGGTGTAACGGTATTTAATTGCACGTAAGCATCAATCTATATCCATACCTAATGAACTCTTCATTTGATGATTATTTGATATTTATGAGTCCGACAATAAAGTGGAAACGGTTGGTTCCAGAATTGTCTAGCAGAGTTGAGGCTGCATAGTTCTGTAATTGATCCAAGTTATTCAGACAGCTTCAGTTCCCCCGGGTCGTGTAATGGCCCTGGGACACGCCAGGGCCCCGTGTGAATGCATTGAGTCCCTGGTGTAGTTGTAGACTGCACTCGGCAGTTTGTCCTCATAAATAACTCGCGCGATAGCCACTATTTATATGGCGCGACGAACAAACGACCTGAAATACAGCAACAAGTTCGAATCGAACGCTAATGAATTTCCATTCCATCAGCCCAGTTGGAGCTCATTACCTGTGAGGGGTCTCTACCCCCAGTAGTCAAGAGATCTCGTCTGAACTAACGAAACTAACGTGGATAAGTCAATTCCATTTCCTATAGACTTCCAACTTTCGCAAGTATTGGGAAATTCAAATTAAAATCGGAAAAAGAAAAATAAGCGAAAAACTGACGCAAATAAAATTGTCACTGAGCCCTGCTGGCGCTCCGACGCGAGAGCTCGTTTTAATTATTGCCTGGAATTTATAGCGGTTTTTAGTAGCGTCTAATTTTAGCCGTTTGAATTATGATTTATCGCCCCAATATGGCTTCTAACCAACTTCGCTTTGATGATGACTGCGACCCGGTCCGACGAATGGCGAAATTCTTCTGGGATGATTCCTTTACATTTGTGTGTGTATGGACTTGAACCGTCAACCAATGGCTTGTCAAATCCACAAGATGAGCAGCTCCTTAACATTTTGTGCCGATATTTATGAGGTGTTTGTTTAGAGTTCTCGAGGTGTTTGTTTATCTTTGAAATCACAGAACGGTTCTATTTGGGGCACAGGGTTAATTTCATGCTCGTAAAATATCAAAATCAGAAGGCGGCGGGTTTCACTCACTGAGGAGAAGATTCTTAGGTGATAACTTTTGGGGCGATGATAGAATTATTGACCAAGAAATTGTTGAAGAGTGAGCGCTCCGATCTGTTTAGCAGCAAACGATGCGGCACTGCTTACTTTAAATAATTGCAATCCTGTCCCGTGTGGGGTAAGGAATGTTTTTGTTTAAAACTGCATTTGATGTGGGGATGTGGCAACAATATAAATGGATAATTACCGAAAACCCGGGACTATTTAGTAAGAATTGTTAGATACCGTGCCATCTCAAGAGGAACTAATTTTACTCAACTTCCGCCAGTTTCAAATTCATCAAAATTTTACGGGCACACTTAAAGCATTAAAACGAAGCAAAAGCTTAGAGCAATACCGTGGCAAAGGACTCAGTAAAGCAGCAAGGTAGAAATATTAACACAACCAGGTAAACATCTGACACTAAATTTTACCTGTTCTGAAGGAAGCTGGGTGGGATGGATACCAGAAGACCCCATCCGTTATCTAGCGAAAATCATAAAACTTGCATGAGACCTCAACGTGAGTGAAATCAGCATAAAGGCAGGTGTAGTCGACCTCCGACAACAGCTCTGGAATTACAAGAAGCATCTCAAGAAGTTCAAATCAAGCACGAAACCACTTCATACCATTTTGTAAGCACTTTGCCATAGCTTTAGTTCCCCGGAGGGCTATCCGTAACTCCTTGCCTTACGAGCTGTAGTGCTTCCTGTTTTCTTAAGTTTTCTTTTTATTTTTCGCATGAAACCTTCAATCCATCCCGAAAATATGCACCTTCCCTGATATGCTAAGCAGCTAGGTCACAAAGGAAATCCTGTGTGTAAAAAACACCTTGATATGATGTTTGTGTCTGACTCCAGGTACTGCAAATCTCTTCTATAATTCAGGGACATCATAAATTTCACTGGCAATTTTGTCGATCTAATATATAAATACGCGGTTTCAGCCGCAGAAGTTGGAGCTGTACGTCCCAGAGGGTGTCGAGATCGCGCTTTGGTGACGGGTTTAATGGACCTGGGGAAGACGCATAACGTGCTAATCAAATCACAGGATCGAAACTCGTCGTGTGGCGTCGAACGAGTTATTACCTGGGGTCCAATCAATCATTCGTCAATTGACTGTGGATGATTGATTGATTGATCAACGGAGGTAATCAATTTTTTGTTTTCAGTTGTTTTGGAGAATTTTGTTTATTTCCCGGGGATCTGTTGCTGCTGTTCGTGATGGAGCTTCCATCAGTTTTGATACCATTCAAGAGTTAGACACTGCTGCTATTTTTGCCGATAGCCTCCAGGTGGCACCTTAGAGTGATTGAGTGGAGTTTAAAACTTCGGGCCTGGACCCATATGGCGAGCCGAAGGATGAATAGAAGTTCAAGTACTTTCGGGTTAACTTGAGTTAATATTTCCCTGTCAGAACTGGCAAAAATTAAAACAAAACTTTTCGGTTCTTGGCACCACAAATGACGGCACCGATAATATTCCTTCGGAGTACATCAAAAGGTACAAATGACTAGCTCTGAAGTGGTTTTACCATTGTAAGCTAATGGCTCTATCTTGTAAACACGTCAAGAGTGTAGCACGCGCTAAGAGATCTCAAAGTTGAGGATGTCTCTGGCCACAATATCATTCAATTACCGATGGAACTTGCCGCCAAACTGTTTTACTCTGGTGCCTTACTAATTACGCCATTTCCGAGTTTTTGTGGTTAAAACGCTACAATTCGGGCGGAAGAAAACGCAATCTAATGCACTACTGTATCGTCGATATACACGCGCTTCTAAACGTGCCAGGGATGATTATAACCTTCGACTGGAACCTGAAATTTATGATGACGGAAAGGTAATTCAAAAGATATAGAAGCACTGAAGGAGCCGAAACGAACGTGATTCTGAGTATGTGCCGATAAGTTATCTATCAAAATTATGACTTTCAAGTGTTCACCGATTCCTTCCATTGCACTTGAGATGAGTTGGAATCTTTTCAACGTTTTTGTTCGATAGAGCCCCCTAGCCTGCGGACTTGTCTCGAAAATGATTTCGTGTTTAAAGTTAAGTCGTAAAGGGTTACTTTGCCCCACATTTAAGTTATGAAATCATTGGATTGAAAGCTGAAACGGGAACATTCCTTAAAGAATCCTGGGAATCGCCCTCCTAGCTTGACGAAATGAAAATAATAAGGAATCGCTTTTCAACTTCTCAAAATCGATGTCGTCAACAATGGCTCCGTTGAAATTTCATAACGCAAACTTCCCTTTTATTGTTGGTTGATTTCCTTCGTCCTAAATATCCGGAAGGACAAAAGCCAATCCAGTACTCAGTTGATCCCGAACTCTTCGGGAATGAATACACTTTTGGGTGAAAGAAGGTGGCTTTATTTGAAATTTCCCAAAACTCCATCGTGGAGCTAGAAGGGTCGGCAAAAGTTGATTTTTTTTTCTAAAATTTCTATATAACTAAAAAGGGAACACAAAAAGACAGACAAAAGCAGACGGAGTTGCCGCTTCTATTCGAGAAAATCTTGTTGATACGATTGCGATTCTATTGTGTAAAATGCCCCGCAGGAACATCTCTTTATTTCGTTCCCAGTTTAGTGCAAAGCCCCAATCCCGAAGGACTCAGTCCTGAACAATTGGAGCTTAACCTCGGCAACATCCCATTTCGTTTCGCGGTTGTGATTGCATCTATAGCAGCTCTGTGCACAAAGGAATTTTTAGCACTCTGTTCCTTAAAGACGTAATCAGAGCAAAAGGAATTCACTTGCTATCGCGGAAGATTTCCCGCTCATCACAAAGGAGCGACAGGAATTGCCTAAGGGACCTTTTTCGATTTATCTGCTCCACGAGCACTGGGAATTGAGCAAAGCAAACGAGAGGAAGTGATTTCGGCTCCAAAGAAATTTCGATTTTCTTTAATTAAAGGCGAGCGAAAAAAAACACCAAGACGAGGCCGGATATTGTAGAGATTGTTGCAGGGCTCAGTTTCATTACAAAAACAAGTGGTCAGTCGTGCAACTCGAAGTTGAATCTTTACAGGTTCTCATATAGACCAGTCGAATAAGCACCGGTAGTTCACCTTTTCTTCGTTCTCCCGGACTTCTTTTCCATATCGGAATCCAAACAAAATTAATTTTCAAGATTTGTTAGCGATAAATTCGCCTCGGCTTTCGTTGATGATGAATTTCGTCAATTTATCTTGTTTGCCTCAGGAGCCCGAATCTTTCCGAAGGAATGGCTGTTTAGCGATAGCAGCTAGCAGGTGCGCTGTTCTAAGCGGATTTTGAAGGCTTCAAATGGATCTTCCCATGGCAACTTGAGCACGACTAATACTGAATCTGTGGAGTTAATGAATAAAGCTTTAATCGTCGTACGTTTTCCAACCATAAACCATTTCGAGAAGTTAATGAAGAAACTCTGCCAAGATTTGTCTTGACTAGAGCCAACTTATCCCGTGTCGGAAATCTATGGGCATAGAAACTCAGTTTGCGGTTATGGTTCCAGGCAGAGCCTATAGATTTCGGGAGCTATAAAGCACTCGAAGAGCTAACTAATGGCGCATAATGATTAGAGACCGACGTAATTGCGAGATTATCTCCATCGAACTGAAGCGGATTTTAATTATTTCTCGCGATGTGGCAACATGGCAGCATCTTAAGGAGATGTAAATTAAGCTGCGGTTGGGAAGGCTTCCGGCGGGATAAATTTATAGCGCTGATGTCGTGATTTGGGTTGTTTTGTTTGTGATAAAAGGAAACGCTTTTCATGAAAATTCCGAGTAAAATTGTTCGAGATCAAACTTTCTAGCTTTCAAGCAAACTAGTCGAACCACACTAGTGTGTGTGATGTTACACTTGGGATTTTTGCATTGCGAGTCCCACAGGTCCGAATCCCGCTGGCGGTAACCTGAGGTGGTTTTCGGCCTATAACGGATTACGCTAAAAAGACCACCTGGAACTACAGAGTTATGTATGTTGTAAAGAATCTACTTTAAATTGTAGGCCACTTGCAATCTTTGTAATAGAATTCACCAAATTGTTATGGGAACTAAAGAGATAGACTTGGTTTAAAAATGGGATAGTTACGCACCAAGTATGAACCTATTTGTCAAAAGCTTTTGAAGTGGATTACGTGTAAGGCCTTAGAGAATCACGTGTTTTTCGTATTACATTAGTTCGTAATATGACAGACATTGGTAAGCTAACACTAATATCACATTTCAGAATAAGGTTAGGTTAGGTTAAGCTAAAGTGGCTGCCTAAGAAGGCACACTAAGGCCAAGGAGGCCCATTCTGACACCACAAGTTGAGGCTACAAAAATTTTAAAACCCCATAAACATACCTCAGAAGAAGAGGATGAACCTGTCTCCAGTGGAACCAGTTCACGGGGAGTCAAAATAAATTTGGCCGGGATGGGAAGGGTGTTCAGCCTTAACCCGTCGTCGGGAACCATTTGGAACTCCTGATAAATCGAGCTAGGTCTCTGACGTGAGTGGAGCCTAATTCGGTTAGCTTTTCAGAGAAGGGGGAGTCCAAAAACCGGTTCCTACAGTTGGCTAGGGCCGGGCAGTTACCAAAGAGGTGAAGTATGGTTTCCTCTTCCTCTTCGTCATGGAAACTCCTACAGAAGTCGTTTGAAGGTGCGCCCAGTCTGTCGGCGTGTCTACCTATGAGAAAGTGGCCCGTAATAACAGTTAAGATACTGCTAATTGGGATTCCTGTAAGAGTTCCAGTTTGCAAGTAGCCAGCGGTTTATCCAGCTGCTGATTAATGTCCGAATCAGGACGAGTGGTACCGATTCTCGCTAGTTCGTCAGTTCTACAGTTACCCGGAATATTACTATGTCCAGGTATCCAGATGAGCCGCACTTTCAGATGCTCTGCTATGTCATTTAGTGCTGAGCGACATGTTACAACCGTTTTGGAGGTGGTGTATACTCCCCTGAGGGATTTAATAGCGGCCTGACTATCTGTAAAAATACATAAATGTTGTCTCTAAGTAGCGTTAAATGATTCAGGCGGTCTGCGGCTACCTTTATAGCCATGATTGCCCCCTGCAACACGCTGCAGTAAGTTTAATAAGATATCGAGGTCCAAATGTTCCGAGAAGATACCTCCACCTACTTTGCCTTCTAATTTGGAGCCGTCAGTGTAGAGATGCACTGACTCCCCCATTGGGGAGGACCTTCCTCATTTCATAATTAACTTAATCAACTTTAAAAGCTAATCCTATGGCTGAATCCTTTATAGACAGGAACACATACAAGCAAGAGAGAAAGGGAATGCACAAAAAACCTAAGGTATGGCAATAGAACATATACGGGGCGGCCTACAGTACTTTTTCGAGAGAAACAGAGCTCGGTAAACGGTATACAATATAGAAACTAATCTAGATCCAACTTATGGAACTTTTTCTCAGGCGAAACATACTTCGAACTCCTGGATTTCAAATGTCGAATTATTTGGATTGGTGGGCCATCCATTAATTCTATTTTTGCACGAAGTCTGATCATGGGCGTGCTTATTATACAGAGACCTCCAATTGTATTTGTGATGAGCTCTCCTTCGGAATGCCTGTGATGAGTTGAAAAGCGGAAAGGTGCCAGTAATGAACCTTAGATTAGGTTGAGTTATAGTGGCGGGTTTGAAATCCTCGCATAGGCCGCATTTGGACCAAAGCGTTTCCACATTTTGGTATCCTATAACCTAGAGATCTTGTACAGCGATCAGTGTGCTGCCTTATCTTAATTTAAAAGTATCCGTCTGCGTTGCGAACTTCACAATACTTCTGATGTTACTCGCCTTTAGATCACTGAAGAAGTACCTTTCTATCAGTTTTTGGTTTCTTTTACAAGCGCATTACAATAACTCAAAAGGTTTCCTTTTGTTTCCTTTGTTCCGTATAATTTCTTTTTTGTTTGGCTCCTGGCAGTACTTGCACAGTTCAATGTTCGAAACAACAATTCTATGCACATGCACTCCCATAAGACAGTTTCCGGAGTAGAATCCCACCAGAGTTCTGCATTGAGCCCATTATAGGTTTTCCACATAATCTTTATGATTCTACACGTTAAGGTCGTTTCCTCTCTGTCTGTCGCCAGCAAACTGTGAGCCATTTTGGCCATCCTGTGCCTGTGGTTTTGGCTTGAAATATGCTACAATCGCTGGGACGTCGTTTAGAGACATCTGTATGGACATTAAGGGAGTTTGCAGTTCCTCCAAGATTCCCAGAACTGCCTGTCTCCTATTGTCACACTGAATTTTCTATTAAAGTCCCTAATCTGTATTATGTAGTTGGTGACAGTTACGAGACTTTCTTTGTAAGATCCATGGGAGGAAGCGGTTGAATTGTGTCTAGAGCACGGGAGGAAGTGCATTTGTGTATCGCCGTGGCTCCGATTCCTCCCAATCTTTGTGAATGTTCTAATCTGTATAGGTATGTTTTCTTATCTACAGCTGGCCGCCAAACTATATGGACATAAAGCAGAATTGGTGGCAATGTCGCCGTATACACCCAAATACGTAATGTGGGGCCTTGGTACCTACTTTGCATACATAGAAAGATTTTTTCTTCCACATTGAGTTATGGGAACAGAGTTCCAACTACGTTCCTTCCAAGCGTGGTATTATTTTTTCTTGGCTATAGTACCATTCCGTTTTATGCGGATAATTTTTGCTTAGGAACCTAGCATCATCAGGACTCTTCCACTAATCCTGATCAGGTACTTACCTAACACTAATATAACGACATTATTCCCCCCACCCTTAACAAGTCCTTCCTTTAGGACTAACATTAGAAGGGTAGAAAGGACTCCGCCCTGTGATGTGCCTTGATGTAACGCTTTCTTGAGTGGCATTACACTTTGAGCTTATTGTTCTATTGCTGAGCGATGTGGAGACGATTCTGTCCACCTCTGCCAATTGTAGAGCATTACATGGAGAAGGTTCTGGATTAGTATTTGTATTGTATTAGAGATTTATTTCGTGGCTTGCTTACGGGCAGGCATGGACCTTGAGTTGCGCGAAATATTCGAAGTTGACACAAAAAATGCCGAAAATATATTTAACCATATTCGTAGATATAATGAAAGTTGTCTCGCACCGATTCACTTCAGCAAACCTAGGTCAACGACATCTAGCCCGTCTAGAACGCCCAAAGCTACAGGATATTTATCTTATTACGAAAACTACAAATTTGCCACCCAGACGTCAACTCAATTTCAATTTTCAATGTTTACAACTTTATTACGAGGATATGTGGCCATAATTTCCCAACCTCGATATCCAGCGCTAAATGGCTTTTATCAAATCCGCTAAAAGCATGAGGAATGGTAATTCGCTTGCCTGCGCAACAACTTTCAACGAAAAGTACAAAACCTCAGTCAGATCGATGTCATAACTCAAACATTAGCTTGTAGACTTCACTCCAACCTGTCCCCTGAACTGTTGGTTTTAAGAGATTCCATCTGCGTGCATAAGTCGATTTTGCAAGCTCTTAACAGATACGAACTGCTCCACCCGGTGGACCCATAAATTCTTGTAATGTCGCCGCCACTTTCAAAGTGTTTTATCGCAATTTTATCATAAAGAGCTGGAGATAAAAGCAGTCTTAATTGGAATTCCCCAGGAGCTCTTACGCATGCAGAGGCAATTATCTGAACACGGTGACTGAAAGTCGCTAAAAGTCCCAGCACGAAAACTATGCCCGGTAATAAAGCACTGACCTAATAGAGGACGTCAGCCGGCCCCAAATGCAATAACTGAAAAATCCATTACACAACAATTTGCTACCAGGAATAGTGGAAGGCATGCCATTGAACCATTAGCACCACCATTTGAAGCAATTTGTCAGGGAGGTCGAGCAGTCTTGAAGGTGGTCAACATACCTCCGAAGTTCATATGAAGAAACATTCAACCGAGTAGTGGCCAGGGCATGTGGGAAGAGGAAGCTAGAAATCTTCCCGAAATGGTCAAAGTGAGGCAGGCCCATAAATATTGACGTCAAGTGGTCAGCAAATTGATAACAGAAATCACCACGCCAACCAATCCGAAGTGTTTACAGCTACAACGAATTTAGGATGCAATCACATCTCTAGATCCAGAGTCGAACAAAGAGATGGTGGAGTGGACTGGTCAGTTAATTTCGCTGGTGGTTGGGATCATTGCGGTGAACGAGGCCTGCTAACTCCGATCACAATTCCCAACTCCATCATAGAACCCGCATTCGAGGTGCTTTGGTTGTCAATAAGGGCACAACCGCAACTATGAGTGGCGCACTTATATCAGAGATGGCCCTGCATCATCCATGTGGTCCAGGCTACAGTATGACTCCATCTATGTTAGTGTTGTGAACCAGGAAGTACTAGTTAAGAGAAATGGCTGAGATGATTTACAGAACGTGTCATTTCGAGTGATTTACCTTCGATCTGGACACAGGATGACTTTGGCGTGCAGACGAGGTGTGCTCAGGATTAATCAACAAGTCCACCAGAGCCACGCGAAGCCGCAACCTACTGTGCGGTCGGTCAGTTCATAATGTGACACCTTTACAAGCCAAATTAGCCACAGGGGTACCCAAGTGCATTTGAATATCGAATTTCAGATGCTCGACTGTGGGGCATCTAGCAAGTAGAGTTGACAGTGATATGAATACTTCGGCATATCTGGCCACTGATGCAGTGTAACTAAGTACTGTCTGCAAGTTTTTCCCTCGAATGAAAGGTGTCATCCCAGGAAGGTAGACGGGCACAAGAAATGAGACAGACAGCAGCAGACATCTCCGTGGATGTTTGGCTTCTGGTTAAGTTTTCCGCTGCTGGTACTGCTGGGCAAGCCTGCACCAGTCTTCCACACCAGGACCGGGAGCCAGATCAGAGCATGCATGCTGGAACAGGTTGTTATCACATTTGCACTCACCTTCCTGTATGCAAATTAATTGCTACTGCTGCAATCTCTCGAGCCAAGTGCAAATTTTCTCGTTTAGTCTATCTAAAGAGCATTAATTACTTGAAAGATTATAAGGACTGAGCTGAGCTGGCTGGGTAAGGTGAAGTTTTGATGGAGCATTCAGTGGCAGGTGATACTCCTGCACGAAATATTTTACACGGGAATTGATTAGCTCCCTGCTGTAGCGCTACCCACACGAGTTAGGTGCAAGTTTTATGGTTGCTGCCTTGGTTATTATTTGGAATTTTCTAACAGCCGTGAGAATTTGCTTATGGTGCGAGTTGGAGTTCACACATAGTTTCGACTTCCTAAGACCAAATGAGGTCAAACTTATTAGTTGTTGTTGTTAAACTATGCAAATGGCCCCAATGGGAAAAGGTAAAATTCTTTGCGGACCTATGACTTTTCCCTTAAAGTTCCAGTCCTCGAACATTCCGGGCACGAACCCCATTTTTAAAACGTAATCAGCCATAAAAATATTTAAAAGTTATTTTGTGTCAAAGCAAAACAAAATCTCAGCAGATACTGATTCTGTGGGAAAGTTTCCATGTGTCGAATCTGGCAAAGATTTACGAAGGAACGAACTCTCTAGTAAACCAAAACCTCCTCAATTATGCGAGAGCTTTACCTAAGAAGATGTCTTCTATCCTCTCGTCTTTCAGTAAGCTCCTACGCCGAAGAAACTTTCCATTTACACTTGGGGATGTTAATGGACGGGTGTATGAGTGTAAGCCTATCATTGAATTCATAAAATAACTCCATTTCTCAGTTAATCCTCCGGTATACAAAGGAAGGCGTTCGCTGGGCCCCATCCATCTGCATTTCGTGAACGTGTCGCTTCTGAATTAGCTGAAAACTTTTGGCGTGTTGTCATCTTGAAATTGGAGCTGTTTATAGAAGACTTACGCGATGTAAGCCCCTCCTGTCATCGCGTAAAGCTAAACAAGACGGTGGACCCTTCCCGGAAAGGATGCTTTAACTTAATTTGCAGAACTTTAGCCTCTTGTTGTGAATAATCTTTCACGTGAAAATTTTAATTCATTCCTCGTCACATTGTCAAATTGGGGCCTTATGGTGCGCGGAGACTCGAGAAAGTCACAATCACAAATTCGCAGGCCGTCAAGCGAAACGGTACGTGTAAATTTGTAGAAAAGGGAAACGGAAGGGATTCCAGATTCAGAGCCAGATGCCACGCATTTTTGAAAGATGTTAATTTGAAGGGAACCTTCATCACATGTCACAGCAGGTGGATTTATTTCATCACCGCGAAGACCAAATCTGACAAGAGCAGAATTCTCGCACAGCAGCGGACAAACATTTAAATTATTCCAAAAAGTGAGGTATAAATTCGTACAATTTGGGACTGGCCGGATTCCTATGTCGTTCTGTTTGTTTCTTACCACGGAGTAATCGGTAGGTGAGTGCTATATCATCTGGGGATAAAAACTACTCCTGTCAGCAGCCCACGCATCCTGTCAGTTAAATTTAATGAATGGCATTTCCAAGCGATGATACAGGGCTCTATGGTCCAGGATAGAACAGAATATGGACAACGTATGGCACCAAAACCTCGTCTTAATGTTTTCAACTTTCTTCTTTTGCATGCTCCTCTTCCATTCCCAGATATGTATGGGGCGCAGCTCACAAAGTAGCAATTCAATGAATTTGGATTAGAGAACCGGGGGACTTGGAGGCGATACCCCTGCGGGCGAATTTATTAAACTTGGAAAACCTTCCTAGGAATAAAGGGCGGGCGTGTAATTTTAAATTTTTCTCAAATTTTACCCTGAAGCTCGTAACCTAGCCCCAAGAAGAATTTATCTCTCTGCCATCCCCTGAGATATGCAAATGAAGCGGTTCCCGAACTTCTAATTTGGAGCGCATTAAAGTACGGAATTTAACTAATTTCACCCCTAATCAAACGAAGACTAAAACAAAAAACGAGCTGAAACTCTGTAATTGAAGTAATTATGGGTCTGAGGAAAAAATCTCCTGTCGAAGATGTGATGATGGCTTTTTCAGTCAGGCGTGGAGCCAATCATCTGCCAGCACAACAAACCTTCGATTAAAAATTGAATTTTCGCGTCATGAAATCTTGCTTTTTCAGTTCACCTTTGATCTTCCTGGGGCAAACTTCCACCCTTACAGCAGCCACCTGCTGGCTTTCTCTCAAGTCATCCTTCAAAGCAATCTTGATTTCAATTTCCTTGCCTCGGTTAAACCGTCTGTTGTCCGCTTTTTCAATCAAAAACGTTTGATTAGAGTCAATTCGCCACGCCATAGAACGCTTCATCAATCCATGGAATTTCAACTAATCACCCATCCTCCAGTCCAGCCCTAGCATTCAGTCCAGAAGCACAGGAGTTGCGGCTCAAGCCGGCAACTGGTATTCAAATTCAATTAAAAGTCGATCCTTGCGGGTGAGTTGAGGGAGTTGTTGGGGATGAAGGCGATGAATAGAAATTTTTAGCACCACATTAATTCATGGCACCGTGACCACTTGCAAGGATTAGAATGCCCGATCAATGAGGATTTGCTGAGTAAAGAAATTATTACAGAAAATGCGACTGTCACAAAAGATAGGTGTCATATTGTAGGGGTTTGGCTAGTGGAAAGGAATCAATAACTTCTTTGATATGAAAGGAATCGATAACTTCTTTGACCAGCGAGTGAATTGGCAAAAACCTTGGATCGGGTAGTTCTTTATTCGATTATTTTTATTTATTTTTATTTTTGCAAGAGAGGTGAAAATCTTCCAAAGACACTGGACACCGCGTGCCTCTCTCTCAGGGGATTTGCCGAATTGCACCACATTAAGGTAGGTCCTTTTTGTCCCCTTTCCACCTCTCTTAGTGGGGGTAACCTGAGTTCCACCCACTGCCGCCTCTTACCTTGATACCGTGGGTCACTCTTGATATCCAGCTGCTAAGCCCCTATCAGATGGAATCTTCTGTTTTTTCACGCAGAGCATTGCGCCACCGTCTCCTGCTTTTCCAGGCATAGTCTACAGGTATCATTTTCAGGTATCATTTTCAGAAAGGCGTAGCATATTTAGATGACACCCAAAGTTGCCATGACAGGCCATGGGTTACCCTATCCAAATAAAAGATTTTTCTTTTGGTAGCACTATCTGACATTTTTAAGGCCACTTTGACCTGTCTGCAGGAGTCCATGCATTAATCAGTTCTATGCCCAGGGCATTGAAGCCTTCCGAGCCATAGAAATAAGAGGTCGATCCATGTTTTGACAATTCAACCGCCTACTCTTGTCCAACGATTAGTCTACCTTTTGACACAGAGGAGTGTTAACTCGTTATCAGAGAGAGAAAGAGAATATGTACCGCTCTATCATCAATTCTGGATCCATATGGAGATAAGCCTTTCGTGATATTTTTCGATTACACTTACTTTGCTCGTTCCATCCATTAGCATTACAAGTTCTTTACTTCATGCTTTATGAGGTCCCTTGTGGTACCATTCTATGCCAGTTCCCATTTGGGTCTAATCGAAGAGTTGTTGTTACTGTGGTTTTCATGACATAAAAATGCTACGGTAGAAGTCCTAAGCACACTTCCAATATACAGGTGTGATGCGTGATACCCAAATTCCAATCCCTTCGACTTTTCTGGCAGTCGTTTGTGTGAGTGTCGGCCACCAGGCCACCCAGGCATATGAAATTATAGATTTCACCACCATAGTGTATATAGTCCACTTTTTTCCACATACTCTATAGGTGTATCACCCTGCTAGCTTGTTGGATCTTTACCTCATATGACTATTCCAGTTCAGTTTCGAGTTCAGGTATACACCCAGGCAATTTACTGTCCTAGATCCCTTGAGCTCAGCACCAAATAATCTTAGTGAGCTGAAGTCGTTTTGTTTTTTCTAAAGATTATTAGATCTGACTTGCATGCATTTACACACAGTTTCAGTTACACACAACACTGTTCTACCAATCGGAGGACACTCCTAATGATTTTCGCAATTGCGTGCATGCATTTCCTCCTTGTTACAATTGCTAGGCTTTGAGTCCACTACTAGTTTTCACCGAGTAGGGGATATACCCTGCGTTTTTGAGTCACCTCTCTGAACATTCACTGCCCTTTTGTTTTAACATATTGTATATCCATCTCGTTATGAGTGAATCAATTCAATGTCCTTATAACGGCCATTGGAGTAACCCCAGATAGCTTCTGCCACCCGCACTTGGAGGAGTACAGTTTCGATAAACCTGTCAGAACGATATGCGTTCTGGCTCCTACTAAGCGGGTTTGATTTGAGTGTTGCACCTTCAATGTGATGAATTATAATCCCTTCTATTGCTTTTAGCAGAAAGGATGCCAGGATTATCTGTGCGAAGGCTTTTACTTCAGTAAAGTCCTTTCCCAGGTTTCGGAAGAAAGATGACTTTCGTCTCCCTCCATGAAACTGGATCTGGATCACCAGACGAGTGATGTATATACCCTTGAGTCTAGCTACTAAAATAACAGGTATGGTATGACAGCAAACGACTCGATCGATCGTTTTCCCCCTTCAGGCACACTATGCGTTCAGGTCCCATCCTATCCATTGTACGTGCGCCCGGTTTGCTGAGGATCAATGGCATGTCGGACCTTAGGCTTCACGGAAAGTAAGTTTACAGCAGGATTCCATTAGTCTCATCCAGTGTCTCCGACATCTTTCCGGTTCGAACGAGTGCAAGTCTAGAGACCGGGTCATCGGATATCATTTTCTGAGGTAGACAGACATCGGAAATTCTAATATTACAGTCCTTTACAGCCGACTAAGGGTACCATCAATAACTTCCTGTCGTCTGACAACGACGAGCCTCTGTTCAGTTCCTCTGTTTAGGGCAGAAAAGTTGTCGGTTATTGCAAATTCGAGTAGGCCCTCTTCTCTGCGATTGTATTATAAGTGTACCAGCATTGAAACCTATTAACAGACCGATATTTTTTATAATGCAGTCCCGCCCTAGATCCTATACGTACGACTGCTAGTTTGCCAGTAAAATACACGCCTCTGGTTCTGCCAGCAGATTTGTAACTTGTTTTGCGCCCTGAGGAACCCCTGATCCTCTCTCTGAAGATCCAAGTTTCTTGTATCAGACCTATATCTGACCTCTTTTCCATTTAATGGCGGCACATCAGGTCATCGCCTTGCTATTTTGAAGATTCAGTTGACAGATTTTTCGAGTGTTCCCACCCACCTCACTTCGGTACTCCGGTCGCTGAATTTAAATGGACAGATATTCCGAGATTCATAAAAAAACGGTTCTTCCCTCTATGCCATGCCTTTAGGGATTTTCCTGTCATGAAATCTGCCTCGAAAAATCCAATTCAACTGAAGCCTTCGGCAATAAATGTCTCCCTGGTGCTCTGAAATCAGAACCCGCTCCCTTCCATTTAAAAGATAAATAAAATCCTTAAGATGAATAATAATTCTTGATGCAATCCTTGGATTGTTTAATCTTCTTCCAACTACATCCAAGCTCAGCCTGAAAATTTCAATTGATTCTTCGACAAACTCGAAACTTCTTCTTCTAATTTGCAACGACGACAAACTTCATTGGAATTCACGTCAAGTTGCGTGTTCCAAGAAGAGGACAACTTCCAATCAAAAACCGAAGCTTATGCAAAAGTTTTAATTACAAATGTATGCTGTCCCATTTTTGATGGACAAAGTTTCTCCGTGAAAAATGCACTATGCATAATTCCGCAGGAAGCACCATAAAGAAATTGCAGGCTTCCAGCCGTAGAGTAGTGTAGTCTGTCCCCTCTCATAAGCATAAATACTCCGGAATAAATCTTCACCATAATGCCGTCTTGCATAAATAATTTTTAATGCTGCCTGGACGTCGGATCTTCATTATTTGTGCCCTGAGTCAGCTCACTAAAAAAGAAAGCCTCCTCGGCACAAGGAGTGATTTTTCGTTCCCAGTAGCAGTGCTAAGCGGAAAAGACGAAGAAGCGTCTCTGAAAAACTTCTTTATCTTAAGATATTTAGCGGGCATAACTTAGTAGAGGATGCTGAGCAGGAGATGCACGTGGACATTATTTCATCTAGTAATCGGATTAAGGTCTTAAAGAACTCTCGTCCTGCTTTGATTCCTCCCCCATTAAGCAATTCTAGCGTTGCTTTGGGATTTCTGTACTACTTGCAAACCTATGGGGGCTAAAAGAACTCAATGTCGCATTGATTAGGAGCTGGGAGTCGTTTCTTGAGAGGATAAGGCGTCTGGCACTAATGAATTGAGTTACTCATCGACACCTAAGATGTCTTAAGCACAGTTGGTCTAGACGGAGATAAGTACGCAAATATGAAGCCCCAAAATTTCAGTTGCAGATAAAGTCACGCTTAGGCAAACACGTCCGATTGGTGGTAAGACAATTCTGGGTGACACACGACTTAGTAACTTCCGCTCAGGTTTCGCCATTCGTTTTAGTCCCAGTCTCAGGTTTCAGAATGTTTCGTCTTCAGTTCGATTTAATTCATCCAAATCAAAATTTTCAGCAAATACCATCTGTGCCGAGCTAGAAGTAGTCAGACTGGCGATAGATTAAGTTACTCCAGATCCAGACGTACCACACGGGGGTGAGAGTACTCTGCGTTCGGGTCCAAACAAAGTATCCCGTTAACGAGCTGCGATTTATTTACACGAAAATTTCTCCCGTCTAACAAGCTAAGCAAACACTCCATGCTCGGGCCTGATGTTTGCTTTTCTAATGTGTTGCTGGCTCTTTTTTCAAATTCATCCTCCAACGATTCTCGAGTTGTTTATTGACACCAGTTACAGCAGCTCGGGAGTAGATTTTAAGGATAAACATACACGGAATGCCCCTGCGGACGCTGGACTCCTATATGCTGTGATAGTCCAGACCAGACCAGGGCATCAGGCCTCAGGCAAACAATCGACAGTCGACGTCGTACTATCGCCCTCTAATGGCAGCATCTCCCAAAGTCGCGATGATGATGAGTTTTCTTTTTTGCATCTTTTGTCGTGCGACTTATCCAGCTGTCAGATAGTGAGATTGTGTTTATCTTAGCCGATGAATACGGAAGGGTGCTTCGGAAGAGGAGTAATCTTTGCATTGTGGAAGATGAAATTTCGTTGGTAAACATTCAAATTTGGAAGCTTTAAATATTGCATTGTTGGCTTTGGGCCCAGTTTATGAGATGAAGTCGAATGCTGCCGCAATGGTAATGTGGAGAAGTTGATTGCATTTCGGATGCTTTTGATGGAATTTGAAACCAGGACCCGATATCATTAAGAGTGCTCTATTCTATGACATGCACTTAAACAGCAAGTTACCACACTTACTATTTCCATGCAATCAGCTGATCGACACTAGAGTTCGCAGGTTGTTTCGATTTGATTTAAAGTCCACTTGTAAAATGCCTGACAGCAGTAAAGCAGACATTTTCCAAAACCTTTTCAAAGTCAGCATATATTAAGAAACTACAGTTGGGTAGCAAATAACTTTAACATTATTTGACTTCAGCCCTTCCATTATTTCAGACTGACATGAAATCGAACTCCAAATCACCGTACTTCTAGTAAATCGTTGCTAAGGGCAAATTTCATTTTCTTGGCCTTTGAACTGAACCAATTTTTCTACTCCCACTTCTCGAAAAGTCTTCTATCGAAGGTCCTATCTCCATATAAATTTGTTTAAAGCGCATCGGGTATGAACCTTCAAATTGTCTCGAATTTCTCAATAAACCCAAGATTCAGTTGCTTCTCTTTGACATTTTTTGTCCTTTTTCTTGCTATACATTCGAAGAAAGTTCCAAGTACACAGCCCTGGAGGAATCTCAATAACTCGTACATCGTTCCGTGATGGCTGGTCGTGTGGGATAGTAATCTAAAGGAAATCATTGGAGCGAAAACTTTCCACTAATGCACATGACCAGGGGGCAACTACCCATTCCCAGCGTAATGCTCAAAGTGCTGTCATACCCTCTTAAGCATGCATCGAAGACAATTTTGAGGAAGACGAGGGGCTACGAGTTGGCGACTTGTAACTATGTGACATTCCACATAATCATAAAACCCGAGTCCAAACATGTGATTTGATGGTATATCCACTTGGCATTTGAGCACAGAATCAATGTAGCGTAGCTTAATGCGCTCCGACTCGAACCCACTCCTGACTGTACCGCTCCTGGTAAACGTACAAAAGAATCTCATCGTATCTTTTGATATTTTTCACATGACGTCGATATTTTTATAGGTTCACCTTGAGTGGTATGAGATAATTCCCTCAGTATCTCGAAGATGTGCACTACTTGTATCATCCGACGTCCCCTAGACGATCTACCCTGAAGCTGGAGCCAACTCCTTCCAATGTGGTTTTCGATACGCTCAATAGAAGGTTCAATAAAATTCTTCGTAAAACGAATAACTAGAAAAAGGGGAATCCACAGTGCAAAAAATAAAAGCTATTTACCGTTCCCTGCATCTTCGTCTCCAGAACCGTCGTCCTCGACGGGGCGCCTTCCCTCCTGGGCACATTTAAAGACTTGATAGCCAAACGATAGCAGGAAATGTAACGAAATTTTGTGAAAAAGTGAAAACATTTCACTGAAAAGCTCCAATCTGCCGTGTTTTTATGTCCTGTAAATTCATCCTTTTTGTCCCAGGATATGAAATGCTATTTTGACCGTTTCACTGAATAGGGATTATATGGTTGCAAGTTAAGTCATGAGAGATTTTTTGTTGCTTTAATCGATTTTAATTGTCTGTCATTAGTGAATTTCTTTCAAGAAATATTTCGGTTGTGACGAGCTCAAATTGTTGTTTCTTTGCCAGTGGAAACATGTAGTTCCAAAATCATATTTTGAAAATTAAAAAAGTTTGGAGTATTATTATTGCTTACACCACTTGTACAACCCCAGAGTTGGTTCAATGGTTAAATAACAGATCATGCAGGAAAACGATTAATTAGCAGTTGTAGTCATCGGTGGAGTTGGGGATAAAGTGTTGGCCTTCCATCATTTCAGGGTCCCAGGTTCAAACCCCATCGGTGATGACCTGCTGACAACAGATTACACCTTAAATCGTAGATGTACGAATGAAGTAAAGTTTTTCTCCCTACTATAAATTGATGTATTGCGATCCTGAACGATCAAGGCATCAAGAAAAATTAATGGAAGTCCTTCCTGTAATTATTCTTTGCCGACTTGTATGGATAAAAAAGATATTGGGGACCTTGACTTTTAGTATAACCTGAGGATTGAGAAAGATCTTTTTCCCGGATGCCTAGGGCACATCTTCCATTAGGGCTAGAGGCCACTGTGGCTAATTTCGCCTACACCTAATGATAGTCTAGATATTGCTGAACAAATTCGATTTCAAGTTATCTTCACTGTGATAATAATCAACTTTTCAAAATTTTTGAAAATCACCGAGAATACTATTAAAATGGTTAAAAATATTCTCACAATTAATATGAATAGCCCTAAGGAGCCATTATAGTTATCACGTAATCCTACCAAATTAAACATGTTGTATCTTCACATCTTCTTTTCGCGAGATCTAACAACCCATCGTTGAGAGATTTGGTAACACCACGTAAAGGAAGAAGTCTTTGTTCCACTTCCTGAACTCCCATTTCAGCTCCCCACTTACTAGAATATATGTTGCGCCATTTTCGGTGATGCCCTATGCCTGGTTACCTACCACAATTGTATTCTTCTCTTCGTGTTTACATTTTTGAAAGTTCTGTAGCAATAAAATTTCAATTCACTAGACCAAGAGCTTTTAGTGCTTGACTGTTCATATAGATACTTATTGAAACACCTGTTCCCAGCTGACTATGTGTCATCTGTGCCGCCTTGTCTATAGCTTTAACCCCGGCCTAAAATTCACTTATTCACTGGGAAGTCTGTAAAACGATTAAATGTGGAGCACATGGCGGAACACTGAATTCTCCAACTCTGCTTGGCGGGTATTACTACCTCGATGTACCTGTTGAAGTCTTTTATCGGCAGCATGTAGACAGTGGCCATATTGAGATTTTCCCCTAACCCCGCGCTTTGAGAAAATTTGACTCGTTGAGGCGCAACATTGCCCTTAGCGCGGCGTTCTTTGCGAACAAGTCCACAATTGCATCAAGTGCACGGGATGAAGTGGTTTTGAATGCACACGTGATTCCCTTTCTCTGGAGAGATAAGTTTTTCTTTACACGGCTGGCCAAAAAACCATGATGCTATATAGCAGGATTGGTGTCACTATTGCCGTATATACCTATTTCGTTATGTTTTAGTTTTGATTATGTTACTTTTCACTGAAGAGTCGCTTGCAGGTGTAGAAACCTTGGTTTGCTTTGACAATCCATTCTTCTACGTTTAATGCCAAGCCCCCTGGTTTTCGCCCAGGAACCTAGCTGACACTTTCCATGTTGAGCAACCGTACAATAGAACATATTTTACGTTCGATTCGAAGATCAGGATTTTTTTTCCTCTGGAGATGCGCCATATTTCAACAACAGTAGTTCTATTTGCCGCTCTTCCAAATAAATATCATCTAGTCTTCTAGAGCCCAAGTTCATAAGTCTGGTTTTAGCAACACTGATCTTACACAGTGTATTCAAAAAGTTCCAGGACTACCGCCCAGACGAAGTTTCATTCAGTTCGGTGAAGTTATATCTTGTAGGCGTTCATTCGCGTGATGTGTCTCAGTGTGCTCTTGTCATCGTCGCTCTCTGATGAGCAAACAGAACATCGGGTTGTCGCCTGCGAAGATTTGGTTTTCAAGGTCGCTCAAAAGAAAATTTTTCTAGAAAGCATTGTAACTGGAGACTTGGATTCTTGGTGTCTACAGTACGATCACCTTTCTCGACAGTCGGGGCATTATTCACCGAGAGTTTCTTCGTCAAGCTTCCACTGTTATTTGGGCCTCTACAAAGACGTTTTGGATAGACTTTTGAAACGAATGTGGCGTGTAAGGCCACACAGTGGAGAGTGGTGGTTGTTGTACGACAATGCCTCACAAGTTCGTTATCGTGCAGGAGTTTCTGGCGAAAAGGCACGTTGTTAGTATCAACCACCCTGCGTAGTCGCCTGATCTATCCCCGCCAGACTATTTTTTGTTCCCAAATCTCAAATTGAAGATGAAGAGGCAGCGATCAGTCAGTAGATGCGATTGAAATGGCGGGAAAAAAGGAACTGAGCAGTATTCCAGTGAAGGCGTTCCAGAAGGCGATAATGGACCTGAAGACTCGTTCTAGGCGTTGAATCGAATGCAGAAGCAGAGCCTATGCAGAAGCCTGATACTACATAAAATTCTTTTCATTGTGCTTGCTTTTATTGTGTGCGACCAGTCAAACGACTTCATATGGGCTGTTATCCAGGACGCTGCACAATACGTGATTGATGACAATCTAGAAAAGCAAAGATAAACGTATGCATCCTTATCTTGCTGTGTTCAGCACTTGGAAGGGTTCGCGCAGTTTTTCATTGTGAAGGATGTGACATTGGGGTCTTAAGTAGGACTTTTCAATGTGGTGATAATTTCTTCTAGGGTACTTTTTCTCTTTAGGTCGCCTTTTTTGGGAATCTTCACAATTACGCCTGTTTTTCACTCAGTGGGATAGGTCTCGCTATCCCAACCGTACCACTACGAATTATTTTAAATAATTCTGCTGGTATTCCATCAATCACTAGAGCCTTACCAAGGTCCATCGATTTTATAGCACCCTCCACCTTGTCGATTAAAAAATGTTAATGTTGGCCGGCAGCTCATAGTTCTTCAGATTCAAATGAAGAGGTGTTCGACGATCCAAAGGTGTTTGTTAAGGTAACCAGGTCACGAATGATGGTTAAAATGCTTTAGAGGACGAATTACGGATTAAAATGAGTGCTAAATAAACCCTGTGCCTATATTAGTGTGAAAGTTATTAAAATTACAAAATGACAAGAAAAAAATAAAAAATGATAAAATTAACTTATTTAGGTATACTTTTCTCCTTAACCACTGGTGCTATCTGCTCGAAATTGATGGTTAACCTGAAACAAGAGTAAGGCAACATTGTATACCTAAAATTTTCAACCTTTTGCCTAAATTGCAATTGTTGTACCATTTTTTTTGAAAAAAGGTCAAAAATCATTCTTTTAAAAAAATGCATTTGGATTTAAAATAAAGTTAAAAATGGAATACAAAGATGAATTTAGGTATAAAAGATGAAGGGCATAAGGGATAAGCACTGTGCAAAATTTCATCAAAATAGCTTGAATAGTTTTTTTGCAAATGGTACCTATAGGTCAAAAAAAGGAACTTACGGGTTGAGACAAAAATCTCTCGTGACAACTGTGCAGACGACCCGTCACCATTTTTTAAAATATAAATTTTTGGGGTTAAATAGCCGCGTTGGTATGAGCTGTCATACATTTTTTGAAAGGGGGAAGCGCGGGCTTTCAAATAGAACTGTTTTTAAAAAATCGATTTTTTTGACCTCATTCGCGACCTGGTTACCTTAAGGCGTCAGCCAAAATATTGTCCCAATCTCTGCAGTCGATCCCTACCAAACCGGTCTTTTACCTGGTTGGCATATGGACTAACGAAGAATCTATTTATTTTACAGGTTTTTGTACTCGTTATAATGTGTTAGGTCCTAACAAGTCAGTAAACACTAAACACTAGGACACTAAATAAGTTGAACGATGGTCGAAACAGCATCAAACTATTCTCAGTTTCATCAACTTATGGTCGGAAATGCCATCTCGTTGATGGAACTGAGAATAGTTCGATGCTGTTTCGACCATCGTTCAACTTATTTAGTGTCCTATTGCATTTCCGTGTAGTTATCACAGGAATGGTTAGTTCACCAATTGATCATCGGGTATTCCATGCAAAATTTTCAGATGATCTCGGTCGAACCGATATACTGAATGCTAAAGGCTTGAGTGGATTGATGACTATATAGGTTAAGTAAGGGGCCGTTCAAATATTACGTAAGGCAGCTTTTGAAAATTTCTGCCCCTTCCCCCTTGTAACGTGCCGTAAAGTTTCGCGTTCCCCCCACCACCCTAAACTTTACGTAACACTCAGATGAATATTTTTACCTAAAAATAACGCTTTCCTTGACTAACCCCTCCCCTTTCTATAACGCCACCCTCCCACCCTAACTGCGTTACGTAATACTTGAACGGCCCCTAATTCGAAGTTAAGTTAGGTGAAATGGAAATAAACTCTGTTGTGCTAGAGAGCTTAGCTAAGCCAGTATAAGAAACAAAAACCCTTTATCTGCGAATACCGGGTAAAGGCTTTACAACAACTGCGGTTGTTATAAAATCATTCATAGCAGTGTACGTAAAGATCAAGTTGACATTAATAGATTTATCTAGATACGCCTGTAATTCTTAAATAAGAAAGGTTTCTTGAACAACAATTTTTCGTATCAAAAATTTCGTCGTTGCTTTAATTAAAAGAAGTCCTGATGGAACCCATTCGAATCGCGGCCGTCTAGGTCGTTACTCACTTCATAAACTTTACTATTTTGTATAAAATACGATTCCTTTCACAAAATGGATAAACTTTTCAGTGAAATAATCCTCGCTCTGTCAGCCGGCATTAAACAAATCTCCAGAGCTGTAATCAATTTGTAACTATGTTTCTTCCAAAACACATTTATCTTTTACGACCAACTTTCGTGTCCGTCCGTCTTAACGCTGTTTGTTCTGCTGCTGAACATGTTAGTCAAAATTTTTCTTTACTGCTTAGTTTAAGTCTTAAAGTTTTCTCGGCTCGAACTCCAAGACCATCAGTCTGCAAGATTCCCCCCCAATGTAACTAGCCCCATTAAGTCCATCATATCGGCCCCCTACCAGTCATAACGAGAGTCTTGACGACACGATATTGGATTTAGATTTAACGACCGACTTCGGTGTATCTTTTCAATAACTCTCCAACTTTTACTGCCATATCAGCCATTAACATTTCATTTGGCTGCACAGCCCGAACGTTAAGCACCGAACAGAAATTTTACGACCGCAACTTTATGTCAGGCTCATTCCGAGCACCGATTGATTTGCCTCAGCGATTGGCGGCTTCGATGGCACCGATATTGCAACAGGCCCAACTGACAGAATCCAGACCCGAATCGCGGATCTGCTGCTGGTTTACAGCCGCGGTGATTTCTATAGCGGTGAGATGCTGTTAATAACGCCGGTAAATCTCAGGATCAATATTTATGTTAAAGTTAGAGTAACCTATTGACTCCGGGTATGGTCCATTATGCACGTACTTACCACTTCGTTTTCTGGCGTTCGCGTTGTTGTGCTCCTCTGTAGAACGTGAAAGGTAGCAGTCATAAATCTCACACGGTTATATAACAGGAGGTTGTGAAAATTCGAGGCAAAATAAAGGAAAACTGGGTTACCTGCAGAGTTTTGTAGCAACAGCATAGCAGTTTGGCATTGCCTGCAGGGACACAAGCTCGTAATCCTAGGAAAGCAGGGTGAACGTTTGACTCGGTCCATTAATCACCCATTATAGAGCTGTTCGCATACCACAGGTGGAATCTCCAACAAAAGATGCTTAAAGATTAAATTAAGCTAATCCCCCGATGTCCTTTGGCGCTCAGCTCATGCTGCTGGTACAGTGTCCAGATAAATTTATAAAGTAGAAACATTACAAGTGAAAAGCAATATTAATAAGCACGCAGTATTTCCCTGATTTTAATTAGAAAACTGCATATTCTATGGGTACCAATTAAAGGTTCTTTTCCGACCCTTCTATCTCATCCTTGTTGAATCGAACCTCGCACAACCATGAACATCTACCGAAACAAATTCGTTCCTCTTGTGTTGGTCAATCCTCTTAATGGCAGCAGCTCAACTTAATGCGGTTAACTGCTCAATGCGTTCCCCTTATATTTCCTTTCTCTTGATCCATAGTTCACGCTGAGAGCGTCCAAGTCCAATGTACACGAAAACGAGAACCACTATGACTTCAGAGTCCAGATTCAGAGCAGTTCTTGCATCCTCTTAAAACCGGAAAACCAGTTGTGCCCCTGAATTGCTCCAGGATTAAGCGTGCGCAGCGCGACCAAAAAAATCCTATTCAATCCGTTGCACGTTCTAAAAAGCGTCGTCGAGAACGAACCAAAAGTATGCTATGAGCTCGTGTGCATTCATTGACCGGATCGGGAAACTTTTTTTGAAAAGTGAAAAATTGAACTCTGATGATGGGAAGGAGTTCGGTCGGCGTTGAAAGACGCTTGTCCCGCTTTCACGAGGTAATCTTTCCCTGACGTTATTTATGCCCCTGGAAAACGTTAATATTTGCAGAGATTTGATAATACTGCCCCGCCGTGTGACCTCATCTGATTTATTGCTGTGATGCTGTGGCAGATCGCCTTAGCAGAGGATCAGAGTCTGAATGGCATCTTGCGATTTAAGCAGCCTTCCCTGCGGCATTGAGAAACAAATCTGCTGGCACTGCTTTGTGACAAACACGTTCCTCCAGGAGTGAACATGTGCTGCAACTGGTTTTCGGGTGATGAATGGTGAGGAAAGATCTCTTGATGCATTTAATTCGTGGATTTATGAATGAACGGAAGTGACCGTGATAAAAAAATTTAATTGGATTCGCTTTATCGAACCTGTAAAATTATTAATGCCACAAGCATTTATATATGGATAAGTCAGGGCGGAAGTTGTTTTAATAAATAAGACAATTGAAGGATAACTATAAAAGGACAACCATAAGGTGCTGCGTAAATATGCCCACAATGACTACAGCCTACGAGTCACTAAATACGTTCTCAGCACACTAAAGAGTGAGTATTATAAATGAATCAACATCAGATCTAAACTCGACAGTCTTTCAAAGGAAAATTCTTATACTGTCAATTGTATCACCAATATATGTATATGTATTCACCACAAAAGTATGGCAAGTAGACAGTAAAACCAATATAAAGTTTTAAATAAACATGTGATTGAAGCAAGAAACCTGTTGTCAAGTTTTCAATCGAGTTTCGAACGAGACACAGTTGTACTACTGCATTGTTGAAAATAACTGATGACATAAGAATATCACTGGACATTGATAGCGTTAATCAAAATAGCCTACTACATTCAACTTTTGAAACTTTTTCTAGACATCCGTGTAAATTGTTAAGTTCCTATCTGAGGAGCCGACAGCGAAATATTCTTTGCAATAACATTTCGTCCGATTTTCTACCGGTTCTCTTCGGAGTGCCACAAGGATCAGTCTTTGGGCCGTTATTATTTGCTATGCTCAATAATGACCTTTCCCTAGTCTTGCGAAACTATGTATTTAAATTTGGAAGACCTCCAGCTTTTTATTCTGACATTAAAGTAACATTAACTCATTATTCATCGCAATAAGGTTCTTCTCATCGAACTGGTGCTGTTAATCTGAGGCCCGCGAGACACCGTCGGAGTGTTTTTGTCAAAACTGTTTTGCTGCTTTTTATGTCATAACATTGATAGAGAAATTAAATAAATTACAGAGAGCAAGTAACACAGGTTCGTAACAATACTTAACATCATCGATAGATTTTATTATTAATATGACGAACCTGGATGTCGAAACCATCCATCTTGGTGATTTTAATTTTCCCAACGTTCAGTGGGTATTCAACGCTGATGACGATGACTACCTTCCTTTAAATTGTCTTACACTTTCTTGACGCCATCTCCTCCTCGGTCTTACATCAAGTGAGTGATGTAAATAATTGTATGGGAAGGCAGTAAGATATTAATTTTTCATCTGACTCGAGTAATACTGCAGTCAAATCGGCTTCTCACAATTTATCCGCTATCGACAGCTTACACCTTCCCATATCCATTGCTTTCTGCTACGATGTGCTTAATATTGCTGATCTCAACTTAGATCAGTATGTTCTTGGTTTTAAAAGGGTGAACTTCTCTGATCTTACAAACAGGACCCTCGCAATCGAATTCCCAACTCAATTTTGTAATAACTATATCGACGAGTGTGTTTCTGCAATAAGATTAATTCGTGTTACTCTCAAACGGTCAAGATCGTCCTGTCGCTCTCTCCTGTGGTACACTAGAGAACTCCGAAACCCTAAGAATAGGTAACATAGACTATGGAACACTTTCTTACGCTGAGAGACACGTCAGGTTAATGTGATTTCGTCTCTTGTGATGACAGCGTAGCAGTGCGAATGGTATTGTCGACAACTTTGCATTGTTTTTTCACAGCGTCTTTTCTTCTTGCAATTTTGTGCCTTCCGCGGATGAATTTGGTCATATTCAGAATCAACCCGCTGCCCCCGTTCCTTTGCCCATTACATCTCACGCTGTTATCATGGATAGCATCAGGGAACATAAACTGGACTTTTTTTCTGGTCCTGTTGGTGTCCCTCCTACGATTGCGAAATTCTGCTCTGACGCCCTACTCACTTCATTGGCACTCATCTTCAATAAGTCTCTTCAGACAGGTAGATTTTCTACGCTATGGAAGAGCTCCTTTATAATTTCTGTACATAAAATGGGTCATTAAAACGAAATAATAGGCCAAACGTGAAGCTTTCCTGCATACCCAAGTTGTTCATATATTCACAGCTTATGGGGCAGCTTGGGATTAATCTCGTATAATCGAGATGACTTCCTACCTGGTAGATCCACAACAACAATCTGCTTGAATTTATCTCCCACATTTATCTCCAGACTGACTGGTGTAGAACCGACTTCAGCAAAGCATCTGACAAACTGTCTCAGCCTGTGAGTATTCTTTACCGTAGAAAGTTGCGTTTCCCGCCTTTATTGCTCGAAAAGATTTGCTCTTACTTAAAAAATAAAACAAATCTTTCACACCATCTAGAGTCATTAGGGATTCATCGGGTGTACCGCAGGGTAGCCATCTGGGCCCGCTACTGCTTCTTCTTGCCATTGAAACCATTGTCCTACTGATTAGGTACTCAAAAAGCTTAATCTATGTTGATAATATGAAGATTTTCTCTTGCGTTAGAAACATCCGCATTCAGGATGATTTAAATTCTTTAACTTTGGAAAAATATGAAGTTATTTAATTCTCTAGGAATCTTAATCAACACGTTTTTGATAATGTTTTTGCAAGAACTAATTTCCGACGCGTACCGTCTGTAATTGACCTTGAAGCTCGACAAAAACTCGATTTCACTCCGCACACGAACTACATTGTCACTAGGAGTAATTCAGTTTTGGGTTATATAAAACGGTGGTCGAGGGAGTTTCGGCACACCTTGATCTTCTTGTTCTCTGAATTGGTTAGACCAATTCGGAGTATGCATCTCAAGTTTGGTCATCTTGCTATGCTATTAATTATAGACGCATTGAATCGGTACAGCGGAGCTTTGTTAGGTTTACATTAAGAGACCTTCCATGGATGATCCTCAAGCTTCCTCCTTATATGAATCGCCTCCGTTGCCTTCGGTTGCTAAATATGCACTCTTTGGAAGAACGACGTAATATTACTGACCTGGACTTTATTCACCAGCTTTTGAACTCGAACATAGATCCTCGTCCTCTCACTGGGAAGGTTTCTTAAAGGCATAAAATGTAATATATTTACGTGGCTCCTGCCGAGAAGTGCGCCTTCTCAGTTAGAAGGGAAATTCTATATTATTTGGTTTAAAAAGTCGATTAATTGGTCCAATCCTATTATAACATAAGATCTTTACTAGCTTCTAGGTGTGAAATCTTCTATAAGCTGGACTCTGTTTCAACTAGAAAGCTCAACGTTGCCTTTAATTCTATGGGACGCTATGTCATTGGAATACGACGACATGATCATGTTTCCAAATTGCTTTACTCTTGGTTACCATCTTCATTTTCTGACTATTGTGTTTTTTAAGAAATTTAATTTTAATCCGTCAGTCACACTATTTGTTTAGTAAATTCAACTTCTTACGCTCAACCAGAACGTGTTCTTTAATTATGCCACACTTTACCTGTCTTCCTATAGTGAAGGTCAATTTTTGTTGTTCAGTTCATTAGACTCTGAAGCTATCTTCCAATAGCATAGATGTGCAGTAGTAGTTCTCGTTGGTTTCGTAGCTGGTTATATTCATATTTATCCGTATAAAGATTGACTTATAAGTTTATCTCTCAAGAACATTGGCTAACTGATATTTTTATTTATTTTTTTATAAAGGCCTGCAAGGCCTATGAGTATTAAAACTTTTGCAAATGATTCTTCTAGCATTATACATTCCTCTTAAACCCATCAGATCACTTCGATTGGGCTATGGGAGGAAAGAGTCGGATCGTAGTGTTGACGATCGGTATGCTGAAAACTCTGGAATCTTGTTTTCTTAGAAAAACCCAGAGTCAACCACAACCCAAACTATGGAAAGTAAAGACAGCTAAGCTTAGAAAAGAATTATATCGTTTCCTGCAGTTCGTATGTGTACTTTAACCTTATCAATGGAACAGTTGAAGTTCGTGATCCTAGCCCCGTCATGATACAGTTCAACTCAATATAAACGAATGAAATGTTTTCTAATTTCTGTTGCCGTCTAAATACATAAAAGATAAGAAACCGACAACACACTCACCTGCTTACATCAATTTCTTCCGCTGTCTTGAAGTCACCTAGATTACAGTCGAAACGCTCTTCGAATGTCACCTCAATCAGCAAACACTGTCACAGGAAAAGTCAGCAAACATCCACGAAATTAGCACTTCTGTGAAATCAGTCATCACAACATGGCGCTTCCCGAAATCCTTTTTCCGCTCCTGTCGTATGCATTTGCAGTTTGTGTAATTAATGGACCGCATGTGGGAGCCGCACGTAGATGTGACCGTCTGGATGTTTCCTACGAAAAAAACCAGACAAAAAAATCAAATGGGAGAATTTGTTGGAGAAAAATCGTAGGAAAATTGCAACAAGGACAAAATTGCAATAAATACAAAATCCAGGAAATTCACAAGAGAAACGACAGGAATCAGGACGAAACCATGGTTAAGGCCAAACGGTATCGGAAGTGGAAGGGAAACCGGAAGGCATTGGGGACTTGAAAGTTGCCATTTATCACGATATCACGACGGGAAATTTATTCAAACATGGATTAAATGGGTCAAGCGATTTCCTGTGTGCTTATTGAGAACGGTTGGATTGTCGAACTATTTTTGAATGCATTTTTTCTGAAAGTCCTTTAAACTTAAATTTGAAGAGGTTTTCTCTGCGGGGCGCAAGAGGTAGCTGAAAAACTATAGAGAAAACCTTATCCGCTTTGAGGTAACTTTATCAAATCCCGTAATTGCAATACCCAAAAATCTGAAATTAAAAACCGCATAAGAGCTCGCACCTAGAAACAGTCATTTTGGCACAACATTAAACTTTCCATTCCAATTTGCCAAGTCATTTAACGTGCGTCAGAGCACATTTATGTGCTCGCCAGGACAAAACCACTTCATCCGTTCTCCATGATGAAAGTGGGCATGGTGTGAATGGGTCGACTTGTCTACATGTCGCTCGATAGTAAAAGTGTTTCCATCATCAATCTACCACAGACTTTCGTCTGTATCTTCAGTTAATTAAAATTCGCAATCAAAACTTGTGCCGAGCACTTTGGTTCCCTTTCGAATCTGGGCTCCAATATCAGCGACCCCAAGAATATGCTCCTAAGGACAATTACACAAAATCGGGATCTTCTGCTTAGCACTTTGCTTGGTCATTTATCCAAGGAGGATGGAGACGACAATTACAAATTGCACTCGGCTCGAGTAATGTTCATTGCGGTTGCCATACCGCACTAGCCACCCTGTCCCAGCTGGATTTCCAACTTTGGGGATTTTATCTCGAATCATGCGCCAACTGAACAGTAAGTAAACTTCTTCCAGCTCCGTCTTTTGGGCCGTCATCATTGTCGCATTATGGTCCTTTTTGCATGTGTGGATTTCTTGTTCATTAGATTCTAATAGAAGTGCCGCAGAGGGGGTGGCAAATTGGATGGAATCCCAGGGATTGAATAATTTCGTTGTTAACATACCGAGCTCACAGAGAAATTTATCTTCGAAGGAGCTGCAAGAAGCCCTTCTAAGTGGCCTACGAACCTAATTAATTATATGTCGGTATGACTTGTTCTGGTGGGGCTACGTTGTGTGGAGCTCGCCCATAGAATTTCAAGTGAACATAAGACTGCCGAGTTAATGGTCTGAAATGATAACAAAACTACTAAATTTTTACTTGGCAGAAGTGAATGGCCACGCCGAGTATTCGTGTATTGTAATTGAGTAATCTAAATGCAGATTATGTTGACTAGAGACCAGAGAAATTGCAGGTGTATTAGGCCAACAATGTACCTTTCATGCATTTTTAAAGTAACATTCATTATAGTACTCCGGTGCTCTTAGGAAAATTTCATTTTCTGCTTTAGATGGGATTCGCTTACATTACAAGAAAAGAGCTTTAATTAAAATAGGAAAATCCGACGTCGTAAGAACCTATCGAATGTCATTATAGTCATATTTCAGTCAGTGCCCCTAATCCCTCTTGCTTGATTGGTTTCATAGACGCTTCTAAGACTTTATACATAATGATGATTGAGTCACATGACCTATACGAATTCCGTGATCGGTCTTTTGCAAATTAGTATTCTGTATTCAACCCAGGGCACCATACAGATATTTGACTGTACTGTTGGAATCACTGCTGGACTCCTTTCTATTTATTTCACAAATAGCTTGTAACATTATCAATGGGGTTTGAAAAATGTCAGGGAACACATTTCCACATTGATAGCTTTTATATTAAAAATGTTAAAACACCCAAAAGTGCAGCTCGAAGCGTTTGCGGACAGTTGACCTCTATTCACATTTTCGAATTTTATAAAAAGAAAAACAAATATTCTGTACTTTTCATATTCAGTGTATTTTTGTGTTTAAGCAAAGATCCACCGATTACAAGTTGCTGTGAGTCGCAAAATTCAACAAACAACGCCCCACTTGCGTTCCTGTTTCCCAATCATATGTTCTAGGCCGAAGTTGTTAGAACCAATCTAGGCGTCAAGACCTCCATAACTATGTTGATATCACCTTTAAGAGCCTTATCAAAGGTGTCGCCAAAAAGTTGGTAGAAGGCTTCTCTGGATGTTATATCCGTTTGCTCGATCGATACAAGGCACTGAATTATTCAGATGTTACGTACCCTGGTTCGGAACCTGGGAACGAAAATTCGGTCGGATCTTGCATTCGAGTCCATTGGTGATCGGCTGATATGCTTAGTTAGTAAAATGTGAGAGTACAGCAGCAATGTTTCATATGTTTGTGATGTGAGGTCTTTACATCCTTGGCATCTAATTTTGCTTAACCCTAAGATGTTCATTCTATACTAGACCATTTTCTCCATGATCTTAGCGTATCCACACTCGTCCCACTTCTCACGTTCCATAGCCCGACCATAGTCCGAAGTTTATAGACACAGATCGTTATCAAAAAATCATTCCGAGATATTCGAGGCGTACTAGAGCTTCCGTGTGTAGTGATTGCGGTTCAGATGAGCGCGTTACATACCTATCTACTCTATCCCGGATGGAAGGCTGCTCCTTGAGAGGTACTAGGAATCACTGAGACTGCATTTTTATATTGCATATATTCTGTCTAAGCCGAGATGTTCTCGTTGTCGCGCAACGTTTCTCTACTGGATATCCCCAGACTGCAGAGCTGAGATTAGCCATATTGCTGCTTCAAAAAGCTTTAGAGATTATTATCTCCGTGTAAGTTTTAAACGCGGCGCGATATTAGCATCTAATTAGAACTTAGTTTCGCTTATGAACGCCCACGTATTGCAACGCCCACGTATTGCAACATGCTCGCAATCGCACACAGAAAAGGCAGAAGAAACGGCATACAGAAACTGCCAAGAAACTGGGGAGAGAGTATTGTAATGGAAGAGCCACCAACGGACCCCTATTTGTTACGGAGGAGCATCAAGTACGGAGTTGAAGAGAATATTTTGTTGAAGTCTTGAAACACGCCTTTGAACCGACCAATGAACCTTCATCGGAGCCTGCACGACCACCGGATGTGGCAAGATTCGACAAGATTGTAGGTGGCGGACTAAATAAAGTCGATAGACTCCGATTAGACCCCAGGGATTTATAAAATACCAGCAAAATCCAGAAATGTTGAAAAACCAAGACCTATCCTATTAAATACTAAATGTAAAATAGGAGTGATTGTGAAGATTCCCAAGAAAGGCCACCAGAAGAGTTGGCATGGTATCTGCCTTTCAATTGAAGTCTCCACATTGATGGCAAACATCATCTTAATGCGAATTAAGCAAGCAGTCCACTGCACTCTTAACGATGATCCGGTAGGCTTTCGTGAGGGTGTCTTCCGCAGCAATTACATCCACAGCCCGAATTATCATAGAGCAATCTGCCGAATGGAGGCCCCTTACATCAAATATTAGTCGATTTGGAAAAGGCGTTTTACATATGGACAGCTTTACGTAGGGAAGGCAGCCCAGAAAAAATCTCACCATCATAAAACAATTCTACTCAGGAGCCCAATGTCATGTCCTACACAAGAGCCAACTGTCGGAGCCCTTCCAAGTGCTGCACGAAGTAAGGCAAGGATGCATACTGTCACCTTTGCTTTTCCTTGTCGTTATTAATGACGTATTTCGCAGCGCCCTAGATGACAATCCATTGCGTGGGATTGAATGCAAGCTCTTTAAACATCCTGCGCACCTAGACTATGCCGAAGATATATGTCCTCTATATATTTGGACTCCTGAAGACATAATGAGAATATTTTTAAAGAGCAGTAAGTAGAACAAGTGAATGAATCTGAAGCATGTTTACAGCAGATGGCGGAACTGAAACTGATGGACAGGATCGCAACAACAAAGCTAGAGTTTAATACTCTTGCTGAGATATGAATGAGATGAGAATCGAACGTAAAATCTACGGCTGTTCAACATGGAAAGTGACCTGTCGAATAAGATCAAAGCTTGTTAACCGGTGTGTACGGGCATCCTTACTATTCATTGTCCAGAGGTCATTACCAACGAAGACCTATACAGACTCACAAGCTAAAATGGGATAGACATCGGTGTTCCAAAACGAAAGTGGCCATGGATAGATCACACGTTGATAAAAGGACCAAATAACATCGCTCTAGTTTGAGAAGCTCGGAACCCAAGGAAGACCTGAGTTGGCCGACCTCGCAACACGTAGAGTAGATCCGTAGAAAAGGAAAATACCTAGATCAGAAATTCGTGGCAAGAGTTAAAGGCAAGGGGTTAAAAGACAAGAGAGGTATTCAGTGCAAATGTCACTTATTTGGAAATATTTATTTGCCCAACGTATGTGGGATTTGTAAAATTGCTCGTACAGCTGCAATGATAAATGGTCATCCCACTTCTGTCAGCTCCTACAAGATTTTATAGGCACAGAATATAGTAGGTTTCTTTATAATACCCGCATACAATATAGTCTGTAGGAAAACATTACTAATAGCAGTAGTTAAGGTGATTGCCAGAACGTAGAAATACGTATCGCAAAATCCTTCATGGTAGGAAAACATGGCATAAGCATATTTCTTTTGCGTCAGTGCCTAAGTTGAAAGATAATAGGGATGCGCTTTTGGATTCATCCTCTGATTCCTCTTCATGATTGTCTTACGCAAACTACGTTTTTACTATATTAACGCTGAGCCTAGGTAAACCCAAGAGTATAACGTAATACAGAGACGTCATCAGTAAATATCACAACTTAAGACGAAAGTTCACATCCATATTCTTTTGTGTACGACAATATTGCCTTCAACTATACAATTTCACCATACTGTCGACGAGAAAACTGTAAAAACTTTTCTTTCCTCAAGAAGTTTTATGTTCCTTCAGGTGCTGGCGAAAAAATATTGCCAGCATAGTCCATAAAAAACATCCTATTCCCGAGGAAGGTACCGACAGCCTGACACTATAGGAAAGAAATCGAATTATTTAAGTTGGACTCGAATTACCTGGAGGAGAGGTGTATAACTTTAAGGATGCTTCAAAGTCGCAGCCAGACTCCGGCTCCAGAGTTTAAATAACTCAATCGAGACGTATCGAGCGCCGTTCGTATCTCACATATTTTGGCATGCCATCCTCACGGCTCTTCTCCAGTATCCATTTTGCTGTCAGGCCCATTTATATGCGACTGTCAGATGAAATAAATTTTATTTATCGAATCGTAAATCATGAAATGACATCATCTGTGGAGATAGTGTCGTGTTCGTATTTATACAAGTTCGTAGCGCTGGAGGGTCGCAGTGGCACTGGTAGCCTGTGTTTTCTCCATAGTGGAGATAAGTGCTCTGATCGGTGCGAAAATGTGTGTATATGCAAAGTTTGTATGCCTGCATGGCATAATTCAGTCCTCTGGCAGGATAGCATCTGCACGGGGACCGGGGACAGGGCAAAGGGCTGCAAACCCATCCATTTGTACCTCCATAATAAACAGCCGAAATACAATTCAACCCTTAGTTGGCTTGTTTCGGATACACAAAAACCTTTTCACCTACAGCAGCAGGGGATGATTGAAATTGTGCTCTTCTCCAACCCTTTTTCATTCGGATGCATTCTTCACGTAGTTTGCGAATTCAACACTACTCCCGACACAGGGTGGACAATCCTTTGGTAAAATGTGTTCGGCGGCACACTGACATATTTTCCTGATTTTTCATGTGGGCTTTGAAGGAGCCCATTCAGCAGTGTTTTCGCATTCCAAGGTATCCCTCCGACAACCATATTGACAACTGAATAAATTGAGGGATCAGCGTAACAGGAAAAAATTTTGCACGCTGGCAGATGTATGTAAATGGGAACTCCTCAAGTGGACACTTGGGGACACTTCACTTGAAAGGATGAGAAAATTAAATCTGAAATATTTTGAATGGAGGTCAGAGGGCAGGAGAAGACATCTTGAGAAAACAATTTTTTTGCATACTTGATAATATGGAAGGGTTGTTTTGCACACCTCCCACTCTTAGCTTTTCGACGCATTGCAATGTGTCTCGTTTCGTTCAAATATCCAATCTCGAACTCGACTGCAACGAAGTTCGAAGTTCATCCACCCAAACACGATTTAGCATATTCTGGTTTACATGAAGTTTATGAAATTCATAAATTAGTGGACAGAGTTTACATGGCATTCTGTAGTTCTAATAAATGAGCAGCACGTCCCAAGGGACTTTTATATGTACAGGGTTGTGTATTAGCTCTGACCGTTGGGAACATTTTACTCGTGCTTTGTATGATGAGTTGTATCCCGCCTTGTGCAGACTGGGTTGGTTCTCAAAACTCCAATAACGCTACTAGCTGCTGATCCGATTTAGCTTATAATCATCAAGAGAAGTTAGCTTATGACGTTGTTAATGACCCCAAATTTAACTGACGCCAACAACGCGTGCAACGCCCTCTATAATTCGACATTATGCGTTTATTCACAGTCCTGCCAACTTGCAATATGTTTAATGAAATCCTTCCAAAGTACCCTCCAGTTTTACGCACAACACCCGTCCCAACAAGCACATTCTCCAATTGTAAATAGACAAAAACCATTAAATTGAAATTTTAAGGACTCCCTTTTGAATATAAATAGTAAAAACAACAAGGACTGAACACACTATCCAGACTGACTCCCTTCGGCTCTATTCAGAGGTCATTTGGTAGTCCTGAACACTGCCATGAATTTTAATGAAAGTATTTGTCAAGCCACCCCATCCCAACACAAATCACATTTGACATCAGTGTCTCATTTCTCCCCATCCCTGCCGAAGCCAGCAATTATTGTATCTATCCTAACGCCCGTTTCGGGGTATATTGCCAGAGGGTTGGGTTATCCAATATTTGGTGCTAAAGTAGTTTTGACGGTTGTCATATTGTTATTGCCTGCAACCAACAATTAAATGCAATTTGACCGGCCCTCTGGGAGGTAACCGAACACCCGATGGGTGATGCATTCTGAGGGAAGGTGTCTGAAAGGGTTATTTAAAATCCATCAAAGAAAACTGTCACATAATTTTCGGGACTTAAAGTATTAAGGAAATGATTTAATTAAATTTGTTGACTGCAAACCGGGTGGTTAACACTGACAAAGAGGTTCCGAAGGGAAAATATAATGTGGGGATTCCCCCTTTAATTTCCAATGTGATTTTGATTTCAAGAATAAACTGTCAGTGCAGCTGTGGGAACTCCACTGTATAGAAATAATTTCCCTGAAAAAAGTCTTCCTTTCCATAATTATTCTCCTCCTTTACCAGAGTATTGTATTTATGAAAGGACCACGATATGCAATGTATTAATGAATGATAATTTTTTTCTAATGTTGACTGCATTGTAATAGACATTTCTGATTCAAGAGGGGTGGAGGAACGATTTTAATGAGTTTATTTTATTTGTACTACTCGTCTGTCTGACCACAGCACTCCCCCAAAAATTACCACTTACATTCCGAATTAAATTTCTTGCATTGGTTTGTGTGTGGTCTGTTTGAAAGGTTTGGTTTGCTTAAAGACTACGCTGATGACATTGTGATCATGTCAATTGGCGACGCCAGTGCAATATTATCAAAGTTTTGCAGAATGTACTTAACACGATTGAAAAAGTTTGTCAACCTCGTTAAAACCGCATTTATTCCTATCATCAGGAAGACGATTTCGGAAGGGTTATATGAATTTAACTTGCTCGGTACCACACAGTCAATGAATAGGTGAAATGTCAACGGTTTACACCGGATTCCAAACTATATTGGAACCTACACCTAGATACCGTCAGGGATTCTCGGAGAACTTACGGTGAGATTTGAAGTTCAAGACCATCCGTTGGATTTACACCTATGGTCACCTACTGAGAAAACACATGATGGTATATAGGTATATACAGGTCATTGTCATCAGAAGGAAATTGAGCAGCATACTACGGATTACCTGCCTAAGTATCACTGGGCAAATGCGCACATAACCGACTGCAGCATTTTAGATCGAGCGTGAGGCTGTCCGCACTGCCTACAGGTAAGAAGGGTCAGGACTCCTAGACGAGAACTTAGGAAAAGGCCACTCGACTGGTATAGGGTGCCTCCCTTGACCATAACCTCCGATGTAAGGCCAACCAGGCCTTTAGTATTACAAAGACCCACCATAAGGATGGAAAAAATGTCTCTCTCTCTCTACAATTGGTTCGAAGGCCGATGCGGGGTCGGCACGGGTATCTGAGCTTAGTGATCTAAATTTAACGTATTAATACTATAATTATCGATTCGATCCGAAACCCGGTTGAGAAAAAAGGAGTAAAACCAATGCGTCAGACAAAACATCTCGGTTTAGAGAGAATGTATAGTATAAAAATGCACTCTCAGCGATTCACAGGACTTCTCAAGGAGCAGCGTGCCTTTTTGGATAGGATAGGTAGTCTTGTAACTGGCTTAGATACTCTTTCACTATAGGCGATACGTTCAGTATGCCTTGGGTTTTTTTTGTGATGATGACCTATAGCTATAAACATTGAGATACGATCAGGCTATGCAATGTGAGACCTCTACGGACAAGTGTAGATACGCTAAAACCATAAATATGGAGCGGGAGAGTATAGTATGAATATCTTAGGGTTATGTGAGGATTTGTTTAGTTTAATTCACCCACATCTGAAACTGTGCTGCTGAACTTTAGCTAAGACGAATCAGAAGCATCCCGCATGACAGTTGTCCGCATTGGGCTAACCAACCTTACCCGCCGATCACTACTGGACTGGTAACCAACATGGGACCAAATTATCATCGTTATTTTCTGAACCATTGTACGTAATATCTTAATAATTCAGAGTTATACAGCAACCGAGTAGGCGGACATAACAACGAAAGAGATCTTATACCAATTCTTTGGCGACAACTTTGATAAGGCTCCTAGCGGTGCTACGAAAATTGTTCTTGTGGATCTCAACGCCAAAATTAGCTCTGAAACATGTAATGGAGAAATTTGGACTCGAAAACAAGAAGGCAAATATGGCGTTGTTTGTTGACTTTTATGACCCGCTGCTACTTATCACCGGTAGATCCTTGGCTAAACACAAAAAATGCCACTTAACATTCTGGGTTTCCCCGGATGGCAGAACTGCGAATTATATTGACCCTTTCACTGAAAAGCTGGATAAAGTGTCTCCTCGATGTAAGGCCTTAACGAGGTACTGATGTAGGCAGCGATCAACATCTTATTACAGCTAAGCCTGGTTTATTCACGACAGCGCTACACCCACAAAATTTAATGAATAGTGTCAAAAAGCTGATGTACTGCGTCATAACATCGACGACTCCATCGGCCTAAAATGGGAATGTAAAGCTGCTTTGCGAGCTGCGGTACACTTCACGTGGGACGGTTAGAGAACGGAAGAATGCCATATATCATAGATGCCACATTGTTTGTCTCGAAGATCGGACGCATATTACAGACCGCATTATCTCTACTGCGGATGTTGCAGTCAAACAATTTCTCGGAACTGCAAAGAGTTCTCTACAGAAAGGCATCCAAAATAGCATAAGACGAGACAAGCGCAACTACATCGAAGAACTAACAGAAAAGGTAGAAGAAGCAGCCTCCCGCGATGCCAGTCCAGATCTATACAATATTACCAAGAAACTAGTAGGAAAGCCTCTTGCAACTGAACATCCTGGAAGAGACACCCTACTTGTTACGAAGGAGCATCAACTGTGGAGGTGGAGCGAATATTTTGTTGAAGACCTGAACAACAGCTTTCGACCGTTGAATAACGTGATCCTGAACAACCGCCGGCTGTGGAAAACATTGATATCAGAACTACGACAATGTTGGGGTTGGCAGACGCAGTAAAATCGATGAACTTGGGTAAGGCCCCAGGGATTGACGGAGTGCAGAATTACTTAAGACAGAAACGGTGTTGGATCAATTGGTAAAGTGGCACGATGACCACGCCATGGTTTCAGGGTTCGAGACTCAGTCTCCCCGTGAATTTTTATAAGAAATAAAAACACAATCCATTTTGACTCTGGGCTGCTCTCTAGCTCGCAGCAATGCAAAAATAAGACATTAAAAAATGTCATTTCCCTTACATTAATTCTGTTCTGGCCAAAGCTAACGCTAACGCATCATAGTGTTGTCCCCTGGATTTGGGCCCATCATAAAAAAAGGTGGATCACATTGCTGTGGCTGATATCATCAACCTATCTGCCGAATGAAGGCCAGCTTTACATCAAATGTTCGTCAATTTTAAGAAGGCTTTTGACAGAGTTGTTAGCGAGTTTATATGGGCAGCTTTACGTAGGAGAGGTGTCCCAGTAAAGAAGTCCTTCTGAGGACCCCAATGTCACGTCCTACAAAAGGCAAAGCTGTCGTAGCCCTTCGAAGTGAGACAAAGATGCATACTGTCACCTTTGCTTTTCATGATCGTCATCAATGACGTAATGTCCAGCGCCTTAAATTATCATCTATTGCGAGGGATTAGATGTAAAACTTTTGGAACACCTTACGCACCTGGACGCTGTGGACGAAGTATGCCTTCTATTTAAGAAACTGAATCAAAGAAGCCCTAAGTAGAAAAGGTAGCTCTATCCAAAATAATTTCGATTAGTATAACAAATTGGCGGTGGAGTACCTGACAACGTGTCGGCTTACCAATTTGGAAGTCCGGGTTCGAGTTTCTCTGACGGCGACCCATGGTTGTTTTCTGATGACAACAGACTACGATAAAAAGGCCATGGGGGTTCGATAAGCACTTAAAAATTGTACCTCTACTTGCAATCGTTGTCTCGATGGAATGCTCCATGTCCAACAATGGGTTACGCGAACTAGAGAAAGAGAGTACAACAATAATTGGTAGTTTGTTTTATGAAGGTGTGTTTTATTTGACTGGGCATCTTATACCAAGACAACTTATAACTAGAAAAGAAGATAAAAATATTCTATTAGTTTTTGAACAGGTAAGCTCTAAAGGATATCTCGGGGTGAATTGTCTAAGAACGAGTTGGGACAAGATGTGATAAACAAGTGTCTCGAACATTTTTCTAGTTAAGAAGTGTTCTATGATTGTTATTTAAGCTAAAAGATTTCTAAGAGACTACATTCCATGAGACTGTTTTATGTGAATAAAGTTAATTTTTCCAAGAAGCTCTCTCCTAACCCCGCTTTGTATCGACATCAGTCAGACGTCTTTTTTTCTAGAGAATTTATTCAGTCTCCCTGTACATTGCACCGAAACATCAAATTTTTCCTTTAATCTTCTCACGCTACAAAGGTGCTGAAATTAATCCTTCTATTGTGTCACCGGACAAATTGACGTGACTTAATGCCTCTTAACAGCATCAATGTATTTCCGGTGCATTAAAGCCCATACAACTTGGGCAAGATTTTATGGCCAGAGTCTAATCCCCGGATCGAGCATCCAATCCAGAGCAGACAAAAGAGCAAAACAGATGACGAGCAGTCAAAATTTAAGAAGGTTTTGTTTATACACGTCACGGGAAATAAATGCAAACATTGTGGTTGTTCAACGGATTCGGAACGGAACCGCTTGCTTGTGCTGGCAGAAAGTATTGATTTTTACAACATTTGGTGCACGCGTTCCCCTTTTGCAGTAGCAACTCCGAGCCAACAAGAATAATAATAATCTCGGAGCACACAATAAATTTTAGGAAAATTATATTAAAAACAAATCTTTCCTCGGGAGGGCCCCATCGCGACCCTCTCATCAATTTTAATTTCGCGCAAAACAAGCCAAGCGTCAACAGTTCTTTTACATGTAAACAGAATTTAATTAGACTCGCTACAGGGCCATAATTTCATCACGTTCTTATTAAAACATTTGCCATCCCCTTAGTGCCCTTATAATGTTGGGGCTGGTTGGGTTGCCGGGCCGAGAGCAACAACGGTTGCACCCTCTGCCGCCAACATCGGCAACGACAATAATAGAAGAGACCAACAGTCGTGGTTTCGAGGTGCAGACTCGAAAGGCAAACGTAAGGACCAGCAAGCACCATTCGAGGGGGCCACTGAAGACGACGGAAATGTAATAACCCTACCGTTTCAGTATCAAGGGGTGTAATATCGCTCGTGGCATCCTATTTGGGTATATTAACTTCACTTTTGCGTTATGAAACCAACTCTTGTGCTAAAGCGATTCTCAGGCGGTCTCTGTAGCTAACTATGTTTCCTTTGTGGGTGCTAATTGCACTTAGCAAGGAAGAGACCCACTCAGCGTTAGAACTTTGTCGCAGGTTCAATTCTACCATTTGCGTCCTCCGGCTATACTTTGACTTTGTGGCTTGAGCCTGACTTGTCTGACGATGTAGACATCTAGTCAATGACGCCCCAATTTCCTGTTTTTCGCTGACAATAGAACGGTAGGAATTATTATGAGAAAAGCTTTGTTCGGCGTAATTAATTTAGTCCGGAAAATATTGAGGCTTCTAGAGACGTAGATTTCATCTAATGGATAGTATTGGGTATGGAAATAGTGACTTTATGCTCTCATCACCTCTTTCTGCCAAATGCGAAAATTTTAAGATTGTTTTAGTAAGAAAGAGTTTTGAATGTTTCAGATCTGATCTCCTTTTCTTACCTGAATCAGCAGCAGATTTCAAAATGTCATGCCACCTTCCTTTCAACTTGAGAAGTTCCCATAGCTACCTGTACGGCATACATAGCATACGAGTTCAAATTGGGGCCCATGTAAAATTCTGAAAGAGAAGCCTAATCCCCACCAAGTCCTGTTTAATTTTCACGTTCTTTTTAGAACGAAAAAAAAAACAATTTCTGGGACAAAGACAAAGACAGGAGCATAAGGAGCTTAACCTTATATGAGGAAAAAAAGTACTTTTTGTTTGTTGACACCTTTCCACGTATGTCTAAATCTTATCAACGAGAAACATAACTGCGTTAATCGGATTGTGTCGCCTTAAGTTCTCGAAAAGTACAACATCTAAGAAAGTAAGGGCGTCGTTATCAGCAGCTTCCCCATATGGGACGACTTCGTATCTTAATGTCCATAGAACGCTTATATAGTAGTCCCCCGAAAACATTTACACATTCCGTGGGGACTTGACGACTTGCTTTGGTAATGAAACACAAAAGACGAAATTAAATAAAATGTTTTTAAGAAGTTCGTTAAGTAAAATTCCTTTGATTTTGATCTCGAGTCTAGAGATTTGGAGATAAGAGACAAGTATCTCACAAAAAAAGATTAAAATTTGAATGGGGAACATCATAAGCCACTTGTTCCGCTCCATTATCAGCTGAGCCTTTGAAATGTCGTCACATCCTTTAGGGCAAAGTAGAATCCCCAAAAGAATGTGTCACAAAGTCGAGAAACTCAATCCATCACGAAAGTGGTGTTTGGTCACTCTAATCGCCTTACGTGGGGTAATTAAAAGCCATTCGGGTAGCCCAGCACATGACGGGCATTTTAATTCAGTGACAATAGCTTCCTAGACTGACTAAGGGATTTCAGCTGGTGATTAAAGGGCTCAACGAATGGTAGCTTGGAGTTTTATATTTATTTCAGAATGAAAAAATTTTTTTAAAAGCGATGCTCTGAATTTGTCTTCTATTGATTTTCGCTATAGACTTTTTCTTCTGGTTCTTGATGGCATCCGTTTGCAAGCCAGACGTCTTCGACCAGCATGCCCAGAAGATAGATTTCCATACGTTTGCACTTCTAAATCAAATAAGCTGACGTAGCAGCAGGACAAAGTCACACGTAATCAGCAACTTTTCTCCAAGTAGAGCAAATTGTCAGGAATTTTCATATTTTCGCAATTCAAACTTCTCAGCTGGGTATAATCCGTGCAAGGATTTCCATGCAAATGTACAGTCACCAGTGCATTTTCCCATCCCCACAACTCCAGGACTATTGTCTCTATTGAAGCAAACATTATGTCCTCTGAAATGGATTTTCTGGAATACAAGTGACTGTTGATAATCTGAAGGAGGAGGCCTATAAGGATGATAGCGGAAGGCAATGTAGTTAATGGCTTATCCAGTCATAAATTAATTAAGCTCTAATAAAAGAACGCCTATCATACTAACTCACTCTCGTCGTCTTGGGCGTCACTTTGCTCCTCGTAAAAGCGGACAAGTCTGTTTTAGTGCAATTCCCAGGAAAGCCGTAAACCATTTTATTATAGAATTCCTTGCCGTCCGGAATGATAGGGAGACTCCTGTTATGGTGAAGGAAATATGGATGGCAGCACCATCCATGGTCGCTTCCTGCACTTAGTTCTCATTGCCACCGCAACAAAATGCTGCCTTGGTACCCACCAGCGATACCTTACAGGATCATAAATGAACGATGAAAACTTTCTTGCTGTGGAATTGTTGCCATCGTTCTGAAGGGAGACGGTCCCAACTTTTTCATTGCCTCGGTAAGTGCGTGATGGTCTGGTTAAAGTGGTTTTGTGGAAATATGAAGACGTTCACATGAGAGACGTTACCGCAAAATTGAATTTGTCTCAATTTTAAGAGCGAACTTACCTGATAATGGAGTCAATTAAAAATCCTGAAAGGAGTTGGGACTGAAGGCTTTATGAGTCTGACAAGGATAACTTCATTAATGCTGATTGAATTCGGTATAGAAAATTAGGATGTAATATTGTTGGTGAAGAACGGAAACTGGAACTACTATAAAGAAATTCTACCGGAAGAAGAAGAAGATAAGTTCTATTTATGGTCCAAGGACGTGAACGGAGTGTAGGATTGAAAAAGTTTTTCATTGTAGATTACGTATTAGAAGATAGTCATCTGGCTCGAATTTCTTTTTGACGTCAATGCGTGGAGTGGACGATTGTCTTGACATAGCAGGATGTTCCCGACCAACTCTGATTTATATAGCAATTTGCATTTTATGGGCTCGGGTACATACGATTCATGTAGTTCAGAGTAGTTAGAGTAATTAAATAGATTGTTTTTCTCGAGGTTCACGAATCTTTATAGTTTACAAGGAAATTCAATGATAAAGTCGTTATACAGAAATAATTTACTCTCTAAGTTAAGAGTGAAAAGTGGAAGCAATAATCTTTTGAAGATAACCCACAATTTTGCTGATTTTTTTAAAACTGGGTTTTTGGATGACAAGTGTGATATTAGCAATCCAAAGACCTTTTATTTGACGAAGCTAGCAGATTTCTGGCCTCAGTTTTATATTAATTATTTAACCTCTGCATGAAAAATGTGACAAGTGTGCGCTATATATCAAATAACAGACCTATCGCCAATCTTTGCTCCGTCTCCAAGATTTTTGAGCCCTTGGTTTGTGATGTCTTTTTTATTCATTGTAAACAGTTCTCGAAATATTTCCAATCGACCACCAGCACTTTTTTGAATTCCCAAATTTTTGTATCTCTGCTATAAAGGGTAGTAGGCAGGTTGACTGCAATGTTACTGATCTCAGCAAAGCATTGATACAACAAATCACAGAATCCTTGTTCTTACGCTCTCTCTATCTCCTCGAGTTTCCATCTTTTTTTATTAATTGGTTAGGTTCGTATCTATCTGATCGTATTCAGCGAGTCTACATTCTCTGAGCTCTCTCTGATCAAATTTTAAACACTTTCCGGGTGCCGCAAGGCAACCATCTCGGAGCATTTCTTTTTATTATTTACATCAATGATGTATCTTTGACTCTGAATAATTCTGAAATTCTTTTTTACGCTGACGGCGTCAAAATCTTCCGCTTCATGTTGAGTGTTTCCGGCTGTATTCTTTTAAATTCTAACTTGGACACCTTCTATAGCACATCGGAAACATCGGAATGTGTACATCCATGTCCTACTCTCGAAAAAGGAATCATGTAAAATTCAATTTCAACATCAACCATCTCATTAACGTCGCTTCAAAAACCAAGGATTTGAATATCTGGTTGAATTCCTGTTTTTCTTACGAGAGTCACCGTAACGTCATAATTAATATGGCCAGCATGGCGTTGGGGTATCGCCATGCGATACTCAACAAAGTTTGATGCACCTACATTAACCAAGTTTTTTTACTGTACCTTTGGCAGCCCAATTTTAGAACATACCTTTCCTGTTTGGTCGCCATTCTATGCAACACGCATTAAGCCAGTTTAGCGGAGGTTCGTTCAATTAAAGTTACGCTATCTGATGCTTCATCTAGATACTTACTCTTCTGATTTATTAGCTTTTTTTAAAATATCAATTACGGTTCGATCTTTGAGGAATCACGACTTCTTGAGTATGCCTCATCACCGTACTGACTAGTGGTAAATTTGAACCGATCTCGTCGAAGGCACGGCTCTATAATTTCACCTTTGATTATTTTGCTCTTGTTGGTATCAGGAAAGTTTTTAAGCCCCATAAACGAATTGAGAGCGGAGAGAGCCCTAAGCCTAAGTCAATAACTGCGGTTTAATAGCCGATACCCAAAAGACCGAACTGATTCTGTTCACAAGGAGAAGACGAATTGGAACCTTTCAACCGCCCAGGCGTGGGGCCACTCTTAACGGGAAAGACCCAATTTAGGTGTCTTTGTGGATTCTAAACTTTACTGGGGCATCAACATTGAAGGGAATTGTGGGTTAGAAATTTGGAATTAGTCCTTGTATAGTTCACTGGATGCATACATCAACAGTGAGACCAATCCTAACTTAAGAAACCTTAGTTTGAAAGGTCGCTCTTGAAAGGAAGCTCACCAAATCTCAGAGAGCCGCCTTCTTGGGGATCTCAGGACCGGTAAATACAACGCCAACTGCTGCGTTGGAGACAGTACTTCAACTTTCTCCATTGGAATCCAAGAGTTGAAAAACGTGAGACTATGACCATGGCAGTATACTAAAGACTTACCCGCGTTATAATCTGCAGGGTAGCACTCACTACACCAATAAGCTTCGAGAACTAACTCTACTAGAATACCTAGCAGAGAAGATTAGGAAGTGGCTGCCAATTTCAGATATACCGATGTTCACAGATGGCTCTAAAACTTAGGGTTTTAGACATTGCAAATCTCTGCTGTAGGATGTATCGGGTAATGAGGCAAAGAAGGTTCGCAGCTTAACACTTTACTGATAGACAGGTTGATCGGCCGGCCTCTAATATCAGTAAAAAGAGAGATGGACCTGAAACCTGTTCGGCACACAAATTGAGCGGTCTGACTACCTGCGACCTATCTAGAAAGATGTGGCCTAAGTGGAATAAAATGGCAACGGCGTTTTTATCGGATGGAAGCCGACGGAATCTCTGCAATATCACTACGGTTATAACGGGTCACTGTCTTTTTAGTAGTCATTTCGTTCGCATGCGTATTCTAGTAAACTATCCACTAAAACTACTTTTGTCAGAGTTGCTTGGACGTAGGGGAAGTTGAAAGAATACAGCATTTACCTTGCGAATGCTCATCAGGATTGGCCAGGAGAAGGTTTCAGATCCTTGGCAAACACTAAATAGACTTAATAGACTTGAAGAGTTCGCCAGCGTCGAGCTAAGGTTCAGACGCAACCTACCGGTGCCAACTCGACTCAGGTGCGGCTTCTGCAAAGTGATATCACGACGGGCCATATTAAGGTCTATATGAGGCCGGGGTTACTATCCGGTGGCCGCCAACTAACCTAACCTAACCTAATTTTGATTCCTGTCTAAGTCCCTCTTGAGGAGTCAGCATCATGAAATTTGACTTGCATACCTTTTTACCTCAATATTTTTAATTTGTGTTGCACATTTTTGCTTTCTGAAGCTTGATGTAATTGATAATGTTAACATGATTTTGTAGTAGTCAGTCATTGACGAAATTTCGAAATAAATAAAAGGATTTAACAAAATTTCGAAATAAATAAAAGGATTTAACAAAAATTTCCTATTACAAACAAGTGCGAGAACATGAACAACAAGAACGAGCATGCATGATTCGGTTTCCTACTTTAAACTTTCGCAACGTATTAAACCTGTAAAAACTAACCTCTAGGACCTAAAGACCCATCCCTAAGTAAATACCGCAACATAAAGCATCCTATCATACCTCTTCCTTTGACAAAGCATCCTTTTTTGGTCCTCTTCCAATATTCTCCTTAAACATGCTTTATACTTTATGTCGAGTAGAACATACCCATAACGTTTGCATCCCTATCATATCCGTCGTCTATAGAATTTCAGAAGCCATCATTCAATGAACTCCTGACGGAACACCCCGTCATACAGGAACAGACATTGGACATTTGTAACCCTCTCAAGATATAAAATAAACGACTCTGACGGGTCTAGGGCCGCTGAGAGGGCAATAAAGCATCTTCAAGTGACAGATGAACTCACTTAAAATCGGTTACAGCGTCTGCAAGTAACTCCTAGTTCCAATAGTCTCCACTCAATTCTTGGATCGGATCTGTGTATGAATTCAATAAGTCTCTGCATTCCACTCCCTTAGCCGTGCACCCTTATTCCTTCAGAGACCAGGACGATGCCTCCAATTGTTCCACGATCTTGAATTGAAAAAACCTCCATATCCCAGAACCATATCGTATGTGCACATTTATTTTGCTGCCTACCACCAGTAGAGCAGTATTCGGCACGACCAAAGCTCGGTCCTGCTACCATCTCTCCCCGTCTGCTCCATTCAATTCCTTTTCGTTTTTCTGGCAACTTTTCAATTTTCGTGGTACTGCTACTCTGCTGGTAAGGGAAGCGATTTTTCCTTAAAAAAGAGAATCCTTCAAGAGGGGTTCAGTTCATTCAGTAAAATATCCTCGTTGGATTTCCATTGATAAAAGATGAGGTCCTGAATTAGAATTCGATTCAAACAGATTTCAGGAATCTTCCGAATCACATAGATATTTCAGTCAGTTGCACGACACAAATAAGTTTAAATTCTGAATAAAATTCATTGTAACGGAAGACAGTCGTGGATAATTTCGGGCTGACCTAGATTCAGAAGGCTTTGCATCCGCCTTCGTGCAGTTTTGTCCCTAAATTCCAGGATAATAGAACTCTTAAATACTTTGATTTCGATCTGATAGTACTCATTAGCATGGATGAAATCCCTTGAATTGTTCTTAAGAATTCTCTCCGAATATGCTTTAAGTTTATCCGGAAGGAAGATTAAAAGCTAGTGATTTAAGGCCGGCAGCCATGGACACGATTCATGCAATTTCATCAAATTCAAATGCGATCTCAACCAGGACAAAATTATTCTATTTGAAAGATACTAGACTTACACGTGAGTATGAACCTTAATTTCACTCCAGTCTCTTAACCTGCGTCTTATTCTTATCGAATATTTAACCAATCATCAGCTCGGTAAACTAAGCCGCGGCTTAAAACTTTGTTTCTTATTTAGACAAAGCCGAACAAGTTTAACCTCAATTCTTGTGCTTACAGTTGAAGCGGTTAAGGCTAATTGTATTACAGAGCTAGTTTACCTTTCTTTTTAATATTATGGGTATTTTTCCGCCTGCCATTATCATTACAAACAAATTAACGACACGTTTACCTTGATAAAAACAAGTGTGTCCAACGAGAAACGTCAAAATTAAAAAAAAAATAAAGTCGCGGCTAACAATACTTCAACTGAAAACATCTCCGTCTTGTAAGAAATGTCTTAGCCACAGCATAGTATGTCGAGTTGTCAACACATTGGTGCTGGCTAGTTAAAAATTTGATAAGAATAAGACGCGGCTTAAAGCAACTGAACTAAACTTTACAGATTTCGCCTTGTTCTATTTCAACCAATGGTCGGCAAGAGTTGCTCATATGTGCGTGCTTTATATCTAGTGAAAAACAAAAGCCAAACACCAGAATCATGCAAATCACGTTCCAATTATTTTTTGTCTTCTTCATGTGTTTAGAGCGCCGTTAATTTCTATTTATGAATCCAGAAATTATATCGATAACCCCTGGACATGCACCGTAGTGATCAAAGCCTGTTGACTAGATATGTGGCTCGTTCCCACTAATTAACTCCTTCTTCCCGAGCAAGAACAGCCCTAGACTTCCTCACCTCGTGTGTGTGGACGTCAAAGACAAAAGAAAACCAGTCCACAAAAGCCGAGTCCGGGTCTACAGATTTCTTGTCTCCGTAAAGGCCAAGATCTGTCGATGGTTATCTTAACGCTGATGATTTTAAATCTCCTGGTTCCGCTAATGAGCGTAGGCTGAGGCTACTAAAAGAGCAGGGCTCAAAGTTCTTTAAGAGACAGCCAAGCACCTTGAATGGACCACCCAAAGGGCTTGGAACGGAAGACAAAGGAAAAAGAAATCATCGTCGACGTCACTATCTTGACTTCATATCTGACCCCGAGCCCATTCTCGACTTTTATCTGCTCGTTGTCTTATGTTTGTTCCTCGAGAATTATTCGCTGGTTGTCATATCGATAAACAGGAAGACTCCCCAAGACAAATATTTATGGATCCGATTAGGACAGGTGTCACGGGACCTGGCGAGAGGCTACCACACACTATATCCTTTGCTTGGGTAATCGTGTACAACATACTCGCTATTTGTTTGTACCTCAGATAAGATACTTGATCGGGGATACCGGGGGTGCTACATGTTTACAAAATTCCCTCTATCGATATTATGGATCGATCCATTTCTCAGGAACGTCGAGAATGCACGAAGGGGTTCAGAGTCGCTGGGATTTGGTTTAATTTGGAATGTTCGTCTGCAATACGAACGGGAGTATTTAAGGTGAGGCTTTATGGACAGGCACAGGGATGAAGGGATGCTATGTGCATTCCCATGCCTTTCATGTTTGCTTAGTGTAGTTAAATGAACGATAACATTTTCTGAGAGAACGCTATGGGATTTATGAATATTTTCCGGTGATGTAAGGTATCCAGAAATTAATAGGTTTGGTGAGCATCGTTTGTGCTCCTATCAAAACTATGTGCATCCGAATTGTTGCATAAGCAAATTTTACGGTTAGTTAATCTCCGTACAAGTCAAATTCAAATGAGTGTTCCCGAGGGTCTTTAACACGTGAGCAGACAAAAGAGCAATAATCCTGAACTGAAAACTAATTTCAATTGCAGTTCTGGTAAACTGGTCTGGCTTGTGGGTCACTGTAAATAAATCCACTAATCTTAGGCCACGTAAATCGCGAAATGGTTAGTCACGGCGCCATCAACTGCCTCCACTTTCAAATCAGTTCAATTTTACCAGGTTAATTGTCTGTTCTGACTCATTCGGTGTATTTTGCCTCGTAGGGAATGCCAGTTAAGTCGTTCACATCCACCAGGCGAGCCCGCCCATATGCAAATTAATGGCAGCGGAGAGTGCAAGTGCGAGCGCGAATCATCTCGTTAAGTTGACATCAAGGAGGACGTTGAAAAGTACTCGTTGGAACATCATTCAACAAGAGATGTGCGCGTCACCCGTCATCCTTCCTGTTTCTAATTGGCACTTTGCTGGGATAATGCCGCATAATGGGCCCAAACTTCGTTAGTGTTCAGATGATGGCTTCCCAGCGCAGCCTCGAGCCATACCACTTATTCTAATTATATCCACGATCCATGGAATTCCACAATCCCAGATCATTTACAGATCCATTACTCAAGCACTTTTGTAGATTCTGTCGGAATTTATCAATATCAGGTATCAGACGCCTCGGAAACCTTGGACGATGTGGGATGCTCTTATACGAAGAGCGGGTCAGCTCGAGTGTTGCTGAGGACTGCGGAAACCTGTTCTCGTCTGCACTTTGTCGTGGCATTTTGCTAGTTCATCATGAACAAGTTGGACCTGGACGGGTAACTGGGGTTAATGCGGAAACATGGACAACACTGGAGTCGATCCTCACCAAGTGAAGTCGACAAGTTAAAACAAAGTGGATAAGTAAATTCTGAAACTTAAGAACAGGTCAAAGGTGCCAACTTTAAACTTGATTTCAGTTTGCGCCACATTCGACGTTCAGCTACAGCTCAGCTCTGCTCTGTTTGGCAGTGATGGAGCTCCAAACTTCTCACTTTCACAACAAAATTCTGCTCAAGATAGCAAAAGTTTACCTTGTTGTCTAAGATTCCCCCAAGAATTAATAGAAAAACTGGAAATTAATTTTGCGGCATGTTTGCCCCGACAATCGCTCAATAAAGAAATCCCTGAGGGCATTAGGTGGTAAACATGAGTCTTACAACTTTCGGCAATCGTCTTCAGTCCCTATCATTGCCCTCGTAAACAATGGCAGGTCTCCCTCTTGGGTTTTAATTAGACCACATCGCTCCCACAACTGGCTGTAGTTATCACATCTCAGTCCAGGTTGTGTTTAAGCACCAGGCACATATCATCTCGGGGAGGAATCCCTCTTTGACTCAAATACATGACAATGGGAAATAAGATAAACTTAATGAAAACCGATTTTCCTCACCTTTCACCCTTTCCAAGGCAACTTCATAGGTTTGCTGGGGCGTTTAACACTTGGAGCAAACAACAGCATTTTGCCCTTGCCCGCAATCTCACCTCTTGGACCTTGGGGCTTGCAACCCCAAGTTGACCAGCACCTCCTTCTCGGCAAGCGACAAGAATTGAAACTTTTAATGGTTATCCTCGTGCCTTTGTTCTCTTGGTCCGGTGGCTCTGGACAAACATGTTTACACTCGGATTTTATGAAACTTGAGACCAACAATCCGGGGAAATCCGGGAATGTTATTAGGTGCGACAGCAAAGTTGCCCTTTTGTTTGTTTACTTCGGGAGACAAAATGAAATAGCCGTGCAGGGGACATTTGGATTTTTAGTGAAGTGCAGATGTAGCAGAGGGCACCAGAGATCCCACAGGGCCAATGGCATTCAAGCTATTATAAGATTGCAATGTCCAACTTCACTGCAAATATTGCCAGTGCGGAGATATAAGCAAATGAAACAATAGTCCAATATCAAAGTTTCTATTTGGTTTATTTGAAGTGCCATTTTGCTTCTTTAGGGCTTGCCCGAAAGTCGTAGTCTGTTCCCGACAGAGTAGAAGTGCTCCACCAAATGAGATTTCTGTATATTGCTTCTTTTGCGCCAAAATGGGGCATATATGCATATCATGCATCCTCTAATCCCTTTCGGGGTCTAGATTAGACAATAATGTTTATCAGTCGGGAGTTTGTGCAAAGTCTGTTAGAATTGGTGTGGATTTTGAAGCTATTCATAGACTTGGAGAGATTTTGCAGATAGCGAGGACCATTAAGCAATAGGCACATTTTCCAAAGTAACACACGGTGTTGTAAGCAGGTCTTTCAAACGTATATATTACTTTTCTCTCCTGCGAAGGAGACTTTTGAATTTAACGGGACTAGGTTTATATAAATATATGTACATGGGTGTTCTGCTTGTTGTAGGTTGTATCAAGTGATTACAACTTATATGCAATCCATAAAAGTTCAAAAATTTGTTGTCTTACAGCATTTCAATGAATTGGCGATGTAATGAAGTGTGATAAGACTGTATAAGTCGAATTACAGCATTTTGTTGTTAGTTCTGACGTACCATGACATTGCTAGCCATATCTTGCTGCTTACTTTGTTGTTAGATAGCGAAAAGGTTACTCGTGTTTTTATGTGCCCGACGAACTTGATGGGCAAGAAATGAACGACGATGGCTTTGTCCACCTCCCGAGCGTCTGCGATTGCCTTGATGGTTACGGCCTCTTCTATATCAGTAAAGGTCACCAAGTTGTATTCTTTATAGTGCAGGGACTTTTCGATCTCGAACACCACCTCATGTAGGGCAATGTCAACCGACTTGCCCTGCTCCTGGATAGTAGGTTGGGGTCGAGATTTTTTCTAATATACACAACCAGAACCCTTTCCAGGAATTTCAGTATACTACACGTGATAGACGCCACACTTAACCTACCTGGATCTTTGGGGCGTCGCTTGTTGAGACGCCATTTTTGCAAACTTGGGGTAAAGCAAGTCTTTCGCCACCTTGCTGACCTTCCAATTCGCCATTGGTATCGATGGATTTTGCCTCTGGAGTTTCACTACGCGGGGTATGTATATCTTTGCCTTGCACACTACCGCAATTTTCCCCCTGTCTACTACTTCGAGAAAGGCCTCTTTTCACAGGACTTTCAGGGTTTTGACTACCCTGCTACACCAATCTAGGGTGATGTGATCATTGAACCATTCTGTTGCATTAAATGATGGCATTGGTTGCTCCACGTTTCTCTCCAAGTGCCCGATCAGTTCGTCTAGCAGCCTCATTTCTAAGATCTCCCACCTCTTCAATGACATGTTGTCATTACGGTCGCTCCGATCAATGAAATAATTTCTCGCAACCTCGCTTGACATATTTGTTAGTGTCTTGGACGTCGGACGTGGTTCCGGTGCCGAGTAAGACTCAGCGATTTGCGTTTTTTGGCCAGGTTTAGGTCTTTTACAGTGGTTAGCTGGGTAGTCAGCATCCTCAACTCATCTCTGTCTCCTATCTACCACCATTTTCTTCGCTACAGTCTCTTCTACTTTATTGCAGAAGCGCAGGTCCTTAGCCACGAAGATCCTTCTGTATTCGGTTTTCGGTATTCGTTGTCCAAGGCAGCCTTTCATGCTCCTCTGGAGTGTAGCGTTGTTTCATATCGAAGAATTCCATTAGCCTCACTTCAACTTTGTACTGAGAGAGGGCGCTGCGCTTTTATCGTGATGTAGCGGCAAGTGCCTGCCAGCATTCTTTTATTGGCTTGGAAATCGCAAAAGCATATATTCATCCAAGGTGTCGCTAGTGGTTACTCCGATCGTTTAAAATTGCTCAAGCTGATAACAATAATAATTAGCAAACCGATTGTCCGTGCTGTTTCCGAGTTGTTTGGTTATTCGGAGACTTACTAACTGCTCTAATGGCGCGTTGAAACCATTGTCTCCTATGTTGGAGAGTCCTAAATCGTCACTCTTGACATATCAAAGATTGACAGAGCCGTGACAGAGTTACAACTGATCCCTGTGACATATATGTGTTGGTGTATCTCAAGGTTCAGTTCTTTCAACAAAGTTATTTCTTCTTTTATAGTTTTTATAGTTTCGCCGACGACATCATCAACAAGTCCCACATCAGGCCTAGATTTAATAATAATTTAAATATTTGGACAGGGGCTAGGTATATTGCATTGTTCGCGTTACCGACAAAGTTCAAACAATCCTGTAAAATTTATTGGCGACTCCGCAGTCTCTGAGAGCTTTAAGTTCTGGAGTATCGACGAAATGTCAGTTGTCTCTCATTCTTCTACCGCTATTTCTAAAACACTGTTCCAGCGATATTGTTAGCCTAAATCCTTGAAAACACAATTTTGAACGCGCGATTATAAACTTCAAGTCGCTCCCACTCCTATACTCTCCAGTCATGTCAAACTTAGGGAATCTTTCCTAAACAGAACAAAACGAACAGTTTACCGTCTTCTGTTTTTCTCTTGTCTTATAAGCTCTAAACTTTAGAGCAAGGCGTACATCATCAACTGCTTCTCAAAATATTAATCAATTTCCCTTACTTTAAGCTGTGCTTTATCATCCTAGAACATTATCATTGGAAAATCGTTATACATTTGTTTTCTCTTTCTGGTACAACTACATTTCTTTCCTTCGAGCTCTCTCTCTTTAGTTCCCTCTAGTGGGGGCGGGAAAAGAACTTCACCCGATTCGAAGCAGGTGGACTTAGAATTTAATGTGGATTTCGAACCAGCAACATTGCTCTGCGATCCCAATCTGTAATCTGTTCTGAGCAGAAAAAAAACCGTGGCTCGCCCCGCTTATAAGTTTCGAATCTGGGACCTCTGGGATGAAACCGAAACCTTATCACCTACTCCACCGACGGCCCTTGGAGGTCTACTACATAACAACTGTTTACAGTACATAGTACCTCTTTGACAATTTCCATCGGTCATTTATATCGGCAACAATTCGAGGAGAACTTAACCTGGTCCAAGGGCAACAATTTTGGAAAAACTTTGGAATATGCGATCGTTTTTTAAAACGAAAATAAAGTGTTTAAAATTATAAAATACTGTAAAATTTTGCTAAGCATAATTCGTGACATAATTTGTACGGCAATTCGATAAACAATTTGTGGATATTACGTAATTGAGCAACCAAATTTATTGTGTAATGAGACTTTCTCTTTGCACGATAAACCTTGTTGCTCATTATATAATATTGACATTGAGCTATGGTACGGAGCATTGGAACACTAAGACCTGTTATAGGCTGATCTGGCTTTGGTAGAATTTCAAGCTATTGTCATAGCCAAATTTTCAAAAATTTTAATAATGAAGTGCCTACCTACAAATTTTGATTTAACATTTGAACAAGGACCTTTTGGATATTTTTCCAAAAACGTCGTTCTGTCGCTACAACTATTCAGGAAAGTTCTTGTTTTGGTGCTGTCATCTGAACCTGACCCCTCATCATGAACATCTTGAAGTTTATTAAAATTCACTTAGAAGCTGCTAAAGGTAAGCGGCCTTAGAACTCATTTGTATAAAACGCCATTAGGTTTTAAATAATTTAACCCACGGAGACGATACCGAAGCCACATCCTTTAGTCTCAAGCTCGGCGGTGTTTCTTATGCTAAACACTTTTTAGCTCGGAATTTATTTATGACATTTTCGTCGTGTATCCTTTAGAGGTAGCTCACGTTCCATATTAAAGTCGTTCAAGGCGACTATAAATCCCGTGGGATCCCAAAGGTGATGGAGGTGAATAGTTAAATAACAGCACTGAAAAGCACCTTCCACGGTAGACAGCATCAGTAAAATTTGCTCGCAATCTTCCTACGAAATCATATTTACATGAGAATGAATTCGTTCATTTCCCCCGGGTGTTATTTGCCCCCTCCTTCAGCTAAACCTTGGCTTCTTCGCGTTGGTCCAGGAATCCTTTTTTCATGGCAAGCAAACGCCTTGTTCTCAGGAAGTTTTCGTTTCTTTTGTTATTATTACGTTCCTCGACAGCACAGACAGTTACCTTTCCCGAAGAATCCTTTTAGTGTTCATCGTTCGACGGAACAGAGAGACTCAAGGAAAAAATGTAAAGGGATTCTGACGCTAAAACTACTACAGTGAGATTAAGAAAAACAACAAACCTCGAACCCCTCGGAGAGGGAATCTTTTGTTCAACAAAGTTCCATTCCTAAACTGAGATGATATTGTGGGGTGTATTAGGACCGATTGTTCGTGGTAAGCGAAACCACGGTCCTGGGACTTACTTGTTCTGATATTTTCACTAAAGTTATGCAAATTTCCTCGTCTTACGCCGAGAAATGTGTTTATTTTCGGAGGGTTTGTCTGCAGAGCTCAATCTTTTTCGTAGCTTTAAGAGAACGTCGCCTTTTACATTTTGAAAGGCGATGACTCTAACAACTCATCCGGCCCCACCATCATCACCGGAATTGGTGAATGACTGTAGAGCTGAAGACAACTGGCCTGATTTGTATATGATAAAGGAATTAACATGTCTAGGTTGGTGGAAGCTTGAATTTGGTCTTCAACTGCAGACGAGATACGACTTCCTTGCACAGAGTGACAAAGTGCACGAAGGACCTTCTTTGTGTAAGTTATTTGTCCTGGAAACAATGTTAGAACGGTTCACGTATGCCGCCGAAATGATTGATGAAAACACGTCACGTTGGCTTGTAGTCTGATGAATTTTAAACATACGAACGGATGCTGGGAATTCTCAGACATTATGTCTGCTGTACATGCACAAATAGCAAAATTTAGAAAGGATTTTCAAAAAAAAAATGTAGAGTTCGGGATTTGCCCACGTTTCTTACAACTTCAAAGCACTAAATCACCAATACCAATGAAATAATAGTGGCCTAGTTATCTTATCTTGTGCGATATAGATCACCACAACCCAAAAATTATACTATGAGTAAGCTTTCAAAATTATTTTAAATCCAACAGCCTTTAAAAAGTGCAACGAATTATATTTTATTTATATTGTACAACATTTCCCAAATCTAAAAATACTTTCAAACACAATATCCGGCACTCCGCCACAAAGCACTGGCAACACCTTTGAAATTGAAAACTGTTGGACACCGTAACCGAAAACAGGAACTCTGTTCATCCCTTTAGGGAAGGATACAATCAGGATCACATAAAAGATAGAAAAGATGTACCATAAAATCGCACTCTTGTCCTCGCCGTGATAAAACCGGTGTCCCGAGAGAATTAGCTGCGATTGTTACAAACAAAACGAACAGTTCAAGAGCGGTCAATAGATCCGCGTCGTTTGTCTAAAACAGTCGGCGAATGAAATCGGATAAAATAGAAGCTATTTGCATCATGCCTACGGGGCAGTATTACCCGACTAGACGAGCCAAAAATCAACGGACTCAATAGAACTGCTCCAACGTTGAAACCAGGAAGGTTCCAGCTAACAAACCTATAAACCCTTTTCAACGGGAGACAACCCTCAACTACGACTGAGCTCATAGTGGTGACGGTGGCCCTTTGGACAGAACCCGTTCCGGTATCGGGTTTATCGCCTGCCATCAGAAACCAAACGTAGTGGAGCCCATCAAGTCGATGAGCGATTTGGTCAGTTTTTGGCCGATCAAATCGATTGCTTTTCGGCTTCCGTTTCATGTCCCACTGATTGAGTGCGTTTATTGGCAGGCAATAAAAGTTTATCATAGCAGGCTTATTGCGGCAGAATACGCGGGTGGGTGGATGCTGAAAGTTGCTCCATTAAAGTTACTCCAGCGGAAACTAGTGCTCCTGGCAGTAAATTAGAAACTTATCAAAAGCGCCTTGAATTCAAATCCCGCCGCTCCGTTAAATTTTGGCAATGATAAGTTCTAAGTTAATTTGTTGGAAGCGTGAATGGTTAATCAAACAGCCTAAGCGCGGCAGATAACGCGGGGTTGAACTTGGGCCAAACACGAAAGCGACGAGAAGAGATAACATGGAAACACGAACGCACCATGGCGAAGATAAATATTTGCCGAACTCTAAATTGAATTAAAATGCCCTAAGATGGTGCAAACAGAAATTACGTCGATGATTTAAAATCAACTTTTGGTGTCAATCATCTCTGCCTGGCAGGCTCGTTAGCGCACACTTTGTGGTGGAGTGACTGAGATAAGGGGGCGGAGGGTCTATTTAAAATCCAAAGCAGAACTTCAATTTCGGAGTGTGATTCTAACGGCGGTGACTCGAACTTAATTCAAGTTTATGTCAAACGATTTTGGAAGAGTTTTTTGACACCAAATGTTCTCTAATCCGAAAATTTGGTAGATTTTGAGACAAATGGCAATCGATAAAATAAAAGAACACGTTTCGAGTAGGAGCCTTAGAGAAGCAACATTTTCTATACATAATTTGTGTATGAACAATATACCAGGGAAGATGTCGGAAAAGGATTTAACAGCCGTAATTAAGTGGTTTCAGAAGTCTGGAACGAGGTAGTGCAATTCGATTTAAATAATATATCAACGTCCAGCTTATGGTGGAGTTGAAATTGAAATTAAGAAGGCCCACTTAGGCCAAGGAGGCCCATTGTGATACCACAATTGAGGCTGCAAAATTAGACCCCATAAAATCCCTAGAGAAGAAGAGGGTACACCTCTGTCAATATTAAATTTGTTGGGACGGAAAGGGGGTCTAGCCTTAACCCGTCACCGGAAACCATTTGCAGCTCCTGATAAATCGAGCTAGGTCACTGACGTCAGTGAGCCTAATTCGGTTCAAAAAGGGGAAAGCCCAAAAACCGGTTCCTACAGTTGGTTAGGGCCGGGAAGTTGCAGAGGAGGTGGAGTATGGTTTCCTCTTCGTCATGGCAACTCCTACAGAAGTCGTTTGAAGGTGCGCCTAGTCTATCGGCGTGTATACCTATGAGGCAGTGTCCCGTAATAACGGCCACAGTACTGCTAATTAATTTGCGTCCGAATAAGATGAGTTCTCTTGACCGTTTAGGGTCAAGCTTTGGCCATATCTGACGGGTGATCAGACAGGTGTGTTCCTCCTGCCAGTTAACTTTTGCAATCCTGAGAGATGTCTGTGAAAGTTGCAGTTTGAAAGTGGCCAGCAGCTTTCCCAGCTGGTGTTTAATGTCCGAATCAGGACGAGTTGTACCGATTCTCGCTAGTTCGTCGGCTCTACAGTTACCCAGAATATTGCTATGTCCTGGCACCTAGATGACCCGTACTTTCAGATGCTCAGCTATGTCATTCAGAGCTGAGCGACATGCTACAACCGTTTTGGAGGTGGTGTACACTCCCGTGAGGGATTTAATAGCGGCCTGACTGTCTGTAAAAATAATCTTAGTAAGTAAGTAAGCACGGTGCAAGATGAAGTAAGGCTTAATAGGTACTACGTAGGTACCTAGAGACAATACCTGTCCTTTAATTACACTTACTGAAATCTTCTGCAACGTAAATGAGATTTGGTCACAACAAAATAGTTTGCTGCTTACAATGACTTCCTATTTTTTCACTTTGTTTACATAAGTTAATATTGCATTATTTGAGTGGTAAGCTGGAAATATGTAGATCAATTCTGTACAAAAAGCCACGTAAACTTTTTTGAATTTTGCCGTTAGTGCACTCAATGTAATTTTTTGTTAACCCAATTGGTCTAGAAAGATAGCTCTAGATATCACCAGCGTACATGTGTAAATTCGCCTTCTCGATTACATCAGATTAGTTATAAAAAATGCAAACAGCAGCTGACCTAATATGGATCCTTTAGAAATCCCTAAGAAGTCAGGTAAAGGATTAGATATATTATAAAGAGTTTTAAGTTGTCGCCACCGATCTGATAAACCTGGCATCTGTGATACCGAACCGAAACTTATTAAGAAGTTTTAAAATCAAGAGGCTGTCCTTGACACTATGTCTTCGAAAAGTCTAGTAAAGACAAATTAATAGGTGATCAATATCAGTAAATTATGGTCAGCAAGGAATTCACTTATTTGAATACTCATAAGGTTTTCTAACACTTTAGATATATAACACAAGAGACTAATCAGACGAAAATCTTCCGGTGAAAGTGGAGATCGACTTTTTCCTAACGGAAGTACTATAGCTTTCTTCCAACTACAAGAAAATTGCGAGCGATATATGTTACAAGCTCGAGGATTATTGGGAGTAACTACCTGAAGAATCGAATCCAACGGCTTCAGACTTGACGGTTATTATTGGCATCATTTAATTCATATGTATGTCATATAATTCTGTCGTGATATCAAAAATGTCTGCCTGGGTATATTGAGGATGAACAGATAATATTTCAACAAGATAACGCGTAAACTCATGCTTCTAAATTTACAAAAGATTCTTTGTTTTATTGGCCTGTAGTTTGGACATAGCTCAGATCTAACCCCATACGGAAGTTTGATGTTATTTAATTAAGAAAATGTTGGAGTGAAATTGAAACATAATTATTGCAGAATTTAATAGGCTCATTACTCATTTGTTGTTTGTCCAAGAGAATGCCGAAAAAACTAAATATTAGTGAGGTTTTATATTCATATAATCATATGTAGGTCTTTTTGTGAAATATGATACGCTCAAGAGCCACAGCATAAATCAGAAGCCGTGCTAATCAGTAGTCGGAAGAAAGAGAAATCCTAAGATCCATACATAGAAAGTGGCCATAAAATGCATCGGAATGATAGAAGATAGGCTAAGTTTCAGAAAACTGCTTAAATATGCAAAAGAAAAGGCGAGTAGTAGAGTCACTTTCGGGAATAAAACCAAAATATCAGGGGACCTAGACTACCGGGAAGACTACTTCTGAGTAAAGTGGGCAGCTAAATACTGTTGTACGCAGCACCAATTTGGGGAAAGCTATGGAGGTGAAATGTTACAGGGAAACACCGGCTTAGTGATTGAAGAGTCCCCAGCGCCTGCCTTGAGGACGAAACAGCGTATGTGGTAGCAGGTATACCAGGTAGGAGGTGTGGTAGGAGAAATGTCACATATTGGTCGAAGAAATACAGTGACTACATATATCAAAGCAGACCAGCTGACCGTCCGATCACCGAGAAAAGACGCCGAGTAGAACGAACTCTTACTTTTACATTGTGAAAGGAGCGATGCGATAACTTTCACAAAGGAAAGTGAACGCATAGATTAAATCTGAGGATCGATCCTTGGATAACGCGGCGTCACGGTGATGTGCAATACCACCTTACTCAGTTTTTAACTGGTAGTTACCCGTTTCGGGTATGTCAATTCTCTTTTTGTCCTCAATGCCCAGACACTTATGAAGACCCGAATTACTCTACTGCCCACGGTTTGTAAGGATGAAGGAAAACTTACAATCGTTTCCAAGTGGCGGTTAACACACAAATATCAGAAATGGTTTACTCCCAGTAAGTGATACTATTAGCTGCATCCAGGGTGAGCTTAGAAGGTCGTTTTGCTGAGGAAGATGAGCCTTTAGTCCTGATATTCGCCCCGTGAAGTAATGTCTAACGATGGTTCCGTGGGGGTATATCGGGTGAGACGGATGCTCTTAATGGGTAAAAAAGTCCAAGGTATCAAAACAAACACACACACAAACAGACTTCCTTTCAAAAATAGCGTAACAATACTGTAGGGACATAGGACATAGGGAAAAAGAAACATAAAAATGTGTTGAAGATTTTAATTTTTATTTAAGTCAAAAAAAAAAATTAAATCCAACTTTTAACAAATTTTTTCAAACTTATTTTGGAGACGGAGTTAGATCAATTGGTTGAGTAGCACGACCACTATGCCATGGAAAGGGGGGAAGGGGAAGGGTTCGAGATCAGGTCTCCCCGTGGATTTCTGGAATTAAAAAATCCACTTTGTATCTGAGCTGTTGTCTAGCTCGCAGCAATGCAAAAACAAGACATTCATGTTTCCTCACTTCTCTTACTCTAACTCCCTTTCGACCAAATCCATGCTAACGCATCAAAGGGTTGTCCCCTAGGCTCTGGCGATATCGTAAAAAAAACACTGCACTACTGTACTACTAACACTAATTGTAGCCCAGTTCTGTAAATATTTTTATAGAAGTATTATCTGAGCTTGATAGTAGTGTCTACAAGCATACATACAGTCCAGTTCTTGCTAGAGAAAATCGAAGACAAAAATTAATCATGCCAAAACTTTCGAGAGGGTAAGGAATAACGAGCACAAATTTCCCCTCATTTCGTGTACATGAAAAGGCTTAGGATTGAAACCTATTGTTTTGGGTGCCCTATCCTAGTCATCAACGGTAGCATTTCTATACTCTCTCTCTCTCTAGCTCCTGGAAGCCCTTTTGGGGCATGGGATTTGAGAAGAACTTCACCAGCTTCGAGACAACGATTGCAAGATTCCGATAAACCGGCACTATCTCTGCAACCACCAATGACCTCTTAATCGTTATCTGTTGTCAGCAGAAAACACCATGGGTCGCCGTCGGTGGGATTCGAACTGTGACTTTCGGATGGAAAGGCCGACACGTTAGCCCTACATCGACGATTTCAAAGCAATATACAGCCGTGCCGTGCCCGGAAATATATATTATTGCTGCCAACTCGTACTCGAACTCGTGTAAAGAAGATGATGTAAAAACAAAATAATAAGAACCTTGTAAATAAAATAGTCCAAGGAAAAGAAGAAAATTCTAATCCGAATCACTCTTTAGCGAAACCAAGTCCCATTTTTGAAAGACGTCTTCAATTGACAAAAGCATTCACTCGGGTTTATTTAATTGACGTATAGTTCCAACTATTTGCGTCTACTTTTCATGTCATTATCCTAACTAAACCGATAAAATACAAAAAAGAAGAAGATAAACACAAATTTCTCGGTCTGCTACAGCCTATCTAAATCACTGTCAATAATTGTTTACTTCACGGCCTACTAGTTCACCTTTAGGAGGCCATTAATCACGCTTCCCAGCCAGCGAGAGTGCTCAATTAATCAAATCCTTGTTCTCGGCAAAGCTAGACAAACACTTTTGTGTCTCGGCGAGGACTTTTACAAGATTTCAATGAGGCACTGTGTGTTTGCTTGAAATTTTCTGGAAACAAAGTGGGCAAACACTCTCAGGACTCATGAAATGTTTACCCACTGCCTGATATGTTGCCTGTATTTGACCAATTTTAGCTTAGCGTCTGGTTTGTATATACTTAACAAAAGGCCTTAAGAAATTGATTACGGGAAAGGATGTGAGCAGGCACGAACGGAAAATATCCATAAATTGTTTAACCTTTCGACACTGGAAAATCAAATGTTTGCCCGATTATGAGGACCGTATTACTACATAGTCCAATTAATCGAGTTATCATCCAGAACATCTTTCGTCTTGGCACTCGGCCAGGTACTAGACACCCCATCAACATCAGATCAGGCTTAAAATCACGTTTCGCTGGCCACCCAGGCAAACGGGAACAATTTAAGATGTGAAAGGAGACATCAAGTATGCCGAGGAGATCCGCACTGGGCCAAATGCCAAATTACAGCATCGCAGTCATCATCTTGATGAACGTGTCTGGACCATGTCACTCCTGACAAAATTACAAACTCGCAGTCACTGAAGCGTTGAAGCAATTAATGTGTGGTGTCAGAACTCTTGTTACTTAGGTTTGGTTGTGCCTTGCGTGTCACTGACCACAACCAGCCAAAGATGGCACAGAAGACCTCGCCAAGAGGCTGCACACCTTTTGCTTGAAACCACTGTCTGTCGTGATTGTTAAGTTTGCAGCTGCTGCAGCCTCAACTTTTACTGTAACTCATTTGCGCACACTTTGCATGCGATATCAATCTACCGGCCTAAATAATGCCCTCAGGGATGCAGAGTACGCCATGCGTTTGAGGTATGACAAATTGGTTTCAATCTTTGCATTAAATGGTCTTCTGCGCATGCCCAGCTGGCTATTTACATTTGATTGGGTGCAAGGTCAGTCAAAAGAAAGACAAGACGTTCATGTTGCTGCAAATAACTTGGGGAACTTAAAACAAGCCACTGCCAGACGATGATTGCTTTGATCATGCCTGAGTTCAGATCAATTGAAAGATCGATAAAGATCTGTAGCCAGTAGACCTAGAAGACAACAGATGGGGATTTGCTGCCCAGTTTGTTTCCAAGTGAACGTCTTTTACAGCTGGTGGCTTTGATTTGCTTCATCAAGCAATCCGTACAGTCTGATTTGTTAATACATTAAGATAAAACGGAGTAAGGCTACATGGAGGTACTTTTAGATATCTGATTTCAATTTACTTCAATTCCACCAACTTGTTAAGAGTCGACCAAATTCATCAATTGAAGATTCATAAGAATATAATAAAATTCCATAGAAACAGGTCATATTTCACCGAACATCAAGGGGTTTTATACCCTAGACGCACAGCAGTACAAATTATTAATTAACTGAATGATGATTAGGTAATTGGTAACACACAGCCCCATTTTTAATGATGTCAATCAGCTGTTTGTCTTTTACATTTTCACACTTTTTAAGAAATGGATCAAGCGCAGATTTTACGATAAGAGATCGAACTTCTCTGAGATAACTTCTAATCTCATTTCTGTCGATTTTTCGGCATTGCTGGAGAATAATGACATTGATGCCTGCGCCTCCCTATTTTATAACAAGATATATGATTTGTTTAATTCCTTTGTTCCATTAAAACCGATTACGTATAGATGCTCCTCACCCCCGTGGTACAATGCCAAACGCCGCAGTCTTAGGAACAGGAAGAACGAATTCTCTTGCGTTGAAATAGCGCAATAGCGTCAATATGAAAAAGAAATCGAGCAACTATCCATCTACGATGTGGTATGAGGGGTCTTCTATAACTTTGAGCCTTGTGTGAATAATTTTTATCATCATATTCTGGATCGTTCCGCTTCATCCGAATTTTTGCCGTTTATATCACGGGATCTTATTTTGGAAAAAATCAATGAACTTAAATCGGACTTTTCCTCTGGTCCTGACGGTATCCCTCCAGCCTTCGTCAAGTCCTGTTCCGGTGCCCTTCTTACTTCATTAACGATTCTCTTCGATAAGTCTCTTCAAGCTGGTCAATCTTCTACATTGTGGAAGTGGTCTTTTATCGTCTCTGCATACCTAAACTATTTGAATCAATAGTGTATTCGCAGCTTGTAGAGCGTTGTATAGGCTTAATCCCTCGCAATCAGCATGCGTTCTTGCACGGTAGATCAACGACTACTAACTTCCTTGAATTTACCTCCCTCATTTAAATCCCTCACTCCGTAATTATATTTAAACTGAGGAAACAAGGACATATCGTGTGTCGCTCCGTGGCTCTACCTCTACAATTTTCAGGGCTTCATGTGGTGTACCACAAGGTAGTAATCTCGGCACTCTACTATTCGTTCTTGCCATTGACGACATTGTCTATCTGATCCCGTACTCTAATGTTGTAATCTACGCTGATGACATGAAAATTTTCTATTATGTTAAGGATGATGGTAACGCCGCCCTTATTCAAAAGGACTTAGTTGCGTTTCTGGAGTGGTGCGAGCATAATGGCTTACACCTCAATTTTGAGAAATGTGAGACTATGACCTTTTCCAGGAGCCCTAATCCACAAGCTTGGGATTACAACTTTGCGGGGAATGGTCTCCGTCGCGTGCTGTCCGTAACTGACCTTGGGCTAAAACTTGATAGGAAACTTGACTTTACTCTACATATTAACTATATCGTGCCTACAGGTAGTTTAATCGTTGGTCTAGAGAGTTCTTGGATATACCAACATCGATTCATTTGTACTGCACCTTAGTTAGACCTATTCTAGAGTATGCATCTCAGGTCTGGTCGCACTATTACGCTGTTCATTCCAAGCGTATCGAATCGTAATTTTCTTAGATTTATGCTAAGAGGGCTCCCATGGGACAATCCGCTTAGACTCCCACCTTATACCGACCGCCACCGGTTGCTCGGTTTGCCCTCGCTTGAGAAAAGGCGCAAAGTCGCTGACTTGGTCACCAGCTCTTGAACTCTAATATAGACTCGGGTTCGCTTGTTAGCAAGGTTTCCTTCAGACAATCCCAACATAACCTTCGAAGACTGGCTTTATTGCATGTTGAACCATCCATTGATTTAACTCTTAGCAAGGTGTCGTTTAAGAACTATCTATTTTCTGTGCTCCCGTGACTCTCTGTTATGTATGGTGCATGCTGAGTTTCCTTACTTGTCTTCTTCCTGTTCCTTTCTTTTGCTTGCTATTTTTTCCTTAGCATGTTTGTGTGGGAACATCGTTTTCATCGTTTTTATGGAATAGGGTTAATTCGATAGGATTATGTTTTATGAATTTGTTTCTCACCGCCAAAATTTGGCAATGTATCTTTAAAAAATATTCGAACTCTGGTCCGGACATATATTTTAAAATTTGTTAAATTCTAAAAAATTTATCATTAAGCAAATCGGAGACGGAGTTGGATCAATTCGTTGAGCGGCACGACCACCATGCCATGGATCCCAGATTCGAGACCAGGTCTCCCCGTGAGCTTTTATTAAGAAATTAAAATAATTCAATAATAATAATTAAATTCCGTCTCTGGGATGTTGTCTAGCTCGCAGCAACGCAAAAACAAGACTCAGGCTTCCTCCCCTAATTCCCTTCCGGCCAAACCATGCTAATGCATCAAAGGGTTGTCCCCTAGGATTTGGCCACATCGTATAAAAAAAATCATAACTCTTGCATATTTGATCTGTATTTCTTAGAGCACGAGGTGAGCCTATACAAATATATCTTTAATGGGTAGATAGAGTCCTAGTAATAAAAATCTTTACCGTTCAATTATTTACCATAAAATATACATTCCATTAGTACTTATCCACAAAATCATCACATTTGTGTCTCCTTTACAACCCATGAATTTACAAACACGTATTACTTCGCGCTAGCAAACGAGATAGAATTTTTCCATTTTCCCCGAGACTGGACATGAAATTCACATTACAGTGCACAGCCATATTTTTATGACATGTAATTTAATACTAACCGCAAAAGTGGTCGTCGGTCGAGAACAACTTCATCAACCATAAATGACTGCGGAATCCAACAAACGTCGCGACGGACAGCGAACACCTTCGAGGTGTGAATCTTGTCACGATGTAGCGTAAATCAAGTCAGACAATGAGACCTGGGGACTCTTCCACCCGGATGAGCTGATACATAAGTGCAAATGAGCAGACGCAAGTTACTAAATCAAAATCAGAGCGACAGGTCGAAATGGACATGGACACCAGTCGGGAATAATAAAAGTCAACTGCAATAAATGGAGTTGGTCGTTCATCTCACTGCAGGTTTTTCAGGGCATTGTGGCTGTTATGTGTCCTGATTGTCCTGGTTTTCGTTTTCTCGCTTTATGAAGCCAGCAGTAGCCCATCATTCTCTGGAATTGTTCAGATTTATGCACAGAATTTTTTTTTCTAAAATCCTGGTTCTGTAGACGATGGGGGGGCTAGGTTATGTAACACCCCGGCGAGTTTTAAACACTTCCTTCACATAATAAATTCTGCGGCCTTAGATGGTATACATGAGAGCGCTTTCTACATACGACGGCTTCAGGACGCATTAAGAAGGGTTTCACGGGAATTAATCATAATGGCTGCTTGCGCGATTAAAATTCCTTTTATTGGTGCACATCCTATTCCCTGCTCAGCATTTCGGTATGACTCTCCCTTCTTTAGTCTACTTTTATCCAGTACTCGAAATTTGCCCATAGCTTGGGATTAAGTTGTCTTGTGCTTAATGCCCGTTTTCAATTTCAGCTCACGGCTTTGCTGATTTTAAGGATTTTCAAGGACTCTTCATTAGTCACCCTTGAAACAATGGGAACTAACAGCACGGATGGGACTGGGAGGGCTCACAATAACCCTTTTCACTTTTCATAGATTTGAAATGCTGAATCGAGCCTGAAGAGCCTCTTTGATGGATTCTATTCCACTTCGCGGGTGCACGCAATTGTCACCGATGATTTTTACGCGACCTTTTGAGTCCCCAGTGGGATTTTCGTCTCAATGGGACTTTTCACTTTTCTGAATTTAATGCACCGCGGCAGGCTCGATTAGAGCTGTCGAGTACCGGGCGACATTATCACAAATTTCAATGTCGTAACAGAAAAAAAACAAGATTAAAGCGCGAAAGGGGTACATGAGATGCATGCAGCCTAAAAGGTGCAGCGCATTTTTCATCAGCTCTTTAACATTTAAATGAACCAAACCCATTGCCTCGGTGTTTTAATTATGCGATTGCTCCTTTGTAGTGAAGTGCAAATTTAGTTACATATGGCCTGCAGGCAGATTTACGTAATGTATTCGGTATGGGAAGTAATGAGCTAGCTGTAATTAATATCCCCTTAATAATCTTGAAATAGTTAAGTTCCACAGCTCTCAAACTCAAGAACAGAGCAGTGTTGGGAGTGGGTTGCATTAAGTTGCCCGAAGAATAATGAATAATGCCTTAATACTGATACCTTATATTAATTCCTACCTAACCAACCCCTGAGTTACCTAATTTTGATAGGTAGAAAAAGTTTTTCCCTCTTGAGCTTGGCCGAAATAGCAACGCATTTCTTTAAATGATCCTATTTCGGTGGACTTTTATTATTCACGGTCCAGTCTATAAGTCGTTTTTGCTACATTTTTTAATCTATTAAATATTATTGTTGTTTTTTAGCTTCAAACTCGCTTTGCGTTTGGATTACAACAGAGATGGACATTTTTAATTTTATTTGTTATTTGGAGAATTATTTGCAAATAATTATTTGTTATTTGGTGATCCTTATTTGAATTTCAAATAACTATTTGTTATTCGCTCATGCATTATTTGATAATCAAATAATAGTTATTCGATTATCAAATAAATTGACCCTTGACGTAAATCTCATATCAGGAGTCTTAGTAAAGAAACCACTTCTGACGAAGATAATTCTAGTTGCATTTTTCTTGTGAAAACCCTACAAAGAGCTTGAGTTTTAAGCATGTCGGTTTCGGAAGAGTGGATATGCAAAAAACCGTTTGGAAAGGCAGCCTTTACGTGATGCTAGCAATCCTTTTGAACTAGTGTAAGGGCTGAAAAAGGGTCTACGTTTAGCAATTTTTCCTAGGCAATAAAAAATCCACTGCCACCGGAACACCACTTTATGGTGACCATCCTTCAGGCCATCTTAGCCGTCCGAAATCAAATTTATTTATTTTATTTTATTGTTATGCATATTGGCATAAAATATTTATTTAAAAAATTGTGCAACCTCAAACTTAGACGTTCGATTTTTGACACATTTCAACACTCTTAATTTTGTTACAAAAAATGTTTAAGTAATTATTTTTGCTAGAAGCTCAGCGTAAACTTTTAGGTAAAATATTGTTTTTGGCATCCCTTCTGAAGAGAGCTTCAAGGCCCATTTTGACGGGTTGCAAGTAATTAGTCAGCCTAGTTATTCTGACCCATTCCCCCTCTGTGAAATAGTTTTTTGCAACGTAAAACAGTTGTTTTATAATCAAATATTAATCCTTAGTCTTTTTGTCTTCTTCTAGCAAGTAATTTTTAAAATACATGTCTTTTTTGATGGACGAGTTTTTGAAAGTCTTGACCATCTTTTTGACTTTCTTGATCAAATCTTTATAGATGGGTAGCATTTCTGTGGATGGCTGATTTAAATTTACTGTGAAGCTGTCATTTTAATCACTTTTGCTACCCCCACCATCATCATCATATTCTTCTTCTTCCTTATTGTTTGTCAATTTGAAAGGATTTCTTTGTTGGGTTGATCCAAGCACCTCATTTGTTATGTACTTCAATGTGTCCAAAACAGCAAGCTGTATGCAGTGGCCGTAACAAAACTGTTCGTCGCGAGCCATAAGTTTGCCGACCGTGACCATTACAGGGCTCCGTCCGTCGTCATCCTGATTATGTCAGTTCCGATATCCAAGCCTTGCTAGACGCTTTGCAATAAGTCCAACGAGAAAAGTTGAATGATTGGATTAGTCCATGTTTTTAAGAAATTGTTATGTCGCGATTTAATTGATTTAGCGACTATAGATGCCGCTGTCTTACCTGCGCTGTATTATTTAAATTTAACGTTTCTTCGTAATGAATGAGTCTGTAGTCTCCAGTGATGAACAGGCAGATTTTCGTGAGGGTTTCTGCAGCGATCATATCAACACACTCCGATTTATCATTGAACAATACGGCGAATGGAGGTCCCCTTTACATCTAATGTTCGTCCATTTCGAGAAGGCGTTGATCGTGAGTATATCTATGGTTAAGTGCACAGATATTGTGTCTCCACTTATTTGTAATTTTAAGGTTTTTAGATAAAACAACTCATCTCGATTCCTCAAGTCAGTGCAAGCATTTGCTTATAAGACACCTCTCCCACTCTTCTTTCTTCCATCCAGTGGTGTTCCATCCGCTTTCTTCTTCTACTTGATAGTGCAGGACATTGGTACACTATGTGCACTGCCGTCTCTTGCAGGCATAGCCTGCAGGTATCAGTCTCGAGATAGTTCATGTTCTATAAATGACACCTGAAGCTAACATATCCTGTTAGTAGTGCTGTCAGCCATCTCAGAGCCCTCAGATCCATATCAACATGTTCCTATATAGTTAAAAAGATGACTGAATCCATCCGGGAAAATTTTAACGTTGGTTAGACGGTTTTCATGGAGGGACTCATCAATTATAAGCGCTTCGTGATATCTATCAATTACCCTTACTTTGTTTATACCGTCAACATTTCTAATTCCAGTATCTTATTTTTAACAGGCTCCAGTATGTTCTTATGTCCATGTAATGTCTTATGTAATCACGAGATCTGTTCCAGTTTGCGCCTCGATCTATGCAAAGAGCTGTTGATGCAGCAGTACTCTTTACATATATGTCTAATGGCAGCAAACACAGTATCATCTCCAACGCCATTGTCGGCGTGGTTCGAAAGGGCCCTGTTAACCCCACGCCTTTTATGGTGGCCTTTGAAGCACAGATTTGGCCCCCCCCCCCACCAAATTGTAACGCGCCGTAGCGTTTCGTGTTACCCCCTCCTAAATGTTACGTAACACTCAGATGATTATTTTTACCTAAAAAATAAGGAATAAAAAGCAATGTAAATTAAACGAAATTTCAGCCCACTTTGGTCCTAATATGTGTGCGAGAAATTCGTAACTTCATGGCTTGTAGTTTAGATGGTTTTGCTTGACCGCAACGGTCGGACTCTTAGAGTACATACTCTGGACTCGTGGTACACGGCTTTTTGTGGTTATTTGCCATATATGTACTTCTGTATACTCAGTGACGCAACTTTTTTCGTAGATATGTAAAAAAAATGTGTAGTATGCCATATAAACTGAACCGTGAGTCACTAGTTCAGAGTTTGGACTTTTAATTTTAACAAAAACTTAATGTTACGTAACGCGTTGCTTGAAACCCCACCCTCCACTTCTATAACGCTCCGAAACGTTTAACAAGACCCCCCCCCCCCCCCCAACTGCGTTCTGTAATACTTGAACGGCCTCTTACATGTTGGCTTCAATTTTCCAAAGCTTTGAACTCAAAACCAAAATTATTAGATATACAACATCTGGGCACTTAGCCTCACCATTCCAGTCCTACTAAGGCGTCCACATGTCACCTTTCCTTTTCCTGATCGTCATTAATGACATATGTGCAGCAACGAGTTGTGAAATTCACGCCCACCACACTGCAATTCTAAACTGCAGCTAACTTCTTTTTAGTGAGCCTGAGCACCACCATGCCATGGTTCCTGGGTCAGAGACCAGGTCTCCCCGTGGGTTTTTAAATTGAATTTAAAAAAAAAACAAAACCACTTCGTCTCTGGGCTGCTGTCCAGCTCGTAAAAACTAGCCATTCAAGTTTACTCACTTCCTAAATCTAATTCCCTTCATGCCAAAGCCATGCTAACGCATCAAAGGGTTGTCCCCTAGTCCACCATCTAATCTTTAATATAAAGTTTTTATTTTGGTTTGAAAAATAGTATATTTTGTAATAAGACCAACGCCCTTTGTTTGGAGCCATCTGAACTTATAGAAAATCGGAGATATTTAAAAAACGAACTAAGCAGGAGTTCCATCCTCCAAAAAAAGTGTCGTTTCATTTCATTTCATTTTACTTTCTCTTTATTAATTTTAAAATACTCTTTTTGACCGCCACCTCCCCATTAATTTTTCCTTCAATTTATTTCAGCGAGATTCCTCGTAAAAATTTTATTAGACTTCGCCAATTTTTAATATGACTTTGGAAGACCTCGTTGTCCCTAAATTAAAAGAAAAGTGCGTGCGTCAAACGGGCGCTCAAGTGGAAAATGTAAATTTTCGGCGACACTTAAACAAAACATGGGGCTTTTGTGCAAAGCAATAACATCGAGTTAAGGAGTTGTTAACGCGATACTCCCGTTATGATCCGTTTCAAATTGCAAACAGAAAACGCTCAACGGAATGGGATTATGAAGGCCTTGGAAATTATGGGAAATTTGTCTCGGATACATACAATGTCACCCCCACCACCATTCTCGTCCAGTTCAAATCTTTTTGCATATAAATTGAAAAAGTTTTGATTGGACAAATTACACACTTTGTAATATTTCCGAGACTAACCGCCCTAACAATGAGACGCGCCTGGGAGCTTTGGGGACAGCCTTAAGGAACAAAATTGATAGGTGGGAGGGCGCGGGCAGCTTTCGTATTTATACTTCCTTCCGGTTCAGTTTTCTCTTGTTTGCTTTTCAGATTTGCTAGAGAAGTTTCGAGGTTAACATAACAATGCGAATGAAAACACAACAGACAGAATTAGGATCTGAAGAACGAGGGCGGGTAGAGCGGAGAAATAATAATTTCGTTTCGCAAATTAATTTCCCTCTTTGCTGGATGATATACATTGGTGTTCGGTGGAAGAGTGAGGGGAGTCATTACTGTCGCCATGCAAAAATGCGTTCTGTATCCCAGCCAATGCCAATGGCAATCTTCTCCTTAGCCACCGGAAGTCTCAACATCACTACTTAAGGCTGATATTATGCCCTTTGGGCATGAAAAAGTTGCTTTGTTGGTGTCATTATTCCCATCGTATGCCTCCTGATCCCATTGCCCTCTTCGGCAAATGCGTACGGAGCTCCATTAAGGATCTCGGTATGCGTGTTATGGCCAAAGGCTTTCAGGGAATACACTTGGGCTGGAAGTCTTCCTCGTTGCTTTTCTGCATTTCCCTGAATTTCTTATTTTCTTAACTTTCCGCAGTCCTCTCAGCCAGAACCTTGGTCGAGTTCAAAGCCTCTTTCTGGAAGTAGGAAAAGATAAGCTCTTCGGACCCAGATCATCGTAAATTATTTCGACCATAAGAAGGCATTGTCTTGCGGTAATCTATGCACGCTCGAGTTAGTCTATTCTGTACTTAAGCCAAGCAACAGGGGCATAATGTGCGCATAGGGAATTGCTCTACAGTTTGAATAATTCTCAAATAAAACAATCGAAGGCTGTTGATAATTTTGCATGTAACTCGGGACGGTTACTCTAAAGAGACTGAAATAGACTCTAGGTGCTCGGGGGATGCTGGGACCATTAATCTTTCGAAATTGGACAAATTTTCTCGAAATGATTGATGGATATCTGCTTGCGCCAGGACATTTGTTTGTCTTTTGCAGAGGGGTTAAGTCAATAAAACCGACTGAATTTGTGGTCGATATTGCCAAGACAACATGTTGCCCTCTTGAATTGTTATTGCATTGCAAGCAGAGCTCACAGTTTTTCGGCTTATTTTAACCCGGGCAGGCACACGTGTTTATTTTCGTCAACAGCATTCCTCAGCATCACAAAACGATCAATGGGAATCAGGGACCGAATACTAAAATAAGTTTCACAACCCACGGTTGGACTATCCGTCGAATTATGATGGTAATCAGAGATAATTAAAAAATATAAAAGGTTTCCTATCGGAAGGTGTCTTCCAATTAGATTCACGTCGTTGTGACAGACCTCTCACCTAATGAATGCGACATGCGACGAACACCAGCCCCATTCGTTAAAGCGCAATCGAATGGAGTTGATTTACGACTTGCATGCAATTGCAAAGGCCTTCGACGCTCACTCTCAAGTATGTAGTTGAGTTTTTGTTGATGCAGGAATTTCCAAGAGAAATTCGTAAGATAGGTGTCTTTGAATGACCCCGATACACCAAACACCTGAGAGGTTGTTGCATCTCCTCTGACGACATTTTCAACTCCATAGGTGTCAAGCAGTTCAATGCATTGACACCTAACAGCACTTTGGTGTTGCAGTTTGTTTTGAGATTTTTAAATTAATTAAGTGCTTGAATATGATTAGCATAATTAATTGTGATTGATTGATTGTCTTGGGGCCTCTGGGCCGAATAGGGCTTCATTACGACTTCGCTGGGTTGGATCAATGCAAATGTGCTTCGGCGACAAGTCTTAGGCGATTTGAAATTCCCTCAATCACGCAACGGAATTGTTTTTCTCATTTACGTGGAACAAATTTGCTGCACGGCTCCTAGCATTTCGCCATTAAAGTTTTGTGTTTCAGTCATTAAATTAGAGTTGCCGCCATTCGTTGCGAAATTATTACCGAAATATCATCAATTATGAACGAAGAAATGTGAAAGTAATTAAGCGATCCCGAAATTGATTTCTGGTTGACTTGCTTCTATTTCTTTTTCTATGTTTAGAAATTGTTCTGGAAAGACAAGATGACGAGCATGAAAAGAGGTTCATTCCTAAGATTTGATTGATTTGTTTCGCTTCGCTTCGTTCTGCCAATCTCACATTGGATTAGACGGTGTACATAGTATCTACAACGACCAGGCAAGATGCAAATAGCCATGTGTCTTATGTTTTGCTCTGAAAGTACTGTTTGGTGTGCAGTAAAATCTATGTATTGGACTCGAACGGGGTCTTGAATCAACGAAATTATTTTTAGGTTAGGTTAGGTCGCCAGCGCCACTTAGACTGGGCCCTTTGTGTCCCTTTTTCGTGGGAAACCATCGATAAATTGCCTTCAATGACCCTTCATATTCAACCGGATTCCTTAAGGAATCTCAGGATGCATCTGAGCTCTGCCTTATGCAGTTCACCGAGCTCCACGAAGAAATAACAACCAAGTAGCCCTTTTCTTCTTACAGGCTAAGCAAGGATTTCGAATTGCACAATGTGAATAGACTCGAGCTCCGGATCCTTGAAGCTACGACAGAAGTCGTGGGCAGCAAGTCCCTACTATGATATCGTTCCTATTTCCACTGAGGAGGGCCATTATTTTCCCCATATTATATTGAGGCCACAATTGTTTGGCAATATAATATCTATTCCTGTTTTCACCTGTTATCAACTTTCCTAGACGCATCTTTATAGGTGTTTTTGCCCCGATTGAAGTCCGAACGTCCATGTCAATTTTAGGGCGCCTTAATGCAGTTGGATATGACCTATAGACAATCTTTGCATAGTTGCACGACCTTTGATTGTAACACCACATTCTTCAGCGCCTTAATGGCAGCCTGTCTGCCATTGTATATGAGGATGTCCTACACTACATTTGTCCGGCATTGCCATTTGCTAGAATATGCTTCCGCGCTTTCAGCCTGACTGCACTAGTCGCTGCTGAGCTCTTACAGTATAGATCCAGCGGCATCAGACCAAGTATAACCTCTAGTGCTGACGTTGGCGTCGTACATGACTTCTCGTTATACCTATGCCTACCACCCTTTAGATCCTAGACAGCAAATCCACAATACTAAGGAGGCATAGCAATGAATAGGCCTAATTATAGCAATATACATCCACTGCACCATCTAGGGTTTTAGTCCCAAGCTAACGCCAAACGTTCTCTTACACGCATAGAACGCCACAGTCGCTTTCGTTACACGTCCTGTTATATTACTCAACTAGTCGAGTTTCGAGTTTTCATCAAGCCTAAATACTTGGCTGTACTTAAAAGTGCTTCTAATCTCTTGGATATTCCTCCTTCTGGCGAAAAGCACCAGCTTTGTCTTTGCGGGAGTTTTTTTATACGATGTGGCCAAAGCCTAGGAGACAACCCTTTGATGCGTTAGCATGGGTTTGTCCGAAAGGGAATTAGTGTAAATTCAGTGAGGAAACTTGAATGGCTTATTTTTGCATTGCTGCTTGGTATTGAGTCCGGGACCCATGGTGTGGTGGTCGTGATGCAACCAATTGATCCCACTCCGTCTTTGTCTCTGTTTTTACACCAAGTTCACTGCTTGAGGTCTGGATATTGAGCTTACAAAGCGCATACTCGAGCGTTTCACTTATTGGGGACAGAAACTGATGACACGTATAACTAGATGGTTCACATAGGTAAATGCCATGAAATCCTCCTTCTCTTAGGTTTCTAGGATTTCGTCTATCACTACTAGCCACAGGAGTGCTGATAGAACCCTTCCATGGGGTGTACCCCTATAAGCGGACCATGGAATCACTAAGTCACCTATACCAGAACTAAGTGTTCTGCATTAAATCAATCCAGTCACCGACAGATATTTTTTGATTTCTAGGTTCATATCATAAGTTGCTTTCGCTTTTACATTGTACTCCTTGTATTCCAAGGACGTTTCTCCGGATACCACTGCATGGAGTCCGGTCTCAACGAAATGAAAATCTCTTCACTTCTGTGAATGCAATGAGGAATAGATTACGAATTCATTATCCAACAAGATAATGACCCCAATCTTTCCGCGGTTAGTCGTCGTTTTGGATTGGCCATCTTTGTCAGTTGACTTAGATCGAATAGAAAATTTATGGGATGGAGTAGTACGGAGAATCGCGAAAGGTGGTGGAAGAAATAATATTTTTTTTTTCAAGATATGTAATCGAAGCTTCCAGAAGGAATTCCGTCCGAAACTGTTTAAACAAATTTGTCGAAAATATGCAAAATAGATTAAAAGCTGTCATTTATAATTCTGGAGGATATGCAAAATATTCAATGTACCTACAGCATTATAAAAAATAAAAATATTGGACTGTCAATATTTACTTTTAGGCTTCCGTAACAAAATGGTAAAAAGAATCATAATTTTTTTTATATTATTTTTAGTGAGACTTCCATGTCGGTCTGTATGTAACGGCCGTTTTTCTCAGTAACTACTATTGCTGCCGACTTGAAATTTGGCATAAGTATAGAATTTTAGAGTTGGTAATTCACGCCCAAAGCAAGTGCAGACTTTAATATGCGTAATAGTGTACACGCGCCCGTTGCGGGCACACATAGCGAGCAAATTCGCACTGTAGTATTATTTACACGTCCGCTACAGTCCCAAAAATTGACAAATACGCTCGCTAAACGAGTATGCACGCTCCCGCTACAAGCACAAAAATCTAAAAATACGCCCGCCATACATACACGCTTTTGGTACCATGAATTCTGGGTTTAGGTATTTCGAGACTGGTTACCCACTCCGTGTGTTATGTAAAATCTCACCTTTATAGATGCGTGTTCATCGTGTGGGTCATCGGTAACCTGTTATTAAAATACTTAATTGTTCCTAGTAGCCGATGACTGACAAATTGAGTAATGATAACAATTACCTGAAATTTGTTATTTTTATTCTTCTGTATGTTGCAGTTTCAGTTTATAAGCCCGAGCAAAAATAAGACTCAACTGCACAAACGTTGCCGCCTACTGCAGAGATAAGATAGCTTGTTATTTTAGACGTCACTCCCGAATAATTTTATTGTTTTCATTTTAAATTTTAGTTTAGAAAAAGTGTGAGCATAACGTGCTTGGTTTGGGCTATTTCGTGCGTCTTTTGTTGGTACGTCCCTGCAGCGATCAGGTATTTGGAAAAGTATAATTTTTACTCAGGCGTACCGGGCTTCATTTGAGTGCCATTCAGGCGTTTTGACGCTGTGCGTGTCTAATGCAGGCTAGGAATGGCGAGTCTTATTTTTACTCGGGTAACTTTAAGGATTCTAAAAATAAGTTTTTTTACTAATTTTAAGTCACGTTACTTTTTCACTTATCCCCCAAAAATAACGAAAAATAAAAAGTGTGTAAAATAAAAGGATACGGTACAATATTCTCAGGCCCGAAGTTACCTAACCAGAGTATGAATACCAATAAAATGACCTGAACTTAGCCTAATGTGTTATCAGCTAGAAATAACCATCACTTGAATTCAGTAGAAATCCCTATAAAAAATTTAACAAAACTTATTCGCCGAAAACTGCAACAATATAAAACTAAAATAAAACTTCAGCCAGATTAATTTTATCCTTTAACATAAGTTTGATACGATATCTTTATGAATATTGAAACACTTTGAAGAATTTATAATGTGACACCATCACTTGCACCCCCAGGGACACGATATTCCATGCAAAGTACCCAAATCGCTAGAAATTTCCCCATAAAAACCTTTTTTTCCCGTGATAATTTGCAACAAACAGCACATTACAGCCATACTCTGAATTTAATATCGTCAAAAACTGCAATCCAGAATGTCTGCACTCAACGATAAAAGGAATGCGCATTGCACCATAAAAGTGTGCAATAATAACCAATGATCCCGACCCGTCCTGCGTCACCCGCAACATATGCAACTAACGATGGTATCCGTCCGGAGACATTTCATCCCAAAGAAGACATCATTTGCTCCTTAGCTTGCTCCTCCGGCCCGTTCCTTCAGTTTTCCTGTTCCTCTGGAAATATCAAGTGCGAAAGTTTTCTTATATCCTGAACTCCAATTCAAAGGGCTCACATCTGACAACCCCCCAAATTCGCATCCATCCATTTGAGAGAACACCGGAGGGGGACAAATTCATATAATGTGCCTGCATTTCTGGATAAAAGAGGGATTCCATCTGAATGACATTCCTTTTCCACACGGCGGGATGAATATAAAGGCCGGGAATCGAGCACTTGGTACTAATGCATTTTTTATGTGCCTGGGAAACCTGTCTAAGGGACCACGTGAACAGGCAAGTGGGAGTTTTTGCAGGACACATATATCCTCCTATATATCTTCTGGTCCTTCAAAATGGAAAATCGGAAAACACTTTGTTGCAATTTATGTACGCTTTGGACAAACGGTCCGAACTACACAGCTGAACTTCGAGTAAACACTGTTTCAGTTCTCAATGTAAAGAGCTCTGGTATATGGCAGCGCTCCAGCCAGAATTTGGTCATCTCTAATATCCTATTCATGGTACCTATCCACAATCCTTTGTACCCAACACCAAGGCTGGGTGGGGTAGAAGATTGTTGTGGGCTCTAATTAATAAATCAAATCGAGACGCCCCGTTATTAGATGCTATTGTAATTACAGCATAGCACATCGCACGGACCCCATCCTGGAAAGGCCGACCATGATCGACGTGCTTATAGCGAACATTGTGTGCCTTCACAGGATACCCACGTCTCATGGAATCATTCAAAATCGAATTTGAATTCGTCTCATTTGCATTTAAATACGATCCTGGTGTAATGAGTTCTTGGCTCGCCACTGTACACACGCAGGCGAGTGGAAATTACTTGTCGGATCGCATTATGTCCATTTTTGAACATTTTTAATTACACGTCAAAGCAGAGTTTAGCTTGTAATTAGATTCGAAGTGAACATGTAATTTCACTCGAAATTTCCACCAGTCCAGATATGTTTTTTTGTAACTTTCGGTAATTTGGTGGACGTTTCTATTAATTACAACTACGCTAAATTTAGTGGGTAGTCGTTCGGTTAGCCCGTTGTGGAAAAGGAGGTCCTTGCACTTTTATCACTTTCAACAGTTCATCAACTGTATCTTTTCATGAATGATAAAGTTTTTGTAGAAAAAAGTGGAGAAAATATTCGTAAGAAATAAATCTTAAGAGCCGCTATTGTAACCCCTGTTGAACATACGAATTTTTTTTTTAGTGACGTTACGAGGGTGCAGTAGCGGTTGACTTGCAGATCAGCTCTAGATGCTACTGGCTGATATCCGCTTACCTGGCATACGAACTCGAAGGAGCCCCACTATTGGACACGGAGTGGAAGCTAGTTGTCGAGGCGGGAAGCAGTAAAGTGGGGTTCACTTTAGAATGCGATACCAACGCACATCAAACAGTGTGGGGTGAGTTACTTTTTGATTTCCTTTCTTAATTTACTAATCTGTTTTTTTTTACTTTGGTACTTAACTTACTTTCGTAACTAGAAACAGGCAAGAGGTTTTAGATCTGACGCTTTCCTCTGATAATATAAGACCCCTTATTAAAAATTGGAAGGGCTCCAGGAACCACTCTTTCTCCAATCATAGGTACATTCAAATCGGACGTTCCTCGAAACCACTAGTTTTTAGGAATTATAGGAAGACTGATTGTGTTAAGTGTAGGGTTGCCTTCAGTTCCACCTAGTCCTCCCAACAACAAATAGAATCTGGACTAGTTAATGGATAAATTCTCCAAGACTCCTAATGAAGCGATGGTTCAATCGTATCCCTTTAAGAGACCTAGGAGAGAATAAAAATCATCATGGTGGTCTATGCAACTTAGGACTCAGGGGAAAGGGTGCAGAAAGGTCTTTAATCTGACAAAGATTAAAGGTTGTACTGTGATAAAACTTCGAAAACTTCTGAGGCCTCCAGATTCAGGAAGATTCCATCGGCAAACCCAAGTAAACCTAGTTATCCGCTAAAGGTAGTTGGGCTTCATCGACCGCAAAGTCTCTTGAGATTCTTTTGAAAACCAATTTTGCAGGAAACTATAGAGGAGAAGCAGTGCTTCATCTAAATAAGTGCCCCCCCCCCACCCCATCCCTCTCGATTAAGTACGATGGACTGAAGCAGTCTTAAACCATTCAAGTCTCGAGTGCCTGATGGTACTATTCTGGCCGATATTCAACGTAATCTAGATTTACGACTTTATTGGTTGATGGCGTTGTATGAGAGCTCATTGCCATGATTCTACATCCCAAAGTTGTGGAAACGAGTTGTAGTAAGGTTTATAGCCAAAGCGGGCGAAAGCTTACATGATACCTGTACTGTAAAGGAAATCTGGAGAAACTGCACTACACTCTCTGGTGCGCACTATAAAGAAAGTTTCTTGAATACAAGGAATACACTATTGTGGCCTTCATTGATAGCAATGTTGGACGGGGAGCTCTTACCGGAGCAATCTCTTGGCTTGGGGTAGAAGCCAATCTTGTGTCGTTGATAAGTCAGATGCTTCAGAGTAGAACTGTTCTGTCTCCTCTCCTTTGGAATTTGGTGATTAACGAACTACTTATAATCCTGGAGGGGAAAGGCTGCGAGCTAATTGCTTATGCGGCCGAGACTTCATGCAAATCGCTCATACTCGACTCTCTAGATGCGCGGTTAGGTGCGGTTTAGAGAGAGAGAGACTGAAAGAACCAGAACTAGTAATTTTCACGACGACCTTTCATTTTCAAACGGCACACGTCTAGCGTTTACAGCCGAAGCAAACTATCTGGGCATTATTCTGGTTAGAAAATTAAGCTGGAAACCTATAATTCTGGCGAGGGGTAAGAAAGCAACGCTAGCTCTTAACTGTTGTAAGACAGCTATTGGTGTGAAATAGGATTTTCACCCTAAGTTAACCCACTGGATCTATGTGGCGGTCATTAGGCCAATCCTGTTGTATAGCTTGATCGTCTAGTGACCATCCCTGAACAAAGTCACGAACCTCAATATCCTAGAGAACGTTCAGAGATCAATTCGCATCTGTATTAGTGGGGCATTGCTGATGACACCCAGTAATGATCTGGAAATACTTCTTCATCTACCTCCCTTAAAAGCCCTGCCGTTAGACGACTCACAGCCGCCTTTCAGTGATCCAATGTTCGCGTTGGGCATTCTATAATTTTAAGCTTCTTATTTTTTGACCTAAGCTGAATTTTAAGCACTTCAACTGTTTAAATTCTATAGTCAGAACCAGCCTAGGCCTAGTCGTAGGGATGATCACAGGTCACTGCCTTATTAGTATACACGCAAATAGATTGGGACTCTTTTCGAATGACTTCTGCAGAGGATGCTGGGACGGGGAGAAGGAGGAGACTATAACTCACCTCCTATGTTCGTGCTCTGCCGCAGTACACACACGGAAGGCCTTTCTGGGTGTTTATATTTCGGATAGTCTCTGCAAGTTCAGGGCGACTGAAGTAAGAGGTTTCCGGCGCTGAATTCATAGCTGCAGATGCTTTCAATAAGGAGTTGTGACGTATTTTCTCCCGTGGCATAACAACCTTTCGTTGGGCAGCTACCCATACCAGTCGTCCAAATTAAACAAATTCTCCAACTCTATAAACAATTAACAATGATTCCCTAAAATGTGGAAAGGCTGTTTATTCCGGTTAAGCATGAGCTACTCGCCATGCCATTCCTTGAGCAAGGGTTTCAATTCCAAACAGAGGTTCTTGTGCTACTTTTAAGCCAAGCAAGCCTAGTATTTCTTTTAGCTATGGAATTCCTTCGGAAAATTTCCTTAATTAGAAATTTACGAACGTAATTCCAAATAATAAGCCGTTAACAAGCTATGCATATGCAAGACTATGTATCTCCTACCGACACACCCCACGAAACGAAATGCATTAATTTGAGAAAATAAAAAAGCTGCGCCGATCTCAGCTTGAAATTAATTACGTCTCCCATTACCTCCCTTTGTGACACCCATCTCCAAAGTCATCTCCATTAATGAATCGAATTTCAATTTGAAGTCACTTCCTGCTTAAGATATCCACGCATGCGCGGATCAGTTTTTTACCTTTCTCTGCTCTGTGATTATAAAGTACACACTTGGACCTGGAGGTCGGGGGCATTATCATGCTCAGACAAAAGGCCCTTTCATTGGTGTCTTTGGCCCGTTCGTAATCTGATCATAAAAATTAGTGGGTTGACTTTTTTACGGATGCAGACTAGAAAGATTTCTTTTCTCAAGTTCGTCTTGTTTTACCAATCTGTTCTTCAATCGAATTTGTTTTTAAAAGTGGGCAGTCGATGACTTATGTTTCCTCATATTTTCCTCAGTTAAGTGGCGCGTGTGAATATCTCTGTAGTTATAATAAACTTGAACTTGAAAATTAGTCTACGTTTGCCACACGGTTAATCAATCAACGTTTCCCCGAAAACCCTAAACTTAATCAAAAGTTTTGTTGTAAAACGAGAATTTCCTAATCCCCGAACTTGAATTGCCCTTGATCCCATCTTAATCCTTATTTACAGTTCCCACAAATTAAATGAAATTTAAAGTATTTACTTGGAGCTCATAGTCACGCGAAGTCCATAAAATTGACTTACACACCCGGCACATCTCCCATCTGGCAGTCGTCTGCTTCTGGATTATGAATAGCAATTAGGGATTGCGGGCTAATCCAGAAATAATTACACCAACATCTGAGCTTCGTTTACTTTCGCTTTGAGTATTTCGCACGGCTCTCGTGTGCGCCTACTATCTACCTTACGCCGGAAAAGTTCACTATTGTGTTTCGTCGCAGTATAGTCGGTTGTCGGGATGTTCCCCACAACTCTGCTATCGCCCCCCAACACCAGTAATGGACCATTCAATTATGGAAACAGTACAGCTACTGAGATTTGGTGCCAGAAGCATGTTTTAATTAACTTAAGCGCTGCCTACTGTTTAAGGCAAAAAATTTAATGGAGAACACGTCTTGAGCTGCTCCAGCATCCAGTATTCGCTTTGTATCCTTGAGCCGGGAGGATGTTAAGAAAACGTAGCACTGCTCCCAGTAAATCCGAAGGAGTCGATTGGATGAGAACAGGAAAAAGAAACGACAAAAAAGGATAAGAACTGAATGGAAATTCCATTAAGATAATCCCATTAGCATAAGATGTCCTCTTCATTGAGATCTTACTGTATTGTGGGACCCATTCCGTTTGAGCGACGGGGCTGGATGCCGCCGGTCGCTTTTTTCGCTCAGCAAGGCGCTACGCTTCATTGAAATTCCTTCTAGCCTGGATTTGTAGGTTTATTCAACTCGAAGATTTCTCTATTGGAATTGACGTCTTAAAGTGGCTTTTTACCGAGCTGAAGACAAGTGGAGAAGTTATCTTAGGCAAATGGGGTTAGCTTTTCCAAGAGTTTGAGAATTTGCGGAAAAGACTCCATGAGAGGGTAATAGCCCTTCTGTGTAGGAAGCACCTCAAGACCAGCCCCTTTAGCTACTCATAAAATGAAACGGTTTCAGTTTCTTATTCCTCCATGATTCTTGGGAGTCAGCAGAAATTTCCAATTATGGGAACATCAGTCGGTTCCAATCAGGGAATCCAATCAATCAATGACCAGAACCCGTAATTCTGCAACATGACAGAATTGCGATTCCCTTTGAAACTGGCCCGATTGCCCTCGAGGTGTAATTGAGCCCCAACTATTTGCATCTTAATTGAGTTGTTCACAAACTGTCGGTGAAACTGTTGATAGTGGCCGTAAGGTAAGGATACTGCGTGCTGCTTTTTGACGGTCGCCATCTGACGTGGCTGTGATTTGTCCGGTGATTATGGAAGGCACTCAGCTGATGATGATTGATGTGTTCGGACCTCCAGGGTAATTGCTCGCTGTCAAGTCTAATCATTGGTTCTGTTTGTTTTTATCTAGTTCGAGATGAAGTAATCTCAATTATAAAGGGTTCGCCTATAAATTAACGTCTCCATGTAAAATTATAAGAAATTAAAAAAAAACCCAGCACTTAATGAATAATAACTCCAAAATAATTATTTGGCGTAAAGGTATCCATGAAAGGGTGGTAATTTTTGAAAAATGTGCCAGACTCATTAAAGGTGGACAGCAGATGCTCACAAACTTGCAGATTTGGGTAGTTTAGTAAACGTCATCTTTGGAAAGAGAAAGTTGCATTTAATTTCTAGATTATACCAATAGTGCCGTCAATGAGCCTATGCATTTTTCGATGAAAAAAATTGTTTGTGATATGTAGGTGAGTCAATTAGACTCCAATTTATCGTGGGTCAAAGATCACCTATATGTCATTTGGTGGGGATGGAATTATATTTTTCGCACTTATCTTTTAACCTGTTGACTTTACGGCATAATCGAAGTTAAATGGTACTTAAAGGAAACATTTTGGGGAGGCCGAGATTTTTTCTCAGTTCCCAGGGTCGTGACCTCTTTCCCCCCCACCCTATTAGGGCAATATTTGGAAAATAATAACGAAACAAGTTTTTGAGGATATCTTGGCAACGACACAAAGCTACGCACACTAAATCTTTCATGAGAATCCAGAAATAAAAATCTACAGATATGATCAGAGGATCTAGGTGCTCATCCAAAAGGACCACAACGGCCCATCCATCGTGGAAAATTTTTGTTCGTAATAGGGTCGCGCTGATGCTTCGCTTGTCAAAAGTGCATACTTTGCCACTAAATTAGACACAAATTTCCCTCCTAAAAGTTTATGGAAAAATGTTACGGTCGTATACCCAACGGACGTGATTCTGGAGATGCGGATTTTGACCCTGATACTCTAAATAGCTTTTTTGCATGTGCCCCTGGTTCTACAACGCAGTCTTGTGCCCCAAGAAACCCTGCTGTTACTGGCACTCTAGACGGATTTTCCTTTAGATGTGTTGACGGCGAAGAGGTCTTGTTTACTATTCATTCTATTAAGTCTACAGGGCCGGGTTCTGATGATCTACCTCCAAGTTTTATTAAATTATTGGCGCATCACATAATTATTCCACTTACTCATATATTCAACTTTGCTATAACTATGGACATAGTTGTGAAACTGCGCTCTTGAAGGTAACGACTGATATTGATGAGTCCCTTGATTACGACCATTTAGCATTTCTAGTGCTGCTCGACTTTAGTAAAGCATTTGACTCCATTAATCATTCCGAACTACTTTCTAATGTTTTATTTTTTTTTATACAATGTGGCCAAATCCTAGGGGACAACCCTTTGATGCGTAAGCATGGTTTTGCCCGGAAGGGAATGAGGGTAAGGGAAGTGAGGAAACTTGTTGTAGTTGATTATTTTAATTTCTTAATAAAAGCTCACGAGGAGATCTAGTCTCGAACTCGGGACCCATGTCATGATGGTCGTGCGGCTCAACGAATTGGTCCAACTCCTTCATCCGTTGAGCAATGAATTCCAATTCTGAGCAGACTTATTGATCTGCTTGAAGATGGCGTCTGCAGAATCAACGATCTCAATAATATTTATGAGTGGTCTAAAAGGACTAAACTATCAGTTAATCCAAGCTGTTCGGTAGTTTATAGACACCCTGCAGAAAAATCGGATCTACAATCATCTTACTAAATAATTCTGTTCTGGAGTTTGTCGAGGTTGTTAGGAATCTAGGTATATTTCTAAACTCAAGTTTCAGCTGCTGCAGTCAGGTATCTCATATGCTGGGGAAAATATATGGTGGACTACGACAGCTGTGGATAACATCTCGTTGTTTGTCTTTCGGTATGCGTATAAAATTGACTGAATCACTAATCTTATCATTCTTTCATTATTGCAGTAATATTTTACCAAATTGGACTCTGTTTGTCATAGAAAGCTGACAGTCGCTTTTAATGATGTTACCCGATATGAGTATGGACTTCCACATTATGCTCATGTGTTCCACCTATACTCGGAATCTCTATCGATGAATATCTTCAACGGCGACAGATAATATTCTTGTATAATCTGCTACATAATGGGCGCCCTGGCTACTTATATGAGAAGTTGCGTTTAAAAGATGTACCTCTGGTCACACGGATGTTAACGTGGCTTTAAAATTAATTATATAGACGAGACTTATCCGCGGAGATAAATGGGGCGTATTGGTGCCATTTTTGGCTTCTACTCAAAAGAAATATCTGACGAAAGATAACTCGGAGAATGCCTAAGCGGTGAGAAAATTCTCTACAAAAATTCTCTAATTTGTTTTTTCCTAAAATTTTCAAATAAAATCGTTATAACGCCTCAAAGATGGTCTTTCCTTAATTTGTCACCTTTCTAGTTATTAATAAAAGTTTTAAATAATTTTATTTTCTACAAAAAACCTCCGTATAAAATTTTTGTAAGACATACAGTTACCAAGATAAAAAACTGTTTTTTTTTCAAAATAGTGGCCAAAAGAATGGGGTTGCGACCCTGGAAACTGAGTAGCTTTATACTTACAAGCCCCCCCCCCCCTCCCGAGAACAATAATATTTGAAAAACTCCTCTTTTACGTGGACGAATATACTTTTCGCAAATCCAGCGTCAAAATTCGCACTGACTGGCCCGGAAGTGAGTGATAACATTAAATTTTCTCAAATATTTAATTACTGGTTGGTCGTATGTACATAATAATAATAAATAAAAGTATAAAAATAAGTGAAAACGTCTATGTAAAGTGGTATCAATCGATACTGTACCTTGAGTAGTACCCGCGACAGGCAGGTCTCAATCGCGAGGACATGATAACACTTGGCCTTTATAATAAATTTTTTTTTTACTTTTTTGATAGAACATAAAGTTATATGTTTTCCGTCAATTATCAAAGAACATTGGAAGTTTATAATTTGGGAAAATACGAGCTAATTAATGTCGTTTTCAACTTTGCCGCGTTGTGAAAAGTAATTTATATGTAGAGACAGAAAATAAACCAATGGCGATAAATTTGAAATTGACAACGCCTCACCATTTCATATGTAACATTCATATGACCCTCTAAACTAAACTGCCATATTAAAGTAAGCCAGCCGATAACAATAGCTGACGCAGCCCACCATAAATTCTACAGATTAAGTACGATTCATGATTGATTTTTGAGTTAATGTGAACACCCACACTTTTGACACGGTCCGAAAAAGCTATAGGAATACCAATTAATGTGATCCTGGGAATATTAAGAACAGCAGTACCACGATTGTACAAACAAATAGATTGAGATTTCGAAAAATGCGGCAAAAAATCATTTTCGGTAGCCTAAGCTTCTCAAGATCAGTGTTAATTCGGTTGTTGCAACCCTCGAAAAGCCCCATTGGTCTACTAATATAGAGCGTCCTCGGCAGACGGCAGAAGTTCTCGTGCACAGGACCAATGATAGTTATTTTCCAGTCGGTATGATTTAATAGTCAGGTCAACATAATTTGCACAAAGCTTCAATTGCCTCAGCACACCATATCTTGTGAGGTTGCTCAAAACCTACACTCCTGCTTTGTGGATGGTTTAAGAGATTTCGAGTCAATTTAGATAAATCTCCTCCTAAAATTGCAGACTTTTCTCAAAACAAACAAAAGTAAAGTTCAAAGTATATTAATTATGGACGTAACCTTTTAGAAGACGGAGCTGATAAAAGTAACACTTTGATTTTCACTCGAGTCGTTTTAGACACGGGTAAATAATACCGAAGTTTGATGTTTCTTACGAGGGGTAGCACAGCCTACTCTAGATACAAGCCCGGAAAACATGACAGTTCGAACATTTTACTACAAAGCGTGTCGTCATTATTTCATTTATTTCTATACCACAGATTAACCAATCCTTACACACACATAAAACTGCACTCTGGCTTAACCACAACTAAAGAGGAATGCTGATCTCGTTGACGCATTTTACCCTCAATACTTCCACAAAAGAGTTTGAGTTGAACTACTGACGGGGACGGACGTGCCGCCGTGTCTTGCTCCCCAAAAAATTTTTAAAGCGGTTGCGAAAGCGAATCGAATTTTAAAAAATCAAAGTGCTAGTGCCATCTTGCCGGAGTGAAGGGCTTTTATGCTCTACTTGAAAGCACAGTCTGGTGAGTCCGTTCCTATCTATTTTTTATTTTCTTCCATCCAACATTCAATGTAGTACAATCGTGCTGCATTGAATGCGTTTAACGGGTCTCCACTGCTGAGCATTTAGCTGCCTTCGTCGAGATCAAAGTTCAGCACAGCAGGCATAACACTGCTGCTGGCTTTGTTTTCACAGAGGCGGCTTTGCTTTGCATCTGTGGATCCCGTTCGTCAGTCCTTGTGTTTGTGTACGTTTTCGTTTGTTTTGTTTTGGGCAAATTAAGACCGGGACTATGCAAAAATTTTTATTTAATTTTTGCAACATTCGTGGCTTAAAAAGTAACCATTTTTCGGTTTACTGCCACTTGATCGCGGAAAATCCGGCAGTTTTTGCACTAAGCGAAACCAAGGTTGTTTCCGATTCTGATATTAATCAGTATCACATCCCTGGTTATCACTTAGTGCCGCTCTTCTCTCCTCAGAGGGGAATCGCGGTTTATATTAGAAATGATGTGCCATTCTCCTATCTCCCTCAATTCTCTTCTACTAATCCAGAATTTAATTATGTCTGGATTAGATTTAAACTCTATCGGCACATTATTCACTTCTGCTTTTTATACCGCAGCCCGAATATGTCTGACACTGACACTGTGTGCTCCTTCGATAAACTGTCTTCCGATATCGATAAGATTTTGGAATTATCCCCCTCTTCTGAAATCGTTCTTGCTGGAGATTTCAACGTCCACAACACACAGTGGCTCAGGCATTCTTCTACCACAAGCCCGTCTGGAAGACACGTCGAGTTATTTAGTGAGTCTTTTAATTTACAGCAACTGGTTGAGTGTCCGACTCGTGTTCCTGACACTTCGGGGCACAACGCGCACCTTTTAGATCTATTTCTAACATCGCATCCAGAAAAATACTCGGTTTCGGTGACGTCTCCCTTGGGTAATTCGGACCATTGTCTAATCTCCGCCCAATTCTCCATCTCCTCTCTGACAACCACTAATCTAAACTCCACCAAAAGATTAGTGTGGCATTATAAAAATGCTGATTGGGCGGGACTTAATAAATATCTCAGAGAGCTGGACTGGTCTGATTGCTTTTCTATGAAGGACGTTAACAGAAGCACCGATTATATCTTGAACATCCTATGGTTTGGAATGCATCGCTTTATTCCTCATAGCTTCAAGAACATCAAACCAACTAACACCAATTGGTTCAATAATGACTGTTTCGCAGCCATTAAAAAGAAGGAAGCAGCCTTCCAGGCATATAAATTGTGCCCTTCAGAGGAATCGAGACGTATCTATAGAGATGCGCGGAATATTTGCAATTCAGCAATTAGCCGGGCTAAGTTCAATTTCGACCAGAGCATCAGACGGAAGGTATTTTCTACTCAAAAGGGTAGTAAGGGCTTCTGGTCTCTAGTAAAAACCGTAAAGAACAATTTCACCTGTTCGTCAACACCACCACTCATTTATAATGGGAATGTTTTTACTGACTCATTGGACAAGGCCAACCTGTTTGCTGCTAATTTTGCTGCTAACTCGTACTTGCCACCATCATCGCAGCCACTTCCATCTCTATCACAGTGCATTAGTAGGCAAAAGCCGCTACACTTTCGCACTCGGGAAGTTTTTAGAGTACTTTCGAAACTCGACGTGTCCAAAGCTACAGGGCCTGATGGTTTCTCGCCCCTTGTTTTAAAATGCTGCGCCTCTGCTTTGGCTAAACCTCTGCGCAAACTTTTTCACCTGTCATATTCAACAGGAATATTTCCAAGTGTATGGAAACTTGCTCATGTCCAGCCGATACTTAAAAAAGGAGAGGCATGCGACCCCTCTAACTACAGACCAATTGCACTAACCTCGATCATATCCAAAGTTTTTGAATCACTCATCAACTCTCAGTTGTTGACATATCTAGAAAATAACCATCTTATCAACGATTGCCAGTACGGTTTCCGCGCTGGCCGCTCAACCGGAGACTTACTAACGGCTCTAACGGAGCGTTGGAATCATTGTCTCCATAATTTCGGTGAGTCCGAAATCGTCGCTCTTGATATTTCAAAGGCTTTTGATAGAGTCTGGCATGCTGCCCTTTTAGCCAAACTTCAAACATTTGGTCTGCATCCTACCCTCGTTAAATGGATAGAGAGCTTTTTGTCAGGCCGTTCAATCCGTGTAGTTATTGACGGCGTTACATCTGCATCCCACGAAATAAATGCCGGTGTACCTCAGGGTTCAGTTCTTTCACCAACTTTATTTCTTCTTTTCATCAATGATCTCTTATCCCTTACTCTCAATCCTATTCATAGTTTTGCCGACGACAGCACCCTTGATTTCGCGTACTCATTTGATTCTGTAATGAATTCACGTGGAAATGCTACAGAAGTCAATCGGGAACGCATGTTTAGATCATTAAACAACGACATTTCTAAGGTCCTCGCTTGGGGCAGAGCAAATCGTGTTACGTTTAATGCATCCAAAACTCAATGCTGTTTAATGTCCCTTAAAAAACGCCCAGTCCACCCCCAACCCATTTCAATCGACGGAGTGAATATACCCAATTCACCCTCCCTAAAGATCTTGGGTATTGAGATATCCAGCAATCTTAGCTGGACTGATCATATATTTGCAATCGCCAAAAGTGCGATGAAATGTTTAGGTTTTCTACAGAGATGTAAGAAATATTTCACCCCACCCGACTTAGCGTTGATCTACAAGTCCCACATTAGGCCTAGACTTGAATATAATTCCCATATTTGGGCAGGGGCAGGACACACCGCATTGTCCGCGTTAGACAAAGTTCAGCGTAAGGCTGTTAAACTTATTGGCGATTCCTCAATCTCTGAGGGCCTTGACTCTCTTGAGCATCGACGGAATGTCGGTTGTCTCTCACTCTTTTATCGCTATTTCCATGGCCATTGTTCTAACGAAATCGCTAGCCTGATTCCTTGTAGACTCATTACAACGCGCGATACAAGATCTACAAGTCGCTCCCACCCCTTTACTCTCCGGGTCAAATTTGGACGTACCGTCAAATTTCGGGAATCTTTTCTTAGCAGAACAACACGAATGTGGAACAGTTTACCATCTTCTGTTTTTCCCTCGTCTTATGAGCCTGAAACTTTCAAACGGGGCGTACATCGACACCTCCTTCACTCAACCTCCTAACCCATTTCCCTCATCCTTAATTCCTTTCCTGCCAAGGCTGTGCTTTAGCATCATAGGGCATCCCCTGAGCTTTGGCAACATCATATATAAAAAAAAAAAAAAAAAAAAAAAAACGAACACAAGTGAAAGCCTTTCCTTTAAAACACATGAGAATTGTAATTGAGAAATTCTTTATCGTGACCACATGTTTAAAATATTTGTAGGTTCACGTCAAATAAATTCCAAGTTGGGACTTTATAAATAATGCCAGAAATACTAGAAAAAAATAGAATTCCCCATGTTTTACTTTACTGCAGCATGTTTTGCTTTGTTTACACCACCAATGCTCAGCTGTTCATGTCAGCTTCCGGGTTTGTATCTAGAGTAGGCTGTGGGCGGAGACGTTTTGAAGTCTTGTTAGCCGCAGCTTTATTTTGCAAGTAACAAATTTTGATATCTTCGTCAATGTTTCATTAATTTTTTTTAGTAATAATTGTAGGCGGAAAAATAGATGCAAAATATTTTACAAAAACGTTAGTTAACTTTGTAATACAATGAACTTTAATCGCTTCCATGGCTTCATCTAAAAGAGAGACACAAATTCTTAGCGACAGCTTAGTTTGACGAACTGTCAACAGGTTGATGCTGATTGGTTAAAAATTCGATAAGAATAAGGCGTGGCTTAAAAATGGAAATTAAAAGAAAAAGAGAGATGACGTGTTATCAGAATCTTTAAAATGAAAAAAACTACTACTGAGCGTTCATGGCTTAACACTGTTGTAGATTAACTTTTTTTCTCCCACCCTTTTAACGAACAAAGCCTTTGTTGCCGTACAAACCAGCTTCGGATCGGATCTGATGTTTTCATATTAAGCAACCGATTTAGTCCATCAATTTTCTTGTCCCATCATAATTAGATGAATACACAGAAACGGACCATCCGATTAGGCATTAATAAATTGTTAGCTTTCCGCTGATCCTAAGACAGTAGAAATAAATGGCCCAGTCCAAGCTCCTCAGACAGTCGGATGAACACTTGATAGAGTCCTGTGAGACAGCCTACAGATGTTTAGTAGAATCGAGTCAAATGTACTACGAAATTGGAATTTTAGTCATAAATCTTTAGGCAGCTGGCTCTCTACTTAATTGGACGTGATTAGCCCAGTTAATCTTCTCTGCTTATCGATTTCCTTTGACTTTAACTGTTCGTCTTAATGTCAGGGCAAGTGAATCGATGTCAGGCTACCGAAATGATAATTAATTGGCCGAGCACGTAACATGTCAAGGATTCGTCTAGTCTGTTCAGGCAACTCTGAATTATTAAAGAGCTGACATGGTCTGATGTTTCATACGCATACACTTGATTTCCTCCAGGACTCAATAATGCAAAACTTTCGATTTTTTAATGGAGGGGCTCCAACTTGAGCTAATCACGGTAGAAAGTATGACTAGCAGAAGGGTTGCCTTTATATTCCTGATTTCCGTAAGAGTGTCCTCTTAAATATACTTTTATACCGCCACTTATTTCAAATCAACATCTGTGCACCTTTTACTGGCCATGTTTCTTTCCTTTTTACCCAACAAATCCATCTGATATGTTGCCCAGCACGAAATTAATTCACTTAGAGAACTTCCTAACCACCGTCCGGATCCTTGCGAATAGAGTCAACAAACCTCTGTCACATCAGAACCTTTCTATTGACTCCTTGCGGACATTATTTGCACCGGTCAACAGACTCCACCCGATAATGGCCATGGAAATTGCATGAGCTTTGCAGTACTACCAACGTCGCTGATTTATAAAAATTTCGCTTACAATTCACATTTATTGGTGCTGCCCAATCGGTACTACCAGCCTTGGGGGCGTAAGGTACGTGGAAACATCTGCAGAGGAAAAAATTAATATTTGTACAACATGTCGGACGCTGAGAGCTCTATTTCCCTTCCCGCTGGACCTTCCTTAATCTTTACTGTCCATTCTTTTCTCCGTTCGGGATAAGCCAGCCGTCCAGCGGCAGTTTAGTTTCGTGTCCACCACCACTTATATGCTACATTCAGCAACAATTCTATGCGGTTACGTACTATTACGGCTCGGGGGCGAATCAAGCACTGCAGCAACAGTGTAAAGAGGATTGGAGTGGTATTCCCACCGGTGCCAAGGATGGAAAAATGTACGCTCGGCTAACTGTTTGTGGTACGTGCTGGAATGAATCCGCAGAGAATTATAGGCACAAGGACGGAGATTATAGTCGGTGTACACTTTTACCCGAACGTATCCCTTTAGATTCAAATCCGCTCTCAATTAACTGAAACAGTCACAGGATGACTGGCAGATACAATAACATCGAATCCACACACCTTCGAACTACGGACGCATCCGTAACCCGTCGGGGCCGGGAGTGGCTCTTGAAATATTTGTTTTGTATGATGAATTGTCAGGAGCCTAAGCAAATATTGACCCAGGACGAACTTTACAATGAAATCCAGCGGCGAACAAACGCTACAACTAAAAACATAATATCCGCCGCCGTCGCTCCCCCCACCACCCATCGACAATTCGTAACAAGCGTTTTAAATTTTCTCGGTACGGATCGGGAGCGAAATTCGATTAAAACAAATGGAGGGTGGCTCCTTCGGGACCCCGACAGGACTGCAGCACTTGAATCAAAACTTTGAAGCAATTTACATTGTTGTAACAAGCCGGCAATCTTTTTCTGGTGGAACAGGGGTACAGTGGCTGGGTTGGAGAACGGTATCAGTTCAATCACGGTAATGGCCTTGCCAGAGATGCCGCTCGCGATGTGTTTGCGCCTGATAATCTTGCATTAATAGAACTGAAATTGTCGTTTTATTCTTATCTAAGGCGTGCATAAAGCCCACAGCTGGCGGGGGTGGCACATTTTTGCATAATGACTCTCCCGAGCACAAAAGCACTCACCACTTGTAAATGGGTTGTTGGCGGCGGCTTGAATAACAAAAGAAAATACGACAAAATTCGAAAATGTAAGGGAACATTACATTCACAGATTCTGATGCCGCGAAAATAAACGCGATTTGGAATTTGAATTTTGTCAAGTGAATTCGAAATTAGGGCTAATTTCGGATAAGTTCTCGATTGAAATTAAATGGCGTGGAGTAGAAGTGTTTTTTTTAATTGAGTAAGCAGAGAATAAGAAAAGTAAAGTTTAATTAAAAATACCGCAGTACGGAAAGGCAGGTAGCTTCATATCTTTAGTGAATACGATTTGTCTCTATAGTTACAGAGATTCAACAAGGTCTTTGACCATATCATAAAAAAATGCTGCTTCCTGACAGCCATCAAAGAATATTAGCAATATTATAAATCAATTTTAACTAAATTTCTACTGAAACATAGAACATTGATTGATGGGCAATCCAAAGTTAAAACAGTTTTGGATTTGTTTCGGCGAGTTTCGAGAGAATTGAGGGCTATATGCATTGATTGTAGTCCACGTGCAAACCGCACATCTGAACCTGTTTGTAATGGACATTGTAAAATGGAGACCAAATGCAGCAAGCAAACTCAAGAATTGGTCGAACGAACGAACAATAAAGGAGCCGTGTGATATAAAGGTCATCAAACTCCTTAGCCCACCTTTTATGGAAACCCAAAGTTGAATTTGCTTTGTTAACAATCGCGGCGATATGGTTGTTGAAGGTAAAACATAAGCATTTATAGTGTTGTTGAAGTTAAGTTAAATTATTTTAGAGAAAAGTGAAGAAGACATCAGGAAAAATTTAGACATCGTCAGCATAACAAAGAATTTTTGAATTAGACAGAGGACGCATCCTTGATGTAAATAATATATAAGCGTGGACCAAGGTGGCTGCCTTGACGTACATAAGAGTAATTGTATATCTGATTTGAACTCTTTCCACTCTCTAACCCAGAAACGTTACTCTCTTAGTGCGGTTGGGTAAGGACGAGGGAACGTAGTCAACGAACAAAGACATGAACTAGAGAGTAGCCAACTAATAAATTTAATAAAATCTGTGAATATGTAGTCAAACTGCTTACCAGCTTCGATTCACAAGTTCCACAATTTAAAAAATTCTAAAAGGTTCGACGTCCTTCGCTCCCTTCCATAAAATCTTTCAGCATGGTTACAGCAAGTACTTAAAAAGGGCTTGCAATGAAAACAAAGTACATGGCATACTAGAGCCACAAAAATCTTAGTAATATAACATAAATTAGCAATCGCTCGATAATTCGTTACATAAAATTTTTTGCCCTTCTTACGAAGAGGAATAACAATGGACGATTTCTAAAATATAGGGAAGTCACCAATGGATAAGTTAAAGTTAAAGTTAAGACTTAAAGTAAAAACAATAATACCATCTGGTCCACACCAAATAAGACATCTTTAATTGCCAACACAGTCGAAGGAAATGATGTCAAATTAGTCAAATCCGTAAAGCTAATATCACAGATAGCGATCGTAGAAAAGAATTCAATGGTCAGAGAATCAGTTCTTTCATTAACCCCTAACTTCAGTGAAGAAGGGTATTTATCATCACCAACCCTAATTAGGGTTGGGCTTTAAGAAGTAAGGTGTACTGGTAGCGTAAGTTAGAATAAATATTAAAATTGATTTTGCTCCCTTATAAGTAGAATCGATACTTTACTTACTCTTTAAGTTTATTAGATGATTCCATGAGTTAACGACCCAAGGGATGCCAAGATTACTTGATCTTAAAATATGAACACATATCGATACACAGGAAACACTTGATCATAAAAAGCATTCACTACCTCATCCATCAATGACCCTGATGGGAATAACATTAGAGCAATTACACTTTAATAATAAATCATTAAAACACTTTTAAAATTAAAACAATAGTTACTGTGGATCGGAGATGATGCAGTTACAGGATCAAACAACAGGGCAATCTTTACAGCGCAGGAATATGAGAGGTCTTAGAGAGCAAATGATCCGCACACCGCCTTACCAAGGTACAACTGGGATCAATTCTGAACACCAAATCTAGGTAAGGCTACCGTTAAAAAACGAAGTATGCTGCAGTATAGACGAATAAGAAGCAGGTAATACGTCATCATCAGACACACAGTTGACAGTCGGCCAGTTTAAATCACCAAAGAGTAGCAATTCATCACATGGCCGCAACATATCAGATAGTACGACAATGCGGGAGGCAAACCGTTTATAAGTGTCCGCAGTTGTCCCTGGATGGGTATGGGCAACCAGGACAAACTTACGAGATAAGTTTACGGCAACACTCAGAAACTCCAGGTCGTCTGAATGCTACGCCGAACAGCACACAAAACTTCACCACCAAAAGGTGCGTTCAGCGTATGAAATTGACGAACACGTCAAAAAACCATGTATGTAACGAGATCAGATGTAGCACACGATGTTACGACGATGGTGTCAGCGAGAACTCTGATCCCAGAACAATGTCATCATAGATCTCAGTGGGAAACCATGCAGTTCAGCAGTTAAATTGGAACGCCAAGACCAACATCCACAATATACGACAGCCGCGAGATTTATTCAGATGTTTAATGCAGCAGCCTGAGGATCCGGGCTATCAGAGCTTGCGGCCAAAATGGAAGGCAAAAGACCATCAAAGGAGAAGACCCGGGGGGGGGGGGGGGGCAAGATCAATTATACCCTCTTGTGCTGTATACACAGTTTTCGCCGCCAGCTGTCACGATTTCCGTCGACGAGAAAAAGTTGCTTGGTTAAGGAATTTTTCGCTAATTTAAGAGGCTCCCTCACAACAGCACCATTACCATTGTGCTGTGAAAGAAAACGTTTTATAACAGATGTCAGGGAAGAGATTCAAATAACACTTTTAGAAGCGACACTTGACCAGGATACTAAATCATCCTCGATTTTCTTTACAGAATGCGGAATATCACCATAGGTTCCGAACACGTGTCAAGGAAACCCAAAGACAAGCCGCAACCAACGAAGGTCACGAGAAGATCCTCAACAAGGGCGGAACATTACCAATTCTGCCGGACTAGTACAGCTTGTATATATAAATTATCAAATTAAACTAAAAATTAAAAGCAAAAAATAAGCGCTCAAATAACTGTGGGGCGGCAGTCGGCTCCCGCAGCCTAGGGAAATCCATATCGAAATTGGCGAAGTGTTGGTTGAAGAGGTGAGACATCTATGGTCTCGTGCATCCGATATAGAGTTGGATGACCAGGGAGATACAGGAAGTCGCGATTCCTCAAAGAGCATTACGAGATCGAATTGTTTACAGCCTCCCATAATTCGGGCAAGTTTAGCGTTCTCTGCAATAGATCGAACAAAAATACTATTTCTTGCAATATTGCGCCTCATTTCGAGGGAGTCGAGAGAAATTAGTCCCAAACGATCAGCGTAAGAGGGAAGTAACAAAATATCAATCCAGGGAAGTCCACGGAGAGCTAAGGAGTCCGCGCTGCACTGCCTCGACGAAGTTGACGTGAACGGCGAAGTAGGGAGCCCACGCAGCGCTATTATGATCCAAAACTGGTCTTACGAAGGTGCAGTAGAGAAGCTTGATTAAGTAGGAATCATCAAGTTCCTTAGACCATCTTTTAACAAAACTCAACATCGCGTTAGTCCTACCACATTATCCTCGAACGAAAGACGAAAGTTAAGGACCACGCCAAGGTCTTTCACCTTATCAACCTTACCCAAGACAACACATAGTCGACGGTGTAGTCCAAGAGGAGAGGACATCTTCTACGTCAGTACACCCTGCAAGTTGTAAACCCAGCCGAATGAGATCTAGTAGATCGTTTCAAGCGAAATGCGTGAAAGGATTGTCCACAACCGACGTTACAGCATCTATTATTTGGTTTTGTAGCCTGGCCTGTATCGTTGCCTCTTTCAGTTCTCTCAGATAGTCGCAGCAGATAGCTGGGCGATACCTAGTGCAACAGTTCTTCTCCTAGGCTAGGACAGAAGGGCTTCAAACCAGAGATGGGCATTATTCGAATAAATTTTCAATCAAATAACGATTTTTTTAAAAAATTGAATAAATTTTTATTTGATTTTCAATTTATTTTAAGTTATTCGCAAATAATTATTTATTATTTCGAATAATTATTTGTTATTCGATCGTCCGTTATTTGATAATCAAATAATTATTCGTTATTGAATGAATTATTCGCAAACAATTATCTGTTATTTGATGCTTTAATTCGAATTTCAAATAATTATTTCTTATTCAATTATCAAATAATTATTAGAACTATCGAATAATTATTTGATAATCGAATAAGAAATAAATATTTGAAATTCGAATAAAAAGCACCAAATAACAGATAATTATTTGCGAATAAGTCATCAAATAACAAATAATTATTTGATTATCGAATAACGCATGGCCGAATAACAAATAATCATCTGCGAACAATTTTCCAAATAACAAATAATTTTTGTAATCAAATAAATTTTTATTCGATTTTTCAATTTATTTGAGTTTTTAGCTTTTGTCTTCATTCGAATAAAAATGCCCATCTCTGCTTCAAACTACATTATCTTCAACCCTTTACACAAGAAACTTCGACTAAGTCTTGCAGTTACTCTGTACTGATTCTCTGATGACGCCCTTCGGCTTCGCGATCGGATTACCGAATATGGAATATTTTTAAACAAGTTGGATACGCAAAGTTCTTAGAATTCTAGGGTTTGTATACCGCACGAGGCGTTTGAGCCAATAGAAGAATAGGAAAGTAGGTTCTGCTTATTGACAATTTTCGTTCATAACCTCACAAATAAAAAAAGCGAATATTTCTGTTGATGATACCTTCAATATCATAAGGACTGCATTAAACATAATAAAATTTGTTTAACCACAACTGCCCCAAAAATAGTCCATTTTAGTTTAAGATGGGGATGGAAACGTGGCTTCGCAGAAATATGACGCCTCAAAAACACGACCGAATATAGAAAAACTTTTGTTGTAATACCCTCCCTTATAGCCAAACTTGGATCCCAGTATTAATTTTGAAATAAATTTTCGATTTCCTGTGCACTGGCAATGTTTCAAAAAAGAATATCGCATAAAGCACTGAACTGAAATTGGTGCGATATTATACTCTCCGCGAAGGCAAGCACTTGTCAGGATGAAATAGAAGAATCTCGGAAAGACTACTACTTGAGAGTTATATGCGCCCATATTTGCGGCAGAAATGGCAAGATAAATATCTCGTAGATGAATTGAAAAAAGTTATTATCTCCCATTTTGGGGGGATGCTCCTACTGTGAACATGGGAAAGTCACTGTTGGCTTGGCAGTGCCAACACAATGATCAGATTATGTAAGAGTTATGAGAGTTCAATTATGCGTTGTTGAGTGGAAAAATATTTATACAAGTGCCTTCCACCCGGTTGAAGGAGCGAATTTGCACAGTTCGTTTGATTCCTTATTTATCGCGTATTGCTCGCCGAGCAAAATTCGTTCTGTGGCAATTCATTTTCAAAATTTACATAGACGCTATCGATCTGGATTGAATGAGGAATTTCCTGAGAATAAGTGGAAAAGCGTTTTTAACGCAAAGACTCGAGGTTTATGATAAATTTAAGAGGCAATCAAAGAGCATTGCGCGAACATAATTAAGCATCACAAAAGCAATTTTCACCCTTCCTTTTGCCCGGCTCCTAGTTCCCGGATACAAGAGCCCCTCTTCATTCCACGAGACCAAAATGCGAAAGTAATGTACCCATTCATCCCGGGCAAGGGCTTCTTTGTCAGCTATACTCAGCGGCGAGGCAGCGACACTTGCTCATGAATAAATGAGGATCCGCCATTAAGACAGAGCCACATCAATCACATATGCTAATTAATGAAATTACGTTGGAAGACGTCGGGTAACAGGGGGAAATTGCTGGAAAACTCAGCGAGGCTGAGCACTTTGGGAACCATAATTAGTCGCAGGTTGTTTTTGGATAGGGATGATGTAAAGAAGCCCCACAAATTATAAGAAATCGACAGATCGCGTTATTTGGGCCTCCGAGCATAATTAGGTGGAGTTAATTGATTTGAGGCCCACAAATTATCTTCATAATAGCGCGTCTTATATATAGAATCATTCGTGCCCGTGCCTCTTTTCAGATTATGAACAACACAGAACGATAAGAATTTTTTGATACAAGGCCCCGAATTATTTATTGACTAATAAATTTTCTTAATTGTACGCATTAAGCTGTTTGTATCTTTCTTCGAAGAAGACAAATCGCCCAGTAGTGAAACGTGGAACGCAAGGCACCATAGGAAATTAGCTACCTACTAGCGCGACATGGGCGCAAATGCTAAATTGAGTTACTTACTAGAAGAGCTATTTTTATTTCCTTAGCAAATCAAGTGGCCTGCAATAAACACATATAGTTCGTCATAAGAGCGATAGTGGAACTTTCTAAAACTGCCAATAGCCAGTCATGTATAACTAACTATTCAGCACGATATTTGTAATTCTTAGTTAATGTGTATCTGAAACTTAATTTTCTTATTTCAAAAAACAAATTCTGGATTTATCCAACTTCAAGGAAAGTTTTGAAAGCAAGTTAAGTCAAGAGCGAAGTGAAAGTCTCAATAACCCAATGGCAAAAATATTAGGGAACGCCGGATATATGTTCTTTTATTGAGGCGTCAGGGCCGTACAGTTCCTCTTTGGGCATTCGAAATAAAATTTGTTTAATAGAAAACAGAAATTAATTATCGGGCAAACTCCTGTTGAATAGAGGGGCATGGCAATTTTATAAGTGCATTACATTTCAAACCATTTAAATCGAAGATGTTTTTCTTAATAAAAAATATTGATTTTCACCGACGTTTTCCTTTGATCCAATTAGACCAATTGGTTGAGCGGCACGACGACCACGCAATGGTTCCTGGGTCCCAGACTCGGTTCTCGGGTTCGAAACTCCGTGGATTTTTAAGGTAGAATTGAAAAATCCACTCCGTCTCTGAGTCTATCTCGCAGCAATGAAAAAAAACAAGGCATTCAAGTTTTCTCACTCCTCTTAGCCTAATTCCCTTCCGGACAAAAACATGCTAACGGATCAAAGGGTTGTCCCCTAGGCGAAAACTATATTTGAATTTGACATAGGGCATCTTTGGCAACTCAATATAGTTTGGGAACCACTACCTTATGAAGTTTGGAACGCTTTATTACTCCAGTTTCACTTTGCATGACAGACACTGTAACCTTTCCATTATTTCTCTTATATTTAAGAGGAAGGGAAAGGCTCAGTTTAGTTTAGTTTCAAAGTACAAAGTGCAAAATCAATCAAAAAAAATAAAGGTAAATGAAATTAGCACTGCCAATCCCCAAGTTTATTTTTATATTTCTTTTTGCATTTTATGAACCAACTCCATCCAAATTATTTCAACTTTGAATCCTATAGGAAATCGAATTTTCCTAGGTTCCCTCTGAGCTTGTTTTTTGTTTTTTTACGACGTGCTAGGGGATAACCCTTTGATGCGTTAGCATGGCTTTGCCGGAACGGAAATAGGGTAAAGGGAGTGAGGGAACTGGGAATTCTTGTTTTTGCGTTGCTGCGCTCTAGACCAGAGATCAATTCAATTTTAAAAACCCAAGGGGAGACCTGGTTTCGAACCCGGAAACCATGGCATGGTGATCGTGTCGTTCAACCAATTGATCCAACCTGCTTGTTAAAATATTTTTCCAGATTTAATAGCGTATTGCCTGAACATCTTTACTTTCTCATGACTATCCAAAGGAAGGTCATATAGTTACCAATATTTTAGTTCAGAACATCTTTAGTACAAGAATAGCTTGTAGAAAATAGTTGGTTGCAAAATACCCTTCAAGAATGTTGTATAGTACCTGCAACAATTTTTTCATATTCAACAAGAATGGTAGATGTCATACATTACATAAATCAACGAATACATCATAAATACGACTGGGCAATAGAATGACCCCAGTTGACAGTGGCCAGGAATATAATCTGACAAGGGCCTCGTATGGAAAGTCCTGATCTCCAAAATCCTCAATAGAAAGAAAACCCGGGTAATGCTTAAAGGAAAACATTATTAAAAATTAATAATGAACTTCGGTTGATGAGCAATTGCAGTATCTCACAGGAGGCATAAAATATCGTCTTGACAAATATATACCTGTGAGAAGACGGCGTCTAATTGACCGAAATTGTCCCTAGTTTACACAAGAAATCAAAGTACTGATGTCTCTACGAAATACCGCTCATCGAAGGTGGAAACGTTTTCGAACATCTGAACTTCGGGAGCATTATCAGTCCTTACGTAATAAAGTTAATAGTGTTATCTTAAGATCAAAGACTCAATATCATAGATCAATATTTAATCTTGATCTGACCACTAAAAAACTGTGACAAAATTTTAGATCTATCGGTGCAGGAAAATCTAAGAGCGTGGGTATGGCTGCCGATCCTAATGAGTTGAATCGTATGTTTACTTTCTCGTCGAATGGTTCTGACGATCTTTCGATATCCAAGAATATCTTCAGAATTCTTAATAGCGAGCACTTTTTTGAAGGGTTTTTCTTCAACTCAATTAGTGAATTGGATGCCTATGAAGCTTTATTATCTGTTAAATCAAATGCCTTTGGACTTGATGAGCTGCATCCAAAGTTTATAAAAATTCTACTGCCTACAATACTTTCAACTCTGAACTACTTATTCAACAATATTCTTTTAAAATCCTCTATCCCGTCTGCTTGGAAATCGTTCAAAATTATTCCTATTCAAAGGGTTTCGTCGTTCCACAGAATATCGCCCTTTACTCGGCGTGTGTATTTTAATTTCTCTAAATCTGCCTGCATGATTATTTGGTCATACCTTGCAGATCGTATACAGGAGGTGTTTTGTGGGGATGTACCATCTGATTTCTAAGCTGTGCCAAATGGAGTGCCGCAGGGATCTATTCTGGGACCATTATTGTTTGCAATTTTTATCAACCATCTTCCTCTTACTTTGCGGAATTCCCATTATTACATGTATGCAGATGACATTCAGCTCTACATTTCTGCATCCCTCGAGGACGCCGTGTGCAGGTTAAATGAAGATCTCATGTACATATGTTTCGAAATGGGCCACAGATAATGCCCTGAACTTAAACGCATCTTATATATATATATATATATATATATATATATATGTGTGTGTGTGTGGCGGTTAACAATATTGTCATTCCATGCAGCAACAAGGTGAGAAACCTCAGATTGATCTTTAACGATACTCTGAGCTGATCATACCAATCAGTTTATAGGTAAGGTTTATGGGACACTCCGTAAACTCTCTGTTTCTGCGGCGTTCACGCCTTTAGATACCTGTGCTATGTTGGTGAGATCACTGTTGATCCCTTTAATGACATACGGTTGTAAGGTGTTTCGCATATTAGACTCTATTTGCTCTCGTAAGCTCAATGTGGCGTTAAACTCCGCGGTGCATTATGTTTTTGGCCTTAGCAGATTTAATCATGTCAGTCCTTACTCTTATAGAATTCTAGGATGTTCTCTGGAATCATTATTGAATTTCCGAGCTACTTTGTAATTTAATCGTAACTCAACAGCCTTATTATCTTTACGACAAGTTAACTTTTGCTCAGTGGAGTAGAACTTTCTCTCTATCCCTTCCAGTTTTCCGTTCACGTTCAGGTGAGCAACAACTTTTGGAAATCTTTACCGCTTCAGATAAGACGGAGCATCAGAACTCGCAGTTTTCGCGGTGATTTGTTCGAAACTTTTCAACTTTTAAAACTTTTGAATCTCTGCAATTAAAGGTGGTAAGCAAGTTGACTGTATTTTTACTGACTTCAGCAAAGCATCCTATAGAATAAATCAAAGAATTCTTGTTCTCAAACTCTTCCTTCTCGGGTTTCCGCGGGCTTTTGTAAACTCGATACATTCGTACTTATCTGAACGCACTTAGCGGGTTTCTTTTCGTGGAGCTCATGTTATTTTCAACACTTCCGGTGTACCGCAGGGCTCCCACCTCGGGCCATTGTTACTTATAAATTATATCAATGATGTATCTACGCTTCTGTCTCAATAAAATATTCTTTGTTACGCCGATGGCGCTAAGATATTTCACATTGTGTCAGACTGCCTACTTTTAAATTCTGATTTGGACCTTCCCCTAAATATCGGCAAGGGTACATCTATGTATTTCTTACGAAAAAGATTTCTCTTTCAATTTAACTTTGCCATAGAAAGTTTTCCTTTTACAAGAGTTACAAAGACTAAGGACCTAGGTGTCTGACTTAATTTCCAATTTTCTTTCGAGGATCATTTTGATGCCATAGTTACCAAGCCTAATATGACTCTGGGTTTCGTGAAGAAATGGTCAAAGAAATTTGATGACTTCTACATTATAAAACTTCTATATTGTACTTTCAGCTCGCTCCCTGTGGAATCACTTCTTTCAGGTACCTTTTGATCGCACTAATAGGGTAAATGAGCCGATTACATCTATGTCGCGATTTTTTAATTCCTCTTTTGATGGCATTGATTTCCATCTATCGCGAAATCATTGGAATAGTCAGTTATGTTGAAGTTATTTTTTATTTTTATGTACTTCTTATGCACATTTGCAATTTTATATTTTGTATTTATATTTGGTAGTGTCTATTTACCATCCCCAAATTGCCGTGTAATTTCCGTGTATACGGAGAGTGCACGGAAATACACGCAAAATACACGGAAAGTTCGCGGAAAGTACACGGAAAGTACAAGTACAAGATTCACGGACTACACGTAAGTACACGATAAGTGCAAAAAGTCACTTCCATATTCATATTACTGGTAACAGTTTATGTTCTAGATACAAACCTATCAACTAAAAGCCTGATTAATACAACTCTTTCTCCCACAAAGTCTTTGACGGAACAGGCTGTGATAAACTGTAATCAGTAATATGAAGTGACTATTTGCACTTATCGTGTAGTTCCGTGTAGTCTGTGAAATTTGTACTTGTACTTTCCGTGTACTTTCCGTGAACTTTCCGTGTACTTTCCGTGTACTTCCGTATTATTTCCGTGTAATTTCCGTGTACTTTCCGTGTACTTTCCGTGTACTTCCGTATTATTTCCGTGTAATTTCCGTGTACTTTCCGTGTATTTTCCGTGTACTTCCCGTGTATTTTCCGTGTATTTTCGTGTACTTTCCGTGTATATGTGAATGCTCTCCTTATTCTTTGATTTTTGAGTATTATGCTGTTTTTTAGCATTTTGTAGTAGTCAGCACTTTGACGAATTATTGTTAATAATTACCATGTCCCCTTTTATTCATCCCGGGATTGGCCGAACGTTGCCAAGTGCCGATAGAATATTGCGCGTCAGGTTTGTGATGAATTTTATAAGGTAATGAATTTCTATTACAAATAAACTGTTGCTGTTAAACAATTATTTCAAATGCCCAATGAGAAACTTTACGGAATGGAATGCCCGACATGGGCCAGGCATATATCGGGCGTTCCCTGACCTTTTTACCATAAGAAACTCGTCCAGCCAAAAGATTGAGCAGGATCACGGTGTGAACTTGCACTTAACGATAAAATAAAACAGTCAGTGCACCACTGGTTTAAGTTTATTATTTATTACTATTGTGATTTACTGTATCCCACATACCTTTTTCAATCCTCTGCATACTCCAGCAAGCCCTTCTGCGAATTATCAAATATAGGAGCATCACCGATCATCACTCGGATACTTATTGTAAAAGACACACAGAACTTATCACCGTGAAAATTACACTAAAATTTTTTTTTTTATTATATTAATATTTGTTTTCAGCGCGAAACACTTTTAACTCAGGCAAAGTTTTATAAATTTCTCACTAACTCGCAGTTTTAGGCAAAGTCTGTCAAAATAATCCTTTTTATCAAAAATAAACTATTACTTATATAGTGGTACAACTAAATACGAGTTTCAACAATAGTTTGTATAAATATACACTTTTCAACAACATTCAATTCGAGATTACATTTGCAGTTGTGTCAAGACGAAGTAAAGCAAGATCTCGCACACTGCAAATTAAAATCTCCACACTCTCCACAAAGCTGTCAAAATATTTGACAATTGTCAATACAAGTCTGTGTTGCCATAATATAAATATAAATTCTATTCCCTAATTTTGGTACTACTGTTTGAGATCTTTTGTAAATTGTTTTGATTTTAACAGATTTTTTTAGATTATACTTTATGAACACAATAATACTGCAATCTTAGCAATGAAACTAGTAAGTAAAAATAAAAAACTAGCGTCTAACTATGCTTAGACACAGGATAACTTCTTTCATTATTTTAAGTCGGCAGTTTTTAACTCATTAAAATTAAGATATTATTTTTAGGTAAAATCGTAAGTCACTCAACACAAAACTTCTCTAAAAGAAACAATAAAAAGCAAGGATAATTTTCGCTCCATAAAAGCTCAACGAAGACAATTTAACAAAACTATTATTAACGGATCGTTGCTGCCATAAAACGGTTTCTAATTTCTGAGCTTCCCATTCAATGCTCGAGCGAACTCTACATTCTATCCTTTTCCCAAAGGAACTTGAGCGTAATAATCAGATTTGTGCAAAAAAAGTGTGAAGCAAAATGAAACATTCTGCATTCCCGCAAAGGGCAAAGGCATCCTTTCCCCAGATGTATTTATTTCAGTTTCGCGCCCTTTGCTAAAACCCAGAAGAATCAGTTTCACGTAACCCACTACCATTCTGTTGGCAGGTTTTCTGCCCTCAAGTCTGTATTCTTGGCAGGTGTGTGATTTTAAGAGCATCCACCCTCGGATGATTACTTCCAGTCAGTAAACATAAGAACATAACGTTGAAACGGAAATGCTTCGTTTCTAGCATTATCAGGGCCACAATCTATTTTCCTTCAGTGCCTTTCAAAGGAGATGATTTTCTCGTCTACAGGTGAATCTATACCTCAAGGCGTCACACGGATGATTGGCTTCCCTTAAAGGCTTCTTTTGGAATCAGGAATTTCTCCTTTTAACGATGAACGTCTTCCTTCCGGAGCCTTATGATGATTTTCCTACATCGTCCTTTCAGTGCGTTGCAACTCATTGAGATGTCCGAGCAGTAATAGACCCTTTCAAAGATTCCTCTCTAGAGATTCACTGAATTCTTGCCAAGGAAGATGTCCCCAATATTTATGCGATGCTATAATCTTTTCCAATTTAGTTGGTCCTCCTTCAAAAGTTTAAGACGATCCAGTTAATGGTAAACCTTCGAAGAAAAGTACAAGGACACTGCTCCATCAGGCGAAAAGCAATTTGTCCATAGAACGCCTCCTCCAGATTTAGGATGGCAGCTGTAATAATGTAATCGACGTGCTGTGGGAGGCCCCACAAGATATCGGATCACCCTCACGAAGTGTCATACTGTAAAAAGCGTCATAAAAACGACTTTAATTACACAAGGGAAAAACACCCCTGCGGCGGGATAAATTAGACGAGTTTTGCTCTCTGCATTGCAGCCCATGGCAGAACCACTACAACTGCCTCGCCCTTTCGCCCCAACTGGACAGGACACATGCAAAACTTTTCTGCCCGTTTTTCTTAACTGTTATCCTTTCACGAGCACTTAGCCACAGTGTTGTAGAAAAACGGTTGAATTTTTACACTAATTTGCCCTGCTAGTGCTTAGCGGTTACTTTGCTGCAGCGGTTTTAATTGCATCAACCGCAACTCGATGCTGCAAGGTTTTTGCAGTCACCTCAACCCAGTCACTATGCCTGAACCTCGACGCCTTGATGCATACAGTGGTTTTGCGTTCTTCTTTTGTGGGGCAGAAAATAAATTTGGTCAATTTCAGGCCATCCATGGGGAGCTCAGAAGGCTTGAGATAAGTGGATTTATTAATAAAGAGGAAATTACTTATTTACAGTTAACGGTTTTACCTGGTTATATCTCGAAAGAAAGTTTTAATAGCACTTAAGAGTTTAATTCGTTAAGGCGATATTATATTACACGGTGATTTCTCTGCAAGCTCAACGGGTTAAATGCCTGCTTAAGTTTGCCGCAAGCTGGACGCAATCAATAAAAAAGCACCGCGTTAATTTTTTAATTTTTTATTACAAGTCAACAGCACAAATATCAATACACTTAGCACTTTACCAAAGATTACTTACTACTAGATAAACGGCTTCGAACAAAGTAGTAAAAATTTGTTTTCCGGGAAAGTTTGTGGATAAGAGACAAGTATACTTTTCTTTTGTACGTATACAAATGTCAAATGCACTACACTCGTTAAAAGGTCAGAATACATTGACAGTTTGAAAGTTTCTTACTCACACAAGTAACTAACTCAGTCGTCTGCTTCACATGAATTCTTTTTATTGGTGATACTTTTGGTACATTTTACTCTTCGACAAGATTTGCCGGTACATTTTGACGGGAGTCTGTGATTCTCTCCGGATGAAAACAGAATTTTGACAGGAGTAAGTGATTCTCTCAGATAATTTTGAAATGACTGCATACTACCTGTACTCGTTATTTGCATGCATATTCTTATGACATTAAAAGCTGGATATATTTAGTTTTACTGCGGTACCAGTGTTACTTTTTTAAGATTAGCTGAGTAATTTAGGGAGGAGCCGGTTATCTAGTATTAAGTAGTTCTTTGACTTAACTATGTGACCATGTAATGCCAGCTAGCCATGGGCAGCGTATCTCTATTCAAAGCCTGTAAAATTTTAGAAATAATTAAACATATTGATGCAGTACGTGAATTAAATCTATGTAACGAAATATATAGAAGAGATCTTAGCCTAATATTTTTTTCCGATCATAAACAATACCTCAGATGACTTGATGTGATAGCATAATAATTTCCATTACAAATATCGCATAGCTAACATCTCTTCTGTGTTATAGCTTTAATCCGATTATTATTCCATTAAACATGTCGTGTTGGCCTTCCATCCCAAAGGTCGCAGGATCGAGCCCCACCGACGCCGACTCATGGTTCTTTTCTGCTGACAACACATGACAACAAAAGGTCATTGGTGGTTGCAGAGTAAGGCGGTGGTTTTTCACCTTAAATTGTAGGTTCACTTGCAATAGTTGTCTCGAATCGTTAGAACTTCCCGCCCCATGCTCCATAAGGGGTTACGGGAAGGAATTACATGTGTACATTATGTATTGTTTATGTACACATTTTTTTTCCCAAAACGGATTTAAAGATTTCGATGATATTTGTTGAATAGGCGAGCTTTGTGCCAAGAAAACGATCTAGATAGGTGCCATTTCGGTAAAAATTCGGCATCATAATTTTTTCTTAGACTAAATAGCATGACCATGATGATAATAGTGATGACCAAGTATTTTTAATTTGTTAGTAATCAGCCTTTGATGAATCTGGATTGGAAATAAAAATCTGAAATAAACCAACTATCAAAGATAAAGATTGAGTAGGTTCTTCAATTGCAACGTGAAGAAGTTCAAATCAAGGTTGCCGAAGTGCTTGTTGAAGAGGCGAATTAGCCCTAACAACGATGGATCCCACATGATCATCGAAAGAAAGACGAATATTCACACCCAAATCCTTAGCCCTATTAACTCTGACAATACCATCCGCAAAGTAGTCAAACAGTAAAGTACATCATCTTCGGGAGAAAGTCATAAAGGTGTGCTTGCTAGCATTTACGGGAAGGTGAGTCCATAAATTTTAACCAAATCAGTCTTTAGGAGTTCGCAGTCTGAGTAATGAGAAACAGTGCCAAATATGTTGGCATCATCCCCATAACACAGGATTTTTGCGTTGGAAAGAAGAAACAATACATCATTGATTAACAGAACAGAGCGGGCCGAGGATGCTGCCCTAGGGCATACTTGACAGATATTATATCTGAAAGAGCCCTACGGAATAGGACACACAAGAAAAAAACCCTAGCAGGGACAACTTGTGGACAAGGATTCCATTATTAAAAGCTTTGCTACAATTGATGAATATACAATCCACCTGTTTGTCTGATTCAATGGCCGGCAAATATAATTAAAGAGTTCAAAGAGGTTGGTGGTAGTTAATTTACGCTTCAAAAAGCCATGCTGGAAGGAACCCATGAGAGACTCACTTCCTTTCTTATGAGGAGAAGCAATCAATGTGCGCTTCTAAAGCACAGGGAAACAGCCCGAATATAAGAAACGGTTAAATAAATATCAAAGAACACGGTGAAGAGACGATTGGCGTTTTATAAAGAAGAAAGCAGGAATTCCATCGCCCTCCGCGATGTCGTCTGACAGATTAGATAGGTGTTCAACAACAGATGCATCGTCGAATACTACGTCCTTGTACTCAGGAGAGTAAATGAGTAAAATCACCTGAGAAAATATTACAGAAGAAATTGGCAATTGTAGAGGGATCGTTACTCTCACAATCCCGATAACTCAGAAAAAGCAGAGAAAGAGCTTATAAATTTCCAGAATCGTTTAGGGCCAGCTAACAATGTGGATCTCATGTTAGGCAATAATTCGTCGTTGTTAGACAATAATACGTCGTAGGAGACCTACAGCTGAGAGGAATACGGATGACAGAGTTCAGAACACGACAGGTAATCTTCGTGACTAGCTGAGGCACAGAACCTCTTCTAAGCTTTGTCCCTTCAGTTCCTACGATGTGTCGAAGTACCGACAAGCCAGAGACGAAACAAATGAGAAAATTCTGACCTCGAAGTACCAATAGGAACACACCCGACAAAACATGAGAAAAACACATTATAAAAGGCGCCCACAACTGAATTGACGTCACACTCCCCACGCCCAACCAGGAACAAGTCGGGATCCAGTTTCTAAGATAAAGGGGGGGGCCGCGTAGACCAATTTGGATGATTCTATTTTTGTTGTATAGATTACATTCCAACATTTTACTATGAGAAAAATTTTTGTCCTTAAGTCCACTTCGGAACGTGGACCGATTCGGATGATTCTTTCTTTTGTTATACATAGTATTGATATTGATATGATATTGATTTTGTGTCAAACCTTTTATGGGTGAGGTCGAAGTGGGGGAAACGGGTGCAATCTAACTTCCTCACTCTAGCAACGGTTCAAATATAGAGTGGGTTGGGATTAAGTTTATGGTGTGTTTCAAGTGGGGTAGGGTGAAGGAGTTATGGCGCCTAGCTCCGTATTTGCACCGATTTTAACGACTTCTCTTAATGTGCATCCTTCCCTGTTGTTCGTTCATATATATTGTTAATGCAAAAATCAATAAAAAGTTCTTTCTGCAATCGTTTGAAATTATTAAAGTCGAGCTGAGTATCAGTAGATTTGCAATGTTTTAGTTTCGAAACATTTACTTTTACAGCAATCCGTCCGGCTACCATTATTCCTGAAGCCAACATACACGTTTTCATCAAAAAGCTCTAAATATAAGATTGCATCCTTTGGCCAAGTTTCAAAGATAGCAATAATGTAGGTACAGTCGTCGGTGGAGTAAGTGATAACGTGTCGGACTTCCCGGTTCATATCCCACGGACGACGACCAATAATGCCATGGGGTTACAGAGAAAATATCAGTGGTTCGGAATCCACTTTAAATTGTACGTTTACTCGCACACAAGGTGTTACGGGAACTAGAGAGGTTGAGAGAGAATTATGTCGGTGCGGTCGAGAATATGGTCTTTTAGGACGTTACAGAATTTTCTTGGAATAATACCGGTAAGCCAGAAGTCGGCGCTTAAGGCTTTTAAAACTAAATGCAACAAGAGCTGAGAACCTACTTTCTACTGTATTCTTGCTGCCTTTTATCTCGATGTTCTTCTTGCTTTTTCAGCCATATCACTCTCTGCGCGCTTCATCACTGCTTCTACCAAATATGACAGCATTTTTGAAAAGCGGTTTTATGATTTACAAGACTCTTCACTTTGGAGTTTTCTACTTTGTGCACTGTCATTCAACAAGTTCTGCTTAATATATTTCAGATCACGACAATATTGCAAAGATACAATTATTTAAAATTCAATAGCAGAAGCAATACCACAACCAAAACTCAAAGTGTTTAATTTGTTATTTAATTCACTCCCGGCTACCTCTCTGGTTCGCTTAACAATTACTTGCTTAAAACTTTCCACTCTCCTTAACAGAGATAAATGAACTGTCCTTGAAATTAAAACAGAAGTGAAAATAAGTAAATTCAGTCTAGACCGTGTGGGCAACCCATAGAGAATCTTCCAGAAGCACACTTTCACCGCCGCCGTAGTGCACTTAATTGAAAAACTTTTTCCGGAGCCGCACCGCACCACACTGACCCGGCCAAACGTTTCCCGCCGCCACTGAACCCTTTCTCATCCAGGTCGGCTATAAATTTTCAACTTTAGACTCTGGCAATAAAAATTTCCGGGGCACTTCCTTACAATTAGCCGGCCCCTTTGTGCCTAAGGAACATCAGCAAAAAGTCATCGGGTCCGAGGTCGTGAACGAGCGGATACTAGCAATAATGCACAGAAACAAAGGACCCCAAAAGGGAGGGGGGATGAGATGGGTCCACTATACATATGTGTATGCATAGTGGGGACTGCAAGTAAATATAAAGTGTTCAGAATGGTGAGGGGGGGGGGGGGGGAAGCGGGTATGTAAAGTTACAACCAACTCGCTACTCATCGTATGAATATAATGACGACATTGTTGAATGAACTTAATGCCTAACAAAAAATAAGGACGAAGGAGTGCGTGGGGTTGCGGATGGGAGTTGAAAAGCGTACAAAGTGAAAACTGCAATAAACCCTCAACCTGTTAGCCGCAACGAAAGTCAACAAAGAGTCTGCGGGTTTATAAAATTGATTTGTAGCTCGTTTTACTCTGCATTTAAGGGGAGCAAAGTTAGCAAGCTTTTACAACGGTAGGGATAAAGTCTAAAAAGGATACGGTTGAGAAATGCGAAAAGCGAACAACAGAAAAGTTCAAGGAACTTCATTTCCACACTTTGCCGTAAATGCAAATTCCAGGAAAAATGACAAACAAATTGCCCTTCTGAGAATGGTCCATGCTCCAGGAGCAGGGCAAGAACTAGTCGCAACAAAAGTTTTTAATTAAACCACTAGGTGGTGTTAGGATGTCGATTCCCACACTCTTCCTAACTGGAAAGTGTACACGGAAGTTTATAAACGGATAAAGGCGGTATGTGCTCCACCCTCGCATTCCTTTGCGAACTGTTAAGTTTCCGATGAAATTTGCAGCCCCACCTCCCGCGATCCGAAGGATTGCCGCCTATTAAGTAGCTGTAGATGGCGACAGTACAGGAGCTACTTTATGCAATTTTTTTCCTCCAAAAGCCCGATACAAAAACTTTCGCTAACTGAAAATGATTTATTAAGCGCGGATTTGTTTTTGTTGCCACAAACGCTATGTTTTCGCTTTGGAACATTTATTAGAGCAAGCCAGAACGGCCTGGGAGGTTATAACGACCGAGGGAAGGTTAATTTTGAAATCAGTCGAGTATAGGGCAGCACCAAGGCAATTGATGTTGTTCTTTGAACTCAAAACTGAGCAACTTTTTTCCACTTTTATTTAGCTTACCTTGCCGCAGTCTTGACGGTGAGTTCATTTCATATTTGTGCGGTTAATAGAATGTATTTCACGGGGAAAATTCATAAAGCGGAGCACTGCGGAGGGAGCGGGCCCCAAACGTAAACAATTTAAAGCAAAAACGACCATTTTTATGCCTCCTGTCTCCCCCGTTTCTGGATGGAAATTAAATGCGAAGGAAATAGAAGAATAAGCCAAAAAGACTTTTGGAAAATTCCGCTTTGGTAAGCTATTACGGGAAAATTAGACAACAAATTCTGTTTAATTTTCTTTTTATGGATATTACATGAAGTTGTGCTTTTTTCCATAATTTTTTCGGTACGCGGCAGTAGAAGGAACTTTGATGTTTTGCTAACTGGCATATGCTCAACAAAGTGTGAAATGCTCTCATGTGTATCAAGCATAATCGTCGCTTTTATGCTATTACGAAAATTAATGACCATTGTGAAGGTCGACACAATTCCAGCTAATGTCAATTTTAAAATGTATTTCCCCTCGGGTGCATTTGCATAATTTCACCTGTAATACTTAGAAACTCCGGACGTAAGGAGTATTTATTAACTTCGGTCGGGAAGCAATACTTGCTCTTGAACTAACGTCTTTGAGGGTTAAACATCTTTTCCTGATGCTCTTTTCCTACAAAAGGTAAATACTCAACGAAAATCTCAAGACCAATTGGTAGCACACTGCCAACTACTAAGCCATTGTAAGAGGCCGTGACTCTAGGCAGACACTACAGATCCCTAAGTTATGCCGAATATGAACTATGTTCCGCCATTCATGACGTAATCGGTCTTACTTATTTGACTAATTTGTATTTACTTATTTGAAATCAAATTTTTTTTCCCAAAAATCTTATTTAGCACAGCCTCTTCTAGATACAAGCCCGAAAGATGACATTAACAGCTGAGCATTAGTGGTGTAAAGAAACCGAAACTTCCTACAGTAGTCATAACTAAAAGTTTGGGGAATTGTACTTTCTCGTAGTATTTCTCGCAATATATTTAAAGTCTTAAATTGTATTTTACTTGAGGTTAACCTACAAATGTTCTGGACATGTAAGCACGATAAAAAGTGTCTCTCTTATACAATTTTCATGTGTTTTAACAGCAAAACTCTCTTGTGCTCGTTTTGTTGAAGTATTGAGCTTAAAATGCGTCAATGACATCAGCGTTTCTCTTTGGTTTTCGTTACGAGAGTGTGCAGTTTTATTTGTGTGTGCAAGGATTAGTTAATCTGTGGTACAACAAAAATGAAATAATGACGAAACGCTTGGTGGTGAAATGGCCGAACTGTCATGTTTTCCGGGCTTGTATCTAGAGTAGGCTTTATATTTAGCATACCTTGTATTCTGTATGCCGTGACCGATCTCATATTGTCAACACACAATCTTTGGAATCACTGGAAAGCGAAAATTAAAAATTCCGTAATGGATCTTTGTAACAAGATCGAGAAACTCAGAATTAGTTTTCAAGCTCAAATAAATTTATAATTTCGGTCCACGGGATGACCAGCATCAGAGGGACCAATGTTTTTTATATCATGACATTACCAACATCAAATGTGATGAATTCTTCGATGAGGTAGTCGATTTGAATTGGGCGTTCACTTCAGTCAACGATCAACTTCAACATTTCGCACGGCTGCTTACGTATCTTTTTGAAAATCTTTATGTTCCTTTTAAACGTTAGTATATTAAAATTAAATCCATCTTGGCCGTAGTTTTGACAAAGAATTAGATGGTAGATGTCCCAACGTAATGACGCATATCGAAGATGAAAACGCTTTTGCCCACTTAAGATTTCTCGCTCCAAAGCTCCAATTTTAATACCAATTTATCTACCCAAGAACTGTTGCAGTACAGAAGTGTTGATATTGGATAAGTCCTATGGCACAAGTATAGAAGCAAATGAATTGAGCCAAGCTTTCACCTATTTGTCGACTGGCTAGGATATCAATAGGGCTGTTCCGTAGGTCAATCTCTCCCACATTTAAATCCCATGATTGTTATGGATTCTCCTTTATCTCGTCTGATCAGACGGAGGTATATGAGCTGGTTATATCAATAAAATCTGGTGCGGTGGGACTAGATGATATAAATCCTATATTTATTAAGTTGCTACTACTTGCATTACATCGCAGTTTGACATACCGTTTTAATAATATCATATCAAAATCATCCATCCTCCGGACCTCCTTAGTACCGCCCCATCTCTAGCTCACAGTTTCTTTAACGGTTTCAAAAATCTCCTAATCAAATATATGGATAGAGAGAACTCGCCTTCAAACCTCCAGTCAGGCGTAATGTATTCAATTGAGGCATCGGTCAGTCCTCTAGGTGCTAAGCTGAAGATGTTGCTGTGGCTATAGGGCTTAGCAACCAAGCAGCCAGATTCTTTGAGTCTAACTGCATTTCATGATGCCCCTGGTGATCAACGGGATGCAGAAGCACATGAAGAGCACCAGTATTGCCGATGCAAGCGGTTCTTTGCACTACACTTAGCTTGGTATTGTTCTAAGCCTTATATAGCTGGCCATCAAAACAGTGAACCGTAGGTGAGAATTGGACGCACCACCGCTATGTTATCTTAGGTTGCAGTCCCCATGTTTTACCAAAGCTACGTCTGGCGGCATACAGCAAACAAAGGTAAAGAGGTAAAGCAAAGTACCTTATTTTTTGTGGTAAAGAGCATAAGCTCAGTTTTCCCTGGATTCACAGCCAGTCCACAGTTCGTAGACCAACTAGTCACCTTCTTTAGGGCACGGCCTAAACACCCCTTGCTTAAGTCTCAGCAGGACCTCGTTCATGTCCATTAGACATAACAGTGAAAAGAGAACCCCACCTTGAGGGGTACCGGGAGAAACGTGCCTAACAGCCCGACTGATTCCGACTTCGGACTGGATTATTCTTGCCTTTAACATATTGGTTATCCACTGACCAACAAATTGCTCTACATCGAGCTTGTCAAGAGATTCTTGGATAGTTTCAATGCGTACATTGTTAAAGGCTCCTTCTATGTCCAGGAATCCAGTCAGGTATATTGTTTATACTTGATTGAATATTCAACTGTGCCTACTACTTCTTTGAGAGTATTTTCTTTTTATTTTTCTTTCTTTCTTTTTTTATTTCTTTTCTGTTAGCTATCCTTCCATTATACCTAGACACACATCCCTCCTAAATTAATAATTAAAACAATTAGTAATTGAAAAATTCATCATAATTAGTGTTGCTAAAGGACCAAAGGACCATTTAGTTAAATGATCAAATCTTCTTGCTAAATGATGGTAACTTGACCTAGAATTCAGCAAGTTTCGTAATTATCATTAGTCCAGAATATCAACTGTGTCACTTAAGAGAAGAAGGAGAAAAGATGGAGCAACATTTTTATTCTCTTTTTTTTCCTTTAAAATATATGTCGGGACCAGATTTCAAATACTTTTTTAAGACACATATTATGTATAGCCATCATAAAACATAATTTCAAAACCTGCGTTTGCTCCATTAGTGTTTAATCATCATTAAGCTAATTAATAATTTAGGAGGACTGTGTGTCTCGGGCAATAGTCATAAGATATTTTTCTTAATAGTGTAGAGTTTGGTTTGAATTTGAATTGAAGTATTTCACTAATATATTACTTGGCAAAATTATCACCTACCATATATAGGAAAATAAATACAAAGTCTAATGCATAAGATGAAAGAATTTCATTATCCCTCTGCCACATCATTCTGTGCTTCTTTTATTCTTGAACACAAATGGGTTAATCTACCTCTCTGGGATAACTATAGTCTTGTCCTCGATCCTCAAAGAGCGGCACAAGCACCACTACTGTTGCAGTTTTGAAATTATTTCATCTTCCTGAACTTTTTGTTCTCACTCCATGCAACACCCGAATTTCGGCTGTTTTTCTTAAGTCAAAATATCCATTGTTCCACTGTACCCAAAACAAGTTTTCTTCCATTAGACAACAATGCTTAGCTTAAAGTAGGATCAAGTTGGCTCCTTATTCCATCTGAACTTAATCCATATCCACAAGTAATCATCTACAGCCCCTCACAGATTTAGAACTCCAAATCCCGTGTAACACGGAAGTCGTCCCAACCTCATTTGATTAATTTCAACATATGTACTCCACAGGAAAACCTTAATCCGCAGGGAAAGATACAATACACGAGAGTTGTCGCGGCAATCCCAACATTGTTGGTACGGTCTTCCACCTTCTGCGGAAACAAAAAGGCAAGCAACAGCAGCCCACCACAAGGTGGCAAGACGTATGAATCTCCAGCTCCGCAGAATTTCGTTAGCAAGAGCCGCCGAAAACTTCCCGTGGCTCCATTTACCCGGCATTATCCTAGCACTGAAAGGACGAGCCGGGGGCTAAGTTTGGCAGTTTATTTGGTCTGAAGTTCGGGTAGACGGGTGTCGACTTATATCATCCCTTGAGTGATAACGGTGTTCCAGGGTTACGGGTGTGCGCGGAGCAATAATAACCAAAAGCAGGGAAATCCGATAATAAGATAATGCGAGACATAAACTGCGAGAACGATAAACGCAAGCCACACAGTTGGGCTTTATGGCAGTCAAACCCGGTTGGTTTGTTGGGTTTTCCGTGAACTCTCGCCTATTTTGACGCTCCATTGAGGGTAGTTGGGGATCTCCACTTGAGGGTTATATGGACGAAATTAGTGATGTTTCTGTGATTTTGGGAAAGCTACTGTATATGAATAAGAAAACATATGGACACCTTGCCCCTGACGGAAGAGTAAATGTTTGTGGCCGGTAGCAAGAGGATACTGGACATAAAACATTGCGTGACGTTAAGCCATCCTAATCCTTGGTTTATGGACACATTGGCCTAGTTGAAAAAGTGGGGTGGCTCTGTGGCCAGCATTGTGTGTTGATTGATATTTGCTGGCAGTGCGCAAGTAATTAGTTTCCAATCAGAAAGTATTTGTACAAGTTTTTGTGATTATTATTAACTCTCCGGTCATAGAAATGGGGGGCATGGCGAGGCTGTATAATTTTCTTCTCGTCACTATTTGTTTAGAAGTTATTGTATGGGTGGAAACCGATCAATTTGTACAACTCATCAAATATTTTGAGGCACAACGTATCATATTTTCCTGCCTCCTTTTAATCACATGTTCCCATTACTAATGAAAAAGACACTGCATTTCCTCATGATGTCAAACACAGTTCCAAGCAATTATCAATTTGAAACTCCCACAAAATCCTTATTACTTACTTCTTGTAGAAAAAGGCAAAAAAGTCATTCCCTGCTTGGCTAAAGGAAGGCTTTTGAAATTGGCTCCAAACGCAAGGGTGAGCAAAGCCATCGAAATAATTTAAAGCACGTCCGTCTCCTCTGCTAATAAATTTTTAGTATTCTCATCTCGTCGTCATCAGCTTCATCATCTGTTCACTTCAGTACTGGGGATTCTATGGCAGGCAGTTTCTGGTCTTGGGTCTACTGGTGCCTAAACGAATCTCTTAAAATTTCAGACCTGGTTGCTGGGCTATCGCGTTTTCGCCTTGGTTTTGTTGGTATGCCTTCACATTCTTCATGCTGAACACAATCCTTCTGCAGAAAGACCAAATGCTCAGAAATTGACGTAGCATTATAGTGTTGCACATCTGATTCTCTGCAGAGGCAGACATCCTGTTTGTGTCTGAAAAGGAGTGGAAGGAAAAAGAAGCTATTCACACCCCGTCGAACAGGCAGAACCAATCCTGCATGGCCACACAACAAACAGCGACAGTCAAAACAAATTTCGCATGCCTTTTGAATTCATAATTTGCATAAATGAACATGCTGGCGAACATTTCCGTCACCACCAACCTTATGGTAGGTATAGCAGATTTAGGGAGTTCTGCAAATGTGGGCTACTGTTGGATATTAATGCCATTGTGGAGGTACAAAGAATTTTCTTGGAGTATTTTTATTCACGAAAATAAACTTCCAAATTCACGAGAACAAACACTAGTACGATGGACTGTGCAAGAATAAATTTTCACTTGAATCCGACAACTAGCAATTTGTGTTCTCAGCGCATTGACTGTCCTTTTCGAGTTTTTGAGGATATTTGGTAAATTCAGTTCGGAATTTGTTTGGAATTCTAATTGTTTGACGCCTAGAAAGTGCGCCATTCCATCTATTTTGGATTTGAAGTGTATTTGCGTTGTCATTTCTATTCAGTTTGCACAAATACGATTCAGCTCTGGAGGAAGAATTTTTAAATATTTTAAAACATATGGCTCTAAGAACCTGCAAAACTGGCCTCAGTATAGTCAATACCAACAAAAGCCTATGCGGTTTTTTACCTACTTCCAATGCAGTGAATGCAATTGAACGATTAAATTTCGAAACTGCGCTTTTTGAAAATTTTAATATTTTACTGACAGAGGTGAAACATTGTTTTCTTTTATACGATGTGGCCAAATCCTAGGGGACAACCCTTTGATGCGTTAGCATGGTTTTGGCCGGAAGGGAATTATGGTAAGGGAAGTGAGGAAACTTGAAAGTCTTGTTTTTGCATTGCTGCGAGTTAGACAACAGCCCAGAGACTGAGCGGATTATTTTAATTTCTTAATAAAAGCTCACGGGGAGACCTGGTCTCGAACCCGGGACCCTTGGCATGGTGGTCGTGCGGCTCAACGAATTGATCCAACTCCTGCTTGCATTCTTGCAGCCGTTGCGTTTTCTCTTTTTGGAAATTCCTAAATCAGCTTATTTTTTTTCCGAGGAGGAACATTTTAACAAAATTTTTTGTTTCAACAAACTACATTCTTTTCAAAGGCCGTATTTCTGATCTGAAAGATCAGACCGGTCCAGGCTAAGGATAAGATGTATGCCGCAGCGGTAGGCCAACATTCTCCCTGTCGGCGGCAAAGAATTGAGGTTAGGGGCGACAGTAGGATAACTCAGCTGGCAGCAGCTAAGAGAGACTATGGGATGGAAAAATGTCGATAGTCGTTTGTTTCCGCTAATCGCCAGAGAGGTGTTTTTATTGAGTAAGAATCTCACACTGCCGGATGGCACGTGCTGTCCGACGTCTTATGGAAGGTATTCAACTCTCCCGCTAAAAAAAAATACACTATAGTTGCACTTTTAAGAACCATGGTTGTTTTCTGCTGACAACAGATTGCGATAAAAAGTTCAGGGAGTTGCAGAGAAAAAGGTCAGTGGTTCGGAATCCACTTTAAATTGTAGGTCCACTTGAAATCGTTGTATCGAATCGAGTTAAGTTCTTCCCCCGCCCCATTCCCCACAGGGGATTAGTGGAACTGGAGAGAGCGATAAATTGAGCAAGCCTTGCCATGTTAAGGAAAATCGGATTAGCTTATATTCCTTCACTGATATCTTTCGTAAGGCCCAATGTGAGCATTGATAGTACAGCACCGCAGACGATGCTATACACGGAAACGCGGCGGGAGGAGCGCAGTGAGCCCAGCAGCAGTGATACCATGTCAAGCCGGCATAGACTGCGAAAGTTTGCTTCTCCCACAAAACGTTATGAAATTCCATCAGAAAAAAAAATAAAAAGTTGAAAGGTCTTAATATATGCAGATGATAAAGAGATTTTCTTGAACATTATGGGATGCTGGCGATTGTGTCCGGGTTCAGGAAAACTTCAACGTTTTTTGGGATTGGTGTGTTAGCAATAGTCTACAGCTTAATCTCGAAAAGTATAAGTATATAAGTGTTATAATGAAATTCTCTAGGCATAGGAAATCTGATTCTTTTAACACCTTGTGGAGCATTGGACGTCTACTACAACGACCCTCCAGCTGGTTCGGTTCTGCGCCAACGCCTTTAACAGCTGCCGGCATTTTTTGATCTGGTTACCCTCCTGCTCCACGGATCTTCTACATGTGTCCGTCGTCCAATTCGAACTCTTACTTCACTCCCATGCGACTTTCAATTTAGCTTGTGTAAGTCTTTGTGCTCCGGCTAATGGATGTTAAGGGTTAGCCAGAGACACCAGTTAACAAAGGCTTGTACCTCAGATGTTACCTGATAGGTCACTTTCCATGCTGAACAGCCGTACAACGCACAACAGATTTTACGTTTGATTCGCAGATCTGGAGCTATGTGCGTATGGAGACAGGAGCCATGTTGAGGAGAGCCTATACATAAACTCCAGCTTCGCCATTTTCTGTAATTATGCTCGCGAGATAACAAAATGTATCTACATGCTCTATTAGCTGATCTTCAAGATAAATTTTGGCATGTCTCCCCGATTCCAAGATCATAAGTTCAGTTTTAGCAGTGCAGCTCTTAAGCTCTGCTCTGTGCAGCTCTTAACCTCTGCTCTGCGACCTTCTCTACTCAGGGCTTCGTACATTTGAGCTACATGACTATGTTTGTTGGATAACAGACATACATCGTCGGCATAATCCAGGTACTGAAGGTGTTTAAAAAGTTTTCAACTAATCCCTCGCCATAGATGATCATCTAGGACACTCCACTATACGTTATCAGTGACGATCACAAAAACAAAGGCCACATTATGCATTCTTGTCACACTCCGTCGGCCACAATGAAGGGCTCCGACTTTCTCCGTTCTTCCATCTTATGCACTTTCTTAAATACCGTGGTTCATCACTGTCCTGCTGGGGGTTATGATTGGCTTCGTGAGGGCATTTTCTGATGTGAATACCTCTATTTTTTTTATATCGTTCTCTTTGCAGACGTATTCTCGAGCAGGCGTTGCAAGTCTGATCGCCGAACTGTCAGGTCCGCTTTTGGCGTATTGTTCAACATAATTTCCTGAGGTTTGCTCTTCGTAATCTCCACTGGATTGACTCCTTGAGGCTTCTGCCTTACACGGATCGTCTCCAGCTCAATGTGGTTACTCACGAGAAACGACGTAAAGTTGGTGATGTTACATTTATTCACCATATATTTTGCTTCCTATTATTGACTGCGTGGGAACCTAGACGTTCCTTTTGTGACTATAGGGTCTATAGGGTTATGTTAATTTCTCTAGGACTGTTGCGCTTTGACGGTTAACTTTCTTTTTGTACGGTTGGTTTGTCTGTTTCTGTTGTCTAATTAACAATCTCTGCTTGGGAGCCCCATTCCAGTAATTTTTTTAGGTTTGAAATAGGTAAATTAATTCCCGGCTCCCAGTCGGAAGGTGCACCTTCTGCCTTAGCAGTATATAAACTCCATAAAAATAATCGCTATATTTCAGTCATTTTCTTCGGATAACCAAATTAAGCCAAGCACTTTATTTTCGATCATAAGCAACATCTTTTTTAATTTTATATAATATCTGCCGTTCCAACATGAAAAGAGATAATTCTCCATGGAAAACCTAATAACTACTTTTTTGTGAATTAACTTCTCTTTGAAGCTTATGATGAGAAATTGCTCATCAAAATGCATTAGCTAAGCTCCCGCAGATTAGAGACACAGACCCAATTAGGAATAGCAATTTTCGGCGTCCCCTCGATATTCCGAGGTAAACTCATATGTTGCTGGCATCTTACTCCCTGGAGATTTCCAAGGACCAAAATTATTCGCTCGGTCAACAAGACGAACTCAGAATCCCCAAAACGTGGCAAATATTTGTCGCACTAAAGATCAAGAAAAATTATTTATGACACCAAAGGTCTAATGGTGGCAAAATTTCACGCTATTGCTCAATAAAAAAAAATAACTTCTTTCACAAAAAAGTGGCAGCAGACGGAATGACTTTCTCGAAACTGTAACGAATCTGCGGCTCCTCCTGCCACATTAACTGCCTTTGTCAGCGCAAATGCCAAAATAATTAGAAAACGATTTTCTTCTGTCAAAAATAAATGGAAAACGTTCCCAAATGGCTCTCGGGTGTCACGGTGGGAGGATGACTTGTCACCACGAACCCCTAAATGGAGAAAATTATGACGTGCGATGCGACCATTAATCAAAACCGCTCCGAAAGTGTTTACTTTTCCCGAAGAGCTCCTTTGTTTTCTCCACTTTTGGTGGAGCATAACTGCCTGTGGTAAGGAATTTTAACAAGACGCCAGCATTTGTAACGAGGACAGAATCTAACCGCACGCCTGCCGAGGATTTGTTAAAGATTTTTTGATTTTACTTGAAACGGTTGTGTTACTTGGCACTGACTTGTATGTTCAGATGGGTGTGGTGACAACATATACCACAAGATTCAGGAAAACTCGACAACATAGAGTGCTCAATGCACGATTTAAAGTTGACGTCCACAATTTAGGGACAGTTGTATAATATACCATAGATATGTATGTACCCAATATTGTTACTGTCTTAAGAATATTCCCAAGTTTATCCGTCCAGTCCAACGAGAAACAATGGGCATAACGCCATTCATAACAGTAGCCCAACAAAATCAGAACAATGAGATGCCAAGCATCCTGTCGTCCTGACGATGACATTAAGAGCTCTGCAGGAATATCAAAAGTAAAATTGGCTAATAATTGCGAGTGTGTCCGCTCAGTCAGGAGCACTCGTGCCCGGTGACGTCCAGAAACAAAGGTCCTCAAGAGGACTAATATTAAAATGAATGAAAGCAAGCCGAGAAAAATGAAACTAAATTTGTGTCCGAGTATCACTTGACGAGGGTCTGCTCAGCAAATATTGACATTTTGTGTCAATTTCGCATGAAACCCAGCATCTCTCCAACATCAAAGCCTGGAAAGTTTGCTGTGGCTCGTAGAGCATATCCTTAAGATTCATAGTGAGGACTTAACAGACATCCGAATGCTGGAGGACAAAGTTCTTATTTTATCCTGTATATTTTTTTGTCTCCCTCTGCTGCCATTTCTTCGTCCTTTTCAATTTCTGTAAAATTTATGCGACGGGCTGTAATAACTCACTTTGCTGCACCACACCCCGCCCAACCGCTTTTATGCGATAGGACATTGCGGCATCCCAAGGAGCAATTTATCTGTCCGAATGTCAGTGGCATCCTTCGAAGGACAAATTGCTTCAAGATTGGGACCTGATTTTCATTGGTTTACTCAGCAGGTTTTTACAGGCTGTCTTTATTGCGGTCTATGTTACAAGCGCGGCGGAGTGAACCTGGATGATGAAAGCACCGGAAATGTTTCTACACATGGATGAGGTGCTGTAGGCAAAAAGTTTGCATATGAGCCAGGAAAATCGCTTTTAGAAATTGGTTTTTACAGTTTGGGTAATTAATTTTGCTCTACGTTGAAATGTTGCCTTCTGTCGTCCTCCTGCATGGGTGAACTTGAAATATTAAGAAAATAAACGATGCTGTAAAAAGTTTCCAATGTGACGATATGGCATTTTTGCCAACTAATGGTAAATAAATTAGGGCGGACTAGACAGGCACTTTTCTAGCGAAAGGATATTTTACAGTAGAACTTGCTATTAACTTTTTTTGGGATTATTTGTATTGGATCGATATAAAAAACGCTTTCAACATTTTTAGTAGGGATAACAGAGTCAACATGCGTACAATATGATTACGGCTCACTCCAAGAGGATTGCGCGTGTATGAACGACGGAAAGGACGACTGCTTTTCAGAATGCTGTTTGGGACTTAATATATATATGAGAGAATTGTTTAAGCCTAAACCTAGCAAGACTGACTGTAGCACACCAAATGCATGTAGACCGATAAGCTTAACTTTCCCACTGAAAAGGATAGAAAGACTGGTGAAACTGTAGTTGAGAAAGCAAATAGGCATGGATCAACGATCAAATAGTCAACACGCCTACAATAAGGAAAAATCAGTGGACTTCGCTCTACATAGCCTAGTACACCTTCTTGGAAAACAGGATGTAGAATTGGACTATTTGATACAAATAGAGGTGGCCTTCAACAGTTCATATTCGAAAAGATTTTCATTAAGTTGGGCGCAAATGGATCGAGTTCATGCTGAGAAACTGAATCATTACAGCGAGGTTTGGTAATGCAAAATTGACAGCGATGGTGAACATAGGAACTCCAGAACTCTTTTAGCAATTCTATGGCTGATAGTAATTAACGAAGAGTTTGGCACTTTGTCAAATAAGGGTTTTTGCTATAAAAATTACCGATGTGGTCATGGTCTACTTGCTTTATTGGTTGAAATTGCAACTTCAAAGATTGCGGACTGAAGATTAAGACAGACGAAACGAAGCTTTGCTACTTTACCGAAGAAAACAGCAAGACACTCCCATGAAAAGAAAATCAAAGCTTTAAGTGCTTTTTGGACGCGTAGAAGTGAGATTGGAAATATAACTTTCACCACGATTTATTTATTTATTTACAAGGTTTCATCACATGCTGATTACTTACCAAGAGAAAAGCGAAAAGTGAATGAAAGTGAAAAAGAATAAAAAATAACAATTACAAACGAAAATAAAAATAGACGAAAAATTAGGGGTCATTCCCTGGAAGGCCACGCAATGCAAATTTTAGGAACATGCGCTGTACAGCCTCAATACGAGCACTATGAACTGCATAGGACGGACACCAAACGGGACAGGCATACTCTAAAACGGGCCGGACGAAGGTACCAAAAAGAAGCTTAGTGATAAAGGTATTATTAAATTCCTTAGACCATCTCTTCATAAAGCCCAAGGAAACGTTGGCCTTGTTAACAATGTAATTGATGTGATCCATGAAAGACAAATGTGGATCAAAAATAACACCAAGATCCTTTACTATATCCAGTCTGGTTAGCAAGTTGCCACTGATATAATAGGGCCTTCCTTCTTGAATACGAGACAAACGTACACTTATAAACGTTCAAAGGCATATTGTGCGCAATTCACCAAGCCTTAAAAGATTAAAGATCACAGTTCAGTGTAAAACAATCGTTAAAGTCAGAGACAACACGAAAAATTTTAGCATCGTCAGCATAACAGAAAATTTTCGAGTTCACTAAGAGGGAGGCCATGTCGTTAAAAAAAATAATAAATAGAAGCGGACCCAACTGGCTGCCCTGGGGCATCCCAAAAGTAACTAAAATTTTACGAGAGAGGGAACCGCGAAACAGAATACGCCGTGTTCGGTCAGAGAAATAGGAAGAAATCGATTGGACGAAAAGAGATGGAAGACCCAACATAGTAAGTTTCAAAACAAGTAACTTGTGGTCAATGCGATCAAAGGCCTTACTAAAATCGGTATAAATACAATCAACCTGTTCACCAGCCTCAATGGCGGAAATGCAATAAATAGAGAACTCTACAAGGTTAGTAGTCGTTGATCTGCCTTTAATAAAACCGTGCTGGAAGGATCCCAAGAACGGTTTGCCGTGAAAAGTAAGGACATCACAAACCACTGCTTCGAAAATTTAGCAATGGTAAACAAATTAGCAATAGGCCTATAATTAGAGATATCATCCTTCTTACCCTTTTTATGGAGAGGAAAAATCGTAGACGATTTCCACAGTTTAGGAAAAATACCGCAGGACATGGACAAGTTATACAAATAAGTAAGGACAGGAGTAAGATAGTGGGCACAATTCTGTAGGACAAACACGGGAACATCATCGGGACCGGGTAAAAAACTATTGGACAACTTCTTAATATGCATCATAACTGAAGCATCGTCAAAAAACAAATCCTTAACCGATAAGGAGATCGAGGGATAATTTGTCAAAAAATTAATTGGAGGTGAACCTCGAAGACTACTTTGCAACAGAAAGAGAGTGGGATAAACAATTATGTGGTTTTGGAGTGCCATGCGAGGAACAACACCTGGAGATATTGAGTAAGGTGAACAGGTACGAACTCGCAGCGATAGAGATAAGAACAAAGAAGGTAATGGAACGGATGGTGCACTGATAGCCAGGCGTCAATCAAATCAATAACAAACGCCGTTGTAAAATCCAAAACGTTAAAAGAATATAATCAGTCCCTTTGGAATTAGAAAAAATTTATGTCCGACTCATTAGAGGGCATGCGCGACTTATGGCTCATGCCAGAAGAATAAGAGTAGCAGATTCCAGCTTGTGCAGAGTATGCGGGGAGGAAGACGAGACCGTTTGGCACGTTCTTTGCCAATGTCCGGCTTTAACGCAATGAAGATCTTGGAAACATAATTCTGCGCAAATCTCGTAAACAGGTTAGGATATAAATCAATTATCCAACTATAAAACCAAGCACTAATTTCGTTTAATGATTGTTGTGTAATGGCTATTAAAACCAATCAGATATATAAATATCTGTGATAAGACTATTAGCACAGCTTCGACAGAAAGTAAAGACGACAGATATTTGCTAGCCAAAAGATTAAAAGGGTATTCCGGTATCTAGCCAAAGCTGTAAAGAACGATTTTACTACTTAATTGAGCAAATCCAGCCTGCTAGTTGGTAATCCTTACTGCAACCTTCATCTTCGTCGCAGACTCTTCCACTTACATGAAGGTGCATTCTCGTACGCCTCTTCTTTGTCCGAATCTCTACACAAACTTTTTCACCTGTCATACTCAACAGAAGTGTTTCTCTCTACATGGAATCTCGTCCAGGTTTAACAAATACCTTGCGAGGCAACCGACCACTCTATTTACAGACCAATTTCACTTACTTCGGTTCTATCTAAAGATTTTAAATCATTCAGCAACTCTCAGTTGATGAAATAATTAGAAAATAATCATCTTATTACCGATCGACAATATGGCCTTCGCCTTGGCCGCTCACAAGACATACTAACTATTCGGACGGAGCATGATGCCATTCTATCCATAATTTTGGTGAGTCCGAAATTGTCGCTTTTGCGTTTTAAACAGCTTTTCACGCTACCGTTCTAGCCAAAATATACGCATTTCGTCTGCACCCTTAACTTGGATTGATATTCAATTCGTTAGATTTCAATTCGTACAATAATAGACAAAGTTACATCTGATCTCTATGAAATAAATGCAGATGTGGGTACCTCAGGGTTCAGTTTTTTCACCAACCATATTTCTTCTTTTTAAAAGTGAGATACCTCAACTTACACATCTATTTGTAAACCAGGTCAGCGTCATGGCTTTTAAACGGTCGAATAAAAACGGTATGAATAGTGACACCTAATGCGTTAACGACTGTATGCTAAAAGGAGAAAGGTAGCAAATCCTTGAAAGCTGAAACCCGGAAGGACCATAAAGAACTATTTATAAGCACTCTTTACATCTATTTTTCCTTTTTAATACTGAAACCTGTAATATTTGTTCATTTCTAAAATCTTTTCAATAAAAAGGAAACCTTGCAAGCTAATCAAAGTACACTACAACGGACTAATAAGAATATCTTGATGTTATTCTAGAAAACAGAAAAAAGATACTTTCTTCACTTTATCAATTTCTGAGCCTGCGGCCAGATTGCTTTTGTATCACTTCGCCACCTTTCCTCCAAATTAGAATTAACGAAGTTTCCTCCTGTGCCGACATGAATAATTCATACAAACTTCTGATACTAACTGAACACCTCATTTTTTCCCTCTATGGGTCTAATTAATTTGAAATGCGAGAACATTGCATCCCCAATTTGTTCCGAGACCCTTTCAAACTTTGTAGTCACTATTCCTGGGAAATTGCACATTTAGTCCTCCCCATAAAACACTAGGGAGACTGCAGCCAGGGAAAAATTCACAGTCTTCTCTCTATCAATTTGTCAGTAAGTTATGTCATCGCATAAATTTCGGGAGACCTAAACTCTGCAGAGTCGCAGAGATACCCATTTGGAGATATAGAAATGCAAAAACAGGATTCGGCCATAAAAATCGACAGGATGACTTCATTTCCCGGAGTGGCATCTTACTGGGGTTTTCATGAAGCTTTTCCCTTTCTTTTTTGGTTTATTTTTTTTTTTATTTTTGAAACTTTTATTGGGTCTCTTTATTTACTTGTCAATGGCCTCTGGGACCAACTTGCACAATAAAGACGAAAAGTTTCGATTGTAATCGGACTCAGAAGTGAAGATGGAGAAGCACAAAAAATAAGTGAATTTCCACCATAACAAAGTACTTATGAAAATGACAACTAATTTCAAGAAAATTTATTCCAACAGGGATAGTGAGGAGATTACTGTAGTGTGCATAATCTTGTAGATGCTAAAGAATGCTCAATAAAGGTTTCTACAATTTGTTGGATCTGACAGCTTTTTATGAGTTTGAAGATATCGTGACAACTCCCCTAGGGACAGTAAACCAGTCGCTCTTGTCTTACTTATTTTAAAAAAAATTTTGAATTTTATGTACGAAATGATTGAATTTTTTTTTTCTTATTGATTCAGAACTTTAATTTCCGTTCTTGGATTATTCCGTTAAAGTAGCTCTATCAAAATTTAATAATTTAATTGATTAATTAGAGGAGTAAAAATGAATGGTTGTTGAGATACTTCCTACTGTAAGTAACGAAAGGGATACATTAGACATTCTTAACAACTTAAAAGAATAACTAAGAAAAACGAAATGCGATCAAGGTACAAAGGCACAAGTAAGCAATTTAAAGGGATTTTATGAAGAGCAGGGAAAATCGACTTCAGACTGCTTAACTCTAATAAGCATACCAAAGGAGAACTCCAAAGATAGATCTTAAAGCAGATTTGTGATGGTAAGAAGGGTTATATCGGTAATCAACACCTTGGTGCCTTTGACGTATGCCCTAAACACACAGCGCTACATATTATTATTTTACTAAATGATGATTAAACACTAATTATTGATTATGAAACCGGTGACATACAGCCACTTTTATGACTCTTCAGTCTCTGTACACTGAATCGAGGTGCTAGATGCGACAAAATAAAAGATTTATTGAAAATAAGCTTCAGTTTTTATTCACTTGTCTATTGTAGTTCTGGCCACTTAAACTTAATGTGTTAATTCACTAAAATTCACTAAAATTTACTAACGTTATAATAGGGTTATCCCCTGGGCTTTGGCTACATCATAAAAAACAAATCCTGCCATAGCCATGCTAAACGCTTCATAGACTAATCTCATTCGAGCAACCAAGGCTCTGAATATGTATTGGGGAAATATTAGTAGGCAAAAAAAAAACTTCTAAAATTTAGTCGGCAGCCAAGGCTATGATGATTTAATAACACAGCTTATACTTGGTACCACCATCTACATGAAAGTATCGTTAAAAATCATTTGGTCTTTTCGCAGACTATTCTAGACAAACATCCAAACAGCCAGACAGACAGAAATTTAAAAAAAAGTTATTTTGTTTATATATGATATTACCAAAGGTCAGGGGACGCCCTATGATGCTAAAGCACAGTCTTGGCAGGAAATTAATTCAGGATGCTTAAATATCGTCGTGTAAATAACGTATCCCACTTTGATATTGGTATTAATTTGAAATCACAGACAGACAGACAGTTTTATTTCATTGAATCGATAGACGGGTTTTAATTACTCTGCTACAGAAGTTGTTTGCCACTTTCCCAGTCTTCTGGCATGGTTGCTTATATTCCAGTGACCTGTTATACTACTAGGTTCTTGGAGTCGATTCAGCGTCCAGTAAGGAATAAGGAATAGTTCTCTTTTTACCATACTCAGGCGACAGTTGTCTGGTAATGCAACATGTGTCCCGGTTAGTCCACCAATGATTGGCCTTATTGTAGGTATGCTGGCAATATCTGCCTTAAGGATGCTGATCAAAATTTTCGAATATGTGATCGCTCTAGATCTATCCACCTCAACGTCCTCTCTCCCTAGTTCCCTTGACATCTGGAAACCTCGTCTATGCTATTATTACACAAGTGCACTAACTTAATGCCATAACTACCACCTCATTGTTGTCAGTATAAAAGCGGATATGAATATTCGACTCTGTACGCCTAGATACTAGCATAGCCGTCTAGTAAATCGCTGTTTTATTCGCCCGAGAGCCAATTTGTTTCTGCAAGTCTGTACAATTCCTTCCAGTACCATTTGCTGCAATATACTCCAGCTTCTGTGCCCGCACTCGTTTTAGATCGAGCGGTATATATGGAGATCTCTGATGCACTTTATTCCTAGCATATTCCCCCTCCTATTGAGGGTTTTATATCTAGGATCCGGTAATATATGTCGAGCTTGTTATCGTCGCAATCTACTGCCAGTGCCTTCAGGTTAACTGCGTTTATCGTTGCCATACTTCTGCAGTATATTTCTAGTGGCAATGGGAATAAGATCAGCAAGACCTTCAAAGCCGCTGTGGGCATGGCACACAGATACCCGGATATTCCCAGACCGGCCCCTCTCTGTAATCTTAATAGTGTTTCTAGGATACAACTCCAATCCAGAGTTGTCCATCAGGCAAGTCAGCCGTACCGAAGAATCTGTCTAACTATGGCGGTATACATCCGATGTACCATCTTTGGTTTTAGTTCCCATTCGACCGAAAACTCCTTTTACACGCTAGAAGGACATGCCGGTTTTCGCTATGCGCTTTTCTATATTCCCACCATTGCGGCAGCGTAAACCATACAAAAAAAAAGCCGAAGCCCTGTCTTTGACAGGTTAAATGTCACTCCCCTATTAGAGGTCCAGTTTTCCAGCTCTCCAAGCCTCTCGCTGATTACTATCAAGAATCTGACGGATACCATTAAGCCCTCATTCTCTAGTTTACACAGGATTTCGTCCATTCGTCCGTAACCAATAACCACAGGAGAAGTGATAACACCTCTTCCCCTCCCTCTCTTCACCATGTTCTGCTGCATACGTATGTCAGAAATATACCTCATTGCTGTCGAAGATCTATCTTTAGTAGGAGCGAAGCTTTATTCTACACTCAGGCGAAATGTTATACCAAATCATTACAGAACCTTTTTGGGACCATATTCCCTCTGGTCTGACTAATGGCTTTACGCCACGCACTCGTCACTGAAAAGAATCTGGCCCTCAACCTGAAATAGTGAAACACGATGATTAGGGAGAAACTAAATAAAGCTAGAAGTTATGTCACACTTGCAAACGCGGTTTCTTGTTTAAATACAGATCGCCGTCCTATGCACTAAATCCGGTACTGATCTACACGAGTCTTTAACTAGCCAAGTTAGTCATATTGGCCAGAGTAGTCGCTCGACAAAAGGAGGGTTTAAATTCAACGTCTTAGAATTTTTAACTTAAAGATTGATGGACAATTAAAAGCATGATAATGAGTTTCAGGAACCAAAAGAGACAATCATCGTGTTATAGTTAGATCACGATGCCAAACTGACTGCATTTATACCGATTCTAGTAAGGCCTTTGATAAGCTCTATTATCGTTTTCAAATTGGCCAAGTTGGATTTCCCGCCCCCACTCATTCCATGGATTAAGTCGTATTTATCCAATAGCACTTATACGTGTTGAATCCGTACAGCGTGAGATCGGCCCTTCGTGCTCTGCCCTGGAGTCTCCTTATGATTTTTCTACACCAGCTTCTGCAGGGAAAGATTGACAGTGCGGAACTTTCTTATAAAATATTACCTAGAGAACTGTCCTATTCCCTCCGAAACCGTTCAAGCTGCAGATAGCTTTCTCGCGCACTAGAATGGGATATGAGGGGTATGTTCGATCCAGTTAACTGCATGTGTATGTTTGCTAATGATGTTGGTGATGTTTTCAGCACTAACGTGGACCAGATAGCATTGAAGAGGAGCCTCTACAACTTGTAACCATCCTGTTGTACTCACGCGTTTTTGTATGGCTTTTGTATGTTGGTTTGTGTATGTTTTGTATTAGCTTGGCTTAAGCGTTCTCTGTAGCCTGTGCATCCCTGATTGTTGCGTTTGGGATTACTAATGTTTTTTTTCCATGTTGGTGTGGGAGTTTCATTCACCTCAATATTTTGTTATATTCTTGTGGGTAGGTCAATTGATTCCTGGCTTCTGCCTGTGAAGTGCCCCTTCTGAGTTAAAAGGGTTAATTCTAACTAATTAGCAGTATCTCTCTCTATCTATCTTTAGTTACCGTAACCTCTTGAAGGACATAGGGCGGGAGAAGAATGTCACCTGATTCGAAACAACGATTGCAAGTGGTCCTACAATTTAAAGTGTATAGTGCAGTATATGCAAAGTGGGATTCGAACCTGGGACCTCCGGATTTCTAGGCCGATACGTTATCACCTACTCCACCGAAGAGGGTTACCAGTATATCCGAAGTTTCGTTAGTACCTACCTAATAAACTTTGCTCTTCTCTACAGAATTTCAGTGTTTCATTAAACCGAATGTAGCCTGTTTTACATATGGTAAGTGGTTAAATTCAACAGGTCCATATTGCATCCCGTCGAACTTACAATAGTGTTAGTTTGAGCAACGCCAAAAAAGAAAACAAAAAAGTTTAAATGATGAAGTTGTGCAACAAAATCAATTTTCAGGCTTCATTGCAACATCCCGTGTTTATCCGAATGTACCAAATGCGTACCTATAGACTTTCATTCATTCTTGTGGCCATGCCATATCGAGAGAAACATAAATTTCAAATTAAAACAATTTCTTATCTGCAGAGTAATCTGTACCTGCCGGCTTACGGGCAAACTTATTCGAGAAATATTGCATTGCCCCTGCGACATTTATTCATATTCGCAGCAATTTCCATTTTCATTCACTTAAACCGAACACAGAGTGAACCTCTAAGCGAAACATTAAGAGGTTTTTATTGAATGAAATATCCGGAAACATATAAAACACATCTGTGGACCAAAGAGGAGGAGAGCATCGAGCAAAAAAAAAAGGAATCGGACATGTTGCAGAAAATTAAACACGACGGAGCCAGGAGTTGCCTGAAGGCAAATTTTCCAACCGATTCTATGCGGTACACACCCCGCTTTGAGGAGCATTTTCAAGGTGTGACTTGGCTCATGTTGAGTATACGTTCCTGCTTTACCTGGACATGACTGACAGGCACGATTTATGTTGCGTCTCCGTCTCGATAGGTTTATGCTTGAATTTTGGATCGCTGGATAAACAATATATCTTAAAAAGTTCAGAATTATCCCCGCGATTCATTCGGCTCTGTTGCATCATCATATGAGTTCACAAAAGTGCAGCCCACTGCAAAGTCTGTCCTAGAAGTTGAGCAAACAGTCTTAGTGCCCTAGTTCCTAACTTTCGATATTTGAGGAGCAGCATGAGGTCCTAATCCCAGATTACTTCAGAGCCAAGCCAGATTAATTTCTCGTAACTCCCATCGCATCCACAAAGCCGCGGATCTTATCGCATCTTTTCGACCCACGGTGTCAAAGTCTTCTGTAGGGTCATTGAAGAAACTCTTCGGCTTGAAAAGTAACGGAAATGCGTGCAAGTTTGATTAAGTTTCATCTGAATATAATTTCTCGAATTCGATAATTTATTGTCGAAAGTACTTCCCTCGGCCAAAAGGCACTCATCCGTGTGCATTCATCAGCAGAATATCACGACTACAATCAGGCATGACAATAACCTGGACCAAGCCGGGGAATCATTCAAAGTCTAGTATTGAGCGCGCTAAACTAGGATCTTTGGGCTCGAACAATTTGCAATTAACCTCTCGGCGCGCGGAATGTATCACTGAACACGCACTTAAGACGGTAGAATCTGAATCTCTTGACTATCTAGAGGCTTGTGGAACCTGATTCCCTACGTTCGCTCCTTAGCCACCATAAGTGAATGCAATTTGTTACTTTCGTCAAATCAGATTCTGCAAGAGCTCGAATAAGTCGTGCAATGTAGTCCCTCTGGCAGTGATTAATGGCACTGCAACCCCATAAGTGGTTTCATGTTGCCCGCAATTCAGTGATAGCAGCTCTGTTGGGGCTCGACGCTCTTTGTGTTCTCGATTGCCGTGCATGGAGATAATAGAGACCATTTTATCTTTGTTTTGATGGCATATGTAAATGGTATTTAAAAATCTGTTTATATTTATTATCGTGATTTTCAGATGATTTGCCAGCATACTTACGTCGGCAGTGGATATGGAAAACTCTCTTGGTCACGCGAAACAGTTCACTTTATTACTGAATTGTGTCGGCAGTTTTAAGTTTGAAGTTATGCAATTCCACTCTATGCGGAAGCAACAAGGCTTAATTGTTTTTCTTTCTATGGAGGACGGATTTAAGTTAAAATTAAATTAAGGCTTGTTCAGAAAAGTTGTTGCTTGCGAACTTTGCTTTAGGGCTCACGATCAAGTCTGAACTTGGGTAAAAATATTGTCTATGCTCATTTTTTTATGAGATCGAGGAATTGAACATTATATTACATTTATGTCACGCACACAACGAGTTCGCTTTCTTGACTCATACACAGATGTTATTGAGATTCCTCTGGTGTGCCTCTGGGCAGTCATCTCGGACCATTGCTTTTTATAATTTACATTAATGGCATGTGGACTGGTGGGCGTTATTGTTATTTTACTTGTTTTTAGGCTCCCACACAAGAACGTCTACATTGCCACGGTGTATGTTCCGACTTGCTCAGCATCTTATATCTACGATCGTCTGACCGCATGCACTGATGACCTACCTTTTATTGTTCGTTCATCGGACGACCTCTTTCTTACAGGTTATTTAAACATACCTAACATTTGCTGCTATTTCCAAAGCGTAAGGGTTCCCACCATATCAACCCTTAACCCCATATCAAACCTTAAGAACTCGTTAAAGCAACTCAAAAATTAAAAAAATAAAGTCTGAAAGGGGTAGCAATGTTGTTTACCTAATTAACGTTGTCAGTTCATTTCAGTCCTGAAATTTACAGATAGTAATTACCTGGAAAAAATAAAATCGATATTGCTGCACTTGGAGCAGAAGGGATTCTGGAATTTTGTCACTTCTAAGCGTATCTCCGATGGGTATCCCTCGAGAATAGAGAAAGTAATGATCCTCTTATTTTATTATCATCAATCTCTTAGGTGATTTTTTAATGCTGCGTTCCTTAAAAACACCTGTGATATTAGTCTTAACGATTTAACACACTTGACGAGGCTTCCACCCATTACTCTCACTACTAAAGACCTTATACTGATCGATAGTTTCTCGTATGGCTCTGTTGGTATTCATACTCCATTTCTTAAAAATTGTGGTTCACTTATTGTGTCCTTTATTATCTGTTTAATTCAATAACTTGTTGTGGCATTTTTCCAAAAGCGTCGAGACTCCCTGTGATAGTAGTACCGTCTAACTGTCTAACTATAGGAAGCGCTGATTTCCGACATCCTTAACTTCCACTGTATATCATCGGGTTTCTGCGGGTTTTTGTAAATTGGATTCATTCGTACTTATGTGAATGCACTCAGCGGGTTTCTTTTCGCGCAGGTCTGTCTTATGTTATCTTCAACACTTCTGGTGTACCGCCGGGCTCCCACTTCGGTCCATTGTTATTTATAATTTATATCAATGATATATCTATAATTCTGTCTCACTCAAATATTCTTCTTCCTATCCGTTAGAATTGGTGTTCCATTAACGACCTTCCCCTAAATATCGGCAAGTGTACATCTATGTCTTTCTCACAAAAAAATCTCCCTTTCAATTTAACTTGAACTCCTTTAACAAGAGTTACAAAGCATAATGACCTAAGTGTATGGCTTAATTTCCAATTTTCTTTCGAGGACCATTTTGTTGCCGTCGTTACCAAAACTCTGGATTTCGTGAAAAGATTGTCAAAGGCATTTGATGGCCCCTACATTACAGGACTTCTATATTGCACTTTTGTCAGACCTATTCTGGAATATGCCTCTCCAGTTTGGTCACCGCTCTATGCGACACATATCAATCGCATTGAAGTTGTTCGTTAGGTTCGCTTTTCGAGGTCTTCCTTGGAATAACTTCCGTATATTACCAACTTATGTTGATAGACTTGGACTGCTGCACTTGGATACAATTGAAAAGAGACGCTGTAACTCCAGGATCCTTTTCGCTTTCGACTGCATTCGGGGGTCCATAGACTTTTCTGTTCTCTTGGCATGTATCGGCATATCGGTTTGGGCTCGCTCCCTGGATCACGACTTCTATCAGGTAACTTTTCATCGTACTAATTATGATGTAAATGAGCCGATCACATAGATGTCGGGATTTTTTAATTCCTCTTTTGATCGCATTGATTTTCATCTATCGCGATGTCATGTGAGGAGTCAGCTTTGATGAAGTTACTTTTTATGTACTTTTGCATTTTTATATTTTGTGAATTCTCTCCTTATTCCTTGATTTTATATTGTATTATACTGTTTTCTAGCATTTTGTAGTAGTCAGCACTTTAAAGAAAAATATTGTTAATAAATAAAAAAAAACATTTGTAGGTTCCTTTCAACACGGTCTTATGAAGGACAAGTCAACTATTACCAATTTCTTAGAATTCTCAAGTTTCGACATTTCAGCCACTGAAAATGATAATAAGGTTGATTGCATTTTTACTGACTTCAGCAAAGCTTTCGAGTGGATTGACCATAGTATCATTCATCACAAACTAATGCTTCTTGGATTCCCTACTAATTTTGTATACTGGGTAAAATCATATTTATGCCATCGCACACAATGAGTTCGCTTTCTTGAATCATACTCAGATGTTATCGATATTCCTCTGGTGTGCCTCTGGGCAGTCATCTCGGGCCGTTACTTTTTATAATTAACATTAATGGCGTATCCCTGATTTCAAATGATATGCGGTTGATGCTAAGATTTTACGGGATATTGTAAATGAACGAAATTGTCCACTGTTAAATTCTGATATCGATATCTTTTACAGATGGTGCACGATAAATCAATTACTTACCATTGTTTTCAGCCTAACCATCGATTTTATATGGATACTAAAATGTAAAATCTCGTTCCTCTTGAAAACTTTTATTGAGTTGTATGTGAATAAAGACAGATCTCTGAAAATGTATAGTAAAGCCTCGCGGTAAAACCCCACACAATACTATGTGCAACGCTCTGGCATACTTCGCCAACCACTATAGTCATTTAGGACACAAAACCTAAACTCACTGGATTTTCACGAATCACTATCAAAAGCTCAGTGGAGTAAGTGATATCGTATCGACCTTCCAGCGCGGAGGTCTCACATTCGAACCCCACCAGGCCATGGGGTAACGTCGGTGGTTCGGAATCCACCTTAAATTCTAGGTCTCCTAACAATAGTTGTCTCAAATCGGGTGAAGATCTTCTCCCGCCCCATACCACACAAGGATTTACGAGAATTCAACCTAAAAGGTAGTGTCATGTCTCATAACCGCTTTGATACGGTAGAAGAACTTCTTACCAAATAATTGCATGGCTTTACTTATTGGAGATTATTTTGCATTTCCCTAGTGGCATAGCTGTATTTTCTGTTATCAACAGTAAAAGCACATAGGTGCTCGCCGAAGTATCGGAAATACTAATCGTCATGTCAGCACGTAGATGATTTCAGAAACGAGCTTATTTTATTTAAATGGTTAGCATTTTGGGGAAAATCCAAACATTTTGATTTTTAAATTCTCAGGTGCATATTTTATGTATATAAATACTCCGCCCACTGCTTGAGTACATAACTTTTTACGCATTCAGAAGCCTCTCAGCGTGGAATTATTTTCACATCGCATTTATCCATCAAAGTTTTACGGCAACAAGAAAAGTCAATCCCATTAAAAGTCTCATCGTAAACTTCAACACTTCTCAAAGTCTCAAAGGCTCACTTCCAGGCATCTTTTTGTGACTTAGGCCAAAGCACTTAAAACATCTACAAACAGTTCTAAGTGTTTTTACCGGCTTGCATTTTCTCAGTGTCTCCTTATTCTACTATATCAACCCCTAGAGAAGCCCCCTCCGATAAGGGAAACCTTAACCTAAAACTCACCGTCATTTTCTGAACAAACAATTCGCCAGTCACTCAGGTTTTAGAGCGCCTTCAACTTGACTGCACTTTATACGGCAGCCGAGATAACTGGGGAGCAACAGATTTCAGATTGCATCAAACCTGGCAAAAGGGGTGGATATCAATTTTCACATATTATCCAGTCCCACACGCTTCCCTAATCGGGACCGCAAACGATTTAAACACAGGATACCCGCGCGGAGGGCTTAATCCGATTACTATTAAGTGGGAAGCTCCAGTTCCATGCATCACGCATATCAGCCATAAGGAGGACAGTGCACCCATCAGGAATAAGGACGTAAAGTGGATTGTCTGGAGATGGCATAGAGGAGCTCTATACCACCACGGTAATGGCCTTATGTGTTTGATTTTATTGGAAAAGTTTTCTGGAATCACTTTCATTTTAAAAAGCGGATTCACCGCATTGTTCCTTGTGGGTTGGATATCTCTCTTCCAGTGATGCAAATTTAATGGAAAGGATTTTTGCGCAGCGGAACGGGATAGGACGTTGATCTGATTGCGAAAGTTTAAAGGATGCGACGATAGTTTTAATCCCATTTGCTTCTCAAGTTGGGAGTTTTGATTGGGGTTAACCTCGGGGTTCATTGTGCAATGCATTTACGAAATTTGCACAAAATTTGGGTTTGGAGGAACACTTAAGCTTTGCGGAGGATTTTTGACGTCGTCGACTTAACGGAATTTGAAAGTTTACCGAGTTTATGTAATTTTCCTTAAAAGCAAGGCAACACTGAGTTTTCGTATTCTGTTCAATTTACAAATTGTGGTGGTCCCTCGAACCATATCAATTATAGTAAAACGTCTTCCCGGTAGTTTGCGTTCCTTTATCTATAGATTCAACAGGTGCCTCTCGTTGGAATGCTTCCTGCTGGGTGCAGAATATGATTCGAAATGATAAATGGTTCCATTACTCAATTGCTCACGTTTTTCTCTGAAGGAAAAAATGTGTAAGCGTGAATAGACCAAGTCCATTCCTAAAGTTGTTCAGTTCATGCTCCATCGTTCATCACCTATTTTCCGGCATATCCCCAAGAACTGTTCTACGAATATGACCACTAGCTATCTATGGTCCCATGTCCATTAACTCCAATTGAATCATTCCGAGACAGAGCAATAGACTCATAAATAAAAAATCAGTCACTTAGCAAATTGAGGTACACCCAGCAGAGCAAGGGCCACCATAAAATTTCATTATTAATCGATGTAAGCCCGATAATGGATGAACAACACTGTCCAGCTGCAGCACCAATGGGCATTCGACTTTGGTGTATGCTCAACCAGAGACTAAACTGGATGCTGACGGCGTTAAGTCTGGATGCTAAGAAGTCATCTTTGGTTACCGCAGAATTTCAAAACTCAACGGACACTCCCATGCAAAATCTTGCAATCGAGTAAGCAAGTCTATGGTTGTCAGACATGCCAGTTTTAAGATGAAGTCATGACATCGACCTACACAAAACAACAACTGTCTTGGGGCATTCGTCGTCGTCGTCCTCAGGTCCATTAAACTCAGTTAAAAGGTGTTGACTTGAGTGATTTAGATCCAATGTGGGATCTCTGCTAGAACCTCTAATGAGGCATAAGACAGTTGTAAAGCACCTGTGACATGGCGGGGACCACAAATCTCCACACTTCATTGCAATCAAATGCCATCCTTGCCTATCTGCGATGAAACGGCAGATTGATGCGGGTATAGAGGATACTCTTAGTGATTTCTTAGAGTTCCATGTTGGATATAATGTCAAACTTGATGGCATCAATTTGTTAATCGATTGTGTGCCTTAGAGACATCTTCACATCTTGTTGCTTTCGATGAATGAATTTCGTTCGCGTCTACATCTAATGCAGCTGCCATGTCACTTTAGCAAATTACAAGATTTTCTCTTCTTATGTTTAATGAAGATTCACCTTCACTACAACTCTATTAATACTTGGGTTTTCTGTTAGATTGCTTGTACTGCCAGGTGTGCAATTAATCATTAAACCAGCGAAAATTTAGAATTAAGGCTCACACCGGTACACCGCATGCTGCATTTTAATTTAGAGCGAGCTCAAGGTTACGATCAAGACCGCGCTATTGTTTTATTTACGCGGGCGAATTGTAATTGAAAGAAAATTTAAAATTAAATTGATTAAAACCAAGTTGTCACATAAAACAAACAGTGTAGACAATTTATGCGATTGGGTAGTTTGCGGTTGGAGATTTCAATTGAAATCTTTACCAGTTGTGTATGCGGTTGCTCGGGTTCAAATAGAAACTGATAGCTGCAACAAATCAATTTATGTATGGGTTAAGCAGCTGACAGAGGAAACTCTTGGGTCCTTTAGACGATTTTGTAATCCGACCTATGCAGTTAGGTCAAATTTCAATATTGCTGATGAAAGAGTGCACATGATTCTCCGCAACAGTAGTAATTAGTCTGCTTTTATTTAGTTAAAAAGGACTAAACCTTTGACGCGATATCGATGATATGAGGCCGCAAAACCTTTGCAATAATAGCAAGAACTGGATGATGCTCGGCTAGAATCCCAAGAGGACCTAGAAATGGTCTCAAGCCTGCTACAAAACCTGATAGTCTAAAGCTACGAAAATAGTAATTCTGTTAGGTACAAGCAAAAAATCTCTTTAATAAAGCAAGCGCTCAGGTGACTGTTATGAATATAAAAAGGGAAACTTGGAGAAGCTTCTGTGAGGGAATCGATGATCAACCTGTAAGGGAATACCTCCAAAGTTCTTTCGATAGATCACTACAATTGGAGAACCTAGATGAACTCAGTCAACCAGCGCATACGGTGGATCAACTCGTCGACTAAAAAGCCTCTCTGGGAAAATCATTACAGCTAGTTACTCTCCTAGCGGGCCATCAACTCATTTAAGACGTACAAATCTCCGGTGGTGAAGGAATTTTTCCAGCTTTTCTACAGCAGATGATATGTTGCCAATCATCACTAAGCTAATGAAAGAGATGAGGGTGGCCTTTATACCTAAGGGTGGAGCGCAACCATCTGCTTAGCCCAAGACATATCGTTCAATCAGCCTTTCCTCCTTCCTTCTCAAATCAATGGAGAAAACCATTGATCTATTCATTAGGTATGGTATTTTCAAAGAAACAGCGAGAAAATCAACTATAACAGCAGTACATAGTCTAGTTGTAAAACTAGAAAAAGCTGTTAATGATAAAAGTATTACTCACTGTGAGTTTCTTCATATTTAAGGTGTATTTGACACACATCCATTGAAAGAGCGGCTATCGACAGAGGAATGGAACTGCCGACGGTTCGATGGATTCGGATAATGCTTAGTTACCGGAACATCACTGCCAGGCTGGGGGATAAATCGGTAATAGTAAGGCCCACCAGGTATTTCTGCAGGGAGGAGTCCTTTCCCCTATGCTGTTTATACTTGTTATTGATGATCTCCTGTTAAGGCTGAGTAATGCTGGCTACGAATGTCGGGGCTATGCAAACGACTTAATACTTACCATTATGGGCAAGCATGACAGAACTTTATCTGGCAGACTGCAAAATGCCCTCAATATGGTGCAGTCCTGGTGTCTTAGGGAACGACTTAAAGTCAACCCTAGCAAAACAGCCATTGTACCCTTTACAAGAAGAAGAAAGCGGAGGTTAGATGCTCCTTTCCTTAAAGGAACACGTATAGAATTCTCAAGTGAGGTCAAATATCTAGGTGCGCTTCTAGACCAAAGACTCACATGGAATCCTCATCTGAAAAGTGTTACAGGAAAGGCTATGACTGCGCTGCTGTTCCTTGGTAAAAACTGGGGTCAAAGGCAGAACAAAATTCGGCGCAGTCTGCATTACAAAAATTGTAGAAGACAACTCGTATAGGAGTTACGGATGCCATGGGTGCCTGCCCCACTACAGCTATGGAGGCTCTACTGGACCTCCTTCCCTTATATCTATACCTAAAGAAGGGGGCTACCTAGAGCGCAATATGGCTGTATGGTACCAATCTCTTTAATGCAAGAGTACGCGGAGTTGTCTGCCTAATGCACTCAATAAATTTACCCAGGGTCACCGAATCCGGTTGGCTGGGGTACAAGGGCACGAGGGCATTCAGGGTAATGAGATGGCGAATCGTCTAGCAAAGAAAGACGCGGATTCTCAGTTTATCGGACAGTTGTCAAAGCGTATTAGATCATGGGATGGCAAATGTAATCACTCACGCTGGACAAACACTCCGGGGTTAAGATAAGCAAAGACGTTTATAACCTACTCAAAATGGAATACGGAAGCGTTGCTCTCACTCTGAAGACCTGATTTAGCGCTAATTACAGGACTTTTAACTGGTCACTGTCCCCTGGGCTATAATCTAAAAAAGATGGAGCTAGCTGAGGAAGACACCTGACGCTTCTGTTTAGAAAAGGAGAAGACAGCGAAACACATAGAATTCACTGTCAACGGAGTCAAAGGCAAGGCTAAAACCTCTACTGACGAAATCTCAAAAACAAAAAGTAACAATTTATTAGCGCGGTCGCTTAAGGTTTGTAAGAAAATGGTTCTGTGACAAAAATGAGAAATGGATCTTGCTGGAAGACAATGACCCAAAACTTCGTGGTCGTCTCTGTAGAGAGGGGAAAGGCAGCCAAAAATGACATAGATACAGTCGAATGGCCGCCATATACTAATCGGATAACAAATATTTGAAGTTATATATAAATATCTAGTAGTGCGAACGTTTCGTCGTATTTTTGAACCCTCATAGCTCTGGTCTGGATTATACCAGAGAGCCCAAATTCTTAGGATAAGATGTACATAGTTACCAGACTACTATACTAACTTTCATTTGTCCAGTTCTATACTTAAGGCTTTATAGATACCTAAAATATGTCGATTTCATAACCATTAAAACCTCCGTCATCAAAACCTCTAGGGTACTTCCTGAAGTCGTAGAAAGCTGAAATTTGGTATGCAGGCTAGAATTAGCACACAAACATCGAAAAAATTAGAAAATCTGTAACTTTCACCCTCCAACCTCCCATAAAGGTGGTGCAGGTCTAGAAAGCTGAAATTTGATATGAAAGCTGGATGTTATTAGTAGATAAACAACTAAAAAGTGATTTTGCTATGAAGAATGGAACTGATGGCGTGCAAGAAATACGCCAGAAAAAAAAAATAAAAAGAACGAGGGCATCTTACAAAAAGAAATGAAATTCCACCAAAAACATTTCATGTAAAGAAGGTTGCAAAGACTCACAATCTCATACCGCTTTCACTGTTAAAAAGTTATCAGATCTCATGTGGAGCCAAGCCCCTAACTCTACAAGGCCTAACTCTACAATCCCTAACTCTAGAAACCCTACATCTTGGTCAAAAAGTATGGCTTGGCCGTTTCATGGACCTAATACATAACACAACAGTAAAGACCAGTGACTTAATTTCTTACCATAAGTCCATAGGAGCGTCTATGCGACAGCCGCTAAACTAATAAATAATTATAGAAACAAAGTCGAAAATTAATTTTTGTTCACCTCTTCCGGTTTGAGTCGCCAAAAAACCTTTAACCTTTCATTTAAAGTAATGCAGAGTTCTAAAAAAAATTTCAAGACATTGGCGGTTTCCACTCTATTTAAAAATGTTTTAAAAGAAACTCAAGTTTTCCATAAAAGAAGTTGTCTTTCCCCAACGAGTATTACTTTTCGTTAAACAAATACAACACAATTTAGCCCACTTTGGGCTTAAAAATAAAATTTAGTCCATTATGGAAGAGGCACCATTACCCTCCCCCATATTCATTTCTACTTCATTATTTTGCGAATAAAAGTTTTGACAATTAGACGGATTCGCTTTACTGACCAGATGAGTCAAACAATTGGTGCGAGGTAGATGTAGACCATACCAACCATGTGCTACTACTGAATATTTGAAGCCCGTCGCTCCAATTTTAGCCCCAAATCTCTCTTTCAACTTGAATTAAAACTATCTCCGTAAATTTCTCCTTTTTCGAAAATGTTCCCCAACGAAAATATCTGTGGAAAAGCTTTCTCCATTGAAATTCAAGAGAGAAAATCACTTTCACTACTAAAACCTAGTAACCAGTGCCAATCCGTCATCTTTTCTTGTGTAGGATTTAGCCTGCCTTAGAATTATAACGGAGGACAGATTTTATGGAACACGATTGGGTTCATTCTTTTGCGCCCATAAAATGTTGTTAACTCTCCCCTGGAATAACACCACTGGGGGATGGAAAAGTTGTGTAAACACTTTGTCAGAACGACACTCCTAAATTCATCAGAAGGACCTCAAATTGGCCATTAAGGGCGGCAGCCTTTTTACAACAAAATTTTGCACTTAAAGCGAGTAAAAACGGGCTCTTGACATTAGGCGCCCACACCCCTCAAAGGACCATGGGAAAATCGTGTAAAAAGAGTCATCTGAGAAAATTTTGAAGACATTTTCAATGCAAATCTTCGCTTTGTAGCTAATTGAAAATTTTTCTTTCGCGGGAAAGTGGAATGAATTGTGAAAACACCCCGGCGAGTGTTTCCTTTAGTCATTTTCTCGAGCTTTTCTTTAGTTTTTAGCAAAAGAACTTAAGACGATTATGCTAATTAAAAGCGACAAACCGTCGTCCTTTTGACAACAAAAGCAGCAAAACAGTCGATGCCGGACACAGGGACACTGAGGAAGGTGATTTTCCGTAAGGGTCGCTTGAGACTGGGACGTTCAGCCAGGACCCGACTGGCGGGCTTCTTTTCGAGCGAACTTAAACCATTCATCGCTTCTTCTTGACTGCCCCTGGACAGCTAATCTTGTTAAAAGTGTCCTTTCTCTCTAATGGCCTTTGTCTTCGGCGGGAATTAATGGGATTTTTAACAAGAAATTTAATTTAATGGAAAGTAATTTCGGTGATGACCTCTTCCTTTTATTGTCTTTTCGGTGGCGGACACTTTTCTCAAATCAATGATTCTCAAAAGGCCTGGAAGTGGAAAGGGATCACTTGTGGCCAAAGACAGTTATGCTAAGAAAATTTTAATACTTTACGCTCGATTGAAAGTGAAAAGGGTTTTTCATTATTTTTGCAAGAAATTCTTAGCCCTACCGGGAACGGTAGCTCTCCTTTGACAGGATAGGGAAAAATTTGATTGTAATTGTTGAAGAAGTTCCTTTAAATTAAAATTGGAAATTGGAGGAAATTCGAAAAGGACCCTTGTAAGAGCAACAGCAATTTTATCACTTCAAGATAAAAACGACATTGTTCTTTGAACTGTCGGATTCTTTCAATAAAGAGCAAGGACATAGAAAAGTCTTGTTAACTAAGCTAATAAATTCCACTCCTTGACCCAATATTTAAGTGCGAACGATTTTCTTTTAGATGTATTCATGGTACGAGTATAAATATAACAACAGAAAACATGACATTCTACCACCTAACCTTAAAAGTAGCACCAAATGCGAAGTATGTTACTAAGCCATAGTCGACAGAGAGCGCTCTTGAAACATACATCCCCCCCCCCCCCCCCCCCCCCCCCCCCCAAGCAGCAAAACCTGTTCGGATGATGTAAAGGGACAATATTCCGTGTCCGATTCGAGACAACGAATGCAATTTCACCTACAGTTTAAAGTAGATTCCAAACCACCGACATTACTCTGCAACCCCCAATGCACTTTTTGTCGTGATCTATTATTAGAAAAAAAACAATGGGTTACTGTCGGTGGGGTTCGAACCTGAGACATCTAGGAAGGTCAAACGTTATAACTTACTCCACGGAAGACATAGGTTTCACTAATTGTGAACTGTGAGTCTTTATGACATTACGATCATGCCATGCCAGTGCTAATCACTGGAAAGGACTTTATTGTTACATCAATTGACATGATCATGCGGGGAAGGTACTCTGGTCGAAGGCATAGTACCTTATCCTCTCTAGCTTCGTACGATATTGCAAGGCGTACAACGAGATATAAGCAATGTAGTTCAATTACTCATTTTTTGCTAACAAATGGATTTTTTACTGTTTTAAATTTGTATTCCATTTATTAAATTATTTCTTACCCACCGATCTCTTTTTTTTAGATATTGTGACCAAATGTAAACTGTGTGCTTCTAAAGTAATACAAGATGACATCTTATGCGACGGACTCTGTGGTAACTCCTTCTATGCATCCTGCCTGAGACGTGTTTCAAGGTCTTCGTCAGCTGCCGTCACCTCCGGAGTCATTCAGCTTCCCACGGAGGTATTTGACTACACTTGCAGTGACCATTCCGTCATGGCAAAATGTCGGAAGATCGATACAGTTAATGCAAGCTCTGACAACTTACTAATGAGGCCTTATGAGCCTTGTTCTAGGGCCACTCGTTTATCTGACGCTTCTGAGGATTTTCGATTGATTTCCTGTGTCTGCACTTCTCTCTCTCGCGTGGGTGCCGGTCCCATATCACTCCTCCCAATTGTTGACGACATTAGGCGTAACGTAGAGCAAGTTCTTGAGAACATAAACCGCTCCTGTTTCTGCGAACTCTGTTCTCATTGCTTTGAGGTCTGCGAAGTATCGACGATTTTCATTCTGACACTTCTGTGGAGGACACCATCTGTAAAATTTCGACCCACGATAGGATTTTATGTAACGTGATTGCCTGCAGGAGACCTTACCCACTTGGACGTCTGTTTGTATACCGCGCGTCCGGTTTTTCCTCTCGAGCATTTGTTTTCGACCATATGTTTTCCTGATACTATTGTACGTGAGTTTGTTCCTAAGTCTAACCCTATCACTTCGGTTTTCTCAAAAGGCTCATCAAGGATATATACCTCTACCACGCCAACGTAATTAGTCTAAGATCAAAAATGACTAGCCTCTTTATGGCACGACCCATTCTTGTTTTGACGGGATCTGTTTGACTGAAAGTTGGCTGTGTGGTGTTATAGCGAATGCTTAAGTTTTCGGTCCTCGTTTAATGGTCTTTAGGCGCGACCGTCACTCAATACTTAGTACCCCAGTTGGTGTTAGGGTTTTCTGTACTGTCCGTCTAGGGATTCCATCGAATTACTTCGATGTAGCCTCAGACGATGACTTGCAACTGATTTGTATTGTCCTGCGGCTTCGACGTAAGTTCACCTATCACCATAGCTTATATCCGTCCTATGAAGTGCTATTTGGTGACTTCAACTTACACGCCGTGAATTAGGTGGACTCAGACAACGAAAATGCTCACCCATCCATAATAAATGGTTGGCTTTCCATTTATTACTGGGGTAGTGTACTTAATGATCTTGACATTGATATGGCTGTCACTTCATTTTGCAATATTCCTTTTTTATATTTTACGCAATGTGTCTAGATCAAATGACTCTTGTAAATCTCAATCTTGGCTGGAAAATATGTGGTCCGTCCATCCTTTCCTTTTTATTTAATTTATCTATCTGTAGTGGCTTCTTTCCGAAATCTTGGAAACTTTGTATAACATCCCCAATTACAGACTCATTGCTTATCTGTATTGCCTTACCAAGCTCTTCTATTTTCACAGCAAACCTTTTTTATCTTTTTTCCAGCATGTCCTAATTAATAGCAAATCAACTACAACCGATCTGTTGGAATTCTCGAATTACTTCATATCTACCATTGAAAAGCTGCTAAACGAGTTGATTGTATCTTCTTTGACTTTACTAAGGGTAAATCATAAAATAATCCTTCATAAGTTGTCTGTTCTTGGTGTTCTATTTTGCGAAGCTCTTATCGATCCCATAAGCAACATGGGGTCCCACAGGGCAGCCGCCTTGGTTCTTATTATTTATTATCTACATCAGCGATGTAATTCCATCCGGCTCGAAAATTTTATGTAACGCTAACGAAGCCAAGATATTTCATAACATTTCCAATGATCTTGACTACCAACTTTTAAATTCTGACTTAGACGTCTTCTACAATTGGTGTTCTGCCTCCCCTTAAATGTGAGCAAATCCCTTGCTTCTTAACTACTCTATGGATAGATTTTCCTTAAATAGATCTGACAAATCTGAAGAGTCTTTCTCAATACTCGTTTTCTAATGGGGTCTTTCTCAATACTCGTTTTCCCTTTTGATGATCATAGGTTAGGTTTAGGTGGCTGCCTAAGAAGGCACACTTAGGCCAAAAAGGCCTATTGTAATACCACAGTCGAGGCTGTGTTCTCAACCTCATAAACTTCTAAGGAGAGAGCAGAGCCTGCCTATAGCTCTCTAGGAGGCCGAGCTAGCTCCCTGTCATCAGTGCAATCTAGTTCTCGGTGAACCAATAGGTAGTATTGGCTGGAGCAAAAATGTTTTAACCCTATCGCATATTCGGGATACATTTAGAGCTCCTAATAAACCGAACTAGATCCCTAGAGCCGATTAACTTTTAAAAAAATGGGGTAGCCCAAAAACCGGTTGCTGCGGTTTGCTAGAGCCGGGCAATGTGTCATATGAGCTGGGAACATTTTGTCAGTGTGTGAGGATCGAGATCCGCACTTTGACTACTGTGCAGAAATATAAACTATACATTTTCAACATAATCAGTTCCTCACACAATTTACATGTCTAGAAACACTTTCGTCTGAGATCCGCTCTAAATTACACCCAAGCGTCACATAGAGGAGGTGGCATATAGTTTCCTCTTCCTCTTCATCTTGGCGACTCCTACAGAAGTCATTTGAAGGCGCGCCGAATCTGTCGGCGTGTTTGCCAATGAGACAGTGGCCCGAAATAAGAGCTACGATAAGGCTTATTATACTTCGTCTGACAGAGATGAGCTCGTCCACTCTATAGTTACCCGGAATATCACTATGCCCAGGTACCCAAATGAAGCGTGCGTTCAGACGCTCAGCCATGTCATTCAAAGTTGACCTTCCTCCAATCCGACCTGGCAAGGAAAGAGAAATCACATTTGTCTTTAAAGAATGTCTTGGGTATGGTATAGTCGGTGTCTATTGCTACTCTGCCATCCAGGATTTTGGAGTGCGATGCGGATTGCTTACCAAAAAGATCCACCAGTGGAAAGTGGACAAGAGTCAAGAGTGTTTAGGGTTTTAGGAGGTATGGTTCTAAGGGCACCTGTTATTAGTAGTGCTGCCATCCTTTGAACCTTATCAAGTTTTTAATTTGAATTTTATGATAATATAGATAATATTAATGGTAAGGTTAAAGAGGTGTTCGAATGAGTTTAATGATCCATATATTACTTAGCTCCTCTACTGTACATTTCAATTCGTGAGTACGCTATCCTAGCATGGTCTCCTTTCTACGGGGAGAAGAGCGCGTTGAGTCTGTTCGTTTTTAAGGTTTACTCTTCGCCTGCAAGGGAGTTGTTTTAATATACTATTAACTATGGATTGAATGAGCCAGTTACAGCTATCTCTCATATTTTCAATTTGGCGATTTTCACTTGTCGAAGGGTATAATAATATTCCAATTTATGGCCTACTAAACTGTCTTACTGTTCTTTTTACATATTGTGTAACTTTAAGTAATTAGCACTTAATGAATCCTAAATAAATAAATTGGAATTTAACGTAGATAATATATCTGTGACTACATAACCACACCCAGCTACTTCATTAAGTTAAAGTACTAATACGTCACCACTGGATTCAAATCCAACTGCTGCATAATTTTATCAAGAGTTTAATGGCAACATATTTTCATGAGAACTTTTAGCTTCTACTTCCGCTATTGGTCAGCCCATAAACCAGAATTGTGTACGAGACCGGAACAATTTGTACACAGAACTATTAATTATTCGCCAAATTCCGGATTTTAATCAAAACTCACTACAAAAGTAACAACGAAAATAATTTCCCAGGAATTCCAATAATTATAGATCGCATAAAGTGTACTTGACCGCCGAAAATCACTGATTCGAGTAAAACTGTAAAACTATTCAGTTCCGTGCAGTCTGCAGGAATCCATTTAATTTTTGTCCAGTGAACACTCGAATTCAGTTCAGTGCTGTCCAATTATTTTCAGGAATTTTCTATATCAGATTTTGTCCACTCGGTAAGCAGAGTTTGATCGCGATAGGGGAATCCCCAGAAATCAAAACATTTTGCTGCGCAACTAATCTAAGCAAATATTTGACTTGTGTCATATCACGAATATTTGCTGGTTGACCACCAGATTTCGGATGCGGAAATTCAGATCAGCCAGCAGTACCTGTTACCTGTTCCTGCAAACTCCTCTCCTTGTCCTGGTTATGAGCCACTTTTATTCCGACCATAATTCCCGATTTGTCTGCTGCTTGACATTTGTCCTGCTGCTAGATGGTCCTCCGCTCCTGCCGACAGGAGACTATGGTTGGCACAAGCATTTCACAGGACCACATCGGCCCCTTAACATTTTGTATTTGTTTTTGCGAATGAAATTTGCTCATCACTTTGGGGTATTCCCCTTCCACCTCGTAGGCGCCCTAATTCAAATTTCATACGTTTTCATCTCGTGAATTTTGTTGGCATAAAACACAGTAGGTTGGTGTCATTGACGCTCTTGCTTTTGGCCAAAATCAGGAATCCAGGACGGACAACGGAAAGTCCACGAAGATGAGCCAAGGACGCGGAGCATTAATTACAATTTATAATTAAGGGAGTGTAAAACAACGCCGGAAGGGCTCAAAAATGCAATTCATTACTTCCACCTCGGGCGTAGTATGTTCCGAAAGGGTAGCCCTCTGATGGTGCTCGCTGGGTTCAGGTTATTATATGAAGTTTTCATGTCCCGCCGAGGCGTCTGAATCTCGTTCACCCACTATTAACCGCTGTCAGAACCACTACTGTTTATGGCGGCAACTTTTCGTCTAAATGTTAAAATTCCATTCACTGATGGCGGAGGTGTCCGAGGACTGTAAACTGTAATTTAGTGAAACGCACAATGGCGGAAGGTTTTTCGGCGACTATAAAGAGATTTGTAGTGCGGAGTTTACCCTTGAATCCGTCTATTTCATCGGGCACCATCGCCCGGAAACGGAGATACCAAAAGTTTTGTGTTTGCAGTTCAGTGCAATGAATAAACACATTTTTCGAATTAATGGTCAGTGAACAGTTCGCAACTGGAAGCACGCACACTTTAGCAGGAAGGACATGGATCTGCGGAGGTGAGTTGGCGGTGGCTTTTTGGGAAATTAAAAGCTTCAAATTATGACCTCACCGATTTCAATTGAGCGCACTACTTCTGTGTTGAGTTTTTTTAATTGCAATCGAGTGGTAGCCGAAGTTTTTTGCGGCGGTGTGTATGACGCCCAATGGTTAGTTTCATTTTCTGTCGAGTTGATTAAGTACCACCGTGTTCTGTCTACACCCGCCAACATGAACTGGGCTCCAGGAGGAAATGAATGAAATGGATCTGGTCATCAATCATTAATCGGATGAGGCCTTTAATCACAAGTGGTATAGGTGCCAGGATTATGAGTTTCCAACACCGAAAGTGTTACTGTTTTAAATGGCATTAAGCTCACCTGAAACCACATATCGGTTAACGCCAAAATCCAATATTGCCTTGCAGTATATACTGACTAATTGGCAACGATAATTACTTTGCATGAGCAACTTTAAAGAGTTGTTATTAAATGCGAACCTTTTGGAACTAAAGCAATTTAATAAAATTTAACAAGCCATTTTGGGTTTTAAAGGTTTTGGAATCAATCAAGTAGTTTCGAATCTTCCTTAAACCAATTATTTGACTCCAAGCACAAAAAAACACAACCTATTTTTGGGAATACAGCATTTTTATTGTTTACAGTAATTATAATTTTACTGTTTTAACTACAGTTGTGTTTTTAATGAGGTATACATAACGCCGCCTTACAAACCGCTGAATCAGCTCTGTATCGGGTTCACTATCCAGCACAAGGAAATTAATAAAATGTCTCTATAAAATGAAATGCCATCAACTTAAATTTTAATGAAATTTTAGTTTGGGAATATCATAACCTACTCTTGATACAAGCCCGGAAGTTGACGCGAACAGCTGAGCATTGGTGGTGTAAACAAATCGAAACTTGCCACGGTACACAATTGGAAAAGGTTGGGATGTTACACCTTCTCGTAGTATTTCTGACAATATTTTTAAAGCCTCAACTTGTAATTTACTTGACGTGAACCTAAAAAATTTCTGAACATATTTTCACGATAAAATGTTTCTCAATTTTACTTTAATGAGTTTTAGAGGGAGTACTCTCTCTTGTTTTCGTTTTGTTGAAGTATTTAACTTAAAATGCATCAATGACATCAGCATTTCTCTTTGGTTTTGGTTAGGAAAGTGTACAGCTTTATTTCTCTGCAAGGATTGGTTAATCTGTCGTACGAGAAAATGTAATGATGACGAAACGCTTGGTGGTAAAATGGCCGAACTGTCATGATTTCCGGTCTTGCATCTAGGGTAGGCTGTGGAAATATGCAATATGACGAAAGATATTAAAGTGTTGCTAAACCTAACAAATAAGTCGTCGGTAGAGTAAGTGATAACAGCTACCAATCCGGGGGTCCCAGGTACGAATCCCACCGACGGCAACCCATGCTTGGTTTTTGCTGACAACAGATTACGATAAAGCGGCCCAGAGGGAAGAGAAAAATGTCAGTGGTTCGGAATACACTTTAAATTGTAGATTCACTTACAATCGTTATCCCGAATCAAGTGAAGTTGTTCTCCCGCTACATGCCCCACAAGGGGGTAGAGAGAAAGAAAATTAACAAATGATTTTTTTCAATACATTTTATGTGCATGCCTACCTGAAAACTGTCAAAGTGTAAGTGCGGACCGCGCGTTTTTAAAATAATGTCAATGATAATCTTCCTTGATTACGGATGGTTTCCTTTTACCTAGAGGCTTATCTGCGGCCTTCAGTTCGATATGTTTTCGTCCTTCGTTGTCCGTCTTCAATATTTGTCTCTTGATGAACTTCTCGTTGCGTTGTCTTCTTTGAATACGGTTGTTCCGTTAAGTTAGTAATTAAGAGTGGGAGGGTGTAGGAATAGGATTTGGGAGAGATTAGGAAGTTTTGAGGATGCTTATAGGGAAGTTAGGTCATCGATCATGGTGAGTTTTAGATTTTGGAATACTCTCGGTAGTGAATCCTTTTCATATCATAAAAGGGTACTTTTCCGTTTGTGGAAATAAATGTCAGAGTTTTCGGGATTAGTAAGGAGCTGGAGTGATAAATATCTGGATTCTTCCGGTACGAGAAGGTCCGGTAAGTTGCTTATGAGGGAATTGGGAAGAAAGGGGATCTTTGCCATTTGTTTTGTTGCTAGATCGACTAGGCATTCCTTGATAGGAGTGATGTTTGCGGCTTCATTACTTACTTACTATATCTTAGCACCACGAATAACGCTAGTACCTAGCTCCTTTTGAAGTTCGAATTTAGGTCCGTATACTGCAACGCAAGCCTTGCCGCCAGCGTATACCTTGCAGAACGACTATTGCCGCTATTTATTCCTGATGGTGTTAAATGTATAAAATGGAATCCTGAATTAATGTAGCTAATTTATTAAGATTCATCAAAAACTGACTAGTACATCAAAGTAACAATATAATTGCATAAGAAATAGAAAAAGTTACTCTTACAAAGCTGATTGTTTAGTTTAGGTCTCGACAAGTGAAAATCAATAAACTCAAAACGATTATTAAGGAAACGAGATATAGATGTAATAGGCACGACAGCACCTTTGATTTCGCGTACTCATTTGATTCTGTAATGAATTCACGTGGAAATTCTACAGAAGTCAATCGAGAACGCATGTTTAGATCATTAAACAACGACATTTCTATGGTACTCACTTGGGGCAGAGCAAATCGTGTTTCGTTTAATGCATCAAAAGCTCAAGGCTGTTTAATGTCCCTAAAAAAACACCCAGTTCACCCCCAACCCATTTCAGTCGATGGAGTGATATACCTAATTCGCCTAAATATCTTGGGTATTCAGATATCTAGCAATCTTAACTGGACTCATCATACTATATATTTGCAATCGCCAAAAGTGCGATGAAATGCTTGGGTTTTCTACAGAGATGTAAGAAATATTTCACCCCACCTGACTTAGCGCTGAACTACAAGTCTCACATTAGGCCTAAACTTGAATTCAATTCCCATATTTGGGCAGGGGCCGTACACAACGCATTATCTGCGTTAGATAAAGTCCAGCATAAGGCTATTAATTAAACTTATTGGCGATTCCTCAGTCTCTGAGGGCCTTGACTCTCTGGAGCATCGACGGAATGTCGGTTGTCTCTCACTCTTCTATCGCTATTTATATAGCCATTGTTCTAACGAAAGTGCTAGCCTTATTCCTTGTAGACACATGACAAATCGCGATACAAGAGTTACAAGGCGCTCCCCCCCCCCCTTTACTCTACAGGTCAAATTTGGACGTACCGTCAAATTTCGGGAATCTTTTCTAAACCGAACAACACGAATGTGAAACAGTTTACCATCTTCTGTTTTTCCTTCAAACTTTTAAGCGGGGCGTACATTAACACCTCCTTCACTCAACCTCATAACCCATTTCCCTCATCCTTAACTCCTTTCCTGCCAAGGCTGTGCTATAGCATCATAGCGCATCCCCTGAGCTTTAGCAACATCATATATATAAAAGAAAAAGTAAGGATAGATATAGAATTGATATAAATGATGAAAAGCAGCGGTACCAAATGGCTACGCTGAGGCACACCTAAGGAATTAATAATCTCATCAGAGAGTGCACCACGAAATAAGACACATTATGTACGACCAGACAAATAAGAAAACTCAACCATTGGACAAAGACTTAGGGAAACCCCAGAACTGATAGCTTACCCTTACTTAAATCCATAAAAATACAGTCAACCTCCTTGCCGGCTTCAATAGCAGAAATACAGAAGTTAGAGAACTGTAATAAGTTGGTTGTGTTTAATGTGCCCTTCATTAAACCACTGGACTGGAAGGAGCCCAGGAAAGGTTTGCAACGGAAATAGAGCACATCGCAGATCATGGCCTCAAAAGCTTTCCCACTGCAGCCTAGATAGGTAGATATGCCCTAAGGGAAAAGTAAGAAAATTTGCTTAGTCAACGTTTAGTCTAGCATTATACAAATATTTCATAGAATACTTTAAATTTGATAGAGATGGCAAACATATTATGAAATCCGAGGCATTCCAGATTACTATTAAAAACAAACACGGAAATAACAATGTTGTTAACAAGTGGTCCCTCAATGTTACTCGTTTTAACACAAACATTTTTACAGATTGTGCCACTTTTATAGACTTTGCCTTTTTTAAAGTAAGTAGCTCCCGAAAAGAGATGTTTCCTGAACCTACCCTGGCAATCCCTTTTTACGACATCCAATAACATTCTTTCTCACGGAAGTCGGGCTAAATAAATACATAGTGTTCGTAAGGTGTTGGACAGTGGAGTACGTTCCTAATTTACGTTTATACGTACAAAGTTAGCACCTCATTGAACTTAGCAACGACTCATGAAGTCGTAAAACTGATTTAGCGCATGCATTAAATTTCCGCAACCAACGCCACAGGCAGTCACATAATTTTTTTGTCCACCCAGATTTACTATATGTCATAAATGTCACCCGAAGTGACATTAATTAAATTTCTGACTGAGGCATTTCATGGCAATCTCTAACAATAACGCCTGGCACGCTGGACTTAATAAAAAATTCAGATCGCTGTCGGATTGTTGAAAGATGTCAAGTGCAACGTAATTCCGCACCCTGAAAACTGGTGCACCAAGCTCTAGGCACACTGCATTTCCGGGATCTATGCTCGAAGGTATAACGGCGGTATTTTTATATGAAACCGTCACCAAAACGAGGATATTCAAGTGGAAAAGGGGTTTGATGACATTTTAATTGCGGCAACTGCGAAACCACTCGTTAGTGGCGAGTTAATTAGTGGGAAGTGTATGTCTGCATTTCATTTTGCAAGGTGGTGCGATATTCTTTTTGCACTTTGCACGGGTTTAATTTACGCGTGAATCATATTTATTCAAACTGTGGTATTTGTTAATAAAATATCTGCCAATTAAGCACCCCCACTGTGGGAACAGAATCAACCAGAGCGGGTTATGTTAATCCAAAAATATGCGTCCATTATACAATTCTAACAAAAGAATTGGAATGGAACCTATCCGACTATGCCAACATTTGTCAAAACCATTCATATTCATGGGCTCCGAAAATAAAACAACAAAATTGTTTGGTTTTGCGTTAAAGTGGGTGGTTTCAGCAGGAAAATCGATGGAATTTTTTAAATTGAGGCAAATATTCTCCAAGCGGAATCCAGACACAGAAATTAGAAGAGAAAATTTGGTTGAACAATCCTATATGTAGCTATACTTTGTATGGGAACTTTTGGTTTATTTAAATTTTCCTACTTAATGCAGCAGTGGTTTGGTTGGCAAACCTAAATTGAATTTACAATTAAAATCAAAGTCAGAAGAGCTATTTCCGTTCAAAAGTTTTACATCTTCAACCACCCGAGTTCCAACTGCTTCCTTGATATGACCCTGTAACCCTAATAACTACCTCAGCAATGTAAATATAATGCAAATTGCCTGCTCTAATTCATGTTTTAGCATCAACATATGCCCGACCTTTGACGATTTCATCCAGCCATCCATCGATACCTATCAGAGCATATGCAGAGCAAGTGAGCCTTCCTAACACCTCGCAAGGCCCATCTCCATCAAATGGATGAGTCGTAAAATTTCGTAGTACACCACTTTCGCCTGTGGCAAAGTAATTCATTAGAGAGAGCATCCAGGAACATGAAAGGTGAATCCCTAGAACACAGTGCATTAATGGAGAGCTGATAACAAGCAAATCGAATTAGTGTCGCGTTTCCAATTAAATTTAGTGCCACCCAGTCCTTTTTAAAATCCACCCGCCGGCAATAAAGGGTAGTCGAACACACGAGATGTTTCTGGGATACCTGAAACCACCACCAACCACCACTCTTGGCAACGCAACCTCATTCTCGTTCTCTCCTGAAACTTTGATTACTATGAAATCGTAAAACTGCTTTCAGGCTTTCTTGTTTTAAACTCCACAAAGGATGCCGTCGCCTTCTAGATGTCAAGTTGCCGTAATGCATTAGTTTTGTTACATATATTATGACGTGCACCCCCGCGGAGCAATTCCTATTGAAAATCCAATTTGTCGGGCGAGGAAACGGAAGGTGAGATCTACACGAGCGCGAACTGCTCCTGCTGCTGCTGCTGCTGCTGCGACTGTGACTTCACTTCTTTTGCATCGAAATTAGTTCGAGAGATCCCGTCATTTGGCGAGGGCTGGTACTGGAGCAACGAGGAGCTTCTGATGCATTTACGATTCATGGTAGCCGCCGTTGGGGTGAATTTTTAATATTCGATTCGGGCCATATGTTGCGCCCCCTCGTTTTGGTTGACACAGCCTATCTGGGCTATGGAAGGATGAGATATTGTTTCTGAAATTAGTTCTGAGACTTCGTTCTCCAGTAACGTGCATGTAATTGATTATTGCTGGGGACTCAACCCATTTAAGGGTACGACGCCGTGGATAGAACACGGTTGAACTATGTTCTTCCTGTCCAAGGGGAATTCCAAAAATTGATCTTTGCTTAATGATACTCAGATTTAAGGAACATGTCGAAATGGAAACAAATTAATTTAAATATTTGGCAAGTTTTAAATTGGGAAAGAATTGAATAGCAATTAAATGGAATCTATAACTAAAAATCTCGCTACCAGAGACGTGGTTGTTGAGTGCTATTTGGAACTCGAATAAAGTTTCGAAACTTAAAATTGCGATTATCTCGAAATTAGGTTTTCGGAGTTATGAGTTCTTGCAAATATTTAATGTGCGATATTTTAAGTATAAAATCAACTATAACAGGTGTGCCAAATAAGTGGGGTGATAGCTCTTACCTAGGCAAAAACAAAATATATGGGAAGGTAGGGGCAATCCGACATTGTCTCTGTTACCTCAGGGGTGCCTCAGCACATATATCAATGAAGTTTCCCTCCTTGCTAGTGCCAGAATTCTGTGTAAAGCGGACGACGCCAACATATTTCACACTGTTTCTCATGAGTCCGATTGTGGTCTCTTGAATTCCTATCTTTCTACTTTCTGTGATTGGTGTTCTCACAATCGTCTTCCCTTAAATGTCGGAACTGAACGGTTATTACTTACGATTACTTACGATTACGATGTTGGGCTTCGTAAAAAGATGGTCCAGAGAACTCGATGACCCCTACATAACTAGGCTTCTTTACTGTACCTTCGTTAGACCAATTTTGGACTACGCTAGCCCTGTTTGGTCCCCCTACTTTACTGTTCACATCGACCGTTTCGGGGCAGCGCTTGCTACCCTCTTATGCCGACCGACTGCAACTGATTTCCCTTGACTCCCTTAAAAAGGGGCGCGACATTTCCAGAATTGTACTAATCTTCGACTTATTGCAAGAAACGATAAACACACCTGAGCTGCTAAGGGCGTTGAACATCTCTGTCCCGCCTGGCTCCCTCAGAAGTCTTGATTTGCTGCATATTTTCAGCTACCGAACACTGTACGGCATACACGAATCTATTACGGCGATGTCCCAGCTCTTCAACGAGCACTTCGCCGGCTTTGACGTGTATTTCTCCCGGCTACGATTGAAACGCCAACTTGGGTCGTATCTTGGATAAGTTCTCGTTTTTTAGTCATTAAATTTTAAGTTTAGGTCTAATTTACTTTTAATTTTTATTATTTTGTTCACCATCTATTTCATCGTTAGTCCTGTAGTGATCTTAAATAAATTCCAACCGTTTGGGAATTATAATGTGATTCATAAATTTGCAAATTTTCGCGGTATGCACATCATTACTTTTTTTTCTTTTGATCTACTCAACGCAGCGGCATCAAACAAATACCAAAAAACTACTATCCCCATGACCTTTTCAAAATTTCGGATTCGTCTGACTTAACCGCCGCCTCGCCTTCGGCCTCTCTGTCTTCTGCTATCGCCATCTCAATCAACACTGATGTTGACCTATCTCGAAATGCTGCTCGAAAGATAAATTCGTCTGCCCAAGGACTCGTCACACTGTGATGTATCTCATGACGTTATTAATTGTAGGCGTATTGATAAGTCTCGTAATAGTGCTGGCTCATTATTTGCTTCTTTCAAGATTGTCATTCCAGAAGCTTTATTTAACTGCTTCATTTCCAAAGACATTTGGACTGATAGATCCACTGCTCTTGAGTTTATCCCTAGGCACCGTTCGGATTCCAATGCGAATAAAAGTCTTCTCAAAAAAACTTATCAGTAAATGTAACCGGTCTGCGGCCAAGACAACTGGCTTCTATGTAGCATCTTCCAGTTCCTGTTACGACGTGGTTTGTTTGTTGAAGGTCTGCCTCTGTTGTGTGTTTACTGAATATCTACCTTTTAGACAGAACCGCTGTCTTCAGGCGCCTGTTGGAGAAGGATTGTTCTGCGCGATTCCATGTTTTCATGGAGCTAGAAATCTCGAATGACTTGGAACTTCTTTGCGTCACTCTGAAACAAACAAGAATACTTTGGTTGGTGTTGCTTACATCCCTCCAAGTTCGGATATGACCACCTATGATACATTATCTTACACAGCACGCCCGGGTGATGAACTCATGCTCTAGGGCGAATTTAGTCTACCGACTCAACTAGGAACATTCTCCTGACTCGGTTGATTTACTTTCTTTATATGTATACACGTACAATGTCATGTCCTAAACAAGAGAAAACTGTCGGAGCCCTGCAAAGTGCTGAACGGAGTGAGACAAGGATGCATACTGTCACCTCTGCTTTTTCTGATCGTCATTAATAAAGTATTATATAGCGGCCTAGATGACCACCCACCGTGAAGGATTAGATCGACATTTTTTTATATTTTCCTCCTATTCAACAAGCAGAATCATGTGGCTCTAATGTCATGTAGCTCTAATGTCTTGTCCAAAGCCCTGTGTAGAAAAGGTCGAAGAGCAGGGCTTAAGATCAATACTGCTAAGACCAAATTTATGAGCTTGGCCTCCAGGAGACAAAACGAAATTTATCTTGAAGAGCAGCAAATAGAACAAGTGGATAAATTTATCTATCTCGGAAGTATAGTTACAGCAGAAGGCTCGAGTTGCATTTAATGTGTAGATATGGCGCAATAACAAAATCTCCAGGCGTAAAAAACACCAGATCTTCAAATCGAATGTAAAATCTGTTCTGTTCTGCGGCTGTTCAACATGTAAAGTGACCTGTCAAATAACATCTAAGCTATATGCCTATGTCAACCGGTGTCTTCGTCGCGTCCTTAACATCCATTGACCTGAGGTCTTTACCAACGAAAACCTACACAGCCTTACTGGCCAAGACGGGTTAGGCACCAGTATTTGCAGGCCAAAGTGGTAATGGATAGGCCAAGCACCAAGAAAAGGGCCAACCACAGGCTCTAGATTGAAACCACACGGGACCCAGGAGAGACGCCAAATTGGATAACAGCAGAACACATGAAGAAAATTCGTAGACAAGGAAGGCACCGAGATCAATAAGTCGTGGCAACAGTTAAAGGCGTTGGCGCAGAACCGGACCAGGTGGAGAGTCGGTGTAGTAGACGCCCTATGCTCCACAAGGGGTTTCCTTCTTTGTTGATGCCATTGCTTCTTCTGGATTGACGCAGTACAGAAACACTCACATAGATAAAGTGAACTTTTTTTATACGATCTGGTCTCAAACCCGGGACCAATCGCATGGTGGTTGTGCGGCTCAACGAATTGATCCAACTCCGTCTCCTGTCGAATATTTGGGGAGACACATTTTTGAAAAGTTTTAGCCAAAGCCAATGGAGGAGCTGGATCAATTAGTTGAGCCGCATCATACCATGGTTCCCGGGCTTGAGACTAGGTCTCCCCGTGAGTTAAAAAGAAGAAGAAAATGCTAACGCATCAAAGGGTTGTCCCTTTGGCCACATCGTAAGAAAAAAAAAAAAAACAATTTTGCTACATTAAGCGATTTCAGGTTAAGGAGAATGGCGTGGCAACTGATACATTAAGGTTGACGGCTGCGACCAACTGCAGTGGTCTTTTGAAATGCGATCCAGATCTACCGTCGCTCAAGTACCATCTCTTGAAAACTCTCAAGGCTATCCCAAAAGTGCCTTCTTCTATTGTTTTCAAAACCGAAGGTATATTTTTTGTAAAAAATTTCCTGATTTACTAATGCTCCGACAAATAATTTGGTTGTTCGAAATCAGAGTATAGAGCCGATGATAACGCAATGACTTTTCCCTTGTAACTTATCCTGCCATGAACCTAAACAGGTGATTTATTTAAATTGAGAATCGTGCATACAATAGAACGTCTAGCTGTGGTAACATTGATTTGAATAAAATAATAATAAACATAAAGAGAAGAAAAGTTTCACTAGAGGCAGAAACAAGCAAAAAATTGCAGAACGTTGACGACCTTCGAATTCAAATCAGTAGAAGCACTTAGCTTTGTAAAGTCCTATGGGTAACGAGTTCCATCCTTACTTACTTTGTATAATCGTTTCTGATACTGTAAGCTTTGAGCTTCTGTTTGCGAGTTATTATAAACTCATCTGCTAAATATGGGATGTTTCATAGCAGACAGGCAAACATATAAAAATAATCATCCCCCCTCCCCCACCCATTCCCTAAAAATCTGTCATCTCTGACTTCCAATGGAAATTTTATCCAAAAATGTGCCAAAACACGCTCCCGTAATCCGATAAAAGCTCACAAATTAATGCGCCAATAAAACAAGTGTAAACCCCCGTCGAACATATTAAGCCCGCATATTTCGGTGTTTTGCTAATTTAACGCTCGATTGCCTTATTAATTCCTTTGATAACGTCGGTGTCACGCCACCAACACTCTTTCGATTTGCGAATTTTCCATTTTCGCGCGACAGCCCAAAATTGGAAAAAGAAACTTTAGCTCGACGCCAATAAACTTCTTTGTTAAGCTCTTAACTTGTCAACCACCACCCCTGCAGGAAGAGACGTCTGAACTTGAAGTCTCGCAAACAAAATAGCTTTTAATCGAAAAACAAATCATCGGGGCTGTACGCCTCATAAAACATTATTAAATGAGGTAACAAAAACTCCCCCGAGGGATGAATCGTTGATACAATAGTGTGCTCCTGCCGTTCCTTACACCTCGCAACGGCAACCTATAGAACCAATTCGAATTTGGCAATTTCTTTCTGACTTTTTACGGATAAGACGGCGGCACGTGAGGAAAAGGAATTCCATGGCTCAAGCACTCACAGGTGCACGATTGAATTTCAGTGACGTGACGTTATAGCTCACTCTTAAAAACGGAAAACGAGGAAGGCAAAAGAATAAGTAAATAACCTTCTCAGATAGGATCCAACCACCCTATCTCTACCGGCCTTTGGCTTAGGGTTGTGTGCTTAGCTTCAATATCTTTGCACCAAAGACCACGTCTTATAAGGTAGCTCTCAGTTGGGGGGACTCCACTTATCCCATTCAAGTTTTTTTCTTGCAGCACATTTGGCCCCGACTCGAGCATTGAGAAGACAAACAGCCATGTGATTACCTTGCCAGGTAACAGAGTGTAATAGGGCATCAGGGAAAAGCCGTGTTGTTTAACTGCGGGGTGATTTTGCTTTGGAAAACTACTTGGCTCCCGTTGCCGGGATCATGTAAATATGAACCCATTCCCATGACCCGTTCGTTCTGGGTCAAATTTTCTAGCTCTGATTGAAATCGAACAGGATTTCTAAGAAGTGTTTACATGAAAGGGAATTTGTTGGAATGTTTACGTAGGATCCACTTCAATTTCTGATTTACGATACTGTTCATCCTAGATATAAAGTGAAGTTAAGGGTGGCAGATAGAGAGAGTAAGAATGATCCATTAATAAATTCCGGTTATATAGGCTTAAGAGAATCTGACGAAATTATTTATTTAAACATTCCTACAACTTTTTGTTTAATATCTGTCTATTGATCCTTTTATCCCGCAGGCTATAGGTTGAAATAAAATTTATTTGTTTTCTGAAAGATTTGAACCTCTGGTAGGTAAACCCTCCTTTATTTGTGTTGTGAACTTATTCGTAAATATAAATATGTTACATCTTGTCCTGAACCCAACTTCGGTTGTTTGATTTCAAAATGCAATATATTTTCAAGCAGTGACTCTAAGCAAAAATTCCTTTACTCGAGATAGAAATGGTAACTATACTAAGAGGTACTCCAATCTAGGAGTCGGTCAGCTGTTTGGGTTTTTAACTGTTAACTATGTCGATTAGCTGAACCTGGTTTTTTACTTAGAGTAGTCCTTTGACTACCCCTAACGCTGTCTATAACAATTCATCTGATCTAAGCTAGACGGAAAAAGGCAAGAGATGACATACCGAGACAACTAAAGGGCGCTCGAAGAAAGAGAAGAGAAACGACTCGAAAGTAGAAGGGAATACGCTCAGCTGATGGTGGGACTGCTAAAAATCTTAATAAGTAGGCCGAAGTGGGAGACGGAGTTGGATCAATGCGTTGAGCGGCAAGACCAACATGCCATGGGTCCCGGGTTCGAGACCAGATGACCGTGAGCTTTTATTAAGAAATTAAAATAATCCACTCCGTCTCTGGGCTGTTGTCTAGCTCGCAGCAATGCAAAAACAAAACTCAAGTTTCCTCACTTCCCTTACCCTAATTCCCTTCCGGCCAAAACCATGCTAACGCATCAAAGGGTTGTCCCCTAGGACTTGGCCACATCGTATAAAAAAAAAACCAGTGTTACCAGTAGTGACGAACTCGATGTGGCAGTGATCGATCGTAGCGATCCGGACGGGAAGCTGTCGAAAGGAGAACTGGCTAAAAATGAAGCACAAAATACAGGGAGTTATGCTTATGAGAGCCCCCGTAGAAATAGCGGATGTTGCATATATCTGCAATCGGTTGAAGGGGAATGCCAACCGTTTTACAAAATTTTTACTCATGGCGGTGCAAGCGCTTTGAAGTGTCAAAATCACACGCCAGCTTCCAAATAGGCGACTGAGGATTTAGGGTAGGAATTCTCACGAAAGTTATTGTGTTTCAGACAACCTGGTTGCCTTGTAAGTACGCAAAATTGTAAAAATGTGTAGAGCTTGAATTTAACAAGTGTGTGTTCAATCGGTTGAAGGAAATGCCAACCGTTTTACAAAATTTTTACTCATGGCAGTCCAAGCGCTATGAAGTGTCAAAATCACACGCCAGCTCCCAGCCAGGCGACTGAGTATTTAGATGCAAGCTCCGGGGAACGGCATGGGAGGATTACAGATCATGCGCACAAACTTGACATATTTATTCGTTGCTATGAAATATTTTTCTGTTGCCACAACATTTCTTGGGCATGCGCTTAATTTATTGAAACGGTTAGGCAACCAAATTGTGTGAGAATCGCTACCTAGATGTAAGTTCCGGGGAACGGCATGTGAGAATTACAGATCATGCGCACAAACTTGACATATTTATTCGTTGCTATGAAATATTTTTCTGTTGCCACAACATTTTTTGGGCATGCGCTTAATTTGACACTTCAAAGCGCTGGCGTGTGATTTTGACACTTCAAAGCGCTTTTGACTGCCATGAGTAGAAATTTTGTAAAACGGTTGGCATTCCCCTTCAACCGATTGAGCACATACTTGTTAAATTCAAGCTCTACACATTTTTACAATTTTGCGTACTTACAAGGCAACCAGGTTGCCTGAAAGCAACCAACTTTGTGAGAATGCCTACCCTCAGATCTCCCAGTGGGTTATTAAAATTGAATTAAAAAATCCAGTCTGTCTTTGGGCTGTTGTCTAGCTCGCAGCAATGCATAAACAAGACATTCAAGTTTCCTCACTCCCCTTACCCTAATTCCCCTTCCGGGAAAAACCATAATAACGCATCAAAGGGTTGTCCCCTAGGCTTTGGCCACGTCGTCCAAAAAAAAATTATGACAATCATGACGCACAACATGGCGGCCATCTGAAATTGTTGCGCAGACGCTGTATTCTGTAGACCGTGCTTTCCAGCCGCTGTTATTCTAGAAAATTATAGTTTCCTCTTAACTCAAAAAATTAAACAACTTCAATTCATAAAAAGAAAATATTTTTTATTTCGAATCCATATAATCATCATCAGTTTTACAATTATTTAACTAGCCTAAAAACAGCGCCGTTTACTGATATAAATGAAGACGGTAAAGAATACACTTACACGTACAATAAAATCCGAGTGTTACCGTCACTAATTATATTTATTTCTAAGAATTTTACGTTCGAGTCCACGTCGTCTCTTTATAGTATCTCTTTAAGAGAACCTTATAAAATTTATGTAAAAAAATTTAGAATTTTTTTATAAATAGAAACAATACTAACGAGCATTTTATGTATTTTTGAGCTTGTAACACTTTGCTTAACATGCGAATAAAATTCGTTAAAATTGGAATTGGATTTAGTAGTCTGAAAACCTTAATTAATATGATAAAATTATCTTTACAGTAACAATAATAATTTTCACGTTATTCATCGTATGCACCCTGTTCATTTTGTGTCACAGACAACAAAGGTTGTCTCAAGTGTAAATAACATTAACAAATTTTAAATCAAGACTAAAAAATAAATAAAGTTAATTTCTCTCGTCAATTAAGTTTGGTAGTTTTGCTGTAATGATGCTGCGCACAACCGTTTTTCATTCATCTAATTTAAAGAATGAGATTTACTCGATTTGGCAGTTTACCTAATAACATCTGTAGTACCTAGTAGTAGCTGTCCTTAAATACTTTTGTAATCAAATAAACCACATGTTTTCTTTACACTTTCTATCAGTAAATTCACCCTCATAGCTATCCAATAAATACCAATAAACTGCCGGGGCTTAACTATCTACCACAAATCCTACGAGCTAGTATGGTAAACTATTCTTTAAATGCTCATTCCTGACTAGTTCCATCGCATTATATACCTTCATACACTTTTATTGTTTAAATTTTCTCACACACTCCTCCTTAAGTCTCATTCTGTTTATGAAGTTTTGAAACAATCCAAGTTCATCCCCATGCTTTCGCGAGCATTTTCACACAGCCTGCAGATGAATAAGAAACTCCAGCCAGTTTCTGTAATTCTTTCTTACTCGCAGTGACGTTAAATTCAATGAAGTTGTTGTGGACAACAAAAATTTCTACTTTTACGTCACTGCAGTTACAGAAATTGGCTCTGGTATATTACCCGTAATTCTCACCGCAGTAAAACCCATGCCTTATCCTTCATACCCTCTATTTCTTTCGATTTCATTAGAAGATCCTAGAGTAACACTATAGAAGCGTTAAATCAATTCAACTTCCATTCCTTCATTCCTTTATTCCTAAGTCTTTTTTTAGCAATTCTTTGGATACCCCGTAAAACTATTTCAATAATACTTCAATTGATCAGCAATTTATAAACTGATATATTGGAGGAAAAATGGCAACTGATGGGACAGAACCTTAAACCGAGGACCATGCGCATGGTGATCTATCACCCTAACCACTGGTCTACCAGCGTTTTTGGTAATTCTCCGTTTCAAATTTCCTTTATGGAGAAGCTTCGATTCCACAACTTTGCCATCCTGAAATGACGTTGGCCCTTAGATGTCCCTCTCGTACGTCTTTAAATGGCCGATGTGAGACTAACATCGTATGAGGTCTTCATCCCACTTCTGACACCACTTTGTAGGAATCGGAGAAAAAAAAACAACTGACGAAATAGAACCGCTTCATCACGCTGATCTCTGGGATACCAGCGCTGTTGCTGATTCTTCGTTCTAGATCCCACATACATATGCTAAGTAGTACTAAAAGACAAGATTTCAGTATGAAATCTGTGATAACATTCAACTCTCCTTTTTTTCATGCAACCTATACATTAACATATTTAGGTTAGACTAAGCTCTCGCAAATTAACTGATGTATTAAACTGTAGACTGCTCCATACACTAAAATTTAATAACACTAAAAGTGAAATTCCTTAAACATGAATTTTCTTATTTTACAAAAATCAAGTATTAGACAAATATACAGGGGGTGTTCACGCAGTTGGAACACACGTAGATGTTGGTAGAATTTTACTTTGAGGTGCCTCTAACATTGCATCGAGGTTTTATAATCGCGTCATTGTTTTTTCCAGTGAACTATCAAAGTGTGTGACACGAACAGCTGAGCATTGGTGGTGTAAACAAACCGAAACTTGCTACAGTAAAGAATAGGAAAAGCTTGGCGAATTCTACTTTTTCGTAGTATTTCTCGTAGTATTTTTAAAGTCTCATCTTGGAATTAACTTGAAGCGATCCTACAAATCGTCACTACGATGCAGAACTATCCTAAGTCCAGTCGTGCGCATTTTACAGGAGAACGATTTAAACACTTGTAAATATTTTTTTTCCAAATCAATTATTTTGCGCAACGACATATATAAAAAAAACCGTTTGAGATAAGGCCACCCTGTTCACACCAAAACGTTCGTCATTCAACTAACTTGGGCTAGGCATCAAAATCAAAGATTTCCCCAAATGTGGACTTAGGATAGTTCTGCATCGTAGTGAACGAAATGTTCTAAACATGTGGTCACAATACTGCACACGACATCAGGCCATTAGATCCACACCAGTTCTTGAAGGTATTTAAATCATCCTGAATCATAACTGTTTCTAATGCATGAGAAAATCTTCATATCGTCTGCGTAGATTAAGTCTTTAGAGTGCTTAATCAGAGGGACAATGTCGTCAATGGGAAGGATAAACAACGGCCCCAGATGGCTACCCCGCGGTACGCCAGATGAAGCGCTAACGAACCTGGATAAAATATTACGAAAACATACTTGATATAACCCAACTTTTCAAGTTAAAGTATAATCACAGAGTGAGGGAGTTTATCAAATGCCTTACCAAAGTCGGTGTAGACGCAGTCAGTTTGGAGACCTTGTTAAAAGGCAGAGATTATGTGGGATGTAAATTTAAGCAGGTTAGTTGTCGTCGATCTACCAGGATGATGAGATGAGATTAACCCCTTACACTGCCCAACAAGCTGTGAATATTATAACAGATTCGAACAACTTGGGTATATAGGAAAGCTTCGCGATTGGCCTATTATTTGTTATTAGGTTTTTATGCCCCTTTTGATAAACAGGAATTATAAAGGAGCTCTTCCATAGCGTAGGAAATTTACCCGCCTGAAGAGATTTGTTGAAGATGAGTTCCAATGGAGTGAGTAAGGCGTCAGAACAGCATATCAAGAATGCAGGTGGAACACCATCAGGACCAAAAGAAAGGTTCCAAGTTCCTTGATACCATCCATAATATTACGAGATATAATGGGCAAAGCGATGGAGTCAGCGGGACGATCCTGGATATGACCAAACTCTTCCAGGGAAGACACAAAGTTGCCTGATGAAGAAAATTTTACAAATATTTTTCTTAATAACTGTTAAAACGTTGACACACTTTGTTAAAGAAAGACAATAAATTTAATAAATCAGTATAAAGTTTGAAAATTTGCTTTTTATCGAAGCGTTCCAATTGCTTGAGCAGCTTCTGCATGTACATACATACATGAAGTTCTAGCAGTCTTGCACACGTTCTTACCATCAAGTTAGAACTAAAATGTTTTTCATTTTCAGTCCGGCAAATATTTTTAACCGATTTTCTTAAAGGCAACATTCTTACACAACAATGGATAGAAAAGTTGTCACTATAAATTTAGTTCAGACAGAGACTTCGACTTAAGAGCAGACAATTTCCTTAAACTTGGCATTGATTTCAAATACTCCTTCCAATAAATAATCAAATTTTGCTTTTATCTATTTTAAACGAAATTCAAAATGTTAAAAACTCAAATCCACCTTCCATATTTCTATGCGTCATTGCATTAAATCTAAAAAAATATGTTGCCATCATCAATGATTAATGAAACATTATATTTACAAATCATAACAGATATAAAAAAAATGTGATTGACTCTTTAAAACCGCAGCGACATTGTTTTAATATGTTTTTCATTTTTCATTTTCAGATAGTTTTTGTTTAAATAAAATTTCTCCATAATGAAGTACAATTCTATCAATGCGATTTGGTTTTTCCTAAAAATTTGGGGATTTAATAATATAATTAATTAATCACATTCATAAAAGAAACGCTCTGTGAATACAATTGCAAATAAATTAAACAAAAGAAATGATTATAAATATCGAAATAAAATAAATTAGTAAAGCGCAATGACAAAGAGATTTATGAAATATTTTCCTGTAAAATATTAAACCAAGAGGTAATTCTGTGGAATAATTAAAAAGTATTTTCGCATTAACTCGGGAAGTTACCACTATACGGCATGTATAAACACGTTAAGTATAGATATCATCACAATAACAATTGCCTCTTAACCACCTGAATATTAATTATAAACAATTTTAAAACTTAACAGAACAAAGTTTAATTACAATCGCAAAAATATATAAATTCCCTTTGAATATCTGTTGATAACGCACCACACACCTGGTATAAATCATTACCAGTTCAATTAAAAACGCAAAAGGCGTCTGTCCTCAACAGAAAATATGTTTTCTTTTAATAGCACCCAATCGCCCTGTTTTAATTAAAAAGTCATAAAAATAAATAAATAAACGGGCAAAATTATGACAATCTCGTCAATTCTTCGCTGCTGTAGCAGGTTTCGAATTCGAACCCCTTTTTAATCTGCATCTCGTCATCGGCACTCTTTTCCCATCCACTATGTCATCATAATAAAAAATATCACAAGCCCCATAAAAAATATTCGTGAAACCTATCGAAATAATATCAACTGATAAAAGATTAAAAACAAGGTGGACGAAGCATTGAGGTGTCGTAAAACTGGCGCGATAAAACGAAATGCATCCGACAGTAAAAATTTTACAGCTTTGGGTCTGTCAATCACTTTACGTGATGGAACGACGAGCATAACTTCATCGATCTCCTGAATATTTGCGTAAATTCATAATTTTTATGACTAACTGAAAATTTGTTACACACCTTACAAACACCAGTGAAAGTAATGGTGCATCGTTATCAGTTCATTTCCGGTGTGATACCTTTATTGAACGGCTCAGTTTTGTAGTTGAGAGAGCGTTTAAAAGACAATTTACTTGACAAAACAACCAATTTAAAAAAAAAGTTCTTAAACTAAAAATAAATAACAACATAAAGATAAACAAGACACAATTTTCATTTTTTCCCTTATCACACTTTTTACAATACAATGCAATCATTTCATGTCACTTGTGTCCATCAAATTATTATAAAGAGAGCAAGCAATAAATTTATTACATTTTGTCTTAGAGCTTTAAAAGGATAATAGGATTACTATTGGTCTTAAAACTAGTAACAATGAGATCCTTTACATTTAAAGGTTGACTATTTCTTCAAATGAACAAAGAAAAAATCCAGTCTGTTTTGCTTCAGAAGTTTCACTTTTCAGACTTCGTTGATCGACCCTTAAGAGATTTCTCTGACTTTTTACTTCGTGGTAATGTTGAGTAGCTGGCAGACATAATTTTTTCCTGTAAAAAATAAACAAATTAATTTCGTTATTAAAATTAAATTCGATTCAACTTTTATAACTGAAGAGTCAATATGCCAAACGGTTCACATAACAGACGAGCAATTTTGTTATTAGGTGGCAAAAATGCAAAAGTATCTTGGTTTTAGTAGAGAAAACAAATGACGTTAAGAATAGCTGCACGGTTTGCAAGAGGAAGCAAATTTCATATCAGTATTGGGCCCTTTACGTTCAACTCGACTAGCCTAGACGCACGCTGGACTAACAATTTAAAGGTGGAAGTTAGCCTTGGCTAGTCGAGTAGAACGAAAAGTCGAAATAGCGACCATTCTTAAAACTCCTTCTATTGAATTCGATGATTAGTAAACGAAATTAAATATTTCCATTAATAAATACAACATTGTCAATCCTCAACTTCTAGAATTACCCAGATATTGTTTGAAACCCACTTTATTTTAGCTGCAACTTAACTGCATTTATGATTCGCGCTTAATAGCCTTTTACAGTACAGTATAGTAATTTTTTTATTTTATTTTTTTTTTATACGATGTGGCCAAATCCTTGGGGACAACCCTTTGATGCGTTAGCATGGTTTTGGCCGGAAGGGAATTAGGGTAAGGGAAGTGAGGAAACTTGAGTCTTTTGCATTGCTGCGAGCTGAGAGACGGAGTGGATTATTTTAATTTCTTAATAAAAGCTCACAGGGTCATCTGGAACCCGGGACCCATGGCATGTTGGTCTTGCCGCTCAACGTATTGAACGAATTGGGAACTAAGAAGTGCTTGCCTCTTAAACAAATTGCCGAGTAACCTGAGTTTGGCTTTAGTATTTTAAAGTAGTAATCTAAAACCAAGCCACCTACTGTAGTTTGAAAATGAGGGACAGATTAAAAGTGAAGACAATTCCCGTTTATAAATAATAAGAGTTCCAACCTGCTTCTAAATGTTTCACAAAAATTTTTTTAATTAGATACGAACGCGTTTTCGGTAGCTAAACCACCATCATCAGGTATGTGGCTTAAACAAGAAATTAAGGACTGCTATAGGAAACTTGCCTATTTGGAGCCTAAAGTATATAACCTTCACATGTTCGTGTTGAGGAAATTCTTGGCGGATCCTATAAGTTAGCAGTTTATAGATGATAAAATCCATAAAGTTATCCAGTGCTAAATAAATATAGGATTGAACTAGGTTGTGCCAGACAAAAGAAATTATTAGTTTCTAATCCCAAACGCCCAAAATTGTATGGTCTACTTAAAATTCATAAGCCTGGCAACAGTATGAGGCCTATAGTTTCTAATATTAATTCCCCGTCTGAGAAATTGGTTGAGTTCCGCAATTTAATCCCTCCGTCGAATATGTTGGTCAAAAATTCTTTTGATTTCGTGGAAAAAATTAGGGAAGAGTCTCTTGAGGATGATGAAGTGTTATGTTCGTTTGATGTGGTGGCTCTTTTCCCTAGTGTCCCTTTGAAGGACGCATTTGAATTCTTAGATAGATGGTTGGTGGACCAAGATATGAGTAATGAACGAAGTACGATGCTGACGTAATTAACAAGATTATACATGAACCACACGTTTCAAGTTTAGAGGAAAGTTTTATAAGCAAATTGATGGCACAGCAATGTGGGGTGCGCTAGCTCCAATTTTATCATCTGACATCTTCATGAGCTACATAAAAACACAATGCAGACAAAAGTTTTGGTTTCCACGGATTTGGCATAGACATGTGGATGACTACTTCGCAGTGGTTAAGAAAGAACAGGTCCCGTCTATTTTGAATCAACTCAACAATTTGTTTCCGTCAATTAAATTTACGTGTGAGATAGAACAAAATAATATCCTCCCGTTCTTGGATATTCTGATCAAAAGAGTAGGTAGTCAGATCAATTTTTCAATATATAGGAAGCCTACTACCTGGTATTTGCGTAAAATAAATGATAGCGAAGATCCTCTAGATAAGAGCAGCATATACTCCCTAAAATGTTCGTAGTGCAATAAAGTATATATTGGCCAGTCATCAAGAGCGGTTAGAGTGAGATGTTGCGAAAACAATAGGCACATCGCAAAACCGGAGTGCAACAGATCATATTTGAAATAATTTAGACCATGAGATTCATACTGAGGACTTTAAACTATTGAAAGCGGAACCGAATAAGCAAAGATTAGACGCGTGGGAGTCCGGTATATAAGGACCGCTTAATGAACTCTATAGAAGCACCGATAGAGAGTGGCATGTTTTATTTGTTGGACTGAGGAACTTGAACTTACTTAATGTTTATTTTGACTTTTCCGTTGACTTAACTAGCGTTTAGTTGTTTTCTGTATATGTAACATATATATTTATATTTTTATTAGTTTGGACTTCGACTTCGATGTATTTGTTTTTAACTTTAGCGTACAGTTGCTCTGGTTTTAGAAATGATATTCAGTTTGTTAAAGAGATATTGTATACCTGATGATGATGGATTAGCTACGGAAAACGAGTTCGTATCTAATTGAAAAAAATTTTGTGAAACAATAAGAAGTTGTTTTTACTAAATTCTAAGTTTATCAAATTCTTTTCATAATGCTCGAAAACAAATCGCTTAAGAGTTCCAACGTTCCATGTTGAATGCCAAGTGACTTCGGAATATTTTTAGAGAAAGTTGAATGATCCGCTATAGATAGGAAGTGGATTTGACGTGTAATAATGCGAACCATTAGCCTCTGCTATTTTTAAATCGTCTGAAAGAAATACGTATCGTTTATCTAAGAATCGGGTGCCACGTTTAAGGATAAATTTGAACGTCTTCAACTAGCTTAGAATTTCGGATATATGATATTTTTATATCCTAGAAATAAATTTGTAAAGTCGTCGTCGTTGGAATAACTTATAACATGTTGGCCTTCCATCCTGGATGTCTCAAATTAAAGCCCCACCGGCTACGACCTATGATTGTTTTTTGCTGACAAAAGATTACGATTAAAGGTTACGATTGAAGGTTGCAGAGTAAGTCGGTGGTTCGGAAGCCACCTTAAATTGTAAGTCGTTGTCTCAAATCGGGTAAAGTTCTTCTCTTGCCCCAAGACCCACAAGGGGTTACGAGAATTAGAGAGAGAGAGAAATATTGCTTGACATACAAAAAGTGCGAAGCATTAGATTTATTACTTCCAGCAAATTCGCAATGAAAATTTGGGAATTTTACCACATGTGCGCTTTTATGTATGTAATGTATAGTTAGCAAATGTTTTAGAAGAAACAGATATCGCAAATGGTCATGAATGGCAGAGAAAATTTAAAAGACAAAGCATGACATAGACCACTCAATGTACAATGAATCCTGTTAGATGGTAACCAACATTATGGAAACACCAAAAAAAGCAAGCAAACGATCAATTTCAAACAATAAAAATCGTCAGGCAGATAAAATATCAAATAAAAAACAAAGCTTGCCTGTGGGCGGAGAAAAAACAATTCGAACGATGGCTTTTTTTCTTATTCGCGTCATGATCAAATCTGAGTCTCTTTATGATATTCTTCTGCAACTTGTTGAGTAGATTTGGGAGACTCAGATCGAAACAAGGACGGAAGGTAATTTTTAAACAGACTTTTCTTCGACTTCTTCCCTTCAGGTTTAGGAGAAGGGGAACGAGAATGAGGTGTACCTAAATCTGAAGGTTTGGGGTGCTTAAGAACGTCAGGAGATATTAAGGAAGGAATAGAATTGGCAGAATGCACAGCATTATCCGAGCGACTTCCTAAAACTGTGGGAGTCGATGTGGTGTTTGGGGGCTCTGGAGCCTTCCCTTTCCCATGACATAGATGACGCTTTGATGGATCTTGTGAATCCGATACTTTTATATCTGCAGCATTTGATTTTATATCAATTTCTTCGTGTTTAGTCGGAGGGCTTGGTAATACTAAAATTGTATTAATTTCAGATAACGTTGATTCGGCCTGCATTTGAATGTCTTTTAAAACTTCTTCAAGCTTGTTATGTGTTTCAATATTTTGTATTTCTTTATCTGAAGCTCCTGCTTTATCCGAGGATTCAGTTGCGGTACTGGTGGGAAGTAGTGCTTCTGACTTCATTTCATCTGATTCAACAACTACAACATTTGCAAATGCGTCAGTTTTTTTAGTGTTTACTTCCTCTTTAGCACTCGTTGCAATCTTTGAGTCTTCCTCAATTTTCATACTTTTAATATCTTCTTTAGCTTCAGGAATTACATCAACAAATTCTTCATTTCCACTCCCATTTGAAATAGTGTCCTGAAAATCATCTGACGATTCCTTTTGTATACTTTTGCTAAGTTCTTGAATATCATTCGCAGACAGCCGTTCTTGCTCTGGAGCGATTTCATTTGTAAGACCATATAACTTATTAATTTCTGTACATTCAGATGTTTTGGTCTTCTCATTATCTTCTAACCACTTACAAAACAGCTCGTACTTTCCTAGCATTTCTGGTAAAATATCTTTTGAATTAGCTTCTCCAAAACCTTCAACCTTTTTTCCTTCACTATGAATTTTCTGAAAATATTGTTCATTATCAAGAAATGCGTCATTTTTCCAATCCTCAAGAGTACCCAAAGTATGGAAAGTCGCTCGATTTATATTTGGACTAGGAGATGGATTTAAGGGATTTATAAATTCGGGAAACTGAATACTATTTCTTTCGTCAACATTATACTCATCTGTCTCCTCATAATTTTGGCCCTTCAAAATAAAAGCACAAAATAAAATGATGAGCAAAAGAATTATATAAAGATTTCGTTAAATGAATGTAAAAACTAACCTCTGCCCTTTTTGCCTTAAATCTAGGTCGTGTAGTATTTGTCATCGACGAAGTCCGACTTAGGCCTCCCGAAATTGGTTCCGCACTGGAATATCCTGAACTTATGTCTTCTGAAGATCGAATATAACTAATGAAGAAAGAAGCAATGAAAATGAGCTTAAAAAATTACAAATTTCATCAGTTTACTTATAGTTTGTTGGAGGAATTTTAGGTTCGACATCAACTTCAGAAAAGTACATATTCTGTCTACCTCCGGATGACGACCTCACTGTTTGACTTCTGGGCCGAAGAAGTCTTTGAGGTCTAACAACTTCGTCAATCTGAAAAATCGGAAAATTTTTAATTAGAAAATGCTGTTTGTTTGCAATTATACGATATGGTAACAGTTCAGTTTAGAATTCAGAAACACAACTTTTAAGAACATCAAAAGGTGCTCTGACCAACCAGTCTTCACAGTCGATAGTTATCAAAGTATTAAGCTAAATAGTAGACAAACTTTTCTGACAAGTTTCAATGAATTCAGTAAAAAAACACGATCATTTTGCTGTTGTTTGTTTTTGTTTTGTACTAATATCCTGTTAAGACCAAGTATTCATTCTATACAAATAAATTACACTTGTTTACACTAAGCCTAATAAAGGAACGATAAAGGAATACTACAAAAATTCTAATAGTTCGCTTATCACTAAAATCACAAATTTTAAACTCACTTCGTCCTGTGTTCTATGAACGTCTGGTTCTGATAAATCACTTAGACTGTAGCTCCTCCGAATAGTTTGTACTAAATTACCGCCACCCTATAAAATTAAAGCGCTTAGTTTTGATCGAATTCATTAAACAAATTTAGTTTTATTCGAAAAGTAGTAAATGAATTTTTAGTAATTTTAGTTGGAAAATAAGAAACAATAAGAAATAAACAAAAATTGCACGTACCAACGAAGAAAATTAATGTTGTGCGGGACGTGTCAGCAAGCAGCAATCAAATCAGGGTGGATGTAACTCTAACAGGTGACATGGATTACAAAATCAACAAAAAACCTAAATGCAAGCTTAAAAATATTTTATTTATTCACAAAAATTCATAATGGTAACAAAGTAAACAAAGGCGCTTAAATATAACAAATATAGTAAGAAATATGTCGGTATCAAAAAAAACTTAAACTAATAGCAACCATAAATGTCTAAAATGTGGACAAGTCTCTTAAGAAACTGAACAAAATGCATTTAATGTGCACAACTACATTTATGAGATCGGTATAAAGTCGATTTAATTAAAAAAGATTACTTAAAATAGCTGCAATAAATGTCAAATGTGTGCGTAAAAATGCTATTCGCAAGGAAAATACATTTGCACTAGAAATTTCCGTGGTCAAATTTCAGTAAGTCGAACACTTTGTACAACACAAAGTGATCACACTGATCTAAAGATATTTGGCAATACTATTTCACTCAATATCGACGTCAATATCAGCTTCGTGCTTGATTTTACGACGACCCCGAATTGCAATCTTGCTTGAAAACTTTTTTCCACCAGCAGCCTTACGTTTTGGAGGCTCTCGAGCTCTGGCTGCACCAAACTCAGTCTCCTCATTTTCTTCTATTATAGGTCTGTGGTCAATTTGAAAATCTTCATCTTCCGAGGATCCTTCTAAATGAGAACTAAGTGGGTTGACCATTTCGAGGGAACGAGATCTAGGAACTGGTGCGTCTGTTAAATCACGACGATGAAGGTGCGACGCAAGTGCATGATCAGAACGGCTTGTTTGAATCATACCTTGATTGTTGACCGCCACATTTTGAAATGTCTGTTCGTAGAGAGGGAAGATGATGAGTGCTTCTCAACATAAAATAAACGACGTTTGTGTGAGTTTTAAAATCATGCAAGAAATTGAAAAGAATATGAAAGATCTGTAACACAAATTGTCGACGATTATTCTTTACCTATTTTTTTCTATTGTTCATGTCAGCGCACTCCTTTCAACAAGTTAAATAAAAAAAATAATCATACCGTAGTTACTTTATTTACTGCAAAGTTATGTTAATAAGACTAACGAGTGCTGCTCACTCTATGGCTAACAAATTCATTTACTGACACAAAAATTAAAAACTTCTACTCTCATTAACATAGACTACAACAAGTTCAATAGACATTCGATTCGACCCGTAAAATAGTGTCGAAAAGTCCGTGTCACTTTTCTCTCGTCGCGTGAAATTGCTCGAGGACAAATCGAAGTTTTGTGTATGATTTTCATTTGACTTCCGAATGCGAAAGTTGGACCAGTAGGGTCATTGCTTTGTGGCAAATAGTACATAGTTATGAACGAGTCCGAACGTGGCTTTATATTTGTTTTAGTTATTTAGTGTTACATTAAAGTGCTAAAGTATTCTGCAGATATGTACAGTAGAGTCGACAGTAGCATGCGCAGTAAGACAATAAGTCCCTACTGCGGCAAATCTGAAACAATGTTATTTCATAAAATTATGAAAAAATACATTTTCCGTTTTGTCTTGGCTCTTTGCCTTCCAATAGGAAAATATTTTTTGGAATAAGGGAAAATTGTAAACAGTGTTGCAGTGCCAATACACACACGAAGACTTGGGCCAAAACTGAATTACATCAGAACTTCTAGTCTCTTATCCTTCGATAGAAGGCGTGTCCGAACACTCGTCGGTGCCATCACTAGACATTGCCCCGTAAAAGTTATGGTCATAAGACTCGGCGTACCATCGAATGAGTTCTGTATAAGTTGACGACGAGAAAACTAAATACATAGTTCACCTACTCTGTAAATGTCCAGCTCTAAAAGAACGACGACTCGTCTGTTTGGAGGCTAGGTTCTTTGACAATCTGGAAACCTTAGCTGAAATAGCACTGGTGGATTTAAATGCATTCTTACAGAGATCTGGATAGTTTTAAGTACTGACCATGCTGTGATATTTTATTTAAAGGGCATTCACAATGGGCCTACATGGCCTTCGAGTAAACTTAGTGATTCAACACCAAACGGTTCGACTATCCAACCAACCAAACAGTGTTGCAATATAGTTCAGAATAACTAAATTGCAGCACCGGGGTCTCCGCATCAAATCCCATTGAGTGCCACTGCGGCTCATGTCGTAGTCGGATGTTTTGGGAGCTACGGTGGGTTAAAATGGTAATTTGACGGAGAAATACAAAACACATATGCTCGTTCTCTAATCGATATAGAGCGTTCTGTGTATTATAATTATCGTTTCCCCCCACTCCCCTATGCGCGAAAATTAAGCATCTTTTTTGGTGTCGACTCAATTTTCGTTATCATGCTTTATGGTTTTTAAACGTTTCTCTTGCCCCGGACACCCGGCAGACACTACTTATTTAATTTTTCTTTATTTTTTTTTTTTATTGTATAGTAAAATCCGTATTTTTTTATGTAAAAGTAAATATACTTTCAGTAGTTTACACTTAAAAGTAGGCACACGTTTTTCAGAATTATTATAGTATAATAAAGTAAATAAAACATCAGAAACATAAAATGTAATGTAAATAAATGTTTAACTTGTGAAATATTGTTTATATTTGTTTCCCCAAGGCGCACAAAATTAAGAAATCGCAATGCAAGATTAGCATCGAAAGATAATTGACGCAAGATCGTTGCACAGTGCTTCATGAATGATGAAATAAACAACTAAACATACAACCATGGAAATATAAATAGCACAAATTCATAACAAAATTAAACTTTTAACATATAATTACAAATATTCCAACTTTCATTGACGCTACTGCTTACCACGAGCATACAGTAAAATTCCAAGAAAAAGTTTGCCCTTTATACGCTTTACTTTTTAAACAGTTAAGGGGAGGTACCGTTCATGACGTTCAAAAAATTGATATATTTTAGAAGATACAGCGCATTTAGCGGAACCGCGTGCCGGCTGGAAAACAGGTAGCTGAGGCGCTCTTGCGCCTTGCGAGACGACCTTTTTCCGCTACCTTATCAATCAACCTGATCAACCTGCAGATGCAGCAAAACGAATACTTTGTGGAAGCCGAAGGCTGCCTCTTTGGTGCTGGGATAGCTAACTAGATGTAGGTTGTCAAAAACAAACATTAAAAACGATTTTTTATAACTTAAAACTGCTGTTTCGAGAAAAATGCATTTTTTATTAAAACATAATTTTTCTGCGCGCAGTGCGGATGAACCGATTGACTTGCAATTTGTTCAACCGTAAAGGGGCCTTTCGAGGCCCATGGTTATAAGGGCAAAAAAAAACAGTGCAAATACGACGTCTTTTTTTCAAACGGATTAACTGACAAGGGGATGGAATGCCTCGCGCAGACCAATGCACCTCCCCTTAAAGACAAATGGGTAGAGGAAATGGTAGTACAATGGAAAAAAAGAAAAATTGTATATAAGATGTATAAAGAAAATAAGAAACCAGCTGATATAGCCGTAATAATGACATGTTCCAGGAAAATGGTCTACAATGCGATTCATGTAGCAAAGAAAAATTCTATTTATTTAATTGAAAATAAAAACCGGAAGCCAAAAGCATGAAAAACTACACTTTCTATATATAAAGCGAAAATTCAAACACAACGAAGATCCGCTTAAGTCATCAAGGCAGATTATGAATGAATGATTAATGAGAAGGCGATCAAATGAAGTTATATTCGTTGGACGCATAATACGGAAAAACCAATTTTGGAAAAAAATATTTTGACGAAAAACAAGTAAACAGAATTGGGCCAGACAGATGAGAAATTGTCCATCGTCTAAAAGATAAAGGATTGAATCCCAAATACACACAGCCACCCCAAATACACTTACTCACTACAGGATATTAAGTACAATATAATGACTTTTCATGGCATTGAGTAGGATCTCTCGTTAAAATAAACAGAATAATGGATAACTTTCAGTATTTGGGGACATTTTAAGAAATACAAGGAACTATATAAGTTTATGCCAGTAACCTGGACTTATATACATGATAAAAATCCGAAAAATTCAGTACGAATACTAAATTATTGGTTTTTAAAAGACCAAAGAAAGTCTATGTGTTAAGAAAAAATAATCAAAATAAACTTCGTAAAACTCGAGCGACGTAAGAAATATAAAATAATTTCTCAACACAATCAGCGTTTCTGATAAAGAAAAACTAAACTCCTTTGGCTCTTCCTCAACAGTAGCACCAAAGGGTCAGCTTTTCTTTAGATGCTGGACGCTTTCGCACCAAACCAGTTTATAGACATTAAAAGACAGATTTTTAAAATGAAGTGTGCAGTGCATCGACGTCGGACTCGTGAAATATCTTTTTTTCAGGCAAGCCTATATGTTTATTGACGTGTTTAATTTTAACAAGGGTAACTATAAAAATAAAAGTTTCTGTCCCCATTCTCAGTTTGTTTACATTCTGAGGGATTGGAATTTCTGTGTCGCCTTAGACATCCAGTGGCGGTCAGTCAAAATATATTTAAATTTCAAAACTTACGTTTGCCCCGTCCCGCGAAAGTCCGTTTTTTTATTTGCTATGGTGAAAACAATCACTAAGGTTGACTTCAACTACATAAAGAAAAATGCTTAATTTTCTGATTATAATGGCACTTCATGTAGTCCTATATTCTAAGATATGGGACATTGCCAGGCATGATGACACTTTTGCATCGAAAACATAGATTACAAATGCAAGCGAACCATTGAGAAAGGTTTCTATTTATAGAAGAAAGAGCTCTCTAGTTCCCGTAACCCCTTGTGGGGCATGGGCCGAGAGAAGAGCTTTAACCGATTTGAGACAACGATTGCAATTTTATAGTGGATTCCGTACCACTGACTTTTTCTCTGCAGCCTCCATGGTTTTTTATTGTAATCTGTTGTCAGCAGAAAACAACCATGGGTCGCAGCCGGTGGTACTGGAACCTGGGACCACCGAATTGGTAGGCCGAAATGTTATCACTTACTCCACCGACGACTTAGAAGAAAGGGCTAATAAACACAAAATGTGAAGGCTTTCAAAGCCAGAAAAACTGCTTCTTATAAAAACATTGCAACACTAAATAGCGTCAATCATTTTATTATTTTTATATACTTTTCATCAATGTACAAATGTGGCACAACGTGTCCTTGTAATTGGCACAATGTGATTCGGTTACTGAGCACAATACGCCACATACAGTGTGAGTTTAAAAAAATAGATTAAGATGACTTGAGGATATATTTTAATATAGACATTTAACTATTTAAGTTTTGGTAAACGTTGTAGCCTATTAACTAAAACTTGGCATTACTAGCCACGGTGTATAGGGTATACAAGTTGTTTTTATCAAGTTGAAAATAAAAAAAAATTTTAATTTCTTTACAAAAATTTTGTGTTATTCGCTTGTACTTTATAAAACTCGAAAAGATATCAGCGAAATTCAGGCACTGTAGAATTTGATAATTGAAAATTCATTCATGGACAAATTCACTGAACCGTGGAAAAATCCGATAGGGCCAGGAAAGAAGGCATTAGTAGTTTGCATTGTCCAACATTTTTGAACATTGTTCACGGTCACGGTTGAGTACGCTTTATTACGCATGTATGATAAACCGTGTCCACCTCGACTTTTTCTCAGTTGTTTTCCGGTACTGGAAATGCCAATAAACACTGAAACACGGCCAAGTGCTAAACAATAAGTTTCCGATAAAAACGAACTAAGCGCATCGACAGTGAATACAATTGAAATAAATATTTTAAAAAAACTGCTACAAGCGAGGCGCAATTAAAATAATTGAAAAGAGCAATTTGTGTTACAGAAACTTTCAACTGCAGATCTGACGAGCTACGTCAGTTTGCGAGCATAAATAAAAAATCGGAAAAATAAAATTATTCTATTATTCAAGCAGTTTGACAAGCAATAAAAATGTATAATGATTTATAAAATAGATGACAAGAATGATTAGGTGCGTTTACGTGAGCGAGAGTAATTATTTGGCATTCTAGCGAAGCTGCCTTGCTCAAGGAAGCAAAGACAGTCTGTGTATACCTTGAGAGCAGTCTGCATAATGACATTTGTTGCATAGTTTACGCCTTTTGAACCCAATTGTAAAACAGCTGTATAGCCACGTTCTTTGGCCTGATTGAGATATTCATCGATTTCCTGAAAAGTTGCATTATAATTTAATTAATAAATTAATAAAATAATAGTTGAATTAGTTACCTGCTCTCTTCGTGTTAGCATTGGATGAACGAATTTTCTGTAAAGTGTTGAGCTGCCTTTGGTTGCTGGCGACAACAGCCAAAGCACTATGATTACTTTAAATTCATAATAAAATGGGAACCAAGAAAGGAAAATATCCGTAAATGTCTCTATACATGTAAAAAATGCATAAACTATCCAGTACATCATCCATTTGACCTAAAATTAATAAAAATTAGTTAGTAAGGCAAACGTGTAATTTTAACTTAAACTAAAAATATTGCGATGTGAGAATTTATGATTCTTTATCTCGCCTTTTCGGTGTGGATAAAGAGCACAATATGCAAATGTAGAGAACCCCCATACGATGTGTAGTCGCCTAAGCATCATACTTATAATAAATTAAACAATTATATCCTTCACAGCCATTTCTGTTATACATTAATCTAAATCTGTTCCATAATAGGCGATCCAGTGAATTGACACTTCAACTAATGGATACAGAAAACCGATTTTTTTAATAGTAAAGGTAGGGCATGTGAATTTTGAGATAGATTTCCAAGAAGACTTAATTTCTGGATGCAGCCAGACCACCAATATATTTATAAGAACGCATTATTATTGGTACTGGATAAATTAATTTACTAAGGTTTCCGTTCAGTCAAAACAACTTTTCTTCGAAAAATATGTATATCGAGAAACGTTTTTTATATGCCAGACTAAACTAATTTTTCCAAACTATCTCTCAACAATATGAATTTGAGATAACACTTCCATTTCAACGTATCAGTCGTTAAGAACTCCTACAAAGCAATTTGTCTATTCTAATAATAGAAAAGCCGGAACTTTTGCTTAAAGCTGAATAATCGCACCGAAACCATAAATTGTCTTAAAGTTTTTACAAATAATAAAAAAACATACACCCTCATGCTCAAGCTGTTTTGTGCATATCTTTCGCCTTCAATTAAAATTTTATTTGCCAGTTTTGAATTAATTAACCAATTGAACTATGACTTCTAAACCACACACCAAGTTTTCCATTTAATTGAAAGTAAGGTAAAATTATGAAAATACCTATTAGATTCAATGATAGCTCTGCAACGTACGTGCAAAGAAACCATGCTCCTCCATTACCCTATAAATCTCAACGATAAATTCAGCATTCCACTTGACTACATCATTAGTCAGCAGTTGAAGAACTATCGGCGCGCGAACACACCGCGCCGCAATATTGGGGCCGAGTTAAGACAATGTTCTTAATAAGGTGTTTCCGTTTTTCATATCGCCATCGAATACAACTAGCATTCAGAATGTAGTAGGTAAATCTCAAGATTTTACTTTTGGATTTCTGGGACAAAAATCCAAATTAGATCAGATCGCACTTTCAGCAAGGAGAATTGAATTAACTTTGCAATCTTCATTTACTTGTCGGAATCTCTATGTCTTCAAAGTTAATTACAACGACCGCACAGCACGTGAAGAGCTTTAGATTACACAATAATGGAATCACGCATGCGCAAATGCGCGCATTCTTGAGCCGTTAGGCGCAGGCACACGCGCTTAGTTAATTTTTACAAAGCTTGTAGCAGTGCAATACAAGTATATTGTAAGACGTTGAGGGAAACTTTTGTGTAAACAGAGAAAACTTAATGCGAACAGAAAATATTTCCAAGTCGTTTCAGTTTTATTAACTTGAATGTATCACGCAATAAGTTTGACGTCGGTTTACGAAGCGTTTCAGTAATATTGAGGTTAAATAATCGGTCTTACGGAGATTATTAGTTACGAACTCTGAATTTTTCAATTGTAAGATCTTGTGAGTAATAATAGCTAAACTGATCCATGTCAGTAATATCGCCGGAAACAATTGAAATTAAATTAGAGTATTGTCTACAAGTTATGCCATCATCAGTTTGAAGCCATTTTTTTTTCTTTTATACAATGTGGTCAAATCCTAGGGGACAACCCTTTGATGCGTTAGCATGGTTTTCGCCGGAAGGGAATTAGGGTAAGGGCAGTGAGGAAACTTGAGTCTTGTTTTTGTATTGCTGCGAGCTAGACAACAGCCCAGAGACAGGGGCGTTTAGAGGAAATTCGATGTTTAGCATTGATACCGATTTTTTTTTTATCTAAATACGCCTTTAAAAAATTGGCGAAGAGCTTGTTGGGCACATTCATGATAGGGTTCCGTCAAGTTATTTCTAATTTGATCATAAACTATTTTTGCTATACTGTTCGTTTTAATAAGGCTAAATTCAGGAATTCCTTTTAGATATACAGAAATCTTGCCTTCTTCCTGTCTTTTTCGGTAAGAAAAAATTTTATTTGTGGGAAAACTTTTATATGAAATATGAAAACACGACTATACTATTCTGTCTAAAACGTATTATATTTATTTACTTTTATTTAAAGCAAAAATATTAAGTTTTTGTTCATTTTATTTTATTTTTTATAATTTATTTGGGGAATTGATTCTGAAATAAATTTTATTTTATTCCACGAGTCATCTATGATATTTTGTTTTGATTTCTGCAACAGGGTAGATGTAATCCCATAAATTTTCTAGTGGGTTTATGTCAGAGCTCTGAGTAGGGCAAATCAAAATTTCGATACCAGCGGAGTCTTCGAGTTATATGTATTTACGGTACTTAACAAAAGCACGACTATATCGATAGCTTCGTATTCCTTCTTTCAGACGACGAAAAACTGTATATCGGGTTCGCTCGTCTCACACAAAATTCGTTTGAGTAATTGACGATACTTTTTTTCCTATCTTTCAACACATCCTCTTCAAATTTCTCCGGTCCCTTTTAGTTGTTTTTTATACTCTTCTGGTCCCTTTTGGTCTCCTTGCAGTTTTCAATGCCTTAAATTTCTTTAGAACATATCCAACACTTCACAGGGTGACCTTTATCATGTACTTTAACCACACCTTTTCCACAATCATCCTGCAGTTCCCAAGCCTTTCAGTGACAAAAATGCAGTAACAAAATACTAGTTGGTGGAGGTAACACTGCACTGAGTTGAGGAACGCAGAAGCACGAGTTGCCACTAATGCTCGTTGGGGAACAGATCTAGTGTACGGGTCTTAAGCCGTTAGCTTTGCTCGACTGAACCATAACCTACTCTAGATACAAGCCCGAAAAACATGACAGTTCGGTCATTTCAGCACCAAGCGTTTCGTCATTATTACATTTTTCTTGTACGAGAGATTAACCAATCCTTACACACAAATAAAACTGCACACTTTCCTAACCAAAACCAAAGAGAAATGCTGATGTCATTGATGCATTTTAAATTCAATACTTCAACAAAACGAACATAAGAGCAAGCATTCCCTCTAAAACGCATGCAAATTAAAATTGAGAAACTTTTTATCCTGACAATATGTTCAAAACATTTGTAGGTTCACGTCAAGTAAATTACATGTTGAGGCTTTAAAAATATTGCGAGAAATACTATGAGAAAGTAAAATTTCCCAACCTTTTTCAATTGTGTACTGTGAAAAATTTCGGTTCGTTTACACCACCAATGCTCAGCTGTTCGTGTCAGCTTCCGGGCTTGTATCTAGAGTAGGCTGTGACTGAACATTATTTGACGTTTGAAGACATAAGCGGACTTTATTTGATGATTCGACTTATAAATAATCAGAGTTGCATGAAGTGCAAAAAATATTTTTAAGTACTTTCAAATGTTTAGGGTTTTTAGAGGCCTACAGTGCAGCTTGTTTTAACAGGGGACGGAGTTGGATCAATTCGTTGTGCGGCACCACTACCATGCCATGGGTGCGGGTTCGAGACCAGGTCTCACCGTGAGGTTCTATTAAGAAATTAAAATAATCCACTCCGTCTATAGGCTGTTGTATAGCTCGCAGCAATGCAAGAACAGGAAATTCAAGTTTATTTACTTCTCTTACCCTAAATTTTCTTCCGGCCAAAACCATGCAAACGTATCAAAGGGTTGTCCCCTAGGCTTTGGCTAAATCGTATAAAAAAAATTTGTGAAAATAAAGCTTTTAAGTTAAAAGATAATCGTGATGATGTGCGCGGTACGATGCTGTAGAAATAGTCGCCAAAACCTCAGTAGAAAATCATTTTTCAAGCAAGCTTATACATACATATATGTATATACAATATTTACAGAAATATTTCCTATTTGAATGTTGTGTGAAAGAATACATATTCTAATATTTAACGTAAAGAGAGAAAAATAAAAAAAATTGAAGTCAAGTGCTGTTGGTTTACTCGATTTTTTTATTTATTTATTATTTTGCATTTGTGACTTATAAAAATGGTATGAATGTCACTACTGCCATGGCAGGAACTAACACAAACAGGGCAAACTAACATTTATCACGATACTACCGATACTATTATGGTTCCTATTTACTATGGAACTCCAAAAACGGATCTTAAAATTTGAAAAGGAAAAACAATAATCACGAGGAACAGTAGTTTATTAGATTGGAATTTTAGTTGCTCTGGTTTATGAACCCAACCTATGTGTAAGCATGTCATCTATGCACTTACTGTAGTATTTTTAAATTTTTTTTTATATTAATAAGTTGAAAAAGTAAATTTTTAAAAATAGCGGACAAGCAAAGGGTTATAGTAGAATGCAGATCAGCACGATGGTGCAACTTAAACAAGATATACGAGGGTTGCTACTTCAGTTTTGAGATAGACAAGTAAAAATAAATATTTATAATCGAAAATGGCTTTATTGTTTTTCAAAATATTCTCCATGAACATCACTACACTTTTGCATGCGTTTGAACCAATTTTCGAAGCACTTTTTCCACTCCGATTGAGGTACCTCCAAAACATGTGATTTGAACGCATCAACCGCTTCTTCAGGCGTCGAAAAACGTTGACCTCACACTGCGGGAATAAGAAAAAATCATTGGGTGCGAAATCAGGACTGTACGGCGGATGACCCATCAATTCGATGTTTTGAATGTTCAAAAATTCACTCGTTTGAGCCGATGTGTAAGAGCTTGCATTGTCGTGGTGAAGAATGATTCGTCGTCTGCGATTGGTATCCCGTATTTTTCCGAACACTTCTGGCAAACAAATGGAAGGCTACCATTCAGAATTGCCCGTTCTACGTTGCTGTAATGGGGCGGTGGTGGCGACATGTTCAATTATTCCGAAAAAACAGGCGACCATTTGCTTCGAAGTGCTTCGTGCGCGAACAACTTTTGTTGGATTTGGCTCGTCTTGAAAGATCCATACAATGGATTGTTGCTTAGTTTCGGGTTCATATGCATAGATCCTTGATTCGTCGCCTGTCACGATCTTATAGACATCTTTTGAAGCACAGCGATTTAATTTTTTCAACATTTCTTTGCACCAATCGAAACGAGCCGTTTTTTGAGAGATTGTCATTTATGCGATATCCAATGCGAACAAATCTTTTTGACGGCCAAATTGTTCAAGCAATATTGAATGTAAGCGAGTGGAACTAATGCCCAAGCACGCCTCAATCTCACGGTATGCTACATGACGATCTTGCAATATCAGTTCACGCACAGCATCGGTTTTTTCTGGCACAACAACCGATTTAGGACGAACTTAACGAAATTCGTCCTGTAGAGAAGTGCGGCCACGATTGAATTCTGAAAACCAGCGAAACACGGAGGTTCGAGGTGGTGCTTCATTACCAAAAATCGAAGCGAGTTGATCGGCACACTGTTGTTGGTTTAATTCACGTCGTCGAAAGTCGTAGAAAAGCATCGCACGAAAATGTTCACAATTTAATTCAATTTTTTGACGAAGATGAATCTTTCAAGTACCTGTAAACAACGCGAATAGCACTCGTATGAAAAAACGTTCAGAGAAAGATTACGATTAAAAATGTCGAACTTTACGATGACAATGTCAGATTTGACACACTGGTGTTGGACATATCTCAAACCTTAAGTAGCAACCTATGTACAAGAATTTTATGAAGAGCTGCAAGCCGTTTTGCCCCCTGTAAGTCCTGAATTACACGAGGGATTTTACCCCATGAGTGACGAAGAGAGAGAAGTGAGGTAGCAAGAGGGTCATCTGTGAGTGTCAATCATGAATCGTAGGGGTTTTGCTTGAGTTTTTTCTGATTTGCTTTTGTTCATTTTCGTAACTTCCTCATTAGGGTTCAAAAAATTTTTGGTGTCAGGTTGATTTATTATTGCTTGAGCCGGAGCCCCTTTCGTAGCAACACTCCGAGGGTTTTTCTACTTTTACACAGAAGAGAAAGAGTTTACACCATTACCAGCTTTCCTCCCACCGTCCTGTTTCCAAACTTTCAAGCGAAGTGTATTGTATATGACCACTTTCTTCAGTCAACCCCTTGACCCATCACTTACTCCTTTTTGCGCTAAGGACGTGCCCCCCCCCCCCCCCCCCCAATCTTAAAAACATCCCAAAATTTGTCGATCTTCATCTATGATAATGACTTTTTATTGTTGACCTAAGCTTGGAATTCAATATTTATCGTCGGTATACTAGTAAAGTTTAAATATCTAATTTTATTTATATTTATTTTTCTCAACTATCCTATTGAATTCTTTTCAACCGCTGCAAAATTACTTCCAATTTAAATTACGAGAAGGAGAATTACTACAAACAGTGAACAATACAATTTATGATTGAGTAAAAGTCCTAGGAAGAACAGTATAGAGAAAAATAAAAAATCTTAGTAATGAAATAATAACAAAGAGCAATACTTACATATTCTTTAACATTTTTTGTCCTCACAGCCTTATAAGATGCATACGCTGGATAGAGCGTTCCAAATGCCAATCTGAAAGCAGGAAATAGTAAATTTTCACAGCAAGTTCTAGGACAAATAAACACAGCAAAAAGAAAACATATTCCCATCCCAGTGAATGATAGCGGAAGAGGTAAACGACTCAGGATATCCAGAAATCGGCCCAAACAAGTTAAATTGACAGCGACATTCTCCTTTGAAAGTGGAGAGCTTTGATCATCACTGTTAAATTCTGAATCCGTCAGTGATGTCAGTGATTCGTTGTGCGGCTGCATCTTAAACCCCATGAATTCAGGCCGATGTCCATAATACATTTCCAATTCGCGCTGCAAATGCGGTGATAAGATTTCCTGAAGATGTGCCCCATTTCTGGCTTCGTAGCGATAAATTAAATCACCGACATTTTTTTTTAATTGTGGCACAGCAGCTTCCGTTTCGTAATAAGAATTTCGACGCATTTTAGAACGCACAAATTAAATACGACACCGTTTCGGGCACTTATTCCACCTATTTGAGATTATACGATCATCACCGTAATTAGACAACTGTATCTAAAGGACATTTTTTATGTAAAACTGAAATAAGTGATTAGAGAAAAAAACTAAGGAATTCTATTTCGCAGCAAGTGAAGTAGAGAAAATCTAAAGACGAACTGAGAACGCAACACAACAAATAGAGCCAAGTCTGCGCCTCCGAAATTGATGCGCGCATGGCGTACTAAAAATAGCCCCAAAAATACTTGCACATTTCTTGGTAGGGCCGGACTAAACATGAAAGTTATTGACAAGGGATGCTAGTTGCAAGAAGTTAAAACTTGGTGAACGCCTTAGGTGTTTGGTAGTTCAGCTAGTCTTGATAAATAGACTTTTTCTACAAGGCTCTAAAATGCAAACGCTAATTTTACTTGATTCTGCGCCCGGGATTCTATAACCGAAACTAGCGCATCCTTGTTAATCCCAAAGATAAATTTGATCTTTGTACCAACGGTCGCAGATTTTTGAATGGAATCAAATATACTTCCGTGATTAATTCAGTATCGGTTGGATATGAAATTTTGTTTTACATATTTTTCAAAATCCCCTAAAAAGCTTTTACTTCTGGAGATTGTGATTAAGATTAATCAGTTTCTAGGATGTCTACTCATCAATGAGTTACGTTTAATTATATTAACATTAAAAGTTGTTAACTCTAGGAAAGCTATTGTTTAAGGTACGTAAATGTGTTTTGTAGCAACTTCTATCCAAAACAGAAATCGACACTTTATAGAATTGAGGACTGAATTTTGTTTCATATGCGCGCTTCAAGTTCGAACAATGCAAAATACCACTTAGTTTGTCCATAAATAGAGTAGATATAAGTTATTGGTTGTAGACGTGAAATCATAAACATAAACAATAAAACAAAATAAATGTATAGGTGCAGAAATCTCAGACGGTATGATTAAACGTAGTCGACTAAATCAAGTCCACAAAAATTACGGGGCCAACTCTTAAGGTGCGCCAAAGTAATTAGACAAAATCTTTGTTCATTATTCAAATTCAAAAAGATAACTTTTTTTACGATGTGGACAAAGCCTATAGGACAACCCTTTGATGCGTTAGCATGGCTTTTTCCGGAAGGGAATTAGGGTGAGTTAAGAAACTTGAATGTCTTATTTTTGCATTGCTGCGAGCTAGACAACAGCCCAGAGACAGAGTGGATTTTTTAATTCAATTTTAAAAACCCACAGAGAAACCTGGTCCCGAACCCGGGAACCATGGCATCGAGGTCGTGCCGCGCAAGCAATTGATCCAACTCCGTCTCTTAAGGGGAGGTTACCGTTCATGACGTTCAAAAAATCGATTTGTTCTACATAATTTTAATCCTTATAGTTACTAGTATCTGTAGTTAAAAGGATTTTGTAAAATGTGATGTAGTTTAGAAGTTACAGCGCATTGAGCGGAACCGCGCGCCGGCTAGAAAACAGGTAGCTGAGGCGCTCAGGGCGCGCCTTGCGACACGACCTTTCTCCGCTACCTTAAATACCGGCATACATTCCAATGAATCCTTATCGCATTCTTGACCTTTTCTTTTATATAGATGGCGTTGGTCAGTTAAGCTGACTAGATGTAAGTTGTCAAAAACAAACATTAAAAATTATTTTTTATAATTTAAAACTGCATATGCATTTTTATCGAAACAGCGTTTTTCAGCGCGCGGGGAGCTCTACAGCTTCAACGGATGAACCGATTGACTTGCAATTTGCATTTTGATATCCGGGGGTTTTCAGAAAATTTAAAAACGATAAGGCCTACTGATTGGTTCATTTGTTTTTCAGTTATCGTGGCCCGAAATTTGAAAAGAGGTTTCGAGAAAAACGCGTTTAATGTTTTAAAACTGTATGTAACGCCAAGGAGGTGGCCTGGTTTAAGACTCCATAGCTCAAATATTTGACCTAATTTATTTAAATTCCCGATTTCTTCCAAATTCACGACTGCAAGACCCCCTCAATAAAGATTGTCGCACAAACAACTTTAATCTGAACTTAATCTAGTAGTTGCCACCTTTTATAGAGAGTAATATTTTTTATAATGGAAAATGGGTGGTCGCGGCTGGAATTCAAAATCTACCAATTTCAAGACAAGACCGAACACATTATCGGTTACACCACCAACGACTCGATTAGATTTTCTAGTTTGCTTTTTATGAAAAGTGTACAAGATCCCATAGCGTGATATTAACGCGACACAGGTTAGAAATATGATTTAAATGAAAGATAACATCTAGGATAACACGTTCATATTGAAGTGTTATAGAAAAAAACCCTATTGTAAAGAGTATTACCTCAAGAACTTAAAAGACAAGGCTGCCACCTGTCAGTCTTCCGCAACTACTGGGCAGACAGGTGCCAAAATGTATGACAAAGACGAATTGTTTAAATTTTGCCTCTTTTCATTAAGGGGCCGCTCAAGTATTACGTAACGCAGTTTTTGAAGATTTCAGCCCCCCCCTCCGCCCCTCTCCCTTCTTAAACACGAATAAAGACAACAAATAAAACAAGACTCTGTTCGTATGTAAAAAAATATGTCAAACCACTTCAACCATTCTCAAACCACCCCCCCCCCCCCCCCCCGGCTACGTTAATAGCCTATAAACCAAGTTTCTCATTGGCGGTTTATTTGAATATATATTTTTGAAATTCTAATTCAGCTTATCAACCACATATAGGATCGGTTGGATTCTAAGGACGAAATAATCTTCATAGGAGATTTTAACTTATCCAACGTACAATGGGTAGCGAATGATGATGATGAAAGCTTTTTTCCCATTACTTGAAGGAAGTCAACAATATTAGAAGACAACTAGATTTGGTGTCCTCTACAAACTACACGCTCACTATCGTTGAACGCAGCCTTCTTCCCTTGAAAAATCTTGGCGTGTTTCATACGTCTGAGTGAATATCGGAATAGACTTCCACTCTTGTTTGTCTGGCGATTTCGACAGAAAGGTATGAGGTCTCTATAATATTTTATATGAAGTTTTCGGGAGGTTTGTTCCCTATGTCCATGTTGGAAGTAGAGACTCCGATCCCCTGGTTTACCAGGGAATTGAAAACTCTTAGGAATATAAAAAATTTATTATGGAAAAAGTGCATGCGTGTTAGCAGTGTTGACTCGAGGCGTGAATTTAATTTATTCCAAGAACATTTCATAGGCCTTTCTTGTACCCTACATGAAGAATACCTTCAGAACATAAGAGTTAGCTTATTTTCTGACCCACGTGCATTTTTCGATTATGTTAATATGAAGAGAAGGGTAGATAACTATCTATAGACTATGGAATTCCGAGTAATTTCCAATAATGATTCTAAAATTATTTGTAATTTATTTGCAGAATATTTTCCGGGCGCATTTGAATCATCTAATTTTTTTCCAGACAGGAGCACATTTAATAAATCTTCGAATAAAAGAGAGTAGCAATGCACGCGCTGCTCTGTGTAATAGACTATGACCTACTTAGCCATATGAAACAATTTTTTTTTTGAATTAATGCGCAGCTTAAATAGGACATTGTTTATGTCTAATAAAAAAGCTGGCCATCATTCATCTTCAAACTCATAACTTCATACTCCAAAGCATCTTCTTCCAAGTCTTCGGAATTGTAATCCGAATGATGGGTCCCCAATGTTTGTTTTAAAATTTTATCAATCGTAATCTTCTACGTTTAATTTGATGCAACACAGTTCTACTGCATATAGCTACATGGAATTCACATAAATTGTACACAATACCTTTTGTTTCAATGATTCCAATATATCTAAGTACGTCATTGTATATCACAAAGAGCAGCGCGCATTCCTAATCTCTTTTCTTCTAAGAACGTAACACACGCCCTAGTTATATCACGCGCTTAATGTTCCGAACCGACTGTCGTCGAAACAATCCATCTTTAGTAGCCCGGTCTTTAATCTAAGGCAACTAAAAATCTAAAAATTTTTATATATTCGATAACCTTAAATAATAGCAAAAAATATATTTTTGGACCAGGCTGCCAGGTAGTTGTGGCAGAGTGAGGAATGGCAACCTTGTTCTTTTTAAGTACCTGAGGTGATTTTCTTTAGAATAGCGTTTTTCTGTTCCACTCCCATATGAATGTAATTAGTGAAAACAAGTTAATTTATATTAAAATAATTAAAAATACTTGCGGCACCACGACCACGAATTATTATCTTTCATTTAAATCAAATCTCTAACACATGTATGTCATATGAGCGTTAATATCACGCAATGGAATATTAAACTTGAACATATATGATAAAATCGTCTCCATTGTAAATTCGTAAATTAGCATTATAATTAATTTATGAACATTAGTTGTTATTGCTTACTAGAAAACGCTTTTCCGTATAAGCACCAAAGAGTATTAGACCTTTGACTAAAGATTTAAAGCGAAGTTGGAAGGTTCAATTCATCTAAAAGCTGATTGTAGCATTTTTTCTACAGAAATGGAAAATGCAATTTTACTACAAAATGTTTGTAAAACATAAAACAGGCATTTTCCTATGAAATCAAGATATGCACTACATGCAACTAAACTCTGAAAGAGTCACAATTATCTGCTTGTCACTTGTGGAAAGAAACCTCAGCCTTGATTTTATCTCTAATCCAATTCTGGACGCTACGATAATCGCGTATTAACATTGTTGACAAAGTCAACAAGATATTTCCGTAATACTGGACTGTCTGTTGTTTGCACGATAAAATATCGCTGAAAATAAACAAATCGACCAAGGAATGCTACCCTCCATTGCCTTCGATACCAGACAAGAGCAAGAAAGCACTATCAAAACATTTCCGTAAGCATAAAAACTTTTCAGTGGCCCCAAAATAAACAAACCATTCCAATGTCAGCAAGCAAATCATTAGGATCTGATATTATGGACGCATCATAGAGGATCCAGATTCACCATCTAGACCATTCTACATCAAAAATGTGTCCGATTTGGCATCTCTCAGCGCTTTTATATTGAAGCTGGAGGAGATTAAAAATAGTCCAAGCAAAATTGCAAAACATTCCCGTAGTGTACTATAATTTCAGCAAGCGCAAATGGTGAAATTCCGTTCTAAGAAAATGACTATAGTGCTAGTAACCTCGCCTTCAACGAGCCCCCCTTTCACCACTCTTTCCAGCTGGTAGTCTTGTTCTAGATGCAATGACTGCCAGAAAGTCTCATGCATTTTTCTTTTTGTTGCAAACAAAGGGACTTCGTAGCAGCTATTCTGGGCAGTTGGCGTTAAATGCCTCGATTAAATGTGATTCAGCACAGCACAGCGGGCACAACACAGTCGTCTTTCATTATTCGTTTACCGAGGAAAAATACAAGGAAATCCAGAAAAAATAAACTTATGGAGTTTTAAGCTTGTTAGAAAATTGTTCCTTCCTTAAATGGAATGAATAAATTAAGAAGATCAAAAAGTGCTTTCGAATCATGAACTCGTGATGAAGCTATTTTCTCAAGAATAAAACAAAGCTTAATTGTACTTGAAAAGACCAAAGCGATCCCTCAAACTCATTAAATTCTTAAAGTAATTTCGTAACAACATGCTTTTTCGGAAATCGTATAATGCTTTCCACTAAACTATTTGATTTCTAAAAATTGTTTGTAAATATTTACAGGCTTGTTCAATGCTCTTTTTCTTGGTCCATTTATGTTCGAATATACGAGTAATTTGCGATAAGCGCAACGAAATTGAAAGTCATGATGATAATGTAATGTAAAATGGGCGTTTTCTGTAAACAGCTAAAGATCTCTAATTTTTGTATGTAACTTTCTAAATCTATGTTCATACGCACATGCTTATTTATAAAGAAGGGCTGAGCTCTAAATTCTGCCACAAGTTTATTAATTAACGTTTCTTATTTTATTATTTTCTCCTATTAATTTTTAAAACTCAATTTAAAAAATATGAGATAAATGTATAGTAGCAGCCGTATCGCGATATCGCCGTTGATGTAAGTGATAACGTGCTAGGTTTTCATATCGAGACATGTCCGAACTCCGAAATAGTTGTTTTTGCTCAAAATAGATTACGCTAATGAAACCATTGAACATTGCAGATCTAGTCGTGAAGAATTCACCTTAAACTAAGGACTGTACCGAAAAGTTCTGCAGCGTTTCTGAATAAATACTTTAAAAAAATAGTAGCAACTAAATTTCAATAATTTTTTTATTTTTGAATCAGTGGCTGGCACACAGATTCCAGCCACGAAAATTTTTGCTCGAACTGCCTAATGATTTTTTTGATTTGAAAATAAAAAATTTACGATATTTATGGATGCTGTTTTGAAAGTTAAAGAAAATTTAGGAAATGTCTAATATTAAGATATGAAAAATGAAGTTCAAATCGAATAGTCTGGAAAGTACTAAAATTGGACATTACTTACCCCTAGGTGCCACCTAAGGGTATTTGAGTTAAACTCTTAAAAAAGTATATTGACTTCAATTTTGCGTGGTGATTTTTCCCCGAAAAAGGTCGTACTTTTCTTTTCCCAGACTACATTACTTTTTGGGCCCATTTGTCTCTTCAGTTACTTTTTTTGCTTCTGGATCTCTACAATTGGAAGTGATTTTGCCATTCGTCTTTCCTTCCTTAAAACTGCTTTAACTAAAGCCCAATATTTATCAATAATGCGAAGTTCTGGTGAGTGTGACGGTTCAAATCCTTCTCCATGGAATGAATATTATTCTTACTAAATTCATGAATGAACGATCTTCTGCGTTGACCACACTGGCAAACTGCTTGCCACACTAACACCTTAGGGCCAAAGTTTTCAAGTGAAACGGTTTTTTTTTTTTGTTTTTTTTTATCTGGGTAGGAATTCTCACGAAATTTGTTGTTTCAGACAACCTGGTTGCCTTGTAAGTACGCAAAATTGTAAAAATGTGTAGAGCTTGAATTTTACAAGGGTATGTTCAATCGGTTGAAGGGGAATGCCAACCGTTTTACAAAATTTTTACTCATGGCAGTCCAAGCGCTATGAAGTGTCAAAATCACACGCCAGCTCCCAGCCAGGCGACTGAGTATTTAGATGCAAGCTCCGGGGAACGGCATGGGAGAATTACAGATCATGCGCACAAACTTGACATATTTATTCGTTGCTATGAAATATTTTTCTGTTGCCACAACATTTTTTGGGCATGCGCTTAATTTATTGAAACGGTTAGGCAACCAAATTGTGTGAGAATCGCTACCGGTTTTTTGTTTTTTTCTTCAATAATTTTTTTATTTTTTATGTCTGACCGGGCATAATTTTGTAACGCGTGGACCGATTTTGATGAATCTTTTTTTGTAGGGTAGAGTATGCCCCGATTGGTACAATGTCAAAACAATTTTAAGTGGGGTCGGGGTGAAACCTAACTAAAAACCTTCTAACTTTTTCTTTGTTGGGTAGAGTATGTCCCCCGATTGATACCATGCCAAAAAAAAGTTTGCAGGGGTGGGGATGCGGGTAAGGGGTGACACCTAACTTCGTAATGCGCGGACCGATTTGTCTAATTCCTTTTTGGATGTATATAATATGATAACCCATTGCAAGCTTCAGATCATACTTCTAAATTCAACACTAGTCTACCCAGAAAACAACTATGGAGAAACCTTTCGGCTATTGATGTATGTAGGACTATGTAAAAGTGTTATTTTGAAAGAAAATCCTAATGAGCTTAATCGAATATTTACATCCTATGAAAGATTCTCAACACTGGTAACGTTGATTTGAACGAATTTTTGCATTCTAATCAATATGAAGAATCTGATGGTTTCTCTTTTACTCCAGTTACTGAAACTGATGTATTTCTGTCCGTAATGGCAATTAAGTCTAATGCCATTGATGATTTACACTCTAAATTTGTTAAGATGTTACTTCCATTTATTCTTCCTGAGCCTACATATTTTTTTCAATAGCGTAACAATGGGGAGCTCGTTTCATACATCATGAAAAATTTAAAAATTGTTATCTGTTCCACGGGACGGGTGAATACCGCCCCACATCTATTTCGCCTTTTCTCGTCAAATTTTCAATCGGGTTTTCAAACCAGTCATTACTTCTATGTAAAAAAAGCGTGGGTAAAAACTACATAAAAATATTCTCCTGGTGGAGGGGATGAAAATGAGAAAATTAACAGACGCTTTTTGAGTAAATTGGTGGCCACTGAAGAACTGTCCAAAGTAAATTTCAAGTGCAAAGATCAGTGCGTTTACGAAAAATCGTAAAAATAAATAAAAATGAATCAATCAATCTGTGAGTTGTCAACCATAAAAGAAAAAGAATTCTGCCGAAATTTTGTCCGCACTCGTCAGCGTGTGTAAAATATAGATAGAAGGGGAAATTACTCGACTGTCAAATTTCTGAAAGTCCAAAAGTAAAGAGACGCAGTGCGGACGAAAACTTTCGCTTTTGTGTAAAAATGTCCGAGTAAACAGACCTATACTTGTACTACTGTTGAAAATAAGTGATGATATAAGAATCTAATTGGACAATGATAAATTTTTTTGGTGCTTTTGAATTTCTCAAAGGTCTTTGATAACGTAAATCACAACACCCTACTATAAAAACTTCAATCCTTTTTTGTGATAACGTTTCGTCAAAGGATCCGTCCTTACTTGCTGTTTATTAATGACCTTCCACTAGCCTTGAGTAACTATGACTTTCATTTGTATGCGAGCGATCTTTAGCTTTATATTTCAAGACCCATTGGGCTAATTAAAGATGCCATTTGTCGAATGAATGAGGATCTTATTTGTGTTGGGCTTCAGAAAATAATCTAGCTCTAAACGCAGCAAAGTCCAACGCTATCATGTAAATTGTGCTTATACGGATGTAAAAGATATGACTGTTTACCGACCTCAAGACATACTGGCGGCGTCACTGTTTATGTAACTAACCAATACAAATCAGTACAAAAAGGTATATTTGCGCTCCCAAAGCAAATATGGATTCTTACAGTCAAAATTACATATAAAAAAAAGAAGTGTGGAATATTATCTTGTTGTATAGGTCACGATCGGTACGGGTAAATGAGTTTATTGAAATCAAACAATATTAGAGAGAATCAAAACATAGTTGTAACGAGTGACTTTAATATAGATTTTAGTGTAAGTAGCTATTAACGTAATCATGTGAAACAATTTCTAGACGGGGTGGGATTGAAACAATTTGTGAATAACGCCTAGTTCGGAATCTTTAATTGATTACGTATTGGCGGATTATATGTTAAATGTCAATGTAAAAGTGCGAAGCGATTGTAGGATTTCAGATCACGAAACTCTAACGCTTCATTGCTATCTTAATTTTCGGACAGTTATCTTTATGCGAAATTTAATTTTAATCCGTCAGCCACAGTATTTATATAATAAATTAAACATCTCACACTCAACCAGAACGTTTTCTTTTACCTGTCTTCTAGCGAACGTCAATTTTTTGTTCAGTCCATTAGACTCTGGAACTCTCTTCCAATAGAATTGAGGAGCAGTAGCAGATCTCGTTGGTTTCCGATCTGTTTCATTTCATATTTATCCGGATAAAGATTGATTTATAATAACTATATGATGGATTTTCCTCACCCTCACAGACATTGATTTGTTATTAGCGTTGTACCTCAATATTTCCTTTTCTACATTTTTGCACTTGCATCTTTTGGGGCGTCCACTTCTTAACGCCAAAACATATTCACGCCTAGGGCTTCCTCAAAGCCTTGTCAACATATCCATTACGTGTTTTTAATTGAAGCAGAAGTGAACGAAGCTTTGAGACTTCCTCAGAAGCGAGTGTCGAGGCCAACTTTGAAAATTTTTATTCTCAAAACAGGTGCTGTCAATATGAGATTGTACACAGCCTGCTCTAGATACAAGCCTGGAAGCAGTTCGTCTGGCGTTAATTTGTTTTACCTAATGCAAGGTAAGCTTCGAAGCTAACTGCAAGGAAACCTTGCTTGCTTGTCAAATAAAGTCTTTATTAATAAAATTTTCAATTGTTCTTTTCACTGTCCAGCAACTCGCGTTTGTAACGTGCAACTAGACAAAAAAAATCCAAATATATTTTTTTAAGATTAAACAATTTAGGAAGATCCATTAGAACTCCAGTAGATTTTAATAAAAGGACCATTAAAAATATTCAATTTGTTGTGAACTTCATTTTACTCAAATGAAATGTCCTAAAAAAGTTCAATGTCTGCCAAGAGTTGAAGAAACTCTCTTGAGATGTAATTCTTTTTGAATAAAAAGGCCACCAACGCGAATTCCTTAATTGGTATCAAAAGTAAAACAACTTTTAACTATGTCAGGTAAGCATTCTACGGACGAGCAGTTAAATCTCACAAGGAAGATGACGAGAGCACTTCTTTTGCAATGAACTCGCTGAAGCCGATCAGTGGCTGTATGCACAATAGCCTTAATGAGTGACTTTGAAGTCTAGAAATGAAGGTTGCTCTTAAAAACTCGAATTTAAGACTTCAAACTACTCAAACTCTAATGAAATTTTGTCTAATGTAGCGAATTACATCAGCTTACCAAGTTAGCTATTTTTTGTCATACTTATAAAATTGGACACAGTTGGCTAAATCGGCTGATCGTGAACCGGTTGAGTACTTTTCCCAATTGTAAGTTACGTTAGAGTTGGCATAATAATTCAAAAAATTGTTCTTGAAAGTTTTTGTGAAAACCACCAAATTCGCATTATAATATTGTTGCGCTTAAATAAAGAGACGAGACATCCTCTTTCCGTAATCACATCTACATTGTTTGCTTATTTTTATTTACATCGATTTTCCTCCCGTCAATATATCATCGCAGAATTGTTCTACTTGCAGAGGGTAAATTTTTCTTGTATCACATATTTACACGATTCCGGCGTTTCCGCCCAAGAAAACAGCCCCGCTTGTCTAAGGTGCCCCCACAATGTGAATGACTGGGGCTGGTATACAATTTCGTTTGAAAATTATCCAAAGACGAACAATTTCTGTTGTGGGGCGATCTCTGACAACCGCAGCCTTCCCTAATTCACACCCACAACACAATTATCATAGCGCTTACGTGAACGTCTTGATTTGGCGACAACTGATTGTAGCGAATGGAATCTGGGAAGTGACTCGCAAATTGGATTTATTTCAGCATGAATTGCTTCTGATTCCAAGATAATTTTCTTTTGTGTACGAAATTTGTGCAAACATGGACACTAAGTCAAAATAAAAATCCAATTAATCACTTGTTGGCTTTAAGTATTATTTCAAGTGCCGCAAGACGTTTTTGGCGATAGTTCTTATTGGCATTGAGTCTGCTTATAATTTTTAAATGTCAAGAATAACAAATTAAAAAGTCCATTCGTAATACTTTTAAATATAATGCTGGCCGTAAACATTTTATAAGAAAAAAATATATTTATTAGAAAGAAAAACGGAAAGTGAAAGGCATCTAAAGTTAAGATAGTTAAAGAGGCAACGGTTTTATTATTGAAGCATCGACAAGGGTATCTAATAACAGACGTGGTCGCGTGTCGTAGATCGCTTAAGAATAGTTTAAAAAAATATTATACAATATCTGCCGTCAGTTTCTGTTAATTTCACGAGTATTTTCTCACTTGGTGACATAAAACTTAGTGAACAATTTCGTTTAGTTATACGCTACAAAGTGAGAAAATATGTGTGTTACAGACGTTTATATTTTTGGCCTTTTCATCATATCATTAAGATCGCTGGGATAAAAGAGTTAATTACAACTTGTACTAAAGAAAACTAGTTGCGGTAGAAGTTGGGATAACCCACGGTTAATGCCCATGTCAAGCATTAAAACATGTTAACCGAAATAATAACTCGAACATGACTAATTATGCAAAATTCCTAAAACGGATTCCTTCGACACCTTCCTTTAGGGAAAACATATCTTTAGAGAACAACAATAATTTGATCTTCTATCGAGATTAGGTCGGACTTGTTAGTTCTAGCTGCCTTCCCCTCTCGCTTATTACTGTTTGCAATTAAAATCAAATTTGAGAAGACCGTCAAATTTACAGTTTCATGAATCATCCACAAAGAAAATTTTTTCTAAAGTTTGTGCTCCAAGCGCCTAATTCATTTCCCCTCTAGCAATATTTTGAAAGATTACATGAGGTAACAAGTGAGTCTTTTGTCTTAACCACGAAAATCGACTAATTACATATAATCAGCATTACTTCAAAGAAAATTACAAGATTACCTCCTAGCAGCAATAGCCGCCAAACAGTAACAAGGAAAAAAAACTTATTTTGGCTGAAAATTTCACGGCCACTGCACATAGACCAAGCTGAAGGGGAGCTTTTATTAAGCAGACAAAGCGGCAAGTCTACATATGCTGAAGACATGTGGTTTATAAAGAATAATGGGCAATCTAAACTTAAGTGTCTTCTGCGAGAACTGAGTGTGGCTAAGGCATTTCAGGCGGGTATAACCTGTCTCCTTGTTTATTGCATATATCGTATTAGACTTGGTTGGTATTTGGGTTTGTCACAAGATTGGTGTTTGTTGCAGAAAGAAGTAGCGTTTATCACGCAATAGACAAATATTCAAATGAACACGTCAGTGTGGTCATTGCCGCCAAAGCAATTGCGCCGCAATGGCTTGAGCTTACACTCTTCATTTTTAGTTGTAATACTTTTAACCCTGGAGAATATATGATGCTGAAGAATTTAATGCAATTTTTAAACGAAGGATATGACTAATCGATATTGTATTGATATGAGCGGAACGGGATCATGATTTCATCACTTGTAGCTCCCGGTACGGATCGCCATTTACCGCTTCACCAGTATTCAAGACTTCTAACAAATTTCCCTTGAAATTAAACAAGTTCCAAAGCTCGGTCCATTTATGGAAATGATTTAAAATGCAAATCGACTAACAGAGCAATGTCAACGAAGTCAATTTTTAAATCAGCTGTCAACCGTGTCGGAAACCCCTTGCCGCTCATTCCTAGAACCGTTTGACAGGATAAAATCAATTCGCTCTAAGATGGGACACCCAAGTTCGATTTTTCTCAAATTTTCTATTGCTTACTTACATAGCAAGACGAGATATTATAGCACTGATCATTATTCACACTTTGAGCATTACATAAAACACTTAAAACTTTCGAGCACTAACAGAAATTGCAAAAAACAAAACGACAAATTTGACACCGGACAGATTCCGAAATCTTTTGTTTCTCCAGTCTTGTAGCCGCCTCAGTTCTTGCCGAAAGCAAAACACTCGATTTTACGGCCACATTAACGGTGCACATTTAAAATAAACATTAAATACAAAATAGAACGCGCCGTCGTCGTTATAATATTTCTTTAATTTCTGCTAGTCGCTCCTGCACCGACGTTTCTTGTTGATATGACGCGGATAAGTTTTTCAAAGCGCAGAAAACTGAGCGAATTCCAACAAAACAGCTGGACCTTGCCGCTGGAGTTCTTATTTGGGTTTGCATGGCAATGCTCTAAGGCAAGATCTCGCGGTGGCGACATCTGTGAATTAATAGACATAAAATGTGACATTTCGTTATTTTTACCGACGAAATTTTATTTATTTTCATCCAATTTCTTTCTCAAAAGTCTTGAATTTAACTTATGCATGCAAAGAAATTGCCCGTCCATAAATAGCACGGGAATATCGTAGCGGTAGAGTCTTAAATACTTCAAGTTTTCCTTTCGTGTTATGTCAACTCTTTCTAATTCAAACTCTCCTTGGAATTGCTCCAAATCTCGAACAAGCTCATCACAAAGTGGACATGCGTCTTTTGTGAAAAGTGTTAAAGTCGGTTTCCCTCCCGATGGTCTAGGGCTATACCTGCAAATGAGAAAAATTGCAGTTTCTTAAGGAAGTAAAAGAACATCTTCAAAGGTCTACAAAATGTATTTTAACAAAATATAAATTCTCTTGCGTAAATGTAATTTTAATATATCAATAGTTATGGCAAATTTAAAATAATTACGAGTTAATCACTTATCTCATAAATCTTACAATTTCTGTATGAGAATGGAAGAGGCACCGCCTCCACCGTTGCAAATTGAAGCACATCCGTACTGGCCAGGCTTCAAGACGTGCGACAAGTGAGTAATAAGTCGTCCACCCGACATCCCGATGGGATGTCCCAGAGCTACAGCGCCTCCATGAACATTTACCTTGGTTGGATCTATGTCAAGCTTCTTTATATTTGCAACAGCAACAACTGAAAAAGCTTCATTGATTTCCCACAAAGCCACGTCCTCCTTCTTGACACCAGCCCTTTCCAGCAATTTGGGAATTGCGAGTGCAGGTGCAATAGGAAAATCTATTGGATCCGTTTCTGCGTCTTGGAAGTTCACAATGCGAGCCAACGGCTTACATTTGAAGCGTTCAGCTGCCTCTGCAGTCATCAAAACCAAGGCTGCGCCACCATCATTTAGAGTGGACGCATTTCCAGCCGTTACAGTCCCGTTCTCCCTCTGGAAGACAGTTGCCAACTGACCGAATTTATCAAAGTTCACCCTTTTGTATTCCTCGTCTTCGGATACAATAATCTCAGGCTTTCGTTTTTGTTGAATCTTAACAGGAACAATTTCTGAATCAAAAACCTTATCAGCCCAGGATTTTGCAGATCGTTTATAGCTGTTTACGGCATATTCATCTTGTTCCTTTCGACTGATTCCCATTTTCTTTGCTGTATTTTCCGCACAATTTCCCATGTGGAATTTGTTGTAAACGTCAAAAAGACCGTCGAAAACAATGCCGTCAATAAGATTCACCCCGCCATAAGGAGTTGCACCTCTTTTTAGATAGTACGGTACGTTGGACATGGATTCCATACCACCAGCAACAATAACATCGGATTGACCCAACATTAGTGTTTGGGCAGCAAGCATAACAGATTTCATTCCCGACGAGCACACCTTGTTCACTGTTGTGCAACACACATTTTTAGGAAGTCCAGCAAATATAGCTGCTTGTCTTGCCGGAGCCTGACCAAGTCCTGCAGACACAACATTTCCCATGTAAACTTCCTTGACGTCCTCTTTTGCAATTCCTGCTCTCTGAACAGCCGCTTCTATTGCTACGGCACCCAATTGCGTTGCACTCAACGGCGCCAGTGAACTTTGGAAGCTGCCCATTGGGGTCCGTGCAGCTGATACTATAACTACATCATTGATTTTTGTACTTAACTGTCTTACGTTACGTGCAATTATCTAAAAAAAGGCAGAACAAATATGCAAATTAGTTAAACGCACTGTCCTAGCAACAGAGATGCTCAACTCTCAACTGGTGATATGGTCAAAGATCACAAGCAACGTAACAAGCGGTTTTATAATTCCTCGTGCAATTTGTTACTATTAGAACTCACCTTACTAACGGTCAAAAATGAAGCCATTTGTTTAGAAAAAAAAACTACTTTAAAATAAGTTAACTTAGGGAAATTAATTAAAATTGGCTTGCTGCGACAGGTTTATCTATCTCCCCTCTTTTCGTTCGTCTACGTTGGTACTAAATGATAAGAAACGTCAATTTGCAAAGGTCGTTTATTTGAATTATTTGCGAAAAGCACATTCACCAACCCATTTAAATGAATTGGAGAGCTTTGGAGGAGCTTCGGAGAGCGTTACAACACCAATGCCATACTAGGCAGATTAAGTTGGCAACAGTTCAATTTAAACGTTGAACTATTTATGCTGTTTTTGCAGAACTATATATTTAAAATGAAATTGGTAGCCAACCACACCTGTAACGAAGAGGGGGACTACATGCGCCCAAATGTATTTCCTTCCATAAATGCGAATTTCATTTTTAAAAATATATCAATAAAATTACCGCTAATTTAATAGAACTGCAACCAACTTGATTAGTTAGTTAGTGATGATTAGTGAAAGGTTGTTGGATCCAATGTTGTGTAAATTACGTAGGGTTTTGTTTCTTAAACTCTCCATTCGGGCAGAATTCTACAAAATGTCAGCTGTGGCCGATAGAAAAGGGAGGCAATAAGGCAGGGGTACATTTTTCTAGACGTCAACAATTCCTACGGGAAGTAGAAAGATTTCCAAAAATAATTTTTGAGTTTTAGATGGCTCAGAGTTTGGGTAAAATTTTATAGTTTCTTTAGATCGAAAGCATCTACTTCCAAAGACGTTATTTTGGTATTTAACTTCTGTCCAACGAACACATTGGGTACATTCGATCAACCAGAACCAAACGGACGGAAAAATAATTTTTCTACCAAAAATTGCATAAAAGTTTGCGTCTATTTTTATTTCAATTGTATTGAAGTGATAAAGTAAACAAATAATTAAAATGTATATAGTTGTGCACTGAATCATCACTTGTGAGACTAAAGGGACAAGTTTTCAGTTTTAAAGCATATTTCGTTTTAAAGACGTAGTGCTCCGGCTGGGAGAATGGTTGACATGAACGTAGAAGTTAATCGCCTTAATACTTTTCATTCTTGGCCAAATAATGCACCAGTTGACGCAGAACGACTTGCTAGGGGTGGATTCTTTGCAACGGGGAATTACCTTGAGACACAGTGCAATTGGTGCAACAAGAAGATTTCGGACTGGCAGTATGGAGATCAGGTAAGATTTAAGATTATTGGAGCAAGGCGAACGTATAACATTTTCTTTAACTCTTGCAGATCATGGTGCGACATAGACGATTGGACCCACTGTGTCCGTTTGTTCTGAATCCTACCAATTCGGGTAATGTTCCGATAATGAGTTCTTCTAGCCTGCCTGAAGTTCAAAGTCAGGTACTGCAAGGAGATCTAAAAAATGAGATGTGTCGCTTAGCTACATTCAACAATTGGCCGGTAATTTTAAATGTTATGTTTACACTTTAAAACACGGTTCTTAAATGCCCAAGGTGCATTCTTAACCTGGACCGGTTTTGAAAATTATGCAAAATGCGAGACGAGCTTTCGGCTCTGCAAAATAGTTTTTTCTTCTAACTCGTTTCTTTCTTTCTTTTTTGAGAATTTATAGCTTGTTTATTGTTAGTTGCTCATCTTGTTTGTCTTCCTAGTTAACCAGTTCAGGAGAGTTTAAGAATGTGTGGAAGTTTCAAATTTAATTATAAATTACGACGACGAAATCAACTAAAACTTAAATTAAATTTTAATGCAATTTTGGTTACTTTGTGCTTTCTTGTTTTATCTTCTTGTATTTTTCAAATTGCATCAAATAATTTTTGAATCACACTTTAACGACTTTAAACAATCCGCAACACCAATTCTAGTGATAGAACCTCACCTCCAATTTAATCAATTAATCAATCAAAGCACCTGTCAAGCACTTAAAATCCACTGATTAAAATCAAATTGGACTAGCAGAAAATTTATCCAAGGTTCGAACAATAAATTCCGTACATTTTGGTTTTGTAAATTTCTTTCGTTTAATTCTATAAATTTTTCTCGAAGTTTATCTTTATTTTTGCAAACTATTGTCGAAATCTCGGTGGATCGATCCGGGAGCCGACAGCAGCATTATCATTCTGCGATAAGCCATTCTGTTCATATACTTTTAATTGACAAACATCAATGCTATGTCATGGCCTTAACACATCACTTACGCCTCGCCGCGGTCTCAGTATTACTACCTCGTTTTCTATGATAGGCCGAGACCTACAACCGGGTCTTTCAGGTCGTGGTATTAGGACGACGCGCAAAGGGCTAATTGGAGTACTAAAAAACCAACCAAAGCAATGTACGAGCAATACTTGATCAATTACGTAAGGATAAGATATAGCAGTAGCAAGAGCATTTCGTTCAAAGTAAGCTTCAAGAAAACTTCGAGTAACCAAAATATCATGTAAACACGCAATGAGTTCAAGCTTACTTCACTCAAGTAAATCACGAAAAAATTTTGTTTGACTGACTTGAAATTTATCATGTAAACGCGACTTGAGTACTTGAGAAAATGCAGAAAGATTTTCATTAAAAGTCGTTGTGTGTATTGCTCTTCGGCGATAATTATGTTAAAGTCAAGACTATGTTTCTGTGCTAGTTCTAACCATGCTGCTAATATATGTGGCAATTTTTCGCTATCATATTTATAAAGGACTCTAAGGAGGTAATTAAAATGGAATTCTAATGTGTAAAAGGGGTCTGTTGAGGAAGGAGGAAGAGCTTCGAGTAAATTTCAAGTCAAGTACTCAAGTATGCATGTAAGCGTACTGACTATGACATAGAGCACATTAGCTTTGTTTGTTTCGCTGCATGGAAAGTGCAGAAAGATTATAGAGTGTAATCGATGCGACTTCAAAAGTGTAGAAATTTTCCCCTGCACTAACGTCAGCGAAACAAACATTTTAGGTGTAATTTGCTGTCAGCTATATTGAACAGAACGTGCTTTGGGGTAATACAATTTTTTAATATCACAAATAAAATGGAACATTAGGTATGTCTGTTTACTCGAGAATGTGTACACAAAACCGAAAGTTTTCGTTCACACTGTGTCTGTTTACTTTTGGACTTGAGGAAATTTGACAGTCGAGTAATTTCCCCTTTTGCCCAAATTTTACACACGCTGAGAAGTGCGGACAAAATTTCGGCAAAACTGATTGATGTCAGGCAGGTTACAGCTTATAAATAAAAATTTAAATAAACACGGGAAACTATTAACTTTTTTAGTAAATTGATATTTATTTTTACGTTTTCCTGTAAACGGACTGATTTCTGCACCGAAATTTACTTTTGACAGTTCTTCAGTTACCATCAATTTACCTTAAAAGCGTCTGTTTACGTACTTTTTGGTCTGAAATATTCTGAAATATAGGAGAAATTACCAAATGCCAAGAGTACAAGTTTGAGTAGTCATGGACAAAAACGAAAGCAATAACTGTCAAAGTGACAATGAGTGCCTTTATAACAAAAGTGCTCAGTTTATTTCTTCGCGTAAATTTGGACTAACATTTTAAAGTAGGGGAAATGTAACGTCAGCAAATTTTCCTCCATTTCATATAATTATGCATTTACCCAAAACTAAAAACGTGAACAGACCTTTTGCATTTTCATCCCCTCCACCAGAAGAACAATTTTTACTTGATTTTTACCTACGTTTTACACACAAAAGTAAACAGACAGACCTATTATATTGCCGCTTTAATGCAAGAAATTACGTATGACTTGTCTGACAAATTAATTATTTACGCGTTTGATAAACCGCTAAAAAAATCACAGAACTCCAAAGCATACGTTGTCCATATGCACCGGATTTTTTTTAAAATTTCAACAGTTGGTCAAACGTCGAGAGCAGTTGGTAGAATAGACACCATACGAAGACAGACACGATTTCAACGTTTGACCACCCACTGAAAACCGAATACACTTAAAAGTAGACGTTTTAGATACACCATTTTATTACTTTTTTTAATTTTGACGGTTGGTCTAACGCCAAAAGCAGTTTGTGTCTATTTTAAACATACAAAGGCACTCATCATAAGCGTTTTCCACGTTTGACCACCCCATCGAACTAGAATTGCCGGGTTCGAAATATATTATGGGGATCTTTTTTATTTTATGGGGAGTTTTTTGGGGTTGGTCAAAAAATGTAATGGGTGGTAAAATGCGGTCAATTCATGGTCAATCCAATCCAGTAATAAAAACAAGTAAATAAAAATTGGGGGGGGGGGGGCAGCAGTGATGACGACCTTGACCATTTTTTCGCATATTTCGTGACTGGAGGGTGGTCAATCAAAAGTACTTAATAGTGGTCACTCGGTGGTCAATCGAATCGACTATTTTAATTCCGAATTTTCGAATTTTGGGGCCAGCTTCACAGAGCTGCTGTCATGCACTAACACAACCAGAGCACAATTTTTCTGGTTTAGAGGAGTCAGAAAATTTCAGTGGAACGCATGATTTCATTCTTGTTTTGACTGTTGAGTAAGTGGGACAAAGAAAATTAAAATTAAAAGTAATGCACACACCCATTCATAGCCTCCTATTGGCATGGAAATTTGACAATGGAATGTGGAATGGCCCATTGAACTTCATCAAATGCAAGTGCAGAAATTTCCACTTTTTCCTAGTGCACATTATGCATTCCCGATGTTATTACCGAATTTCAAATATATGACCTGGGAGTATATATTTTGGTTCGAGTTTATGCGAATATTGTTTTGTCACACCATGACGGAACACATCTACTCGAAGAGAGTTTAGTTACCCCTGTTAGAGTTGTTTAATTTTTTTAAATTCTTTCGTATTTATTCAGATGTTGAGGACATAACATCTTAAAACTTTGTCTTAGTCAATCGAGGAGTAAGAATGACATGCATTTATTCATTCTTAAATTTAGATGTAAACTTAAATTTTTATAAGCAAGGTAGAAAAGAAATCCTGTACTGAAAGTAAAAATTCATTCATCGGTCCTTTAGGAACTAAGACATGTCCTATAGCAGAATACTTCTATTTTTTTATTCTTTCTCGCTACTTAAAAAGTTCAATTAGTTTTATTAAGGTATGGAAATTGTGTTGAATGTTACGAAATTTTTATTGTTGTATAAAGTTATTCATTCATTCATTCACAAACACATTATTTTAAATTTTTCAACAATCATAAGAATATATGTATACTTGGAAAACCACAGTAGAGTTTTTCATCAATTTAAAAACACTATTACAAATCACCTTATCATTCTTCATCATCACTCTACATCCTCAGTAACTTCATGAGCCATTAAAGTACTCGCATTAAAATATTATCGTACCGTTTTTCAGAATCCAAACATTTCTCCGCTATCCTTAGCGAAAGCTGGTTTCTACTACATGAATAAATTTGACCAAGTACGCTGTGCGTGGTGTAAGGGAATCCTAGAAAATTGGAGGAGGGAAGATAACGCTTTTCTTGAACATAAACGACACTTTCCAAGTTGTCCCCGAGTACAATTGGGACCATTAATCGAAATGCGCAGTGATGATTTAGGAATACAACAAATTACACCCGCTCGTCATCCAAAATATGCTAGCCCAGATGCAAGAATGAGAACCTTCACGCGATGGCCTATTAATGATATTCAAAAACCTGTAATACTATCTCAAGCTGGCTTTTATTATCAGGACATTGATGATCACGTTAAATGTTTCCATTGCAATGGCGGACTGAGATCCTGGCAAAAAGAAGACGATCCGTGGTTTGAGCATGCTCGATGGTTTCCTAATTGCCAATTTCTTAGACTTGCTAAGGGATCGCAGTATATCAATCAAGTACAAGAAAAAGGTAGACAACCACTTAAAGACAATCCCACAGCAGAAAATCAGGTGCAGATCATGACCATAGATGAAGCAATGATGACAGAACCCGTACGGCGAGCTTTAGAAATGGGACTGAATGTAGGTAGAGTAAGAAATGCAACAAGACAACATTTAGAGTACTTTGGTAGGCCATTTGAGACTATAGAACATCTAGTGGAAGCAGTTTTGGAGGGACAAACTGAAGAAGAGGATGACGACTCCAACGAACAGACTTCATCTATAGTACGTGAAGTATCAAGAATATTAGATAACATATGTTTCCCTCAAAACACTGCTGGTGAAGCCGATTTGATAGACAACAATGCGTCGACAAGTGATGAAGAAGAACATGGTCACAGACACGATGATTCACCAAATATTTCTTTAAATAATGAATTCAGAAGAGAAGATCCTACACGAATTCCTGAAGCTGTACCTGACAACCCAAGTTCTAATAGACACACAGACTTGTCTCCTGACGAACAAGCGATTGGCAATGGAATATTAGATACTAAAGCTCATCCAGAATTGCATAAGCAAATTTCTTTAGAAGAAGAAAATCGTAAACTGAAAGACGCCCGTTTGTGTAAAGTTTGCATGGATGATGAAGTAGGTGTGGTTTTCCTTCCGTGCGGTCATTTGGGTAAGTCGAAAATTGCCCCAAAATTGAATCAATATGTTTAATTTGATACTCTTTGTACCTTTTAGTTACCTGCGTGCATTGTGCTTCCGGCGTGGACATGTGCCCACTCTGTCGAACGGCAATAAAAGGATTTGTTCGAACTTTTTTATCGTGAAGTGACAAAATTATATTTAAGCTCTTAACCAAATTCTTGCATCACCCAATATTCTATGTAGCTTGTAGGAAGTAATGAAGTGAAGATGCTTAGGTATTCATTATTTTTTATAACTCAGAACTAAATAATTTTTAAGAGATGTATAGGATTATTTTTCCGCTTGAATTAAATACGCGGCTCAGTTTGGCCTGGTGGAGCTATTAGAGAAATTTTTATTGAATTGGAGAATTTAAATAGAGGCGTATTGTCAGGCGTTGCTTTTCTGTTTGAAAGAATATTTTTTTCTTAGAAGTCCAACCCTAAAACAAGTTATATATGCGTTGGATTATAAACAAAATTAACACTTTAATTGCTGGTCAATTTCTTGTCTATTTTGGATTTTTTTTTAATACGATTTTTCGATGTCTCTTATAATTTGTAGTGTACTCTTTTGCTCTAAAAACGAGTTTACGAATTAAATCAAAAGACATGAAGTTTTGTAAGTTTCGACGAGGATTTGATATACATTTTGATTTAAAATTTTCGGCGAAAACTAAGTTGATCACAGCTCAGTTCAATTAACAATAAAGACAACTGTAATGAAATGTAATTACAATTAAAAAGTTTATAAACTCTTAAACAGTAAACTAGGTCAAACAAGCAAAGTAATGTATAAGAATATCCTTTTGTGTATGATGTATGTTCCTCTATAAGAATTCCTATATGAAGCACTTTCTTTCAAATCATATCAAATGTTCCTGTTCCCAAATATCCTATAGAGTCTCATTAATTCCTGTAGATTTTACTTCTTACCGTATTTTTTTTTGTTATAAGTGTTTTAGAATACGGAAGAGTTGCATTGAACTCGGCTAAATAATAAAATTATTTCCGAAGTAAACTAAAAATACATAAAATTGTGATTTTTACATAAGAGTTGTTATTTTGAGTTTTTGTAGTCTCGAAATATCCTTTTCGAATGAATGTAAAAATGTCTGCAAAAATTGATTTATATTTATCGTAAGAATAAATTATTCAAAAAGTTGTAAACTAACAGATAATTTATTTTATTTACCCAATCCTATACTTGAATTTTTAAAGATTTTTTTTATACGTACTCCCATAATACAAACTTCAAATAGTCCAATTTCATTTCGTCCAATTATATCTCGTGTAGTTCTAAGTCTGATTGACTGGTACCTCCTATTTTGAGCAGATTCAAGCTTTTATACTATTCTTACGATATTTTTTAACTTTTTTCACAATTCATATTTTCAGCGTCCAAATATATCGAAATTGTTTGAGTTAGTCCAATGCTTTGCAGGTTTGAATATAAAAAATGCAATGGCAACCTTATAATAGCTCTGCTGGTTTATAATATCAAGTGCCTACCTTTTAAGTTATTACGAAATTAAATTCTCTTTTGCATATGCATATCTGCGGGTGTTTTGTGGATGGTCTTTGCTGCTTTACTGACTGGACGGTGAACTAAAAGAAATGTAAGCATTCACTTATAATTTTGCATTACATAATGAACATTTTTTTAGGTTTGGAATTTAATTTTATATTTGGTACGTAAAGGATGATCCAGTTTCTGAGTTCAGTTTTACAAGTCTTGTGTGAAGCTATTAAAACATCAGAATTTGAAAAATACCAGTCACGGATAATGTAACAATCATCAGCACTGACAATATGTATGCATAAGGTAAGATTTGTTATTAAAAACTATGAATAAACTTCAGTGATGCTGCGAATTACCTAAACGTTTGGTTAGAGTAATAATAATAATAAGAAATTCATTTATTGCTTTCTTTTGTACATACCAGAGTTCTTCACAGTTACTTGTTTTACAACTTGTACTTGTACCTGCAAGTTTAATGTTCCTGAGTTAACTGCAGAACTGTATATGCACAGGTCAGGTATAATAACTCAACTTGTAACTGCAGGTATTGGAAAACAGGTATATCTGCAGGGACAGCTAACAGGTAAAGCAGGTAACGCAAATAAACAATTAACTGTTACCTGTGACTATAAAAGAAATTTGTTTGTGAAAAGAAAAAATGCGCTTAGTATATTTCATCGCTGTTTATATTTTGGTAATAAACAAAAATTCCTCACTTTACAGTAAATTTATAAATGTATATGAGAGTTAATCAATAACAAACAAGTTATAATTCTACATTGTTATCTGTAATTTATAGTTTTAATTTAATCCCATAAAATCAAACAACACTGAACTGTACTCAAACATTGCTGCTCAGTAAGCTCCTATTCAGTTCTTAATCACTGAAAAACTGCAATATAACTGAGCGTGTGTCTACCTTAACACAACTAAAATTAGCGACATGCTTTTTGAGTTTTTATTACTTACGCAATTTATTGGGAAGGACTTAAATTTTTTAATGTCAAATCGCATAAAACTATAGATTTTAAAGAACAAACATCAGCTTTTTTTAATAGTAAGAATTTATTTATTGTACTCGATATTGTCAAGATGTTGTATACTATTCCATAAAAAGTGAAAGGATGCAACTTTGTTTATAGTCATATATCACAGTTACCTGTTACTTGCACTTGTGAGTTACCTGTTCACTTGTACCTGCGATTGCAGTACAGGTAACGATACATTATTTACTTGCGGCTGCAGATGCAAGTACAAGAATATACCTGTACTTGCGTTGTCAGTTCAGGTTCACAAGTATCTGCGCAGGTTTATAATACCTGATGCAGTACTCTAGTACATACTATAGTAAGTTTACAAATTAATTACAATCCGAGTAAGTTCTTTATGAAAGATCTTTATGAATATCTCATGTCTGGTTTAACCCCCGTCAGCAGAGCGTTGAAAAAACATAATGAACTTCTCATAACCTTTCCTTATGTTGCTAAATCAAAACAAATATACAAAATAATTTTGACATGTTTATTTCGTATAAAAATCAATAAACTTAACGAGTGGAACTCCTAACAACAAAATTAAATTACTCAAAAGGTCATCATTAAGTACATACCTTAGCACAAATTAAAAAAAAACATATCCTAAGCTAGAAATTGGATTGATAATAATTGCGACATTTACAGGACAATGAGAAATAAATAGCTAAAACTAAAGAATCTCCAAACAATGCATCAAGTTTACAGAAGAAAGCACAACTTTTTAATTATATCTCTAACGTCCCCACATAAATTAAATTTAACTTTGATTTAACATTAACTTTATTCCCAGGATTAGTTCAATTATTTTCACTTTGGAAATATGATCTCAAGAAACAAATATCATTGATAGTTGTATCTCTCAGTCGGCTGCGCAAAGAGCTGCATATTTAGCCAGCTGCACAGAATGCGCGCTCTGCTTTTACACTCGTGGGCCTTATTTTCATAAGATAATTAAAAACCAAGCTCAAATATTTTCCCCTCTCGCCATCTCATTCGTAAGCTGAACATCATCTAGTTCCTTTTCTTGCTCAAGTCTTCGTTCCAGTTGTTGCTTCAAAGTTAAACCAGCCTCCTCAGAGTCATCCGCAATGTCATCTTGTTTATACACTCTCTCTAAGAGTTTCTTTAGCTCTTGACGGATGACTATCTTTTTAGGTAGTTTGAAAGTCTCGTCATGTGATTTAAGAGCCTTTTCGTCATTGTTTGCATTTAAAAGCTGTTGTTTGATCGTTGACGATCTTGAACGACCCCTCAACTGTTCTTAGTGTGGTATCCCTGTAGAAGGGCTTCAAGACCCATTTTGTCGGGTTGCAAGCAATTATTTAGATTACTTATACATAAACTAAAAACAAATTTCACAAACGCTTTAGACATAAAACACCGAAAGTAAGTAACAGTTGCTAAAACTCATGTAAAATGGTTTAAAACACATATTGAACTTGTTAAAATAAATACATTTTGCCAGAAAACCTAAAATATCCCAAAAATCTTCGAAAATGCAAAAATTGCGGGGTTCCATAAATTTAAAATGTGGGATCCCGCGGAATCGAAAATAGTGCCGGCTCCCGTGATATTGCAATCCCTATCGATGGTTAAGTAAAGAAAAGTTTTGTATCTTGGTTTTAGTCAAAAGCTTTCGAAAGTTGACGTCAACATGTAAAGTAGAAGTTCACATTTCATGAAACTTCCTTCAGTAGCCTTTGAATCAATGGGGTGCCAGCTAATCAGATATTTATAGTGTGCGTTAATTATTTAGCAAAAAGTATACAACATTGTATTGAAAATGGAGATATTGATAGATTTGGGTGTAGAGTACCTGTAATGTGTGTCGTTGATGTACAACATTTGTCAACTCTATAACTTCCGATCGAGTTTATTTAGGAACATAACGTTTGGGTTTAGCTGGGTCGTTCGCGAATGATTCGTTCTTACTGAACGGATCAATTACATGAGCCAAATGAACGGTGCAGAGCTTAATTAATTCTCAGTTCAATTTCTGTACGATCCATCAACTATGCAACTCTTGAACTATTTATCTACTCTAAAACAGTACGACTCTTGAATCTGCTTTGCTGTTTCAAATTCCATATGGAATTCGGTTTGGGTTTGATACTTCGTACTCTCACGAGGTATGTGTTGTGTGCCATTTGGTACAAAATTGAAGAGACACTTAGGAAAATGAGACCAAAAATGTAGGCGGGAGATGACCAAACTGCGGTGCTTATATGAGCATACGAATGTGTGTTGTATTGGACTGGCTGGCCTAGCTCGTTGGCCGGCGGATGTTCAGATCTGATGCCTTATTATGGAACACGAAAACGAAACGAATTTCTAGTTAAGACAAATTTTTACATGCACTTTATAATTTAAAAACGTGTCTGGACTAGGAATTCGTTTTGTTTCCGTGTTTCATAATAAGCCCTCTGGTGAGCTAAGTGATTCTTGTATATACATACTTCCCCACTTTCACATCTTGCTCTAGTGCTACTCTCTACTTATGTTCTGCTCGCTCCGGCATTTACATATTATAAAAGCAGTTCTAGTATAGTGACAATGCGATCCACTTGAATGGATCTTCTATATTTACTAATCCAAATGATTCAGTTCATTAAAGAGAGCCATTGTGCCCACCTCTATTTTGGGCAGAATAAAATAAAGGCCTAAAGGAGTTGTTTTTATCCAAAAACTTAAAAATTATTAAAAAGTGGAATCTGGGCACTTAATCATCGATATCCATCGTATCTGTTAGACTCAAAGTTATTTTTCCAAAATAAATAGGCGGACTTCCTTTAAGGGGCACTCGTAATATTTGAAAATAAAAAAAATTCTCTTATTGTACATATACTTCGATTCTTTCAGGCCTTGGGAGACATTTGGTCCATTCTGTGTTCAATCCTGAACAAATCGGTACAACACTGTTCTCTCAATTACGCCCACCGTTTGCAAAAAAACACATTTAGAGAAAAAGGCAATTGAAGGTCTCTTTCATAAATGCATGGTTGCGAGCAACTGATGATTGCATGTGTTCCATAATTGCCTACATGCAATATCAGATGTTCAAAAAAGCAACATGCGGTGCAAATGATCGCAAATACTCATGGAGCTGAAAGTGCATGCTTTTATGATCTATGAAGAAAAAGAACTGGATTTTGACATTTGACCGTTGCTGTGCGGTAGCTAAACAAAAATAATGAGTGATTTGGATATTTTGGATGAATTGAGGTATGAAATATATTACACTTCTTGATAGGTCAACACAAATGGCTGAAAGCGTTCATAAATGCACGCACATTTACATGCGCAACTGTTTTGTCTGACGTTAATTCGACTGCAAGTTTAACGTCCCACTTGCAAGCAAACCATGCATTTATGAAAGAGGCCGAAGTTTCGGAACTTGTTCAGAGACAGCCAGTGGCGCGCTTGTGAAAGAGCTGCAAAATCGATTCTATGTTGAATATTAAGAAAAAATACGTTCCAAAACTTCAACTGCGTTTTTTAGAAATGGTGAGATAAAAGCTTTGTACCGAATTGTTCAGGTTTGTCAAGCCATTTTCTTTCAACTCAATTTTTGTCCATTATCATTCAATAATGTTGGTTGTTTGCTCTAGGACGTTCCTGACTCGAGTTGTTACGCTCACCATCTGGACAGAATTTTTATCCACTTACTCCTTCAACATCTCCAGAGCGCATGTGCAAGGAGCGGGGCGGGAAAAAAATTTATTCATACACTTTGGAAAAATTCTGAAATGTCATCACAAAACGAAGGTAAGGCGCCAGTTGGGCAAAATAAATATAATGTAGATAAACCTAAAACTACACCTTCGTAGTTCTATAATAAAAGGGATCCCTAAGCAATAAAATCTCATTCCGCCAAATAACCAAATGAGGCGCCAGTCTAAAATGAGATTACGCGAAGAAGTAAAGTACTGTCTTCACAAAACGAAGGGAAAAACCCAAATTCGTAGTTCCTTAAAAAAAGGGATCTTTAAGTAATACATTATCACTCCACCAAATACACTCATAATTCGCCAGTCTAGAATGATATTATGCCAAGAGGTAAGATACGCAGACTGATAGAGAAGTTAGACTTCTTAGAAATGTTCGATCTCGCAGTTTAAATAGTGTCGCATGCTAAAATAAGAGATCAGTCTTCAAGATCAATAAGTAGTGTAGTGAAAATTAGATGGTAGAGAATGTGATATGGTGAGTACAATTCTAGATAATTTGCAATTGGTCTCGGTAATTCTAAGAGGTCTACGTAAGTAGCATAGTTGAATTACCGGGTGCCCGTTCTTATATATTAGGCCTAGTAATTGTGAGTGTGTGATGATCCTCCGGGTGACTTGTGTTATAGGTCTAGGAGGCAGTCCGTGTGTTTGTGTAAATATGTAGAGTTGCTCACTGAGACGTAGTCTCACATGTTATTTTCTGTTATTTCAGAACATAATAGTGTGCAAGGGCGTACCGAAGTGTAAATATAAACCGTTGTGACTATTGGATCCTTCCCAGTCGTGTCTAATTTGGATGATCGTAGGAAGTATCCAGTCAAAAAGTATATATTAAATAAAGTCTTGTTTGAAAATTCTTTCTAAAATCTATAATAAATTAATAGTGTATAATAGAAAAATAAGAAAATATTCAACTCAATATATATTAGGTATATATCATATATATATCACTACTCAAAGACATGCTTCTTTTCGAGGCTTTGGAAGGAAATTCTGTTTCCAGTATGATTATTTAATTTGGTGTATTCTTTAAGAGTAGAAAGTACCGTTTAACTCTTCGTTTGCTTCAAAAACCCATACTTCGGCTCCAAAACAAACAAAAATCGTATATTTGGCACTGTCTAACTGCTGTCGAACGAAACAAATTTTTTTATGTGGAACAGATTGCATTTATGGATGTCCTGAATTTATCGTTCAAGTGTGCTTTAAAGTTCATTAATGGTGTTACTGCACTTATTAGGTACTTGTACGTTTTAACCACTTCGACCGGAGGGCCATCAAAACTCCATTTCTCGCTTCTTGCTAATCTTTCCCCTTTGTTGAGTACCATCGCCTTTGTCTTGTTAAAATTTACCTCCAAGCTCCACATTTGCAGTTTGTTCGGCATTATCTAGAATATGTCTTGTGTTTCCGCGAACATTATTATAATGTCTGCATAAAGCATCGTGTTGATCTTGGAAGTACTAATATTCACCCCCCTCTACAATATCATCAATAAATAGTGCAAAAAGAAGCGGGCTTAATACGCATCCATGCCGAACACCCGTCGATGTTTCCAAATATTCCGACATCTCATTTCCATTCCATTCTGATGCAAAGGTTAGAGTATATGTAAATAAATCAATATAACTTAAAGGATTAGTGATAATGAATTTATATATTTTTTAATTATGGCAAAACGAGAATCAGTTGAAGTTGTTTATTATGTTGCTTCTTGTTAGAACAATGTAGACTTCCTCAATTTTAGTAAACTCGTAGCTGTTAAATTGTGCCCACGTCATTCTAGAAAATTTCGATGTCCAAAATTCTGTTCTGAACCAGTACGACGCCTACTTCTCAATTAATGCTCGATCACCTTGATTGATTAAATTAATGATATTGCAAAGTTTTGAGTGACTCCACTTTTTATATCTCTTAGCAAATTGCAAAGAAATAATTGCTTTTCTCAATCAAGTTTTTTAAGAACTCGAAAATTTTGTATCCACCATCTTCATAGCAGCCAAACCGGCAGCAACAAAAGCATTGCGCGATCACTTAAGAACAAATTAAAAGAAAATTAAAGTCATCTCAAAAATTGCACTTTACTAACACGAGTTCAAAGTGAAATCTGGACCCGTTCTTAATTTGGAATCTCGCTCTTCTCACTTGCCCTCAAGAGTTTGTATTGAAATTGTTTGGAAACGATATGATCACTCTGCAATCGGTGAATGTGCCAGCCAGCCAGAAGGGCCACTTTAGCATCAAGTCAGCTCGGTCTTTACGTGGTTTTTTAAACTCACAACGTGGGTATAGTGTGCGAGTTGCACCACGAATTGCAATGCCCACCAGGCCAGGTTTACCGTGTTTACGGGAGTGCCATGAACGCAGACATAGTGGTTAACCGTACCGCTGCAATACATTGGCACAACGTCTTGCTACCCAAGCCATTGCTCATGGGGCTTCAATACGACTATGCTATCGGCCGCAAAAGAAATGAAACTTTAGATTTTTAGAACCAGTTTCAACTGAGCTGTTGACGCGGTGTGATCAGTTGAGGTCTTATATCCGCGGTCTCGAAAACAGTTTTTTTTTTATTTAGACTAACAGTAGGCTTATTGCTGCTATAGTGTAAAAGGGTTGGTCAACCCTTGACGATTGGGTTAAATTGTGGTACTGATCAGCTTTTCGCGGAGGCGTGAGTGGGTGATATTTTACAGTGAAATTCACATAGTGATGAGTGTTTAAAGTGATCCAGGGCTAGACGACCAACAATAATTAATATCTTCTTAAAAAAGAGGGTCACATATTTTGGTCTACATAAATTATCGAGGCCGCGTGAATAGCGGAGAAAGTCAGCGCCATTTGTTGGATACCAGCTCTTTCGTTGTTCTAATTTACAAATCCGTTGCTATTCACCAGCGAATTTCATAGCTTCACGGTAAGATACTTGCACAGTTTTATCGCATTCTCTTTATCACCATATTAACACTTAAACACCAGTTGAACGCTGATAAATAGAAACCTAAATTTCAGAATTTTTTCCGTTTACACTTTATGTTTAATCAGTGGTTCAGATAATAATTGAAAAAAAGTAAGAGTAACATCTTAAAACGTTAAACAATTTCTAAGCTGAGTAACTCTGAACTTCCTTTCTGAGATAAACCAAAATTGGGTTGATATCTTTCAAATTTTTACATAGCCACTTGTGAATACAGAGAACAGTTGCAAAAATGGTCGTTAACCTCTATTGAAGCTGCAGTTCATGACATCTACCTGCAAATCGAGTATTTCCTCTGTCTTTCTGCATCTTTATATTTAGTTCGTGAAGTTCTTCCGAACATCATCATTGCTAGCTTAAGCAGTCCTACACTTTTCCTGAATCTGTGCGTCAGACTCATCTTTATCCGCGATCATAGTTGCACCATACCTTATTTGTATGGGTTTTTTCAAACTTCTCCTTTCTGCTCTCGTGTGGGATTAAGATTTTGTTTCACATTCAATTGGAGGTATGGGCAACAAAAACAAAAGTTAAGCCTCGTTCTTTCAGATGAAGTTAAGTGAAGAGACGCAAATTACCAAACAATCGATATTATTTTTTTTTCTTTGTTTTCAGCCACATGTTTTTCTGTCAGGGTTTACTCGTAACATTATGTTATTTTGAAAACTGTCTACATGGTTTTAATAAACTTCTAAAATGGGAACACGTAGGCAGTTTTTTATTGTTAGAAAAGTAAGTCAAAACAACAATGAAATAATAAAAATAGAAAGACAAAACATTTACACGACTTTTAGATTTTTAAGTGTAGTAACTTTACTGCCTTATCAAAGACAATTTGTTGTAGGACGACATGTGCAAAATAACACCGATCAACTTTAAACAATCAACAAATCGGTTTTAGAAGGCTTATTGAAATGCGATTTTATCAATACCCACTGTCTTATTGTTACATAGCTTGCTGAAATAAGAAATCTCACCACAAACATTTCATGTTAAGAACCGCTTTCACTGTTAAAAAGTCATCAGATCTCATGTGGAGCCAAGCCCCTAACTCTACAAGGCCTAACTCTACAACTCTAGAAACCTTACATCTTGGTCAAAAAGTATGGCTTGGCAGTTTCGCGGCCATCGCACAGTCACTCCTATGGACTTATGGTAAGAAATTAAGTTACTGGTGTTTAATGTTGTGTCATGCATTAGATCCATGAAACGGTAAAGCTATACTTTTTGACCAAGAAGTAGAGTTTCTAGAGTTAGGGGTTGCAGAGTTAGGCCTTGTTGAGTTACGGGCTTCGCTCCACATGATATCTGATAACTTATTAACAGTGAAAGCGGTATGAGCTTGTGAGGCTTGGCAACCTTCTTTACATGAAATTTTTTTGGTGGGATTTCATTTCTTTTGTAAGATGCTCAAGTTCTTTTTATTTTTTCCGGCTGTATTTTTTGTGCGTCAGCTATTCTTTTTCTTCATAGCCCACTTTCTATTGTTGCCTCTTTTCCTTGTTGGCTTATTATTTGCAATAAGCGATAAATCAGGGTGGTACTTAGCTATTAACCGATTATATTCAACTATAGCTATATATATTAACTTAAAGCAGACTAAATTATCTTTCCAACAAAGTAAAAACATGTACAATTTGTTAACCGAATTAACAAGAAATCTCGGATTAAACCTGAAATTTTAGTCGCAAAATAAATTTTCATCTAAAACGCAAGCAGTAAAACATGGTCCGACCATGGTCTGGCGGTTGTATTTTTTTTTTAATTTCTACTTCCGTACAATTCCGCGCTTTTAGGCTTAAAAATGCTTGTTAGTTTCTTAAATACATTATAACTATTTTTACTTCTTTCGAAAGATTGTTTTGTTAACTTCAAGTAGAACAAAACAATTTTTTCATAGAAGCAATAGATTAGGCACTAGGATGAGTTAAAAGAGAAATCACCCCCGGCGGCCCTTCATTCTGGCGTATTCGAGTGAAGAAGGTATTTCTTGGGCGCCAACAGTTCCTTTCTTCATAACAACCTCACTTTTTAGTTGTTAATGTTCTAATAACATCTAGCTTTGATATCAAAGCTAGATGTCCAAATTTCTTGTGGAAGTACCTACCTAGAAGAAATTTTATATACAGAACTTCACCCTCTTTATGGGGGGTTAGAGGGTGTAAGTTACAGATTTCTTAATTTTCTCGTTGTTTGCGTGCAGAACCTAGTCTACATACCAAATTTCAGCTTTCTAGGGCGTTTGGAAGTTTGGAAATTATTATATAATACAGAACCAGACCCCCCTTTTGGAGGGGTTGAAGGATGAAAGTTACAGATTTCTTAATATTTTCGTTGTTTGTGTACTAATCCTAGCCGACATACCAAATTTCAGCTTTCTAAGACTTCAGGAAGTACCCTAGAGGTGTTGATGGCGAGGTTTTAATGACGGAGGTTTTGATGATCATGAGTATCGAAATCGACGTATTTCAGGTATTAATAAAATCTAAAGTACAAAAGCTGGACAAATGAAAGTTAGTGTGTTTCATTAGTGTGGTAACTATATCTTATCCTAAGAATTTGGGCTCTCTGGTATGATCCAGACCGAAGCTATAAGGGTTCGAAAATACGACGAAACGCTTCGAGAAAAGGTAGGTAGTGCCCAGTCTTGACGGGGGCACTGCCGTGCCGAAAGATACAGATTAAAAGTTTTACAAGAAAAAATTATTGAAAAAAACAAAAAACCCGACTGCGTAAAAAATTGTCGGGTTTTTTGTTTTTTTTATTTAATTTTTTTAGTTTTCGTAGTGAATGAATTTATCATTTAAATATCTGCACGTTAATAAATTCCCACGAACGTAAGGTTAGGTAACAAATAGGGTTTTTTAGATTGATTTTAAAACAAAATTAAATCTTCTAAAAGTTTCCTAATGTTAACTTTAAGGCTTTCAGTCATCAGTTCATAGAATGAAAGTCCCGTAAACGTTGACGCTCATTCAAAGAATTTTGATGATATGGCGGATTTAATAGTTTTTTAGGATCAAGGGTACCTACTTAGCCAATCCAGCTGATGTTTTTACTCGACCAAGATCTACATACGCTTGACCTTTTGCAAATATATGTGAGCCGAGGTCCACAACCGCCCGATCGAGTGTGGTACCTTGCAGCTTATGAACTGTTACAGTATGTACAACTAAGGGCAGGGTTCAATCCGTACACCAACTCCTGGTTCATTATTTTTGATTGTGAGGTCGTCAAACTCAACAAATACTGCTTGTGGTAACTCAATATTTTGTTGTTTTTTAGCATTTCTCATTCCATATTACATTTAAACATATAAGTCGTATATATTTTGATACCCCACTCGATAGATTTTGGGGAAAAAAAATTTTTTGAAGACATAATATGGCGCCAAAAATCGGCCATTTTACTGTTTATAATTTTGATATACCCAGTGACACTCTCACAATTAAGACGAATCTAACGACACCCCTCAAGCTAAAATCCATCAAGCCGTTTAGGCTACAGAGCAATATACATACGTATACTCGAAAAACATAACCTCCTCTGGCGCAGTCGGGTAAAAATGTTACTACTGTTAATCGTAAAGTAACTTTAGGTCGATTTTACCCTAGTCGTTTTCACTGCAATTTGAGGAGGGAATTATTAGCATAAACCTGAACTATATACCCGACTTACAAGCTGTTACATCAAAACGGCGCTATACTAGTGCTAAAAGATTTAATACGGAACACAAAGCATACGCATAGCATCTTTTTAACACTTCATATATGTATTTCTCCCTGAAAGGATTTTATAATTAAAAGTTTCCGTTTACTTCGCGAAAGGTTTACTCAAATGTTTCGTAATGCTAATGTTCAAGAAAGCGGAACAATTTAGATATCCGTAACTATTTTAAAATAATTCATAAAAGAAGCTAAAAACAATCAATTAAAAATAATTTCTAGTTTTCCAAGTTTATCTGCTGTTGCTTAACACAGCCTGCCAATCATCTGCGAAAGCATCCCAACTGAGCTATAAAAAGAAGATTAATTGCAAGCATAACTCACAAAATGTTGAGATAATTCTGTCTTTAAAATTTTTCGATAAACATTAGTTGGGTGAAGTCAAAGGAGCGAAGACCCACGCGCTGCTCACCTCAAAAATGGGGTCATGCACGACAATCATCCAATTACAGTCATTACAGAATTTGTAGAATCTCGAGGCAGTGCTCATACGATAGGCATGATTACTCGCTTATAAAATTATGGGGAAACGCCAATAATTGTAGAGTTCAGTGACCATAGTTTAAATGGAAGTCCCGGTAGTTCTGAAGTGAGCTATTACTATATTTACTCGCTAGTCTCATTTGGACTATAGTAGATAAGGGGTTCGTTATCTGCACTCGTGACATGACTAATGCGTGACCACAATGGATTCGATACGGTTAAAACGGAATATAATGCATTATCGGTGCAGTTCCGTCAATGGTGTTTCTTAATGCATACTTCTGAGTCTGACGCAAGGACAACTTCTATTTTTGATCAATCCGAGGGTACGATCACTGCTCGATGATTAATAAGACATCGCGTTACTGCAACAATTTGCAATGCGCCTTGCATGGCTATTTGATCATGCTCACAGGTATACAATAAATTTATTGCAAAGTTCAGGTCAGTCGTTTTCCCGTCGCAATCTCCGACACTACTTGCGAAAGGTAGATTGGATGTATGGAAGGGGGGAAGATCTTTAGCAGCGAATTATGGAGACTTTACATTCAGCCGCAATAGAAAAACAATTGCAATTTGTGTTCTTACGCACTCTATGATTTAATATATTTTGTAAAGTGCACCTAGCCGTGTATTGAAATAAAAACGCGTCATAACCAAAAGCCACTATAGATTGTGCTCTATGCGAAATTGTGTCCAGGTGAATCTACGTTCAGTACTTCTCAGGTAGTTGTCGTTTCCGTAATTAGTGAAAATAAATTGAAACAAAATCATTTGTTTTTCTTTATTTTCAGCAATTGTTAGATAACTTAAACCTTGACTTAAATAGACAATAGCCTCGGTATTCCGGTACAACTGTAAGCGCCATTTTATTAAAAATATGGATAGCTTCAAAGCAGAGAGGGAAATTTTATCAATTCTGCAACACAAAAACCATTAAAACATCGTAGATCGTGACGATTCACTATAGAGTGATCTACTACGGTTAAAGAGGTGTTAACCCCTAGCTGAAATCGAGCTTTCTAGAAGGAAAAACTTATAATATATTCCTTGATTTTTTAACAAATGCCTTTAATTACTGATTGTTAACGCTATAAGTACGTTCTCTAGCCGCTCACTTATTACACAATGGGCCTTATACTGCCACAATTGTCTAGACTTTCAGCACTGAATCACTGAATCAGTGGAGTTTCTTAGGCGCGAAGCAATTTATTTACTTCCGAAATTTGATCATCTTGAAATTTCTCGGTTGGTTTTCTTTCATCATATGACACGATGCCGAGAATTAATTTCACGAGACACAAAATTCAAGAGAAAATAAAATATTTTCATTGTCTTATACCAGTTTCGCTCAACCTGTTTAGATGTTTTGTTATCGTACACTTGCAAGTTCTTTAGCTTCCGCACTTATCTTTCCGGATGTGCCATATGGGCGTCTTAAGCACTTCTTCGGGTTGTTTAAAAATACTTTTGTCGTTTTTGCTTTGCTTTGTTTTATTTTCTTATGTTTATTTGCAATTAGTATGCAGGCGAATGCAGGCTAGAATGTAACTATACAAAGAGTCTAGAAAATTTCAATGGAAAATGCGCTGGTCAGGTTCTGTAAACGTACTCTTGCAGTAGGAAGTTTTACATTCAATCTGTTATTACGAATTCAACTAGTAAAATAAGTTCAAGATTTAAGTAATGTGAACTTCCATGATGACTATTTGGCGTACTCTGACCTTTGCCACCGTTTCTCTGCTCGTCTGCAGGACTCCTATGCCGAGTACCTGTCTAATATGAGAACTATATTGCGTAGCGACCCCAAATTCTTCTGGAGATTGTATTAACTCGAAGCGTAAATGTGATGCCTTTCCTTAATCTTTGAGGTACCGTGACTGTGAAAGTGACGATGCTCCTACAATCTCTGCTTTTTTCCGAACGTCTTTCTGTGATATTTCCACTTCTGATTGAGCCTCTAGATTTAGTATTCGACGATGCAGATGTTGCTGAACATTTATCTAATTTGGCGGAGAGCATCACGGGTAGTCCTGACGGTATACCGACGCTTCCTTTCTGAAGAAATGCCAACTATCTCTTGCTGGTATTCTTTGTCACTTGTTCAATCTGTCCCCGCAATCCGGTACTTTGGAAGACTTCTGTGTTGATTCCTCTTCATAAGAAAGACAGTAGGTCAGAGGTATCCAACTACCGACCGATTGCCAGCTTGTGCCGTGCCACGAAGGTTTTTGAGTCTCTCGTCAGTGACGTTCTTCGATTTCACTGCAGGCCTTTCATGTGGTCCTTCCAGCATAGCTTCTTCAGGGGGAAGTCTACGACCATCAACCTCCTTGAGTTCATTAATTATCCTTTACCAGCCGTTGAAGCGGGCAAACAGGTGGATTGTGTATTCACAGACTTCAGTAAGGCTTTTGATAGCATAGACCATGGTATCCTGGTCTATAAATTGATTCTTCTTGGGTTTCCTTGCTGCTTCGTGAACTGGTTATCCTCTTACCTGTCTGGTCATACCCAACGCGTCCTGTTTCGGGGAGCTCTTTCGGATCCTTGTCACCTCGGTGGTGCCACAGGACAGTATCTTCGGTCCACTCCTCTTCATCCTATATATTAATGATGTTTCGCTTCTCCTGACACGCAGTAAAATTCTATGTTATACGGACGATGCTAAAATTTTTCGCACTGCTTCCCACGAAGCAGACTGCAGTGCTTTGCACTCTGACCTGGCTGTGTTCTGCGATTGGTGTGTGCTCAATCGCCTTCATTTAACGTCCTTTTCTCTTTGACTACACCGTTGATGGCGTTACCTTGGGCAGGGTCGATAAGATGAAGGCGAGATCAGTTCGATTCTAGCATGATACGGACCAAGGGAAAAAATATTGCGCCAGGGAAGGTAGGGGTCGTCAAGCTGCTTGGACCACCGTTTCACGAAGCCGAGTACGGAATTGGCCCTGCTCACTACGAAATCCACGTGGTTCTCGAAGAATAGGCGGGAATTAACAACTATCCTCAAATCTTTGACCTTATTTGGCATACTCAGGACGCAACCGTTCAAAGAGTAGTCAAGGAGGATGAGACATCTTCGACGGGTAAAGGTCATTATGGTGCATTTGATAGGATTAAGGGGGAGACGGTTGTTGGAGCAGCAATCGCGGAAAACGAAGTTCTCGGAACTTAAGAGGGCACAATCATCAGCACACGAGACGACACGGAAAATTTTTGCGTCATCACCGTAACACAATATTCTGGAGCCAGCCAGGAGTAATGAGAAATCATTAATAAAGATGATGAAAAGAGTAGAGGGTCAAGAATGCTGCCCTGGGGCACCCCAGAAGAAACAAAAATTTATTTGAATTGGCACCGCGGTACAGAACATGCTGAGTGCGTCCGGACAAGTAGGAGGACAGCCAATCGACAAAAAATGGAGGAAAACCAAGAAGACGAAGCTTGCAAACGAGAATCAGTCAAAGGCCTTCCTGAAGTCAGTGAAGATGAAGTCAACCTGAAAGCCTGCCTCAATCAGAGGCAGACAGCACGTCACTGACTAAGGCCTCGAAAACCTTTGCAACATGGTACAAGTTATCAATGGGTCTATAATTGGAGATGTCAGACTTGTCGCCCTTCTTGTGAAGAGGGATTATCGCAGAATCCTTCCAATGCGAGGGGAAACGGATAATAAGCTGAAATTTCACGAGAATACTTAAAAAACTGGCAAAGAAAGTTGGCTTCTTTAAAAGAATAATAATAATAATTTAAGTATGGACACAGCAATAATGTTGTACAATTGTATGTTCAGCCATATAATCCACATGGAAATCAATCTTTCAAGTTACAGAGAAAAAATCGCTAAATACTCAAAATTCATTGTTGTACAAAGTATTAAAAATATTTATCGCTTTGCCTAGTTCATTTAAATGGGAAACATTTTTTAATTGCTTCAAAGCGAACTTATCAAATTTATTTTGGAAAATCTTCATTAATATTTAATTATTATTTAACTAGACATCAAAGCTTGAACATGTATACATATTTCATGTGATGATACTTGCATATAGTCATATAAACTAATAAATCTATCTAACAACCCTTTGCTGCCGATAAGTTGCTCACATCGTAAAGGTTCTTACATTCCATTCCCTCTTTGAATTTTTTCCCCAAATATTAACCGTCCTAGTGAATAAATTAACACCTCTGTTACATAAGGTCTTACAGAAGAAAGATTTGTTGAGCCTGCCTGCCTATTACAGCCTTTTAGTTGAATTTTTAGATACGAAAGCATTTTTTCAGTTAATTCTTTTCCTATAACTAAGCGGTGAAATCAAGGCTTCATTCACCAACATCCTATAGGCTAGGTTAATTATTTCTTTTTCGAATCAGTAAAAATCACTTTAAGTAACAATACACTATAAAAAAATTCTATTTCGAATGAGAATGTTTGCAAATGTTTTAATTGTTAAGCCTGTTGAAACCTACAATTAAACACTATCCAATTACAGAAATGCGGTCTGCAATTATGATCGCCGTTCCCGAGAGCTTTCACAATTCTTGTGTTTTCAAATGCTCCATGATTTAAAATTATTTAAACAATGATAAAAAGCCCCGTACTTAATAATCGCTGAATATTGAATCAAGCCACTTTATGCAGAAGTGAAAAATGTCGAATAAGGCTAAACATCGAAGCAAGCAACTTCGAAATAATCTTAAGAGCAACACTAGGTCAAAGCCCAAAGCATTTGTCTATCACCTTCTCTTAATATGTTGATCTCACTCTAACCAATCTATGCGTTTTAGATATGCACCTACGCCAATAAATAAAGTTTGAAGATCTATTCGTAACTATATTTTTCGGAGCATAGTCGTAACCTCAATGAGGACCCTGCCGTCAATTAAATCTGATTTCGATAAAAAACGAGTACTGACGTAGCTCGAACAGCACAATCTTTTTGCACTTGTTAATACCTTTTTAACCAGACTACAAGTCTAATGGCGAATGACGAAGTTTAAGGTCAACAAGCGTCAACGCCTGAAGTCTTCGGATTATGTAACTGTACCATTTCGAAATTGAATTCGCTTAAGATTGCTCTGCGCTCATTTTTTTTTTAAGATCACTTTTATGGTCACGAGACCTTAAGTGTTAAGTAATTATGAGAATAATTTAAACGAGAGAAGAGGAACGAAGGTCTCTTGTAGGAATTGCTGAGTTGAAAAAGTCAAAAGAATTTTTATGAGTCACATTGCCCTTTGACGTACTTGACAATAAACTTTAAATGAACGAGTCCCCTTTACTTTCATCCCACTAAAACGAGTCTAAATACGTTTGTCAGCAAATAACTAAAAAACGTCTTACTGCCTTCAGGTAATTAGAGCCTATTAGCAGCACGACCTGTAGGAAGGTCAACCTGCAGCTTAAGATTGTATTGGCTACTTGCCTTTATGTCTATCACAACAAAAGAAAAGTTTCATATGCATGACTTTTTCCTCCTTAGCACCTGGTTACTTGCCATAGCAATGCCAAAATATCAAGGCCTATCAAGTGCTATATGCCCATGTAACAAGAAGGTATCCGCTATATACAAACAACATTCACCTGGGAAATGAAGTGCAGTTTTGCAGTACGCATGTGAACTTCTCAGCAGGTGCTTTGTCGAATTTACCTGCGCGCGCACTAAAATCAATATTTCCACTTTTACCACGGTAACTACACGCTATGTAGTACGGTCCACCCCGCCCGTTCTCAAATTATCTTTACTGCTTTACGTTGCGCTTTTTGGTGGCTATTTTCGCCGCAAATTTTTTTTCGGTAAATTAAAGCTAATTTAACTTGACCGTCGTCGGCCGACTCTCTAACTTGCTGCAGGTAGGTGACTGCTGCTGACTGAGATGGTCAATATTTTGAAGATTGTGACATAACACGGGTTAGTGACATTGAGGATTTTTTTTTTGTTTTGTGAAAAATGTTGGCAAGGTCGTTGGGAAATACTCCTAAGTTCACCGATTGGATTACTGGCCAGTTTTTTTAGGTGACATTTTTTTTCAAGTAAAGGTTTGACCTCAACTTGCGGTAAATGGCATTATTTGAAATGCACATGGGAAACACATTTTTTCCAACGCCTTCTACTTACAGTGGCGACAAAATAAATAGCACACTCTTCATTGATTGCTTCTTTTTCAATATTTTAAGAAATTAAGCACGCACAAATCGTAGTTTTTTTTCGACCGGATTCACATAATGATACAAAAATATTTATAAGGGGAAAGTATAAATTTCTTATTTCTTATAATAAAAAAAGTTCCGGCCAAGTGCGAGTCGTACTCGCGCACCGAATGTTCCGTACCTTGGAAGGTTGCTGATTTCTAAAAAAATTGTGCTGGTTAGAGACATAGTTTTATTTTTCCTATAATATTTACACAAAGCTCTATCAAGTCTAATTATTTCAGATTCCTAGCATTGCAAAATTCAGAGATAACGGGAGGGGAGTGGTATTATTTTAGAATAAAAAAAAGGAAATTACAATATATTTTATAATATGCAAATGAAGCCCTTTCATGACCTAGTAACCCCCACTTTAAAATTGTTATCCCCCCCACGCCTTCGGTTCGTGAATAGCGTTAGTAGTTGCTGAAATAAGCAACTGTGACAGAAAGACAGACGAAGTCGCACCATAAGAGTTCTCCTTTTTTTGGGTTCCGCAGTCAACAGCGAACCCTTATAGTTTCGTCATGTTTGTCCATCTGTCTGTCTCTCCACGGCTTAGCTCAGATTCTCTAAGTACTAGAAAGCTGTAATTTGGCATGGGTATACATATTAATTACGCCGACAAAGTGGTAAAATAAAATCTCGAAAAAAAGGGTACATCACGACTATCCCATGGTGTGGGGTGTCGTTGGATAGGTTCAAAAAAATTGCGGGTGTGTGAAAACCATTTTTCCGATTCAGATATCCGTTTGCAAAATATTAAGCTTTAAAGTGTTAATTTTTGTTAAGGATTAAGTGCCCCCCTCCAGTTAAATAGCTGTTTTTAGATATGCGAAAAAATTCACGACAACGGTAACGAAGTTAAATGGAAAGCTATCGCAGGTAAGTAGGCTTTGCAAGTCAACAAGTAATAGGTTAGGTTAGAGTGCCTGCCTAGGAAGGCACACTTAAGCCAAGGAGGCCCATTGTGATACCACAAATTGAGACTTCAAAGATTTTTAAAACCCCATAAAAATACCTAGAGAAGAATAGGGTGAACCTGTTACTCCCTTTGCACCGAGCCAGTTTCCTGTCTCCAGTGAAACCAGTTCACGGGGAGTCAAAATAAATTTGGCTGGGATGGGAAGGGTGTTCAGCCATAACCCGTCGTCGGGAATCATTTGGAACTCCTGATAAATCGAGCTAGATCTCTGACGTCAGTGGAGCCTAATTCGGTTAGCTCTTCAAAGAAGGAGGAGCCCAAAAACCGGTTCCTACGGTTGGCTAGGGCTGGGCAGTTACAGAGGAGGTGGAGTATGGTTTCCTCTTCCTCTTCGTCATGGCAACTCCTACAGAAGTCAATTGAAGGAGCGCCTGGTCTAGCGGCGTGTCTACCAATGAGGCAGTGGCTCGTAATAACGGCTATGGTACTGCTAATTGCTTTGCGTCCGAGTAGGATGAGCTATCTTGACCGTTTAGAGTCAAGTTTTGGCCATATCTGCCGCATAATGAGGCAGGTGTGTTCCTTCTGCCAATTAATATTTGCAATCCTGAAAGATTCCTGTGAGAGTTCTAGCAAATGGGCAGCGGTTTAGCCAGCTGGTGGTTAATGTCCGAACCAGGACGAGTGGTACCGATTCTCGCTAGTTCGTCGGCTCTACAGTTACCAGGAATATTACTATGTCCAGTCAAACAGATGAGCCGTACTTTCAGGTGCGCAACTATGTCATTTAGAGCTGAGCGAGGAGGTAGTACATACTCCCGTAAGAGATTTAATAGCGGCCTGACTATCTGTGAAAATACATATATTGTCTCTAGGTTGCGTTAAATGATTCAGGCGGTCCGCGGCTACCTTTATATCCATGATTTCTGCCTGAAACACGCTGCAGTAGTCAGATAAGCGGAATGAGATATCGAGGTCCAAATATCCCGAGAAGATGCCTTCCACCTACTCTGCCTTCTAATTTGGAGCCGTCGGTGTAGAGATGCACTGACTCCCCCCGATCTGGTGGAAAAAGAGCAGTCGAATTTAATTCCAAAGAAAGGCTTGGGCGAGGTATAGATGATATTGCTGGCAGTGCTTGTCCAGGATTTTGGAGTGACCGAAGTCAATTCGTTTCCAGTAGTCAGTTCCCGTAACTCACGTAAGTACTTTCTCACTCGCAGTGATGTAAAAGTCAATGAAGGTGTTATTGTGGGCAAGAACAATTTCATTTGCCTTTGCGTCATTACGAGTGAGAAAATACTCACGTAAGATACAGAAACTGACTGCAGGTCTGGATTAAATTAAGCTTAATAGCAACTGAGGATGCGGTTTGCTTACCAAGGAGATCTGACGGTAGAATGTGGAGAATAGTGTTCAGGGCTTTATAAGGTGTGGTTCTAAGGGCACCTGTTATCAGCAGTGTTGCCATCCTCTGAACTTTATCCATTGCTTTGTGATGGGTTGATATATTTAGTGCCGGCCACCAGGCACTATGTAGAGCCAATGGTCGTATGACACTTATGTAGAGCCAATGCACAATGCGCATCATCTACGTAGCCGATAGATAACCTTGTGACCAGACTGCTCCAGGTCTATGAGTAACTCATCCAGAGTTATGTTCCATAAAGCGAGTAAAAATGTACTTGGAGAAGTATAAAACGAAAATCTCGTACAAATTCCATTGAAAATTACTTAGATTGAGTTGTTAGTTGTGCAAGACAGGTAGTAAATATAAGTTTATGAACCATGTAAAATTATGGAAAAATAAAATCATGACATCCTTAATAATTATAATTCCTAATGTTTACGTCCCAATTAATATGTTCATAGTGTCAAACAAGCTAAGACCGCATATTGCGACGGGCAACTACGGAACCCTACACTGCGCGTGGCCCGACACGCACTTAGCCGGGATTTTTACCATTTTGGTACGGAACCCTAAAAATAACAAAAAATTACATTTCTGTTAAATTTTCAAAAGTAAAGGAAATAGGACACTTCATTATGTATAAAAGCTTACGTAAAACTAATTAAAAGTCTGGAGGAATTTAATCTTTTGAGTGGAATTCCTTTACATTCAGTACAGCCTTCCAGGGACCACGCATCGAAGACAGTACAATGCTTTCTGAATTTCGACCTTAAGCTGGTTTAGATTAGTAGCTGACGACCTGTACATACTCCGATCTACTTCATTCCACAAGTTTTCAATCGGATTGAGATCAGGATACTGATATGGCCATTCTTTCATCCAGATATTTTTGGAGTCCATCCAACGTTTCACTGACTTAGCCGTACGCTTGGGATTGTTATCGTGCTGGAATTTTCACTTCAGCAGCATTTCCCAAGCATGACATTTTTTAGGATCCTCTTGTATACATATTGATCCATTGCACCTTCAGTACGATGAACACCATATCAGATGAAACACCCCACGCAGTGATGCTGCCGCCTTCACAGTTTTTATAGTACACCTTGATTCCTGACAAATCCCTCAATGAACATACATTTTTCCATCTGATTCGAAGCGATTATAAACTCATCTGTCCATAAAACATTTTTTCACCAGTTGGCATCATTATCCACATCACATTTTGCTAATTTGAAACTTCGTAAGATATTACGCTTGGACAGCAAGGGTTCCCATTTCGCAATTCTAAACAAATTTTTTCCTCGCAATCTACTTTTAATTGTGCTTACGGATAAGACGACATTTAAATCCCCTTCACTTTTCTCCTTTAGGTGCCAACATGAATGGATTAGCTTTTGATGCCTAGACAATAGCAGCGTCTGTTTTGGGAGTAGTCTTCCGGATTCGATTTTCCGCATTTTATTTTGTATGGATCCAGTCTATTGAAAGTGATTAATAGCGCTGATGGCGCTTTCTTCCTGGAACAATTCGAACTATCTCTGCGTTTTAAAAACCTTCTCTTCGCTTTTCGATGACAAGTTCCTCGTCCATAGTGCTATATGAATGCGCATAAAAAGAAAATTATTGAATATCTATGTTATAACTTGCTGTAATTATATTATATTTTCACGCCGCATATAATTTCTTATAAAACATAGTACCCAGGCACTCTCACTCAGCGCACTTTTCCAATGAAATTCTGAGTTTTAAAGTGTGCTAAGTGACAAGAAGTACTTCTTTTTGTATTGCTGCGAGCTAGACAACAGCCCAGTGACGGAGTGGATTTTTTAATTCAATTTTTTTTAAGCCCCACGAAAAGACCTGGTCTCGAACCCGGAAACCATAGCATGGTGGTCGTACCGCTCAACCCATTGATCCAACTTCACCTCTTGAAGTAATAGAGAGTACGTAAAATAATTTCGAATGACTACGAAAATTTAAAACTGTAAATTAAGCCTTAAATGATAGGCTGAGAGTAAAAATTACCTATTTACAAGATCCGAGCAAAGGTGACTTAGAAAATGTTCCGCGCGAGATTCCGGACAAAAATGGATTAGAGAAAAACACCGGACAAAAAGGACTTAACTACTTAACTGCATTAACTTTGCATTAGTTTTTGTAGTTAAATCGTTTTTCCCGGAAGTTTTGTCGGATTCGTTTTTGCACGGAATCTCACGCGGTTCGTTTTGGTGCGGAACATTTTCTAAGCCCTTTTTTGCTCGGACCTTGTAGATAGGTCATTTTTACTCTCAGTCTGTCAAATAGTGCCTACAATTACTTTATTTATTGATTCAGGTGGAAAAAAAGAACTTGTAAAATTTAGAGTTTTTCAATCTAGACGATGACATCACTTTATACGTTAGTGCTTGATATTTTAAATACCTTGTTGTGCCTTGAAAGCATTTTTCTTGGAGTTGAAATTTTCATTCATCGTACAACGGTCTTTCATTCACACTTGCTTGCCCACACTTTTGCTTTAGCTGTGCAAATGTTCCGCTTCGATAAACTGAAAAAATTAAACAAAGATTCCAGGAACTCCATTCGAAATTCATTTACACCTTACTAAGATGCGAAGAACTCATAGATCTAGATTTTCCCGAACTAGAAAAAATCTCATTCACTTATAAAATACTTTTCTCATTTCTTGTTCCAGATCGCTGAATTTTTGTTGACTTCATGGAATGTTAGCCAACCAGAGAATAATTAGAAGACGCAGTAGCTACAGAAAAAACCTGAATAATGCAGCCGTAATTGGTGAAATAAGTAGCGAATAGGATTGGAGGAAATCTACAACGTGTGGACATTACCTTGCTGTTGCTTAATGAGATAAGTGTGTTATGCGCACATACGCGGTAAGACCTATATGTAAATGACTTCTAAGCAAGACAAGTTACAGAATAAAAAAACCCAAAATCTGTACGAAATGAGGTCAGCTAGTAGTAAATCTAGCAGCAATGATGACGAAAACTCCAGCAACAATCATGACTCTAAAATTGGAGCCTATTGCACAATTCGGTCTGGAAATTCAGGCGGTAAACATAAATCTCAGCAATCGTCTACAGAGTCCGAAGACAGTTCTAGTAAAAGTAATCAGTCAAATTTTTGTACTGTTAGCAAAAGACTTAAAAGTTTGATCACGCAATCGGATGACACCAATCTGTCTTACAAGAAACTGCAAGAATCTGGCTACTTCGACTCGCCCGGCCCGAACTTTGGGCTATCGAACGATCTCTCGACAGAGTCTATCAAAAACGCTTGCGATTGCTACGAAGTCAGTGATGATGAGGCTGATAGTTTGCACGCTGAGGCTATTAATAACACGCTTTTGGAAAAGATTGAAAATCGATTGTCAAATTTTAAACGATCATCGTTAAGACTATCTACGAAATCGGCAACTTTCGACCGTAAAAAGAAGCACGACCACTTTCATCCGTACTGCACTTTACGACGTGACAAAATGCCAGCATTATCCCCAAAGGTAGGTGCAAAGCCATACGAGCAGATAAATGAAGATCGCGACGGTTCAATGACATCAAATCCAGACTCTATGGAAGCATTTAACATTCTTAGTGAACTGGATGCTATTTTGGACAATCATGCAACGACCGAATCATCGTCACTTTCATCAACTCCACCGATGCGAGGAGAACCTGAAAAGATCGAAGACTGCCTCCTGGAGCTTGATGCCTACCTTGAAGAAATCGATCGACTCTCCTCAAGTAGCTGTGAAGACAACCAATCAACCGAGTCTAGCATAACGTCATATCCACAGCAATCAAAGAATAATAAAAAAGTTTACAATAAATCAACTATTGGTAATAGATTCCATCGAGCTTTTACGCTGCCAAAGAAATTAAGATTGCGAGAAAGTCGCGTAAGTGACGGTCAACTTGTACAACCATCTGAAGACACTGGAGGCCAGTTAAGACGAGGAGACAAGTACCGGAGTACGATTGCTGCGAATATGCCTGCGCATGAATGTACCAGTGATATGGATACAAAAGGTAAAAAATCTTGGTAATTTCGCATATAAGCTACTGTCAATGATCTTCACGCTTTCGTGAGTCTTAAATATTATTTTCTTCCATAGCTCGACTCAACCATCCATTAAGTGGCTGTCATATTCGTGGCCATTTCTCTGCGGTTTCTGTGCCAGTGTTTCTTCATTTCTAATCGTTTAATCGTTTTCAACATAGCTATAACATATTTGAGAAAATAATTTTAATTAAATTTTATCCATTTTAATACTATGATCCGTTGTGTGAAAATTAATTTGATCTTAGGTGTAGGAAACTGTTTATGGGTGTGCTTAATTTTGAGCACATTGATTTAGTGTATGAGTCGAGCAGATTTCGGTCTTAAAAGTAAATTCTTTTGATTTTGGACAAAGGGACAAAGATAATTGAAATTTACTATCCCTCCTGTCCCTGAGTGTAGCAATTTTCAGAAAAACCAAGCTCAACAGACACTTTACATACTGTGGCATTATAGAGCATGCATAAGTTATCAAGAAATACTTATGTCTCACAGAAATTGTTCCCGAGAGGATCAGGATTGAGTTGTATCTGCGTCCTACCATTCGGATTTTTTTTACGCAGAATAATGTTTTAAATTATTAAGAGAAACGGCTGTATTAATTTCTGTCGTTGAAATGATGACTCTAAAAAAGCACGATCCACACTTACTTCGCAATAAATTCTACTAAAACAGTAGCTTACGATACGATGATTTTAACAACGTGCAGGTGCGACTCTTGGTCTGATCTACTAAAGGAGAGTTCTTGATTGCAATTAACCCCCCCCCCCCTAAAATGATCAAAATCGCGTTTGAAAATGTTGGTTCTTTCAAAGGAGGTGGTGTGCTCACTTAAATGCTTGTGAGTCCTTTCAGGAAATCGCAAGACCAACATTTAAAGCTTTTTTTTAAAGAGGACACTTTATCATTTCTATTGGTACCCAACATGCCTTAATTCATAAAACAAATCCACAACATCCCATAATCCACAAATTTTCGAGTTAGATGAATATTGGGAAAATTTTGGTATGTTATCCCTGATCCTGTAAAATGTTTACACCAAGGATATAATTTTTTATCTTTTCTTAAGAGGTTCTCAGGAAGCTCTTTACAACAAAAAAAGGATTAACTCGATATCTGCAGCCATACAAAAGTTATTCACATTTTCATCCTGCTCGAGAAATGCTATTTTGTTCCACGTGACCCCCATCCTGCAGAACACACATTTCGAAATAAGAGATCTTTTGATGACACCTCCAAGTCTAGGTTTATTTCTTGCTGAGATATTGCTGGCCAAACACAGGGTCCGCCGCGACCAATCCATCTCGTTCCATAAGCTTCATTCAGATAATGTCGCACCTAAACCGGGAAAAGGGAAGGAGTGTCATCGTGCATAAACCACATATTTCTTTGCAAGGCTAGTGGAATATGCTCGTTTAATTTTTCTTCAAGGGGGCCACGTAAGAACTCCAAATAAGTATTCCCATTAATAACGGCTAACTGAACTGGTCCCAATATTCGGCCACCAATAATTTCACACCAAATATTTATTTTAAAGGAAGATTGGTGCCTATTTGGGAGGACTACCCTTCCATCAAAACGAAATAAGGCTCCCACACCAGCATGCAGAGGAAAAAATAACAAAAAACCAAAGAAACAAGTAAGGAAACCCAGACACACACCAAGCAAACAAAGAGACACGGGAGCAAAGAAAATAGATAGTTCTTAAACGACACCTCACTAAGAGTTAAATCAAAATTATGACATGCATTAACAGCCCTACATAAGCGATTAATTGGTTCATGCATGCAATAATTTGATCTGGAAGGTTCAACATGCAACAAAGGCGGTCTTCGAAGGTTATGTTGGGACTGTCTGAAGGAAACCCTGCTAAGAAGCTAACCTGAGTCTATATTAGAGTTCAAGAGCTGGTGAATAAAGACCAGGTCAGTGACTTTGCGCCTTTTCTCAAGCGAGGGCAAACCGAGCAACCGGTGGCGTTCGGTGTAGGGCGGGAGTCTAAGCGGATCGTCCCATGCGAGACCTCTTAGCGCAAATCTAAGAAAATTACGTTGCACCGATTCGATACGCTTGGAATGAACAGCGTAGTAGGGCGACCAGACCTGAGATGCATACTCTAGAATAGGTCTAACTAAGGAGCAATACAAATGAATCAATATTGGTATATCCGAGAACTCTCTAGACAGACGAACGCTTAACAAAGCCCAAGATTAAACTGCCTCTAGACACGATATAGTTAATATGCAGAGTAAAGTCAAGTTTCCTATCAAGATTTACCCTAAGATCAGTTACGGACAGCACGCGACGGAGACCATTCCTCGCAAAGTTGTAATCAGAAACTTGTGGATTAGGGTTCCTGGAGAAAATCATAGCTTCACATTTCTCAAAATTGAGATGTAAGCCATATGCTCGTACCACTCCAGAAACTTATCTAAATCCTTTTGAATAAGGGCGGCGTCACCACCATCCTTAACATAAGTAAAGATCTTCATGGCATAAGCGTGGATTAGAACAATGGCAAGAACGAATAGTAGAGGACCGAAGTGACTCCCTTGTAGTACACCAGATGAAACCCTGAAGATTCTAGAGGTAGAGTCACAGAGCTACACACAATTAGACCTGTCTCTTAGATAGGACGAAATCCAGTCGAGAAGAACCCCGAGTTTAAATATAATTACGGAGTGAGGGTGTTTATCAAAGGCTTTGCTGAAATCCGTGTATATGCAGTCAGTTTGCATGCATGATTGTCAGCAACTAACCCCAATACACGGTCTTCCACCCCAGGTATTTGCTGCCTGCCTCTGTCATAGGAACAGGCACGAAAAGACCCTATTTCTGCTAACATATGACGGATAGCCCAAATGTTGAGCTATGTGGAACGCGTCTGCCGGGGTATCTTTCTCGATACAATTGTCGGGCTAAAGAAACACTCCTTTCAGCCTGACCATAAATGAGCAACATGTTCACATACTCTTCATTTGTGAAGGAATTGTTAGCCATTATGTTAAATTCAAAATCGTAATCCGTATCCAATTGTCGTTACCGTAAATCTCAAAAACCAGAACCTATAAAAACCCAAAAACAACACGCAAAATCGAATTACAAATCTTTAAAAATATCAAGTACAAGTCGTAACGAATAAACAAAACAATCCAAAGAACGCATTAATAGCTCAGATATAAGTACCCTCAATGCCAAGAGAATGACCACAAAATATCTGTGGGGACGCTTCAAGGCACTCTTGACATTCTCGAGCAGCATAAAAATGTTAATAACTTTTGAATGGCTGCCAATATCGAGTTAATCCATTTTTTGTAAAGAGCTTCCTAAGAGCATCTTAACGAAAGAAAAAAAATTATATCCTTGGTGTAAACATTTTACAGGATCAAGGATAATATACCAAAATGTTCCCAATATTCATGTTTGATGTTGGACTCGAAAATTTGTAAGTGGATTATGGCATGTTGGGTACCATTTGAAAGGATAAAGTGTCCTCTTTCAAAAAAGCTTTAAATGTCCTTGAAAGGATGTACAAGCATTTAAGTGAGCACACCTCCTTTAAAGGAATCAACATTTTTAAACGCGATTTTTATGGGGAAGGGTTAATTTTAGAGGGAGGGGGGATATGGAAGAAAATTTTGATCAGGACACTTCAAAAAATGCATTGGTAAAGCTTTTCCTACACATTTTCCGAACACCTTTCATTACAGCTTCATTAGGATGGATCTATTTATGTAGCAGTACGAGTAAGAGCATTTCTAGCTTGCAAAAGTTTCTAAAAAATAATAGTCCTATCAATTTCGCACAAATGCTTGAGACTGTGAAATACTTATAACTAAAAACCTTCGCTAGGTTGAGAGGTAAAACGCGGTATATTAAGTGAAAAAGCTATTCTAGACTGAGAGAATTCTAGTTTGCTATACAAGTAGGATGGCTCTTTAGTTAGAATTAAATTACGTAGAAACATTATTGCACGAAAATTCAAGTACTAATCAAGAGGACAACGCAATACAGCATTCGAAAAGGAAGATACATGATCAAATCGTCGTAGTCTAAAAATGTACGTTCAGCTTACGATCTGACACTGAATTCAATTTAATAAAAACGTCACAACCATATAAGATCAATGGAATCAACAAGGATCTCACAAGCCGAAGACGAGTTATTTGAGGCGTATAAGCTACAGATAAGCTTACGTAGGGACCCATATACCTTACCCACGACACTGCTAACGTGATCTGACCAGCTTAGAGCCCTATTAAAAATAATTCCAAAATTTTTAACTGAATAGGGAATCACTACATTATCAAGAGCAACACTTGGGAAAGAAGAAATATCTAAATTAGACTTGTAGATTATAATAGCGTTTGATTTTGAGGCATTACGATTTTTTCCAGCCCATATGGATACATTCCTCAGATCATCATTCAAATGACAAATAGCGTCCTCCATTAAGCCCAGCGGTCTAAAAATATACAGCTGTATATCATCCGCATAAAGATGATAGTTGCAGTATCGTATAACAGTTAAAAGATCATTAATAAACATTGAGAATAAAAGAGGACCGAGGATAGATCCCTGAGGTCCCCTCAAATATGACAATATTAAATTACATGCGGAATTACAAAACTTAAATAACGAACCAAGTTTCCAGTACAAAAACCTGTGATTAACTTTGTCGAAGGCCTTCAAGAAGTCAAGTAGAAGCAGTGCTGTAAAATCATCATTGTCACAGAAAATTCGTATGTCACCACTGACAACTGTGTTTAGTTCGGAAGCCTGATTGAAAATCTGACAATAGGTTGTTGCTTTCAAGATAGAGTATAAGTACTTTTTCGAAAGTCTTAGAAAGAAATGGTAAGATAGATATCGGACGATATTCCACAGGATTTGTAGACTATTTAGGGATAGGCACTATTTTTGAAATCTTCCATATCTTTGGAAAAGTTGATCTAAATTTAATATTGTTAAATAGATGTGTGAGACTGGGGAGAATGATTGGAAGCAGTATTTTTATAAAACTTGGATGCAGGTAATCTAGTCCAATTGCATTAGATTTTATAGACATCACTGCAGAACAGACATCAATATCAGTAACTGGATTAAACGAGAAGCCTTCGGAAGGTTCACGACCATCAAACACATTATCAAGATTTGTATATTATGAACTTGTATCAGGAGATCCCTTGGACGTGAAAACCCTATTCAAATCATTTAGATCTTATTCTCTAATGCCACATTTTTCTTGTCATATCAATACCAACTGTTACAAGTTATGCCACAGTTTTTTTTAATGTTCTATATTAAATTCTAAGGTGCCATAAATCACTTAATTCGATATAGCGGTCGGTCGTCCAGCTGCTCAATTAAACATTATGTTGCTAAGCACGCAACGTTATTACCAAGTAATATTTCAAGTACAATACGCATTCGTTTAATTTCAAAACAGTTGTCATTAACTCATAATAATTAGACCGCATCTTTTGGTATCAGAATGGTCTGTCTGTCCAAACTAATAATAAAACATTTGTAAATAACCGACCCTCAAATATCTCATCTCCGCAACGAATTGCCGGAATGAAAAGATTTCGCCACACGTCCAAAATTGGACTCATAAGAGCTATTTTCGGTGGCTTAGGCCTGCAACACAATGAGACTTCGCTCGAAAAGATAAGTCTTTAACGGTGCAACCGGTTGTTTCTGTCAGTAGACCGACTTTTCTTCTCAATGCTATCTGACCTACGAAAGAACTTACAAAGATAATGGGCCATCATTTTTTGATAATAACGCAAATCTACCGCAAATGCGGTATATCATGTTTTTTTAATATGTTTTAATTGGGGTTATTTTTACTTTCGTAGTAACAGTTGCAATTGTCTGTTTGCATTGTTATTCATTCGGTGTCTCAAGAGACTCAACAACTTGAATCAGAAAATTGGAAAAAAAATTCGAGTCTGCACACTGTAAGTAATTATTAGCCTGCCGCTATCAAACTGGGTCGAAAAGTTAAAGGCAATCGAGGAAACCATTAATTGTGTGCTTTGTTGATAGATGCTATGTTAAGCTGCTATAGACCAGGCGCCCGAGTCTGTCAAGATCCAGTAAACGAAAAGTGGTTATAATACTTCTAAATGTTAATCTACAGACAAATTCTTGATAGTGATTTGAAGGAATGTAAAAACATAGAAATTCATCTTCCAGTTAAAAACAAAATATCCAACCAAGAATACCTCCTCTATCACCTTCGCCTCATTGATACCACTCCCATTTCAAGGTAAGCGGATTATTTATATGCTTTCGGGCTCTTTTTATGAAGTCTAAACAGTTTTTGGGTTCTGTTATGACTTATAAACTGGACGCAATTGGCAGATCTCTGTTAACTAGCTCCCGAGCTAATTGACGGAGAATTGTAAATTTCTGACGACCGAACATTCTCTGATCGCGGACATTAAAGGTCAAGACTTACCGCATTCAATGTATATTAATTTTTGCGGCAGGGACAGATCCTAAACGATCAAAAAAATTTTTTATTTAATAATTTAACAAATTACGGTTGCATGGAAGAATTTTTAAAAATCTTTTCTTGATTTACAGGTCAATTATCATTTTAGAGACAAAATATTTCACTCACGGAGGGGAACTATCAATTATATCAGCTCTGAAGTGATTATGAATGGAAAAGTGTCTATAGATCTGTTGCTATGCTCGATGAATTTGAAGACTACAAAAATGATAGCTTAGAATAAGAATCGTTAGTATAAAGACAATGAAGAGAAGCTCAAATTAAAATAATGTGCCAAAGTTTTAAAACAACTTTGGCACCATAGTGAAATTTAAACTGCCATAGCTTAACCTGCAGCTCTTTTAAAACCCAAGTAGTGTTAATAGAGTTGAGCTTTAGTGTAAACCCCTTGGGGGGCCACCGAAAAACTTCGCCCGATTTGATCATAAGGATTACAAGTGGACCTCCGGGTTTAAGGTGGATTTCGAACCACTGACATAACTCTTCAATGAGGAAGCGTAATCTGTTGTCAATATGATGGGAGACCTTACTCCACCGATGACTTGTTTAAACTAGTGAAGTATTAAACCTCGATAATTGTCTTGGGATGATTAAAGCTCTAATTAAAAAACCAATTTGAAATAAACTGTATTTACTCACCCGAAGGCGACCTCATATTCAAAGACGCTTATTAAATATTTAACTTATCTGATAACATTGACGGTGAACGTATGGCACTTGTGCCAAATGGTAATTAATTTCTCACCAACTATGTTAGGCTAGGTCTTATAAGATAGTGAGATTTTATTAAGTCTGTTCTTTATTGTTAACAGAGATTATGTATTTGAAAGTTTTTTCACGGAATTTAAGAGGGCAAGGAGCCTACATATTCCTGTGCCCCATAACTTAACCTATCAATAGTAATGTTGCTTAATTTACTCAATGAACTTTAGCAATTTTTTAACAATTTTAGAAGAATTTAGAGATTTCACAACAACAACATTAATGTGGACTTTTATTTACAGTTTATAACCTTAGACTCCCTTACAGGTTAGGTTGTTAGAGTGGTAGCCTCCCAAAAGGAAGGCACACTTAAGCCATAATGTTCCATAGTGATACCACGGTTAGGTTGCGATCTTTATAAATGATACCAAACACCATTTAGAGCTCCTGATGGACTGAACTTGGTTCCTGATATCAGCAGATCCTAGTTTGGCTCAATCCTTAGAAAGAGGTGAGCCTAAATGCCAGCTCCTGCGGTTGGCAACAGCCGGACAGTTGCAGAAGAAAATAGGAATGGTTTTCTGTTCTTCCTCATCTTGGCAACTCCTACAAAAGCTATTTGAGGACGCGCCGAATCTGTTATCGTATCTGCCTTGACTCGGGAGGACGGCCACGACAACGATTTTGATACTTTAGCGAAATAAGCTCTTTAGGTCGAAGGTCGGTCAAATCTGCCGGGAGATTAGGCAGGTATGTTTCCTTTGCCGTTTATCGTTAGCGATCTTAATTAATGTTGGTTTAATTTCCAGCTTATATATAGCTAGCGGCTAGCCAAGCCGATCAGTTATATCCGAGTCTGATAAAGTAGTGCCGATTCTGCCACTTTGCTCCTGTATCCATGTATCAAGGTATACGTTAAGGCGCTCAGCCATGTCATTCAAAGTTGTGCGACATATTTTGGCAGTATTATCGGTCGCTTGCATTCCCGCAAAAGATATATGTTAATAACAGCCTGACTGTCTGTCAACATACAAATGTTATTTAACGACATTGCTCTGTCCTTCAGTCATTCTAATTCTACCTTTATCATGTCATGATTTCTGCTTGGAAAACACTGCAGTAGTCTGACAAACGCAAACAAATGCTTAGGTCCGAGTGCTCCGAGTGGATACCTCTAAAAACGTTACCTTCGAACTTAAAATCGTCAGTGTAAATGTACACTTATTCACCCCCTTTTGATGGGGGGGGGGGCTTTCCTCCCATTCCTGCCTGGTATGAATAAAGAAGTCGAAAATAGGATTGCGAATGATGTAGTGAATATTTTTTGTTTTATTCCGTTAAGAATTTTGGAATGCGCGTTCAATACGTGTCCAAATCTGGACTGAATTGAACCTAATGGTAGTTAATGATGCGAATTGCTTGCCGAAGAGTTCCACCGATGGAGGGTATATATAGTTCCGAGTGCACTTGTGATCAGTAGTACTACCATTCTCTTAACTTTCTCCAGTGCTTTCTGGTGGATCAACAGACGACCACCCGCCATGTAAGTATAGGTCTAATAGCGCTGACATAAAGCACAATACGCAGCACCATGCCCCATCTTTTACCAATTGCTTTTTTGAACGAGTACAATGCAGCCGTCGCGTTACGTACTCCTTAGATGTGGGTTTCTAATTAAATTTCCTATCCAGAAAAATGCCTATATATTTCCTTGGCCACTTAGTTTCAGTCCGATCCCATTCAGTAGTGGCGAGATACTGGGAGGAACTTTATACTTCCGTGAGAAGAGTCGCAGATCTGTTTTGTCCGGATTTATACCCACACCACAATTTGTGTTCCAGGAGAATAGTTACGAGAGGGCATGTTTCACAACCTCAGCTGGGATACTTAGATGTTTTTTTTTATTATGATGAAGCCAAAGCCCAGGGGCAACCCTATAATGTGTTGGCATGGCTTTTCCCGGAAGGGAATTAGAGTAAGGGGAATGAGGGAACATGCATGTCTTGTTTTTGCATTGCTGCTAGCTAGACAACAGCTCAGTGACGGAGTGGATTTTTAAATTTTTATTTTAAAAACTTTCGGGGAGACTGAGACTTGAACCCTGCAACCATGCTGTGAGGATCACGACATTCATCCATCAATCCAACTCCGTTTCCACCCGAAGTAGAACCGAATGGCCGGAATGTTCTAGTTCCGGAAGTAGATCATTGAAGGACGGATTCAGGCAGGCTACATAAATCGCTTATAAAGGATTAAAACCTCGAAGGTTGCGTGAATTTCAGCAGCGATTATACCGAATTTTGTACTTTTCCACTTTTTAATGAGATGCTATGTTAATGTTGTTCTTATCTTTATTATTTATAGGAATCAGACCTAAATGTTCTATGGCCGTGCAACACTGTAGAACATTATCGGTGGATTGTGTTGACGAACGATTATCATCTCACTTCGCACTTTCTGTATGAATAAATAATTATACTTAGGTTGCTGATATGTTCACCCAATTACCAGTCGAACTTAGTTTAGTTGAATATTTGAAAGGATTAAGTTAGTCAAAAATAAAGTTACTAGACCGAATTAAGTCAATTTATTTTCAAAGCAATCTATTTATTTTTCTGTAAAATATTGACCTATCTACAGGGTCCGATTAAAAGTGGCTTAGAAAATGTTTCGCGTCAAAACGAACCGCGTGAGATTCCGGGCAAAAACGACTAAACTACAAAAAGCAAAGTTGCCACAAAATTAATGCAGTTAAGTTGTTTTTGTCGTTTTGTTTTTGTTTCCTGATTCGTTTTTGTTCGGAACATTTTCTGAGCCACTTTTGCTTGGACCTTGTAGATAGATCATTTTTACTCTCAGCCTGTTACTATATATAACCAAAACATATTTACGGCTTCAATTTGTTTTAATCTCGACGTCCGTAGTATGCGTCAACTTTAAAATTAAATTGAAACTTCTGATTTTAGAGTTATTTGTTAATTTCAATTTAAAGAAGTCCGAATTAATCTTTTCAAATAAAAGTGAAATTTATTTCAAACGAAAAAATAAATTTAATCTGCAGCAGTTACAAGTTTAAATTATCTTAAAAATTGCAACGTTGTGTGTGTACCTTTAGATTAATTACAAAAATTAAAGGGGTATCTTCAGAAATAAACTAAATATAGGTATATGCACTGCCCATCGAAAAAATGCACTTCAAATTATCTCAAGCTTCCCTTTTCCCTTCAAAATATAAATTTTGTCATTGGGTCCAGGTGTTATAACATCAGAAAATAAAAAAAACACCTTCGCGGTCAGAAATTTCACAGTTCGCTGGCTACAAATCGAGTGATACCCGAAATCACCATCGTTTATTTAAATAGCAAACTCACCCCTTGCATATACACACACCTTGACCACCTGGTGATCGAGTTCTTGACCATGCCTACTACTTACCGCGATGGCTGGCCCAATTTAATAAAAGTTATGCAACCTCTAGTTGAGTGGTTACCGGGAATCTAAAGTTAGTAAAAACCCCTGCTTCCTAGCGCACAGTTCTAACCTCTTACCTTTGTTGGCGTATACACTCCGGCTCCTTCACCTTTGGGTTACCAAGTAACCGCCTGTCCAAAACACAAGGTAAATATCTTGATTTCGTTGAAATTAAATCGAAATAAAAATCACCAGAAAATGGAAAACAGGGTGGTTGTACTCTTGTTAATAAGTGTTCTGGGAAATTTGTCAAGGCAATAAATTCCAATTAGACTCAATTTTAAATATTTCGAAGCCCAACAAAGCGATAAGATGTCATCCTCAATTAAAGCAATTGGCGTATTTCTTGTGTAGTTTTTTTAGTGAAGGCATCTTAATTTGTGAACGTTTTTAATTGCAGAACTGCGTCCAGCCCACCCGAAGACATGGCGACGACACTCCATGCGTAAAACATCACTTTTAGTGCTTCCAGATCATAATAAAACTTCTGGGAGTCTACCGAACGAGGCAAACAATGTAATAGTGGATACATCACGATTAAATGAACCCTTGACTTCATCACAGAATATGGACTCTGCTAACGCAGCACAGGATGGTATTCGATCCCTTAGCCCGACCGTATTTGCACCAATTAGTCATATAGATCTTGTGGAGTCTACAGCAGATGTAAGGCGATGTCTGTCTCAGGGCGACTGCACTTACAGAGAAGACCTTACTCATCTTGATATTATTCAAGACATCTTAAATCATTCATCACAAGAAAATTGTCATGGCCGACCTAGGCAGTACGGAAGACGGGCCGAATGTCACCCTCGTGTAATATCAATTTTGGCGGAAACCAGTGCTACCGGAAGTCAGCGAATTATCGTGAATCACGATAGACCTAGAAGTGCACCTGTGATACCTACCACAAGAATAGTTCCCACTTCCCCATTAGTTGCGAATGAATGCCAGCGATATGTTGGATCAGAACCCAGCTCCGTTGGATCTTCGCGTAATCCTAGTCCAGTGTCTTTGCTTTCCAGCACAGCTTCCAGTTCGGTTTTATCAGCTAGTCCAGAGCGAGCTTCGGAATGGTATCCTAGTTCAAATTCTTTATAGTACATATCGTATACAAATAATGCATTCTAGCAATCAGCGCACAGGAAACTCACCGTTGGATCCAGAAAATATTCAAGTTCAAAATGAAGGGAACAATTCCATGTGGCCACACTGTTTTAGTCGAATTCTAGCTCTTTTATGCTGTACTTTGGGGCTCTTCAACATCTCGCGCTTTGCCATTTTAACTATTAGCTACGGAGGAAACTTCCTACTTCAGTTCCTAATCCTCTCGATAATTTTCGGAATTCCAATGTTTTGGCTTCAGATGTGCTTGGGAGCCAAAATCAAAAGTGGCCCCATATCTATGTGGAAGATAAGCCCTATCTGCAAAGGAATCGGCATATCTTTGTTGCTGTCGCAGTGCGTTATAGCACTGTACTCCACTGTAAGCCTAGGATGGGTGCTAGTGTACTTTAGAGACTCATTTATATCCAAAACCGAGCGATATCGATGGCAGGAGCCCTTTTCTATATATCGTAGATCGGGAAATAGTACAAATAACTTGACTGAGACGGTGGCTGATTATTTTAATGGAATTGTTCTACAGCGATGGCAACTAGGACTTGGACGTCGAATCGAAACTGGAGGCGTAAGATTTCAAGTAAGGATTATAATTAAGATCATGCAAGCCCAACACGTGCAGCTTTATTTACTGGCTAAGAACAATTTCGCTTGCAGCAGATTTTGCGGACATTTATGTTTTTTAATTATTTTATTTCAGTTGGCATTCAACTTGGCAATTATTTGGGCAATCGTGTTTGTAGTCCTTTGCAAAGGGCTGCGATCATTTGGCAAAATAGTGCTGGGATTGACGGTGCTCCCGCTAACGCTTTTCTTCATTGTTGGCTCTAAATTGTTGTACATAATTGACTTTTCTAGTGTGCAGGTAAATATTATCGATAAGAAATGCTAATCGTCGGCCGCTCACAAAACCTTTATTTCCACAGAATATTTTCCAAGCCGCTGATTTCGAGGATTTCCTAGTGAACTCAAAAACATGGATTGCAGCAGCTCAGGAGACTTTTCTAACTTGGACACTTCTTGGTCCGTCTGTAATAGCGATATCAAGCAAATCTGCTGAGAATTGCGAAGGAAAGACTGCACTTCGCAGAGACGCTATAATTGTAGTTCTTCTAACTCTTTTTGGTTTATCAATGGCAGCACTCTTTGGTTATGCTTGTGTTCAAATTTTAGAAAACAACAAATACGTTTACTTTCCAGGATCTTATGGTAAGTTGTGTTTAGCATGAACATAATAATTTTTATTTGAGTATATCAATTTGCAGAGCACATTGATGGCTACGTATTCCTGTACTCTTTGGAAACCTCCTCGCGTCCCAACCTACTGTCGATTCCACTTAAGTGGACCCCCCACTATTCAAGTGTTTTAGGTGAATGTTATCGTCGTCCGCAAAGTATTCCATTTACAGAGAGTGGGTACCAAGCATTACGTCTGGTTACCGAACTTTTTCCAGCAACTGTAGCAGTCGCAACCCAAGATTATATTTCATCCGTGTGGAGCATTTTAACCTTCTTAATGTTTTTGTTGTTTGGAGTTGCACAGTTGTGCGCCATGTGGAAGCCTATCTCAAGTGCCTTAGGAAATTCAACAAGCTCTGTCCTACTAAGCTGTGTAACTGGCCTTCTGCTAGGAATCCCATTTGCAACCGAAATGGGTCTTTCTATTATTCACTATTTGGACGTCATTGTTGGCGGATCTTGGTGGCTTTTAATACTGTGGACTGCTCAAATACTTGCAATATTTTTGATACGAGGTCGACCTTACAATGGAGATGTGCTGGTAAACGACTTACATATGACCGGTTCAATGTCGGCTTTCCTGGCACTTTCTTGGAATGTTCTTTTACCAATAGGTCTGATCGCTTTGGCTATTATTGAGTACAAAATATCTCAATCCAACCAATTTTTCCACTGGAGGGGAAAGTCTTTTTTCGGTCTTTGGACGAGAAAGGTTGGCGGGTTGATTCAGGTTGGATTTCTTCTCTTAGTACCTATTACTGCTTTCATCCAAATTTACCGATACATGACAAATGGCCCGAGAGATATATTAGACGTAAGTTTATTTGCTTAAAACTAAAATTATAATAAAAAAACAAATATTAATCTTTTTGTTTTGACAGAGAATTCAATTGCTTTATCGTCCAACTCAAACACCACCACCCCATCGCAGAAGCCGACCAAACAGCGATAGGCCGCCGCCTGTACAAATTGCGCCTGATGCTCAATTGTCGAACTTAGAGTCGCAATCAGTACAAGACGATGCTCCACCAAAATATACCCCACCACCTTCGTATACAACAGCGACTGGTGCCCGACTGGCTAAAATGTTAAGACAAAGTATTCGACGAAGTGTGCGACGGTAAGATTAAGAATGAAAAGTTTAGATCCAAAATGACTAGATATTTTGTCAGTTTTCTTGGAGAACCGAGTCGCTCTCGTCCTGGTATTCCAACATCATCTGATCAACAAGCAGATGTAATTCGTGATTCTAGTCTTCCACCCGAGTACTCCACGGTTTTATCAAATCCGTCCGGAAATTTCGTTGATGATGACAATGTAGAAATCGGTCCAAGGCCACTGTACAATAGTAGTACACAACGCACCCAATCGATAGACCGTAGACCAATCTCCGCAAAACCTACAGTCGAAACGAGAATTCGCAATACAACATCGTTTACAGCCCTTGATGTAGCGCAAATACTTAGGTCTTCAAATCGCCACGAAAGAAGCGTCTCAGCCCTGGCAACTTGTATGGATAGTGTCCTTCGACAACAGTCCATGCGAAATAAGAACTCTCGCTCCGCTGAGAATTTGGTTTTAAATGCTGCGCCTCTGGGCGAGAGCAGTGCTATTGTACTTAGTCGTGAACAGTCAACTGATAATGGCGAAAATACGTCTGTGATCTGATTTAATTAGAGGCGGTACTCGTTTATTTAATCTAGCCCACGCGCAATATTTATTAAATTATTTTATATAAGCTTTGTAAGTTTTTTTTTATTTTATAGTAAAAAAGGGACAGTCGTACATTGACTAGAAGATTTTCAAACGAATTAATTGTAATGACAGTTAGAACTTATAAAAGAAATAAATTTGAATTTTTAATGTAATCGAATTTTACACTTACTTAATTTCTGAACTTTCACGTTACTTTCTTCTCAAAGTTGTATAAATTTTATCAATCTAGGAGGCAGGAAAATTCAAATTCAGGCACTCATAAAGAAACTAAAACTTGCCACATTAGTCATAGAGAAAAGTTTGGGGAATTGCACTTTCTCCTAGTATTTCTCGCAATATATTTAGTCTTAAATTGGATTTTACTTGAGGTTAACCTACAAATGTTCTGAACATGTGAACACTGTAAAAAGTATCTCTCTTATACAATTTTCGTGTGTTTTAAAGAGAGAACTCTCTTGTGCTTGTTTTGTTGAAGTATTGAGTGGAGACGGAGTTGGATCAATTCGTTGACCGGCACGACCATCATGCCATGGGTCCCGGGTTCGAGACCAGGTCTCCCCGTGAGCTTTTATTAAGAAATTAAAATAATCACTCCGTCTCTGGGCTGTTGTCCACCTCGCAGCAATGCAAAAACAAGACTTTCAAGTTTCCTTACTTCCCTTACCCTAATTCCCTTCCGGAAAAAACCATGCTAACGCATCAAAGGGTTGTTTCCTAGGATTTGGCCACGCATAAAAAAAAATGCGCCAATGACATCAAGGTTTCTCTTTGGTTTTAGTTACGAGAGTGTGCAGTTTTATTTATGTGTACAAGGATTGGTTAATCTGTGGTACAACAAGAATGAAACAATGATGAAACGCTTGGTGGTAAAATGGCGGACAGTCATGTTTTCCGGGCTTGTATCTAGGGTAGGCTGTGCGTGGACCAAAAATGACAATTTAGTAGGCAAATAAAGGACACTTTTTGGCGAACATTGTATGTTTTTTTAAAACGCCGCCATTCTTATAATTTTCAATATTTTTTAAAATCCATGGTTGATGGTACGGAAAATTATATTTATTTTAATTATGACTTGGTTTTTTTAGATTCCAGTCAATGTGGAGACGCCAATCATGACAGCAGTGAACCTAATTTTTTTCTTCATGTGTAGTTACTGCGGCATAAGTCCAGTAAATTTAAATTTTTTGGTCGGAAAAATGTGTGTATGTAATTGCTAATAAATAATAAATAAGTAGCCAACAACTTAAGGGTTTAGACGCTCGAAAAAAGGCTATTTTTATGAATTTTTTATGAAAAAACAATTACAGGTAGTGATATAAGGTTTCTTCAGCTCAATAAATACAATTTTGAAAAACATAAAAAATATCTGTATTAATAGTTTTTTACACTTTTTATATACATAAACAACGGGTGAACGGAACGCTGGCGACCTGGATAACTAGATAACGGCTCATCAAAAACCAATAAAATAGTTTTTAAAAAAAAAGTTGAACCGACTTCACAAAAAGCGCTAAAAAGCATAAAATAATTTTTAATTTTATATCTATTACGACATTTTGAAGTCGGTGCAAATTAAACAAATAAAACTCTTCGACTCTATACAACGAAAAAAGAACCATCCAAATCGGTCCACGCGTTAAAAGTAAGTTTTAACCCCCTACCACACCACAATTCGACTAAACTTTTTTTCTCATGGTATCAATCAAGGAACATACTCTACCGAACAGAAAAGGAGTCATCGAAATCGGTCCACGCATTACGAAGTTACTACCCCTCCCCCTCCCCCACCACCGCCATAGGACCAAATTATTCTCCTATTAGCAATGGGGGATCACACTCTATACAACAGCAAAAGAACCATCCAAATCGATCCACGCGTTACAAAGTTAGGTTCCACCACCCTTCTCCCACCCCAACCACACCAACAATTTGTTTTCTCGTAGTATCAACCAAGGATCATATTCTACCCAATAGAAAAAGAATTATCCAAATCGGTCCACGCGTTACGAAGTTAGACTACCCCTCCCACCACCCACACCTTTCACCATAGGACCATTAGAAATTAGACCACGCGTTACAAAGGTAGGTTCTACCCCCACCCCCCATCACCCCAATTTTTTTTTCTCCTAGTATCAACCACGGAACATAGTCTACCCAACAGAAAAAGAATTATCCAAATCGGTCCACGCATTACAAAGTTAGACTACCCCTCCCCCCTCCCCCCACCATAGACCAAATTTTTTTTCGCCTATTAGCAATGGGGGATCATACTCTGTACAACGAAAAAAGAACCATCCAAATCGGACCACGCGTTACAAAGTTAGATTTCACCCCCACCCTACCAAAATTTTTTTTGACATGGTACCAATCGGTGAACATACTCTACCCAACAAAAAAAGAATTATCAAAATCAGTCGACGCGTTACGAAGTTATGCCCGGTCAGACATAAAAAATAAAAAAAAATAAAAAAAAAATACGCGTCGAACTTAGAACCTCTTTGTTTTTGGGAAGTCGGTTAAAAATATTTAGGCTCAGTATATCAGTGGCTCTAGCGCATTCTCTAGAAATTAATATTGATTGATAAATAAGAAGACATTTTTCGTGTTGTCTCTGACTTCAACGATTGTTTTACACTGAACTCTGATCTTCAATCTTTTAGTTCTTGTTGTATTGCGAACAATATGCATTTGAACGTTGATAAATGTACGTTTGTCTCGTATTGAAGAAGGAAGGCTCCATTGATGTACGACTATTCTGTCAGTGGCAGCTTGCTAACCAGGCTGGATATAGTAGAGGATCTTGGTGTTATCTTTGATCCACATTTGTCATTCATCGATCACATCAATTACATTGTTAACAGGGCCAACGTTTCCTTGCGTTTCGTTATGATATGGTCTAAGGGTGTTTCGTTTAGTGCATCCAAAACTCAATGCTTTTTAATGTGCCTTTAAAAACGTCCAGTTCAACCCATTTCAGTCGACGCAGTGAATATACCCAATTCGCCCTCTCTAAACATCTTGCGTATTCAGATGGACTGATTATATATTTGCAGTCGCTAAAAATGTGATGAAATGCTTAGGTTTTCTACAGAGATGTAAAAAATATTTCAGCCCACCTGACTTAGCGCTGACCTACAAGTCCCACATTAGGCCTAGACTTGAATATAATTCCCGTATTTGGGCACCGCATTGTCCGCATTAGACAAAGTCCAGCGAAAGGCTATTAAACTCATTGGCGATTCCTCAATCTCTGAGGGCCTTGACTCTCTGGAGCATCGACAGAATGTCGGTTGCCTCTCACTCTTCTATCGCTAATTTCCATGGCCATTATTATAACGAAATTGCTAGCCTGATTCCTTGTAGATACATGACAACGCGCGATACAAGAGCTACCAGTCGTTCCCAATCCTATACTCTCCAGATCAAATTTGGACGTAACGTATATAATTTCGGAAATCTTTTCTAAGCAGAGCAACACGAATGTGGAACAGTTTACAATCTTCTGTTTTTCCTTCGTCAAATGAGCCCGAAACTTTCAAACGGGGCGTACATCGACGCCTCCTTCGCTCAACCTCCTAACACATTTCCCTCATCCTTAATTTCTTTCCTGTGGCTGTGCTTTAGCATCATAGGCAATCCCCTGAGCTTTGGCAATATCATATATATATATATATATATATATATATATATAGATATATATATATATATATATATATATATATATATATATATATATATATATATATATATATATATAAATATTCTGACTAAGAAAAAATTCAGAATGGTGTTAATCGATTTGGCTCATTTATTAGTCTGAATTAATCACACTTTTTTGTATTTCTAACCTTATGTATTGGCACAATTAGTGATGGTCCTGCTTAGTTAATTTTTTCAGAAAAATTAAATCCTATTTATATCTTACACCCTTAAATTGAAACGTAGTTTGTATAGGATCAACTCAATTTAAATACTCCTCCGGAGCAATGAAGTTGTGTAATATATTTATACTATTTATCAACGTAATGCACTGAAAATTGCATCTACATTTTTGAAAATAATTTGTTCAAAGTTTCCAATATGCAAACATCCGAACGATTGTCTTTTGAAGAGCAACATTTTAAGAATGAATTAATATTGTACTTACAATGTGAAATAACCCGTCTCTTAAAAAGGTTCCTACCACTGCCAAAAATTATTTGTAGAGCTTCGTGTTAGTGATTTTATCATTGATTTTTGGCGGATTTTCTTAATAATTAGCTCCTCCCTGATTTTCCGAAGTCACTAAGCAGACGTTTAAGCTTTTTTTTTAACAACTGGAACAATTCGAGTTTTTCAACTAAGTACCTATTCAATAGAAAAATGTTTCAATATTTTTATTAATATTTATTTGCAATATAAAATTTACATTTTTTAATCATAACGCATTTAAAAATATTCTTTCTCTACATTCAACAAAAAATTTTCACAGGCATTACTCCTTGAACTAAATTTGAATCACAATAACAGCTCATATTGAGAAACATATATGTCCACCTATCCTAAGAATACAAATTAAAGCAATAACAACTGCATGCTTTCACTAATGTGTATAACATAATATATAATAATACAGAACAACATTTTTTTACGGTGTATCGACGAAAGACATCATAGACTGCTTACAATTTTAAAATGAAATTTAAGATTTATGTTGCTGATGTTCCGAATAAAAATCTAAAAAACCCCCTTACACAAATAGGAAGACATGCCTTAAGCAGCGCATTTTAAAGACTTCTGCAAACAAATGGGGCTTACACAAAAACAAAATTGATGATATAAATACATGTAAACATATTGTGAACAACACAATGTAATAATAATGAAACTTTAACAAAAATATCTGGAAAGCCCCCATCCTTTTATTCGTCCATCTGTTAATTAAAAATATAATTGTAGAGCAAAAAGATATATATAATATGCGATAGATTGCAACCAGCTTTATTCTGTATCATCTTACATTACTCCTGACACATTCTAAAGTGCCCCAGTAATGCTCCATGATTAATTTGATCATTTGTAAGAAATTAATGAGTAAGAACTAAAATCGAATAATTTCCTAAACAAGTTAATTGTTTTATAAATTTTAAACCGCGTACTATATTTGTCAAATGTTGCAATACAAGGGAAAATTATGACTAAATAAATATAATTATTTACCTTCTGTATAATGAGAACTTCCAATCAATCGTAAATAATTTATTATTTGAAACTCTATTTAAAATTTTACGACTGCAGTAAAATTTGTAATGCTATCTTAGCAGCGGATATTTTTGCTTGATCTTTATTCTTTCCAAATCCGCAAACTTCTTTAATTTCACTTCGACAAGTGAATCTACACTTGATCATGACAACATCGTCGTCAACGATGGGATCGCTGAATACAGGACCAGCGCCATGGTATTCGTATAGTCTTCGAACGACTTGTACGGGTACATTTATCATAAATTCCTGTATTTCTTGACGCATTATTCCATAAATAAATGACCACGTCATTTTTAAATCATTTTTCGAATCTAAGAAAATAGCACCTATGATTGCTTCCAGAACATCACCGAGTGCCTTGGGCACATCAATATAGTCAGCCATTGACGGAGAGATATTTGTTTCGTCGACCAATATACGACACTGATCTGTAATTCGATATTCCTGCGACTTTTGAAAGTCGACAAATTTTGAAATAGCCTGCGATAAAGCTGCATTTTGATATAACATATAGAGATGAATTTTATGGCGAACTGTGAGACAAGCAAGAGTTACGTTGTTCACTAGCGCTGATCGCAGATCAGTTAACATTCCGGGAGGCATGTGCGTACATCTTTCAAAAATGTAAGTTGAGATTAAGAAATCAAGTATTGCATCGCCAATGAACTCTAATTGTTGATAACACCCCGTCAGGCGATTAGTAGGAAATGACGGATGAGTCAACGCCTGCAGAAGATAAGCTCGATCATTAAATTTATATCCAAGAATTTGTTCTAGTTCATTGCAATTTATCAAGAAATCGTTAACTTCTTTGTCGGATATATTTGTTCTTAGTCTAGGACTGCCAAGATGAATGTTCAGCAGATCTGACAATCTTCTTTCTTGACAAATACCCAAGAAATTTAATATATTGAAAGTTTTATGGATTCCATAGTTTTTCACGCATACTCCAAGAATTGCTTCCATGCTATCCGCACATGTTTTATCTGCAATAGCTCTACGGCCATTAAAGACATTTAAATCACTTTCTACTTCTGGAGTTAATTCCGGAAAGTGGGACATAAAATCAACTAAAGTTTTTTCTTTACAATGTCCACTTAGAACTTCTTCTTCGTCCAATTTTAATTCCCAAAGCACTGTTGGAGTTATATCGTCTCTGAGAATCAATTCCTTAGCATTTTTTGGAACATCTATTAATGGTGGTTGCCAATCATCCCTAGGCTTAAAGCTGCTAATATTAAGTGACCCAGGAAGATGAAGTTTCATAGCATGGTAAAGTAAGTTGCGATTGCTTACAAATTGCCCTTTCACCGAAGTCAAAAAACCTTCGTTCCAGGTGCGGTGGTTATGTAGAAGATAAAGCGAAATGCTAAATTTCAAGAATGAATCTCCTAGAAGTTCCACTCGTTCCATGTCGAATACATCGTTAGCTGATGCTGCCGTAATTGCCGCCAATACTTCCCATTGTTCTGGAGTTTTTGCGGTATCTTCTGTAATTTCTAATATTTTGATTCTCAACTTATCATCTGCTGGTACGTCACAAAGAGCTAAACGATTCGAAACTACTGTCATGGGTTCATCGAGATTTTTTGTAATATTCATCGATTCAAGTTTACTCGTAATAAACATGTGGTAGTAATCTATCTCCACTTTGTATACTGTGTCCAAATACCGGGTAAGATCACTAGGTTCTTCATACGATTTCCATTTGTATAAAGTGTTATCCACCAAATTTGTAATCTCTTTTATAGGTTTAGCTACTGTCTCTCTCGGATCGGGAAAAACTGGTGCTTGTATATGTTTTGTTGGTTTTGTTGCTTCCAAACGCTTCAGACTGTGATCTACTATTAAGTCTTGAGGTATATAATTTGGGGAACTTAGGCCCAAATGTGCATTAAGACCTACTCTAAGCTGTTCGGCCAAAAGCATGTAATGCAATCTATGCAAAATACTAGGAATGAATACAGCTTTTTGCCACATATCACCAGGAAATTTGAAGTTATGACAAAGTTCAGGTATGAGAAGTATATCGTCTAATTTCCTTGTCTTCTTCTTAGCACCTAGCTCACCTCCACCCGGAGACAAGAAATTCAGCCTAGACGTAATAGGCTTTACTTCCAGTAAGAATTGATCTCTCTGCATTACTTTGACTTTGTACTTTTCTTCAGCATAGGCAGCAAAATTTTCATAGAGACTATTTGGAAAAGGACTTGAGGCAGTTAGATCGTGACGAACTCGCAACACTACATAACGGGTTTTATCGTCTATACTATACCAAGTGTTGATGATACGATTTTCAAAATCTTCTGGGCGATATTTGGCTCGGGTACGATGTATTTCGGATACATCTCGAGCTTCTGGAAGTCTTTGGAAATTCTTAACTAAATTCCAATCAATATTAGCTCCGTCAGTTGTAGGAACAATCAAAAATGAATTGTCCTTATTGAGATAGTCATACGAAAAGAAATTCTTCCAAATATTCAACAAATCTCTAAACAGCATGACATGAAAATTTCTTAACAATTGAAGATCTTCTTTGTTGGAGATTTGTACGATTGTCGGTTCATGGGTAATATGAGCTCTTACTTTTCCATAGTGCATAAAAAGTGGCATTGCTGCAAGTCTTGGTAATTCTTTTGCAGTTGCAATAGCATAGTGAGCCGAAGTTGATAAAAGATCCACAATATGGGAATTGTCTTCATTTCGTTCAAATTGTGGTTTTACAATAATTGTATACAAATATACTGTTAGACCTGGTTCAGGTATTGCTGAAACTAACTGCGGAGGATATTCAATTTTATAGACTCGTCTCATGCTCTTTGTTCCAGCTGTGCGGGGATTGTCTATAAGGAGAAGAAGTAATAAATATAAGTAAAGCTATAATCGATATTTACTATACGCAAGTATTTTAAAACTTTGAAAATTGTAAGGATTTTCAGAGCAGGTTTTACACTTTTACAAAATTCAATACCGTTTTGAATTAGCTAGATCGAAGAAGCTAAAGTAGCACAAGCCAATATTGAAAGTGTCGTAACCAAGCTTACCCAATTTTGTACTTCAAAAACAATATTAATACAATGGCATACTTATATTAGTTAATTAATATTTAAGTAGAATCCAAAACGTACCTGTTGCATATTGTTCCCAATGTTTAAAATACACAGGTTTAACATTTTCAAGACATTGTATAGGCATTATCGGCAGTAAATTTTGGCTAAGTTCTCCACTAAAGAACAATTGCTTGCATGCATTAAACGCGGCCGACCTTTTTGCCAGATTAACATTTTCCATAAGGTCACTCTACAAAGGATTGTATTAAAAAATGTCACATTTTTATCCAAAGAATTCAATTACGCAAATATCTTCTTTAATTGTAGATTGCAACGGAAGCTTAACTTTAACCATGATTTTCGTATAATAGCCTGGTTTCACAAACTCCTCTTTACTCCAAATAACTTTGGATTGTGTGTAAGAGTCTGCTGGTAAACCCATACAGTAACGATTTAATAACTGGATAGCACTTTCCGCTTCCAGCCTAGCTCCGGACGGAGTAACAAAGGGTTGTATCGCTTTCTCAAATTGTTGCATTGTCTGTTCTATCAATGGAGGCCTGCGATCTATAGTTTTACCAATGAGGAAGTCCTTCAATTTAGCATCCATTTCCCGATACTCCGTAATTTGCTTAAGTACGGTTGGCTTGTTTTTTTCCGACGAAATTATGGCATAAGTACTATTCTCCATTCTTGCCCTTCCTTTAGTTTGCAGGTATGAACGGAATGTCGTGATCGGGTCATACACTATGACATAGTTACATGACTGAATGTCAATGCCCTCTTCCAGGACACTTGACGAAACAATTAAATTGCAATCTCTTCGTTTAAAGTCATTGAGGACCTAAAATAAGAAAGGGAAACTCTTCATATCAAAATATAAATCAAAAATTTTTTAGTTGAAGTAACAGCTCCTTTGGAGTAATAGAATACAATTAACACATGCAAAATTTCACCTGATTTTTCTTTGAAAAATAAAATACTTTTTGCGCGTAAAAACCCGAAACCATGGTATATTAATAAAAAAATTTAAAAACTCTCATTGCCTGATATATTTTTCATAAATTATGTAATTTATTGTTAGTCTAGAACTGAATAGTTTATTTTGAATTGAGCAAATTTACAAACCAAACTTTGGCATTTAACTGATTTATTCTGTGTCGATAGCTTGCGAAGCAAAAACTGACCTTATTGACATAGAGAATAATGTTACTGATATTTATTCATACACTAAAAAAACTCGTTACAAAGTTGACAAAAGAGCAATGACTTAATCTAGTTCCTTTTTGTAAATTGACATATAAGTCTATAGCTGCGTTCCATTGGGCCATGCAGAGTACTACGGCGTACTTCCCAAAGGAACACTTTTTCTTTACCTGAGCAGGTTTAGCCGCTGTCAAGTTTGGCATTTTATAGATTATATTTGCGATTTTTTGATGTGCTGTGAGAAATATGGTATGTTTTGGGATAATTATAGTTAGTCCAGGCGTCAGGTATTTTTTAATTACAAGTTCACCTACCTCGCTGAATTTTGGCATGCGGTTTTAGGGCCCCCCTGGAAACACTAAATCCACATTTTTCCATATTTTTTCTGTTTCGGAGGGGCCGGGGGCGAGGCGAGCAGGCGGAAAACTTATCTCGGCCGTTTTTCATCGTGCGGCGATAAAAAAGACACGATCGTAGCACTACAACTTTGCCCATGACGACTTTTGCGCTATCGTCAACCCTTATCACCGAAGGGGCGGGGGAAATATTTTTGCAGCTCAAATTTTTTTTTTCATTGAAATTGACTATTTGCTATGCATTTAAAATTTACACCAGTCGTTTAGTCGTTTCTGTAGAGAAACATTTCTGAAGACAATGTAGAAATTCAAGAAACATCCACCAAATTGACGCCAAGTTTTTAAAATTTAGTTGGTCGCATTGAAACGTTGCACGGAATTGTTTAATTTCTTCACAAGTATCTTCATTTTCGTATTTGATTTGATTTCCTTATATACAAATCTAAAATATCTTCGGAGCCGTGTGCAATCACATTATTCTTGACATTAGTTTGTAAGTGCGATGTTTTCCTTCATGTAGTGGAATACAATAGTCGCTCCGGAAACTTGAATACTGTAGCTAGATCAATTGTTTCAATTGTTTACCGGGAATTATACTTGATTTGATAAAATTTCAATAAACAACTCGACCAGCATGATAAACAACTGAATATCATAGTCTCCCTCTTTATTTATTAATTTTACAATAGGGCTAATGGCTGTAATTTTGGTTTTTAAGAAAAAAAATTTGACTATCAAACAACGTTGCCAATTGGCGTGTAATTACCCCAATGCGGTGTAATTTATCTTAGCGCGGGTAAAGTGACAAGTAAATGTAATGGCGTGCCAATTAAATTAAATTAAAGAAGATATTTGCGTGTAATGGCGTGTAAAACGTTCATAAAAATATTTCTTATGTTAGCTATAGCTTAAGGAGTTGTTCTGTTAGAAAACCTTTTTTATTTTTATTATGTACAAAACTTTTTTCAAAGCATTAGGCAACTCTTTAAGTTCAGAAAAAAAATATTTTTCCGTTTTAAATAAATGTATAGGACATGCTGAAGTTGACACCTGAAAATTAACATTGCAAATGGTTTCAGCAATAGCTCCGTTTCACCGATCTTAAACACAAAAATCAAAAATAAATCCCGTTGACATTACTCAAAATTCAAAATAAAATCCTGGCGTATTTTAGTAGAAACAACAGCAAAATTCTATTTTGGAATCGTTTGCAATTTTGTATGTGTCAACTTCGCCGCGTGCTGCACATTTATTTTTGACGGTAATTAAAGAAATAAAAAAAATGTGAACTTTAAAAGTTGCCTTATACTTTGAAAAAGCTTTAGACCTAAAAATAATAAAGGTTTTCTAAAAAATTCAAAAAATCGTTAATTTGTTTTTGTTTTTTTTATCCGAAGTGGCCAAATCCTAGGGAACAACCCTTTGATGCGTTAGCATGGTTTTGCCGGAAGGGAATTAGGGTAAGGGAAGTAAGGAAACTTGAAAGTCTTGTTTTTGCATTGCTGCGAGCTAGACAACAGCCCAGAGACGGTGTGGATTATTTTAATTTCTTAATAAAAGCTCACGGGGAGACCTGGTCTCGAACCCGGGACCCATGGCAGGGCGGTCTTGCGCCTCAACGAATTGATCCAACTCCTGCCTAAAATCGCAGAACAACCCCTTAAATGAATGGTAAGATGAGAGACCAAACCGATATTCAAGCATTTTACTTATCGAAAATTTTATATTGAACTTGTTTTACAAATTAAGACTCGTTTTAACTTCAATGATGCAATCTTTTCAATTATAGGTGTAGTAGATCCCCAGGTTGCACAATAATTTTCATATAAAACTTTACGGACTCTGTTTGATAGATTTCCAATTTTGGGTTGAACACTCACGACAGTGATAAGAATGGCGTGAACATGCTCTTTTAGATCACAAAGATTTAAAAGGAGAACCAAATTTACCACCGGACCAATATTGGGCTAATGTCTTTAATGTAATAACGGCTTTGGGGAAAAATTATTCGCTGACCTAGATAAAGTTATAATATTACTGCTTGCACTTCCCTTTTCAAATGCATCTGTAAAACGAGTATTTAGTCGCTTTAAATTTTGCAAAACTGATGAGAAATACAAACTAGATACTGAAACAGAGGTGTCCATTTTAGCAGCCCGAGAAAAAATAGAAAGTGAAGTCGGCTGTGCTAGTCAGAAAATGATTAATGCTAAAATATTTACTATGAAATAACAGTTTCATTTTCTGTTACATATATTGTTTTGTATTTATTATATGTAAAATGTTTATTTATTAAGAATAAATTGTCTCTTTACATACAAAATCCTTGCGGGGAAAATGCGTGTATTTTGATTTTTGGGGCGGGTATTTTGGCCAAATGCCAATGACACTTATTGGAATTTAAGTTTGGGTGTATACTCGTACTTGAAGTTTGGTGAAGCTAACTAGCATCCAGAATTTTAAAACTTTTATTAATTTACCAAACGGTCAATATTTCACATTTATAAAATTTTCTGTCAAAAATGTTTATTTTTTACTTACGTTTCGGTTCCATTTGTCATCAAGAATTGTCATGACTGACTGTGAAAGAGTAGCGTTACGCCCAATCATAAATTCTGCTTTTATAGGAATATCTTTGTTAAAACTGATAAATCTATTTATAAGATGATATAAATTTTTTGCGGTCATGCGGCGTTGTACAAAAACCAGACAACTAATGTCCTTCGGATCCTTGCCTAAGAAAGTGTTCTTAATGTACATCAACAATTTTTGAACCTTTGGAGATGAATTTAATAGTATAACATCTCCTTCACACTGTTCGTCCTCGTCTTCATCATCAAATAATGATTGCACCAAAATATGTCGAATTCTATCTGCATATGAAATGCACATACGGTACAAATTTCTCATTGATATAGTTTCAGCCGCTCGTTTTTTTAGTTCTAATTCGACCATAACTGACATTATGGCAATAGAGGCTCCATATATTCCCATATCAGTCATTTGGTACAGAAAATCTCTTAAAATATTTTCAAGTTTCTTCAACGGATTTGCTTCTCTTATAGCACTTAGCCGTTTTGAAAGTTTAAAATGACTCTCATCACCCTTCCAATTTTTTACCTTCACTAAACATTCCATAATAAGTAGTTCCACCTTTTTACAGATTTGAGGAGTGTAGTTTTGTATATCATCGTATGTAATCATGACCTCTTTCGGTTTTGTTGAATATCTAAAAATAACATATTTAATTTTGAATCAAATTTGTACCGGCTCGGCTCTTACACCAAAACATTTTTAAAATTTTCAATGTCCGAGACAGTAGCAATTTTAGAACGAAAAACAGCTTCGAGATCTTCTAGCTCTTTGATAATTGTATTTCTTGTAGGAGACATTATTAAAATTCCCGTTAGGCCAATTACTCGCGGCAGGTCCTTTTGTGGGGCATGTTGAAACAAACCCATTAGTTGGTGCATAGGATGATCACCCACGGCATTGTGACATTCATCAAATATCATCAAATTAAAGTCAGTGATTTTAATAAATCCGTGGCGAACAACATCTACGACAATTTGACATGTTGCCACAATAACCTTTAGAAAAATAATAAATTTAAAATCTAACCCGGTTACGAACCTTGATTTTTTTACCTGATTATTTTCAAATTCGATATCCCAGCGATCGCGTTTCCAGTTATCTAAATTTAAATCGCCAGTGTATACAGAAACTTTCAAACTTGTCTGCGCCTTTAATACATCGCATTGCTGCTTAGCCAAAGCCACAGTGTTACATAAGTATACAGTTCGTTTAGCGCCAGCACAAATAGACCTAGCGCAGAAAACAAAATTAATTACAACTGAATCAAGATTTTATTATTATTCTATTCTACCGCAAAATATTACTTTTTTAGACTTTTGTGATCTGTGATATGACGATATACATAATATAAAAAGTAAATTTCGAAACAATATTTATAGCTAGTAATAGGCTAGTACAATATTGATTAATAACAGTTTATAATTTACTGAACTCCCTTGCACGCCCAACGGTAATCTGCCAATCACTCGCTGAAATCTTATTATCTTAGGTTTGAGTTGAACTACTACTTTTAAATTTCAAAACAGCAAGCATCACTGCTGCTGGCTTTGTTCTTACAGAGGCGGCTTTACTTCGCATTTGTGGATCCTGTTCGTCATTCCTGTACGGTGTACGTTTACGTTTTGTTTTGGGAAAATTAAGACCGGGACTACGCAAAAATTGTTATTTAATTTTTGCAACATTCCTGGCTTGAAAAGTAACCATTTCCAGTACGGGTTTCGAGCTGGCCGCTCATACGGAGACTTACTAACGGCTCTAACGGAGCGTTAGAATCATTGTATTTATAATTTTGGTGAATCCGAAATTGTCGCTCTTGATATTCCTCCAAACATTTGGTCGGCACCCTACCCTCATTAAATGGATAGAGTTTTTTGTCAGGCCGTTCAATCCGTGTACTAATTGACGGAGTTACATCTGATTTCTACAAAATAAATGCCGGTGTACCTCAGGGTTCAGTTCTTTTATCAACCTCATTTCTTTTTTTTATTAATAATCTTTTATCCCTTACTATCAATCCTATTCATAGTTTCGCCGACGACAGCATTCTTGATTTCGCGTACTCAATTGATTCTGTAATGAATTCACGTGAAAATGCTACAGAAGTCAATCGAGAACGTATGTTTAGACCATTAAACTAGGACATTTCAATGGTCCTCACTTGGGGCAGAGCAAATCGTGTTTAATTTAATGCATCCAAAACTCAACGCTGTTTAATATCCCTTAAAAAACGCCCAGTTCACCCGCAACCCATTTCAGTCGACGAAGTGAATATGCCCAATTCGCCATCCCTAGACTTCTTGGGTATTGAGATATCCAGCAATCTTAGCTGGACTAATCATATATTTTCAATCGCTAAAATGCGATGAAAAGCTGAGGTTTAGTACAGAGATATTTCAGCCCACCTGACTTAGCGCTGATCTACAAGTACATCATTAGGCCCAGACTTGAATATAATTCTCATATTTGGGCAGGGGCTGAACACACCGCATTGTCCGCGTTAGACACAGTCCAGCATAAGGCTATTAAACTTATTGGCGATTTCTCAATCTATGAGGGTCTTTACTCTCTGGAGCATCGAGGGAATGTCGATTGTCTCTCATTTTTATATAGCATTTCTATGGCCATTGTTGTAAAGAAATTGCTAGCCTGATTCCTTGACAACGCGCGATACAAGAGCTACAAGTCGCTCCCCCTCCTATATTCTCCAGGTTAAATTTGGACGTACCGTCAAATTCCGGGAATATTTTTTAAGCAGAACAACACGAACATGAAATATGAGATTCGTAACTTCTCGCCAATCATGAAATTTTTCAATACACAGCTCATTTCATATGCGAGCTTTGTTCTCATCAATGCCAGAGAAAAGACGTTGCCACCAATTTTTTTAAATAATTTCCAAAAAGATTGTAACCTTTTTTAGCAATTCAATTTTAAGGTAATATGAAATTAAGAGTTGTTTTTTATAATTCTGCTAATATTTTGTTGGAATACTGTTATTTTAAATAACTTCGGCACATCTCTTTGGCATTTTCGTTTGCGAATATTTTCCCAAGATTCGTTGAGACTCGACCAAAGACATCCTCCACGCCACGCCACGCCATAGATTTTCTACAAAATTACAGGTGAAGTGCACGTTGTTATAGCTACCAGATTTCTCTTTCATATTCACCCGCATCACATCACCTATCGACCCGCAACGCATTCACCAGCCCACCCATCACATCTAGTACAAGTCACTTCGTAATTAAGTTTCAGGTGGGGATCACCTTCTTATAATAACCACACATATTCCTTTGATTCAGTGGAGCGATATCCTAAGCGCTCCGAATCGATTCAATACCAGGAGCGGTTCGAATCGACTAAAATTAGTAATAATGATCCGCTCCGGAGCGGTTAAGTATGAGATTTGAAAAATAACGATCCGCTCCGGAGCGGCTCGATATTTTCATAACGCTACAGGCTGAATCAACCCAGATATCGTACCGATCCGATCCGGAGCGATTTTGAGTGAAATTTTGTACGGATTCGGAAACCAGAATTACGGGCTGCTGAATGTAACTACATAGATTTACGGCCTAAGTGAAACTGAAACCTAAGAACTGCACTCCTAATCTTGTAAATAAAATAGATAATTGCGTCATGATCAGTGAACGTACATACCGGACAAACCAAAAAATTCGAGTTACGATGAAATTGCATTTTGAATTTACACACTTCTTTGTAATGTGCTAATTATGTGGCCACTGAATAAAACACTTTTTAGTAAACAATCAAATTTGCTTATAAGAAATGTACTACAGATTCGCCACCAGAACTGTTGTGAACAATGATGATCTGATCTAGCGAATGCTAATTGTGGTGAGTTCGCTAGTGTACCAAAATAGAAACAAATAATTGGCGTTTTGCTCCTAATCTTTCAGTCTGCTCTAATACTTCTTTAGTACCCATTAGATATTAGATAGATCCCGCAGTTTATCCAATTTGATTGGTCCATGACCGCACAGTACAGCGACATTACATGTTATATTTGCCAAAATACAGATATTTTTTTAAGAATTGAGTTGCAGTAAATTCGATAAGTTTTAACTATTTAAATACTTGTACACGTAAACTAAACGTTAAAAAGGAAATTAACAGATTATTGCATACTATTTTCCAGCAAGAGCTAATGGATTACAAAACTTATTAAACCAAACAATTTCAAACAAAATGCGAAATAATTTGTATAGCAATGTTTAGTTATTTTTACAATAAACAAATTTGTTTAACAAAGACTTTAGACTTACCCTTCCAAGTCCTTTGACATATGCTTTATAGCCATCATGGCTATAAAGGTTTTTCCGGAACCAGTAGGAAGATAGATAATGACATTTTCTTTTAATGCAATATCTAAAAGTTCTTCCTGGTAGTCCCGCGCCTTAAAGTCTTCCTCCTCCTACAAAACAAAAATTTATGTAGTAATTGTTTCTACCACCCCATTTTGACGACACAATTTTTGTTGCCACAATTTATAGAACAAAGACAGAAGTAAGGGATAGCAATCTTTTTTCCACACCCAATTCTTGGGAATTCTAATTCCACTAATCCAAATATTATGTGATAAGCAAATAGCTGTAAATGCATAAACAACGAAGGAAATAAGGATTGAGTGGGTACACAAAGGCAGGATAAAATTGAAAACATGATCTTCCTGTCCATTAGTAATTATATCGTACAAACGTACAAGCTATTCTTCTTATATGGTCGTCATTGAGTCGTCAAAATGGGATATACTACAAAAGATAATCTTCTTACCTTAGTCATATTTTCTACAGCACTCTAAACACCTCTTGTGAAAATAAAACGTTCTCGGCTGCCCGATTCGATTCCCAGAATTAATAAATCAAACCAACTCTTGTGCAATTGCAATCCCGTCAGAGACTGCCCGATCCCGATTGCGACTCAATTCTCTTATCAAGCTAGCAAATTGCAAATCGCCACGTCACTACTTAATACGGGGAATTACCGTTAAATCAAATTTATTAATTTTAAAAATGTTTTAAATCACCACTCTATTTATTTAAAAGTACAGTAATTAAAAACTTATTATTTTATTTATTGAAAGAAAAAACAAATGTCAATCACTAACCTGTCAAACGGGGAACATTTTGAAATATAGCATAAATATTTCTTTCCTAATCCAGTTACAAATAATATCAAAAAGTTAAATGATTTATTTGCTATTACAATGGTTTGTATAGTTTGTATCTTTTATGAAATTGAAGTAAGGTTAATAACCGCGGAAACTGGCAATCTGCAAAACACCACAAACAAAACCCGCAAGGCAGCACTGCAGAATGCAGCGAGTGCAAGTGCAATGACAGCCGGTTAAAAAAATTTAACATGTTCTGCCAACATTTTAGAACAAAATCACAATTCTAATAAGAAAAGAAAAGCTTCTTTTGCAAAAATGGCTTCTGTTGTGAGAAAATCAAAGGATTGTTTTTCACAGTTTTCTTAAATGAGAACTGCTTTTTAGTTGGTATTTTAAATGAAAAAGGGATTAGAATTACGCTGGCAATGTTTATCCTGAAATTTCGCAATAACTTTATAGCCGAGAAAGGAGATACTCTATGAAGTTTTGTATCGTAAATATCATGTGTCATGTGAAAAAGTATTGATTTTATAAACAATTATTGGTAAACAAAAAGGAAATAAGTATATAAGGAATGCTGGCGATAGTACAGATAATTTGGGCACATTTAGTTTATTTAGTTTTTATGTGTTTGATATGGAAAACGAATCTATAAAATCTGAACACAGTGGAAGATCGAGGCGTTCTCGCAGTCATAACATTAGTGCAACAGTAGGCAGTGGGGCAGGCACTCTTGGTAGCCATCATCACAGAGATCGAACTAGACATTCCCATAGGAGCACACATTCCAAAGGAAATAAACGTTCAGATATGGCCCCGTATCAAACAAGTGTAAATCTAACAGGTTAGTCTCAAATTTGACATGTATCTATAATCTTTTACCAGATTCCTTTGCATTGAGCATTTCTGTTAAATAATAATAATAACAAATTTATTAGTAAATTCATACTATCATTACACCAATCATACATGTTCAATTTACTTAATTTTCATTCGTTAATAGATATATTATTCACAAATTCAGTAATTCTGCTCAACAAACTCAATTACTAAACTTTTAAAAATTAGAAAATTTTTAAATTATTCGTTAACTTATTAAATAATTCCGGTCCTTTATACATCAACATATTCTGTGCATATTTCCTTCTATAGTTGCCTAATCTAAAGTCATTACAGTTTCTGAAAGGAAGTGGATAAACAGACGGATCCCTGGCAGGGAAGCTCAGGGCAATTACTCTGCTTTCATCTCTCAAAAATTTTTTTCCCTGCTGCTTCCCTGTCTCACCAGGGAGAGATGAGAGCAGAGTCACTTCCCTGAGCTATCCCTGGCAGGGAATGGCATGTCCTTTCTGAAATTATAGTGCTCACAATCACATAATTTAAATTTATTCTTAAATATTTAGGTAACAATTTATCCTTCATCATAAAATCACTCTGTTGAACTGACATCGATCTCAATATATCCAGCATTGGGTGTTTTCGAGTTTGCTTCCAAAGCATGACACTGGGGACATTCGGGACATTCGGTTAGAATCGCCTGAATTGCTACCAATACGGCTGCTGAATCCGAGGGTCAGGGCTAGTGTTTTTGTTTGAGGAACAGATATTAGGTCTGTCTGTTACTTGAAAGCTTTTACACAAATCCGAAAGTTTTCGCCCACACAGCGTCTGTTTACTTTTGGACTTGAAGACATTTGACAGTTGAGTAATTTCCCCTTCTGTCCAAATTTAACACACGCTGATGAGTGTGGACAAAATTTCGGCAGAATTCTTTCTCTCTTATGTTAACTAACAGCTGACGTGCTTACTAAAAGACACTGAAAGCATTCCCCAACTTTCAGTGCTCGCTATTTGAATTGTCAAATCAACTTCCCCTCAAGCACTTTGTAGGTCTGTTCCCGTACTTCTGCAGTTTACTTATTTATGTGGTGAATTCACTTCAGTTAAAAAAAATGTTTTCTATATAAAAGTGAATACGGGAACATTTCTCTGCAGTATTCTGCAGTGTTCTTCGAAGCGCTTATAATCTCTGCAGGTACGGGAACAGACCTTTTATCTCTGTCAGTGCTGTTGAGTGCTCCGTGTTATGAATTGTCAATTGCGTTGAACTGTCAGTTGACATTTGGAAATCACTCTGCGTTCCTCAACTCAGTGCAGTGTTATCCCCACCAACTAGAACTTCTTATCACTGCACTTTTTGTCAGGGAACAGACCTATTAACTTAATAGGGGTAAAATGATTACATAGCAACATCAACCTCATTGCCATATACTGTAACTTTTGCCAGCACTCAATCATCTCATTTGCTCCTAAGAAAATAATCGTTGGACAATATTGGTGTTTAATTATCGCATTGTATAAATTTATTGCACTTATAGTGGTGAGTTTATTCCTGATCCCCTTTATAAAACCGATCATTTTACCCATTTTTCTACTAATGGTTCTTAAAATCCAAATTTTTGTCTACTACAATTCCCAAATATCTAATTCCAATGACTTGTCCAATAAGTTTTCCATCCAAATTTAACGAAATATTATACATTCCATTTATCACCATAAATTTTGTTTTTCCGCATTCAGCTTTAGTCTACTCATTTTCAACCACATACCTTTTAGCACAATAGGCCCCAGTGGCCGCAGCGCTTAAGAACCTCACATACCTTTTAGATCCTCTCCTAATCTATCGATACATTCATATACATTCTTTCCAGCCACATACATACATCGTTTCATGTTGTCTTCTTTTACTTGCTTTCCTGCTTAACCACTAGTTCTGTACCACGAATTACGTACTTATACTTTTTTTGCCACATAATTCTTCTGTCAACTGTGTTTAATACCCTCTTCAGATCAATAAATACCGCTACAACGACATTTCCATTATGTTTTTTCTCTTTCCAATCAAATATCGCCCAGTTTAATGCTGTTTTACAGGAGTGACCTTTCCTAAAGCCCGACTGTTGCTCAATTATTAGTTGGTTACTCTCAAGATAATTTTCTATTTGTATTTGTACAATTTTTTCTAATATAATTTTTCCTTGCGCTGTTAGCATATTAACTGGTCTGAAAGTTCACAATTTGTTGTACCTTTAATCTTTTCTACTGGTACTATTACATATGTCTTCCATACATGAGAACCTTTCACTCAAACTTCTCGCAAACATGCATTTCATATGCGAGCTTTGTTATCATCAATGCCAGAGGAAACTACCTTTGGCCCATCTATTTGACATGCACTCAGCGAGCTTTTCGCATCTTCGTTTTCGAATACTTTCCGACGATTCTTTGACATTCGACCAAAGACATCCTCCGTTCCTGATTCTTATTTATAACCAGCTCCAAGCCACCCCATAGATTTTCTACAAAAGTACAGGTGCACCTTGTTATAATTAGCAGTTTTTTTTTTTATATTCACTCACTCGCCAACCACATCTCACCACTCAGTACAAAAGACCTCGTAACTAAGTTGCAGGTGGGGATCTTATAATGACCAGACATATTCTGTTGATATCCTAATCGCTCTGAATCGATTCAATATCGCATTTCTGCTGTGTGCTTTGCTTAGAATATATTTTTGCTAAAGTTTGGATTATGCTCATTAAATAGTCATCGTATTAGGTCTATACAAATCCATGTTTGAAACTTCATCTGTTACACTTCAGCTGATAAAAGAAATTTTACTTGAAATTGAATGCGTCTTTTGGTACAGTCAGTTAAATTAAAGAAATGTGGCAATGAGATTATATGTTCGTTTTTACATTTTATATTCTAGGGTAATCTTTATCGCTCTTGTTTGTAGCTTAATTTAGTTTTTTCCTTCTAGGAAATCTTTTGCCTTTAATGCGCCCTTTGCATTATGGTTTTTTGTTATTTATGCAGGGTAATTGGGGGTCTTCAGTTTCAGATGTTCTGCTTGAAATATACGCATGTGCGGTTGCTTAAGGTATTCCTATACCGCACATGGTATTAGTAAGTAGTGGTGAAAATTTAGACAACTTTTATCCATTTCCAATAGGGCCTATTCATAAACGCATATTTGCACAGCAAATGCACAATTCAGCTGAACCGAATGAGTAGCCTTAATAAGGAAGTTCACACTTAGTAGGTTTTTTCCAAATCCTACACTCAATTTCATACCATATATTTCGTTTTCATTTCATTTGCATGTACTGTTAAACTTCTTAGATTAATATTACTGAGACTCAGAAAAAGTTCGTAGGAACATTTACTTTTTCGTTTAACAAAAATAAAGCATTTGTGAGCGTAGGTAACATCAAAAATATTTTATCTAATTCTGTCTTTCTTTATTTATAACGTTTCATTTAAAAGTTAAAAAAATGTATATTTCAGGTGACGAAAACCGTGACGGTCAAGAAATAATAGAAGTCCAAATACTTCCCCAAGATGAGAATTGGGGCGAAAATACTACGGCAGTGACTGGAAACACATCGGAGCAAAGCATTTCCATGGAGGACATTAATAATACATGGAGTAGGGACGCCGAATCAGGTCTTGGATTTGCATGCCAACGATATATTGAATCAACGCTGTCACTGATTCTCGGATTTGTAGCATTTTTTTCCCCAATTGCTATGGTGATGATGCCAAAATTGGGCTTCTTTCCATCTGCATTTGATCACGCTGATCTTACACCGATTGTAAAAACACAGCTACTTGCTTGCAGTAGTGAGTGTAAAGGCTTATTAGTGTCTCTGACAGCAAGACTTATTTTATTGGCCTTAGGTCTTTGGGCTTTATTTTTAAGGCGTCCTATTGCAACAATGCCTCGAATATTCCTATTTCGAGCAACTGTTCTACTTTTAGTGACTGTATCAACTTTTGCTTATTGGCTTTTTTATATTGTACAAGTTACAAATGGACCGAAAATTGTTGTTGAAGGAGGTGAAGCGGTTGATTATAAATCACTTGTTGCCTACGCCACAAATTTTGTTGACACTCTTCTCTTTATTCATTATATTGCTGTTGTATTATTAGAACTCCGGCATCTACAGCCTAGTTACTATGTTAAAATTATTCGGTCGCCGGATGGAATAAGTAGATCATATGCTATTGGGCAATTCAGTATACAGAGAGCGGCAGTGTGGGTTCTTCAAAAGTATTATGTTGATTTTCCTATTTTTAACCCTTACCTCGAAAGAGTCCCGGTTTCAAAGTCTCAACGAAAACAAATTTCCTCTAGTTTCAAGTACTATGATGTTGACGGAGTGAGTCCAGCACAACAGCAGAGTCAAAGCAGGGCTGTTTTGGCTGCAAATGCCCGACGCAGAGATTCGTCTCACAATGAACGTTTTTATGAGGAGCACGAGTACGAAAGACGAGTTAAAAAGCGTAGAGCAAGATTGATAACAGCAGCTGAAGAAGCCTTTACCCACATAAAACGAATACATAACGAGCCGGCACCTGCGATACCATTAGATCCACAAGAAGCTGCACAAGCTGTATTTCCATCTATGGCTAGAGCACTACAGAAATATCTGCGGGTTACTCGGCAACAGCCGCGGCACACTTTCGAGAGTATCCTTAAGCACCTGGCACATTGCCTTAAACATGATTTATCTCCCCGCGCTTTTCTAGAACCTTACTTAATTGAAGCTCCCGTTCTTCAAAGTGAAAAGGAGAGGAAATCTGTTCAGGGTTGGTCACTCATTTGCGATGAACTGTTATCGCGACCTATTTCGAATAATTGCACTTTTCAGTTAATACAAAATGACATCTCATTGATTGTTTCTATTCATAAATTTCCGCATTTTAATATATCTGAAGAAGTCGTTGATCCCAAGAGTAATAAGTTCGTTTTAAAACTGAACTCGGAAACATCTGTGTGACAACGTGTGAACTCTATTATTCGAAACCTCGTTCTTAATCGCGCATGTAAATTTAAATTGAATTCATTGGAAAACGGAATCCAGTTTTAGGTTTATTTTAGTTCAGTTTTTCATTTGTACAAAGTTCGCATATCAAATTATTTAACTTTAAAATACTTGTAGTCCCATACTCAATTGTCCCCACTATTATTAAATCGATGCTGCAATGTCAAGCTATTTCATTCTTGTACTTCCTAAAAGCTGCACAAACTTAAGCCTAAAATGTATATCTAAAGCAGGGAGAAGGAAATTTGTCACAAAACGATTAAACGGAGTCCTAATGTTGGGTTTTCTCCGTTCGAAAACTTGTAAACCAATGTCTTTGGCATGTTCTTTTAAGATTTGTCTATTGTTTAGCTGAAGTCATAATTAGTATAGGACATAAAAGTAGAAAATAGAGTTTTATATTTTATGCATTTGTAGTTAGAAATGAACATATCAAATTCTTTGATAAAAATATCCTTTTACGCTCGACTGTGATGTTTATACGCTCGTACATAAAACAATTATAGATTACAATGAAAAAGCATTTTTTACTGTATTTCTCGAACAAAATTTAAAACGCACAACATATTTCTTTATATGAAAAATCCCGAATACATGCTCAACCACGACAATACCTTATCTTACTCATTAAGTATGTAAAAATAATAACTACTACTATGACTTTCAGTAATCTGTAATTTTCGCCTACTGTAGAATTCGTTTTACTCTTACTTAAATTATGAACCAAAAGTATTAGTATCCTGCAATTGCAATTAATGTAGGAATGTATAGTTTGTCACTTTTAAATGTATAATAAGTTATTTATTGAGCATTTAGCTTTAAGTACCTCATTAAATAACACCAGTGTTTCTTGTTAATCTACGATAAAATTGAAAAGTTTGTAAGACGATCTAGGGGTATATTCTGAATTTCTAATTGATATAAACTACCTGTAAAAATAATTTATTTCAACTATGATGGGGTCAAACACAGGCCCTGTTCAAAGACGTATGTTTGCGCTATAGTTGCATAATTCAATAACTCCCTCTGTCCAGCTGAATTTTGCAGCTGCTGTTCAAACTCTTTTGCCTTCTAGAAATGAATATATCCTAAACTTCGTTTTCATGAAATTTTTAAAGATTTTCCACGAAACCACAAGCATTTTGTCTCATAAAACTTTGCATTACGTTCTTAAGAACCAAATAGTTTAGTTCAATGGACTTATGCATTTTCCACTAGCTTAGTATAACTATGGCATTAATGGTAGTGAATCTGCCTGTACTAACTGTTCGTGGAAAAGAAATTACTTAAACTTTGGCTACTAATAAAAAATTATATTTTTTCCTAAAAGAAAAAAAAAACAAAACTGTAAAAAATACTCAACTATCATAGAAACTTATTAAAGGAACACATAGGAAAATTTAACAAGGACTGCTTACTATAAGAAGACAAAACTATTTCTAAGGTAATTGTTAAGAAAAAATTTTATAAGCTTTTTCTACGTACTGTTTTATGTGCTCATTTTATAATGGAACTACATACTAAAATAGTAAAATTGTTCATTTTAGTTGCATATACATGTCTTAAATTTTTATATATGACTCTAAAATTTAAAAAATAATATGAATAAATCGTAAAAACGAATCGGTTGCTAGTTTTTCTCATTCCAAATCTCTTTGAGTTCCCTGTCAGTCCAAAATGTTCTAAATTCAATTACATGAAATTTAACAGGCTGAATACACTACACTGAGTCTATGCCAATTTTAGTGAACAATCTATAAGTTTTGCCTCGCTTGAAGCTAAGAAAAAGTAAATTCCGTCGTTATACTGCAAGCATCCGTCGTTATGACTGCTCCCAACATTCGAAATCACACTATAAGCCCTGCGGTAGAAGTTGGTAATTTAAAGTTTGGGGGGGTGGAGATACATATCTCCCAAATATTTGGCCTAAAAGGATCTCTGCTCGATAGCGTTCTCTAAACTCTATTACCGAGCCAGATAATACCCATAACGAATCTGATAATGTATTTGTATTCTGTCCTATTCACTTCTGCTATAATTTGTTCCAAAAAGATTGGCAGTACATGCTCTTATAGACTATTCCTGTCTGCTTTAATATCCTATGCATGCATCCCTCTTCCTCAGCACGCTATTGCCACGATTTCAACTCAGAACATTTTCTGATTTTTCCTCGTGGACTCGCGTTGCCATATCAAAAGCATGTAAATATAACAAGTTTCGTGATGAATCCATGACCACTCTTTAAGGCCTTTTTTACTAACATCTGTGCAACATTGAACGAAAAATATGTGCATATTTCAAAACAATTTAAAATAAATAAATTCAAACATTTCTACAAATCTACTGCTAAAAGATGGCTGCACTAAAAGTTCTTTCCGACCATCCCAGTCACTCGGATTCGTATTGTATCGGAAAACTTCGCATGTAAAAACACTCACCACTGAGTGCTAATCATTGTCGGTCGTCCAAAAGCATCTTCCTGCTGATTGATCTCATCACAGTCAGTGCCTCTTGAACCATCGAAAGAGTTTTGGCGGGTTTGGGAAATTTGGCATTATAACTTGCCATTTACCGTGTACTTCCAATCTTTTTGGAACAGAGTGTAGATCTTCGCCGAAGTCTGTTCCCATGATTGTATATGTGCTTTGCGTTAAGGCCGGGCATTGCCAGAGAACGTGTAAAAAGTCTCGTCTTCTTCCCGGCAACCTCTGCAGACTGGAGTCCGCTACACTTATTCTACTGGCATGAGCCATTAGGTCACTAGGACAGCATAAGTTTTCAAATGGCCGTTATTCAATCTGACAATTTTTCTGATAGGGATACGTTGAGAGAACGCTTTAGTATATTTAGCAGTTTCGGATCCCTCCCAACTCTATGCCAATGTCTCTATCGCTTCACACTGGAGAACTGGAAATATCTCTAGGTTTAGTTCCTCGCATGACACTCCAAAACCACCAGCCATGTGTGTAAGTTTCTACATTGTTACCTTGGATCACACTATTGTTGATCTACACTTTTTTCGTCAGCAAGTTAGCTTCGAGGTTTACCTTCATATTGGGGTTACCAGTCTTTCCCGAATATTCTTTCAATCGTCCCTGCAGTACAGGGGCCTTATTACTGAAGACAATTCGATTGCAATCGATCGTAAATATAGAAAATTTAGAATTGAATAGACCTAAAGCTAAAAACTCACGCAAGTACAATTTAGCTTTTTAATCTGATTCAATTCTGAATTTGAGCAATCTTCTTATGCTGGGTGAGTTGTCCCCTAACCTTTCACATTTTATTCATGCGTAAACGTTTTGTTGGTGACATGTTTAAAAGAACCTCGAGGGCCCTCATCGGTATCGACCTAGCTGCGCCTGTGATACCTAAACAACACATGCGTTGCATCTGATTTCTGCCCACTTCCATGGCTTTCCACCATATTACCGCACCGTGTGTTATTATTATGGATCCAATTACACAAGTGTACATCCATTTTATGATCCGGGATGAGAATGCCCATACTTTTCCAATTGCATTTCTACACGTCTAAAAGCATTTAGTGCTTTGTTTTTCTTTTCGTGTGTATGTGTAACCCAATTTCGTTTCCCGTTCATCAGCTCACCTAGAAATTTGGCCTGTCTAAGTCTGGTGGTGGCTATGCACGGTGGGACCATCTTCCTTAATTTATGTTTTCTGGTAAAGCAGCAAAGTTCCGTTTTATCTGGGTTAATTTTCGGTCCGCAGTCGTGAGCGCATGTGGTTGTTGTGTTGCTTCTTGAAGTAAATATTCCAGATTTCCTTCAAACTTACCTCTGACTACTATCCATAGGCCATCTGCATAACAGATAACGTATATACCCTTATTCGACAAGGCTTCTAGTAATTCATCGATGACTATTAGTTATAGGAATGGTGAAAGAATCCCGTCTGAAGAGTAAGTCCAATTGGGACAAAACTTCTAAATTGCAAAAGTAAATTGAACGGGTTCTTGCAGTATATCATCAATATATTTCTATGCAATAAATAATACAAGCACTGTCTTTTAGGAACCGTATAAAAGAATTGAATCTATTTCTGTAATAACATTACTTCGGATATTTATCATTCATGAAATAGTATCGCTACGTGCTATTTATTGTCGATTACTTAATTTGTTTTTAACATGCCTATGAGCCTAGGTAACAAGGACACCATTAAGAACCACAATCTAAAAATTGGTAACAAATTTATTTAATATAAATAAAAATAACATAATCGAATTTGAAAACAAAATCTATAATATCATTTGCTTAATTGAAGCGATAAGGCCAAAATTGATGAGTCCAAGGTACAAATAGTAGACATTGAGTTTGAATATTTCCCATTTTTCTCTTAAAACTGTTTTTACTTTTAAAAATCTTCGTGGAATAACTTTCTTTTCTTCATCGTAAACAGAGCGAACACAACATTTGGACATCACCCAAAAAGCAGTCATTCGATCTTGTGTTTTTAAAGTTGCCTCGATGCCCCGAATAAGATCATTTGTCTTTAAAATTAGAAGCATTTGTCTATCAACTTGTTCAAGAACTTCAGCAATGTGTGGTAAGACTAGAGCGGTATTATTCTGGACAAGATCTTTCTAAAATATTGCAAAAATAAAAAAGATAAAACCATACAAATTCCACATGAAACTTACCTCTCCCATAGCGTGCTTGGTGCGATCAATTCCTCTAACGACTGCCTCCCAAGGTCTTCCAGTCACCATGCAGGCGAATAAACCGTAAAGTTCTTCTTTTATTCCTAAATTCATAGCGTGAGCCTTCATAGCGTCTCGATCAAACTTTAGAATGCTTAGCCATAGTTTCGAATATTCGTAACGAAAACGATTACTTAAATTAGCATATAAGCCATGGTCAAGTAAAATTAAGTCCGTGTTCCCAAATTTGTTTTTATTTACGAGAATATTGCCAGGATGAGGATCACTGTGCACAAATCCATTAATGAATATCATGTCTGAGTACAGTCGTCCAATTTTATTGGATACATCATATGGGTTGATACCGTTTCGATTCATGTACTCCAAATCTGTAACGTGACCACCTTCTAAGAACTCCATGACTAATACACGTTTTGTAGAAAGCTCCCAGTAAATCTTTGGTATTTTTAACCATTTGTAATTTTTGAACATATCAGCAACCTAAGTAGAACCATTTTAAAGTAAGTCACATATTTTATCTTAACCAACCTTTTCTGCATTTTTTCCTTCGTGTAGAAAATCCAGCTCCACTGGCAGATTTTTCTTTGATTCATCAACCAGCCACTGGATCTTAAATTCTGGAAATACGAACGACATAATTTTGACTAGCATTTCCATCGTCTTCATGTCCACTATCGAGTTCCCTTTAACATAGGGATGTTGCACTTTGACCGCCACGACATCACCATTTTTAAGAGTTGCTTTATGCACTTGAGCTAGTGAGGCTGTGCCTAGAGGTTCAGGGTCGAATGACACAAAGACATCATTGTACTACAAAGAAACAATATGAATTACAATAGCGTACCTATCTTGGAATTAATATATGTATACTTACATTTTTCTTCAGGTCCTGCCTAATAACTTTATATAAATCTATTACGGGAGTCTTGGGTGCATCATGGTGAAGAACTTTCATAGTTTCAACATACTCAGAGGGCAGTAGATATTCCAACGCACCAATGTGCTGGCCGACTTTAATATAAACTCCTTTGTTCAAGCAAATTAATTCGAGCAATTTTTCTGCTGCCAGCTTATGGACTTTCTTTTTTTGGATTTTGTACTCTGGAGTGCTCTTGTCCCATTCTCTATAGTAAAGTTGTCTTTTATAGGTAAGACCTATATCAAAAACAGTGCTGGCAGCCCTTCCGAGCCGGACAATTCCCAACGAGTTTATGTCATAATCGTTGCCTCGCAAACTGAGGGCCGTACTGATGGTTCCGGCCCCAATTATAGAGTAACCGATCACTCGTCGTAACATCTATGGAAATTTCTGTGTCAAAAAATATACTTAAGTTTTTAATTATGTTTAATACGGAATATACTAGTACAACAAGTGTAATTATTGTAATTAAGTTTTGGAGCTCCGTTCGATTTCCACTCAACTAATATTTAACTAACTACTTCTTCGCAAATCTAACAACTCTTAGTTCATAAATTTCAAAATAGACACCTTTAACATGACCAAATTTCCTTAATTTTTTATGGATCTAATAAAATTCATAGCTGTAATTGCATTATTTACACTTCGGTAAACTTTTCACTTCGGCAAAAGCATTCAGAATTTTAATGTGGGTGGAAATACATATTTATCCATGCGGGAAGGGGCTAAGTGAAACAACAGCACCCACTTAAAACCGGATTCAGATTTCGATTAAACTTAATACACGTGTAAAAATGTTAATTGGTTTATTAAAAGATTAATCTCTCATTCAATTCAAATATTTTGTTATTTAGAGAAGAGATAGTCATACATTAAGCCCCAATGTTAAATGCTAATTACAGGGTTGTTAATATATTCTGTCAGTAAAAAAGAGTTCTGTGTATTTTACAAAACGCAACAAATTTTATTCATTTCTTGGAAGCAATTGCTCTTCGGAAAGGATAAGCAAGCAGCACGTACAACGTTCAACGGAATTTCATCCCATATTTTCTCTAAATGATTCTTAAATTGAGTTTTGTTTTTACATTTCACTCCTTTTAGACGTCCCAACATGACCCCATATTGAATATTCTAACGGGTTTAAGTCAGGCGAAGATGAAGGCCACTCATCTTTATGTCTAAAATCCGGTAAATTGTCTTCACATCAGTGCTGAACTTGTTTTGCAGAATGTGCCGGCGACCCGTCTTGCTGGAACAAAAAATATTCATCTCCAAATAATTGCCTTGCATGCGGAAGCAAGTGCTCTTGAAGAACATCCTTAAGGTAAACCTCCGCATTAATTTTGACGCCCTCGTCAATGAATAACAGTGGCAGTTTCCCTCTCTTGCATATTGCTCGCCAGACCATTACACGAGACTGGTATCTTCTAACTGTCCTTTTATCAAGAGGGACATCGATGGCCTTACCCGGTCATTTTGAGGATTAAACGTTTCCTCTAGTACAAAAAGTTTTTCATCTGAAAATATAATTTCTGAATCTGCGTGCCACTGAAGAAGATTCTTGCAACCACAACGACATTAACATCGGTCGTTTTCGCATATTTTTACAATTTCCTTCCTTTCCACAGGACACCTAGGAGCACCAGGGCTGTTTTACCCATGCAGAAGGCAGAGTTTAGATTCTTCTAAGACAGATGGCACACTTCTCGACTAGTAGTTGGAAATTAATTTACTTACAAGATATGGTGACGGCGAGAAAGGTGAGACTGGAAGGGAATCGTCCACCATGAGCTACTTCCAGTTGGTCAGACGATTGACTCTCAACTCTACTGTGGACAACTAGAGAGATTACGCCAAGCAATTGAAAGAAAACGGCCCTAATTGATTAATAGGAAAGGTGTTGTCTTCCATCATCACAATGCCCGACCTTCTTTGATGACCAGTCAAAAATTGCGAGAGCTTGGTTGGGAAGTTTTGATGCATCCACCGTATACTCCAGACATAGCACCCTCTGACTATCACTTATTCCGATCTCTGCAGAACTCTCTCAATGGAATTAAGCTGCTTTTAAAAGAAGCCTGTTAAAACCACTTGATTCAGTTTTTCAACCAGCAACCACAGAAGTTCTTCACCGATGGCATCATGGCTCTACCCGAAAAATGGCGAAACATGTCGATAATAATGGAGCATATTTGGTTTGAATAAATTCATTTTCACACTACAAGAAAACCAGTTTTTTTTACTAAAAAACGCCACGAACTTTTTCCCAGACCCAATTATTAATTGAGAAAGAAAATAAGAGAGGAATAGAGCAGAAAAAAACGAAAGAATATTTAAAATTAATTTACATGCTTACTTTAGATGCTTCAGTGTAAAGATACAAGGCCCGAGTAGAAATACTAATTAAGCAAAGTGATTGTCTAAAAGACCCCTGAATGCATTGGCAGTGCCAGCATTTTGAATATTTAGAGGAAGACTATTCCATAAACGAATTATTTGGACAAGGTAAGAACTATTCATTACATAACTGATCTCCTAAACCGCGGTACTAGTAAATTTCTGTTACGCTACTATGGAACAAACAGCAGCTTGAACAGAAACAGCAACGATCGTCGCTTGAGGTAAATTACCAGACTGCACCGGACAAGGCTTAATCTGACGACGTGCACACTGACTGTCTAAGTGAGGAAAAACCAAGCTCCGGAAGGTGAAATGGGGCAGTGTCAATGCCTTAACAAATTTCAGACGAGTACTTCTCGGGATAATATAGGCTGATAACCAAAATCTGCGTAATCCAGCATATATGTTGCCAATCCTCGCACTTACGTTTTCACAGCAGTTCATTCCTTGCCCCAAAATAATACCAAGATTAGTAACTTTACTTAGGAGTGGCAATGGAGAATCATTTAAGATTATCTGAGGAGCATTACTTAAAAAAAGACGATTAGAATAAAACATGATAGAGTAAGACTTTCCGCGGTTCAATAGTAATCTATTCGCAATTCCCCAAGCATATATTCTACCAAGATCGGCATTTATACGTTCGATGCAGTCCTCGAGGAACCCAATAGGCCTACCTAAATAGACTTGAACATCATCAGCGTAAAGATGCATTTTCACATCACGCATTACACTTGCAAATCATTGATAAAGAGGGTGAATAAAAGCGGTCCCAGTATTGATCCTTGTGGTATGCTACGTGAAAGAACCAAAGGACCAGATATGACGCCATCGATTTCCACTCTTCTGGAACGATCTGACAAGGAACATGCTATCATAGAGGCAGCACACGATCTAAAGTTGATGTACGTGTGTAATTTGTGAATAAGTAAAGAAAGTTTTAGAAAAATTCAGTAATGTTAGAGTTGTGAAGTGATCATTGTCCAAGGCTTTTCTTATGTCAGTGGATACTCTCAGAACAGCCGTCTCACAACTATGAAAAGATCTGAAACCAGACAAGATAGAAATACATTCCCCTCGAAATAAGCCAGTATTTGCTCGGACATAATCTTTTCGAGTACTTTCGAGAAAAAGTGCAAAATGCTTATTGGATGAGAATCAGGTATCGATGCTGCAAAAAAACAATAGAGTGGCAGCCTTCCAATGTACAGGAAACGAAGAATGTTGATTATTAGATTAATAAGAACCTCACAACACACAGAGAGAGCTAAAGTTGAGCTGGCAATTGGGTTTTTTTACCTGAAATTGACGCTTATAGCAAAATTTTTTGGTGGACTACCTGTTAATGTGGGAAGATGAATCCTCGTTCAAAATGCTAGGACACTATAGGCTTCCTTTCTACATTAACAGTTTTGGTCCATCACTCATAGATGCTGAATTACGGGATAAAACGGCACTTGCACACATTTTTCATCTTGAATTTGTTGAAAATGATGCTAAACGAGAAATTTTTTTGGGGCACCACCTGTTAACGTGGAAAGATGAATCCTTGCACGAAATTAAAATACACTATAGGCTTCCTTTTTGCGTTATCAGTTTTGGTCCATCACTTAAGATGCTCGATTAGGGGGTAAAACGGCACTTGCGAAATTTTTTATGTTGAAATTGTTGAAAATAACTCAAATAGCTTCGTAATGGAAGAGAGCTAAGCAATTGGCCTATAGTTAGTTATGTACTTTCTAGGCCCCTTTTTTTAAGTAGGTGTAATAGAAGAGTTCTTCCACAGGTAAAGGAAATGCCCACTGAAGATTGATTTGTTAAACAGAATACCAAAGCGGACAACTAATTTATAAATGCATAAATACTACTGCAAAAGTAGAAAATTCATATAACAGAAAAGCCTCATTTACGTGCAGCTCGAGTTAGGCGAATTTTACTGTTTTAGTACACTTTACTGCAAATAAACATTTGAAATCACGAATTAGTGTTATTTATTAAGGTATGAAGTCGTCGGCGGAGTAAGTGATAGTGTTGGCCTACCAATCCGCCGGTTCCAGCCTCGAATCCCGCCGAAGGCTAACAACAGATTACGATAAAAGGGTAATGGGTGTTGCAAAGTAAATATGAGTGGTTCGGAATCCACTTTAAATTCTAGGTTCACTTGCAATCGTTTTCTCGAATCGGGTGAAGTTCTTTTACATTTGTGTTAAATTTTACAAGTAGATTGGCAATTTTGCATTGGGGTAACGGATTTAGAGCTAATTTCATTAAACTTGTATAAGAATTATCTGAAATTATATTGTTTTACTTTACATAATCAATATAATAATTAGTTGTAAACGAAGAAGTACCCGATATTATATTGCTCTCAGAGACACACATTACTGATGATGTAGATGATTGTGAAATTGGATTGAATGGTTATTATGTGATACGGTGTGATTCAGTTTCTAAAAGGACAGGGGGTGTGGTAATTATTTAAGAAATAGATGGCAGTTTGAAATGGTGTCTGAATGTGTGATTGATTTGGATATTTGGTGGTTGGTGATAAAATGCCGGATTAAAGTCAGTAATATTTGCTGTAACATATCGTTCGCCTAGTTCTTCGACACGGGATTTTAGCAATTCATCGGAGTTCAATTGTAGGATCATAATAGCTGGAGACTTTAATATTAACTATTTCAAAAATGAATTGTATTCTAATACTATTAAAGAAATGATCGCGGATAATGGTTACAAGCAAGTAGTGAATTAATGTACTAGAGTGACTGTTAGTTCGAGAACCCTAATCGATTATGTGTTAACTAATTCGTATGATTTTGAGGTGAAAGTTTCGAGTGAACTAAAAATTAGCGATCATGAGACATTGTGTTTTAATATAGATTTGAGGGTGGATGGGAGCAGTGAATCCAAGATTGTGGAGGTTTTGCACTATGAAAAAAATGAATTTGCTAATGAATGGAATAATATTGGTATGATTGAAGCGGGTGATATTGAAAATCTAAATGAATGGGCGAGAGTTTTTGAACACAAGATGAAAGCTTTGGAGGGAAAGTTCGTACAACGGAAACCTGTAACGAATAACAGTAATAATTATTTTACGGATGAGTTAAAAAATGTTAAAATGTGAGAAAATAAGGACGTAACAGATAGCTAGCTTATCAAATAACGAGAGTGATTGGGAAAAGTATAAGATGGGCAGAAATATTTACAAACATAAAATAGTAACTGAGAAGCGAAATAATATAAATCAGCGAATCGTTAGTGCTTACATTCAAACGGAAACGTGGAGAAATTTAAAAAAATTTGTAAAATATTCCTGAAATTAAGGAAATATGAATGTTTAGAGATAAAGCGCAAATTGCGGAGAAGTTTAACGAGTACTTTGTGAATAGTGTGAAAGACATCTATACAGGCAATACAATATGAAGACAAATTGCAACAAGTTGAACACGAATTTGAAAAGTACAAGTACCACGCTGATGATGACCAGCTTGTACTTTTGGTCGAAACATCCATCATCTTTCTTTGAGCGCTGATATTTTTCAGCGATCACCATCCCAACGAAAATTTTCACTCCTATTAAAAGTAAAACAAGTGTTTTTACTTCTCATTTTTACGAATTTGTATTCAAAAAATAAGTATAAATGAATTAAGAAAGATATGTTTGGGGATGAAAAATAAAAGAGATACAAATAAGATAGATGTTCGTATGATGCTATATATACCTATGATACTGAAAATTATAAATCAATCAATGCAACAAGGTCATTTTCCGGAAGGATGGAAGGAAACTGTAATTATACCAGTCAAAAAAGTGAGAAATACAAGGAAATGTGAGGAATTCAGACCAATAAACACGCTTGCAACCTATGAAAAGATTTTGGAGAAAGTTGTTCACTTGCATATATTGAGTGAGCAGTCAGGCTTTAGAAGAGGACACTCTTGTGAGACGGCCCTAAATTTGGTCCTGCTAAAATGGAAGGAAGCAATGCAAAAAAAGCAAAAAGTATTGGCGGTGTTTTTAGACCGTAAGCGAGCTTTCGAAACTGTAGATCGAGATATTTTAATTAGAAAATTGAAGAAGTATGGAGTAAAAGGAAGGGAATGGTCATGGTTTGATAGCTATTTGTCCGTAAGAATGCAGCGAACAAGGCGATGTGCCACAAGGTTCTGTGCTGGGTACCCTACTATTTCTTGTTTATATTAATGATATAAAGAGTGTATTGGATGGTGCAAATATTGTATGATTTGATGATGACGCATTATTGTATGTTGTGGGATATGATATTAGTGAGTGTGTGAATGAAATGGAGCATAATTTGCAAGAACTGAGTGGATGGTTAAGAATGAACAAGTTGAAAGTGAACATTAGAAAAAACCAAATTTATGACAATCAATTGTTAATATGAGGGTAATTTAAAAATTGATAGTGATAATATTGAAAAAGTGGAAAAGATAAAGTATCTGGGTGTGATAGTTGATAACAAATTGAAGTTCAAAGAGCACGCAAATTATATATGTGGGAAAATAGGTAAAAAGAATACGAAAGTCTCTTTCAATGCTTACGGCAATACAAATCTATAATGTAATAATAAAACCGCATCTTGAGTACTGTTCGTCTGTGTTATTTTCACTTGACAGTGGAATGATAGATAGATTACAGAAACTTCAGAATAAGGAAATGAGAGTTATGCTGGAGTCATTAAAGTGGAGCATTAATTTTTTGCTAATAAAAGAAATGAATGAATAATCAATATTATTATTTATCATTCAATGGTGATTATAATTATTTATCACTTTTCAAATTGATCACAACCTGTTTTCTGAAAGCGGCGCGATGAGTCTTTTTTGTAAAACTACAATAACATTTTAGGTAAATTTTTCAAAGTGAAAGTATTCAAATCTCGCTACCGCGCTTCTTACTTTATTTACATTCATCAAAATTACGTCAAAGGAAATTGTTGCCTATTGCGAAATATCACGAAAAGGCATGCATCGCAAATGAGCGCGACCTGAATGAATGGACATTACATAAAACACCTTGGTAATGAACTAAGATATCCCGTGTAAATTTTTACTCATATTAGCAACCTTGTGCGATTTGTAATCTTGCACAACTTATCCTAGCAATTACTCACCTAATGATTTGGAAATGGATAACAGGAGCATTACACTATTGATAGGCGGATCCGCTTAGCTTCCAACACTTGAATGGCACATGGACATTTGGTGACCTAAGGTCAATATGAACTTTTAAATACTACAACTTTCTCTGAAAACACAACATCGCACAGAAATTTCATATAATAATTAAATTCGGAGCACGGAACTGAAAGTATTTAGAAAATACCTAGGAAACCACAATTCACGGTGGCAGACAGTATAGTAATCATCTGTTTTTGACATTGCGGTCATCGCGAATTAATTTTTGTGAAGTTTAAAAGCTTTTCCGAAGCTTTTCAGATGCAAGGAATGTCTGATTAGGTGGGGAATAGCTTTTTCTTTTAACGTCTATTTTTGTTACTAGAGAAAATCAAGTTTGCTGGGAAACAAACATAATAATAATCTAAATTAGCAATGATCATGCTTTATAATCTTATACAATGCTCAATTTATTTATTGTAACTTTCTTGTATATAGTCAGAGCCCTGTTTGATCTAAGTCGATCCAGTCTTAAGTCTCTGTTACGTATTATATACGCCTGCACGTCCTCTACAAACTAGAGTCCTCGGCACGTATTCTATGAGAACGTAGAAGCATAATAGTTCATCCATTTTAACCCTATTGTCGCTCGTTCCGGCGTCCCTCAGGGCAGCCACCTCGGCCCATTGATTTTTATCCTTACAATAAATGACGTTGTCAAACACTGATGACATGAAAATAATCAAACATATCTCCACCACAACCGACTGTCTTCTCCTGCAAAAAGACCTCGATTCGTTCACCACATGGTGCATAAAAAACTTTCTTGAGCTCAATGTCTCCATTCTCCAAATGCCAGTCCATCTCTTATTCCCGCAAGCGTCTTACCATCACCCCGAGAGTCTATATGTTAACCGACGTACCAGTCCCTATCGTTACCTCTTTGTGTGACCTAGGAATAATCGGTGATAGCGAACTCAATTTCCGTTCCCGCGCTAGGGTTTGTGAAGCATTGGTTTAGAGAGTTCTCCAATCCTTATGTTTCCAAATCTCTATATTTCCTTCGCTAGACATCTCCTTGAATATGCCAGCCAGGTATGGGGTCACCTACACAAACAAATCCCATTAGCAGGATTGAATCTGTCCAGCGTACGTTCATTCGCTTCGCTCTATGTGATCTTGGGTGGGTAGTTCAACCTTCCACCTTATGAAAACCGTCTGAAACTGATCGACTTACAACCTCTAAGTAAACGTCGTGATGTTTCCGACATTCTCTTCATTTATCAGTTATTAACTGGTGCCATAGACTGCCCTTCAATCTTGCAATCTTTACCCATCTATACCAATCCCCGTAACCTTAGGTCCACTCCCCTTTTCCGACTCAACCGCCATCGCACGAACTACGGTCAAAGCGAGCCAATTACCAGGATGCTACGGAAAGTCAACGACCTTTCCTCCTTTGACTTCAATCTGAGTAAATCATCCCTTCACAAAGCCTTATATCTTGATCGCCTTCCTTAATTCTTCTTCCTTCCGCCTGTATCTACTATATTTAGAGCTCATATTGTAGCTTACACTATTTATTTATTTATTATTACTATCATTTATTATAGTTTGTAGTATTAGTATTATGTTAAAGCTTGTATTTTTTTTATGTTATACCTAGCTTGTATTAAGCTTAAATAAATAAATGTGATCCTTCCATTGATATTTGTAGTAGTTTTGTGAGGTCAAGACCTTTTAGTTCTTTAAAGAAATATCTTAATAATAATTTTTTTATGTATAATAAATAATAATAATAATAAGATTACGAAATACACAGATTTGGCACACGAGGTGCAGCGCATGTGTAAAAAGGACCAAGTGACCATCGTGCCAATCATCTTGTCTTCCACAGCCGTTGTGCCGAAAACACTAATCACAAATATACAAGCACTTAAGTTACAAAAAAAACACTACACACACACTACAGAAAGCGGTTGTTCTTAACACTTGCCGAACAGTTCGCAAATTCCTGAACTACGGACAGGACGCTACAGACAATACATAAGTACAGAACGAACGAATGACAAATCCCCGAAGTCTTGACATTACGCCCGACGTAGGGGAAAACTACCGCCGCGCCGACTAGAAGCCGAGATGACACGCGTCAAACCCGAAGATAATAATTTTATTAGCTTATAACAACCATTTTACAAATATCTACATAAATTTGTTCACAATAGCTGTTCTGTTTTACATAAGATACAATATTATTCTTAAAAATTCTAAAATTAGTTTCACATTTTAGCGTTTCTGGTAACTCATTAAACATTCGTAGTCCTCTAAACATGACGCTGTTCTGCCCCCTCAACTTCGGAAAGGTGGTAACCTGAAGTCATTTGATGATCTCAGTCCATAGAGTTGGACATCACGTACATAATTTACCCGTTCGATTAAATACTCCGGCAACATGTTGTTTTTCATTTTAAATATAAAGATATTCATCGATATTCTTCGTCTTACACTTAGCCATTTCAGAGTCTCTAGCATTAATAAAATTGGCGTATACCTGTTACATCTTAATATAATCGCATCGCCATAAAAAGAATGCTGGAACAATATTCAAAATGGGGTTTCACAATAGTATTATATACATGAATAGCAGTATAGGTTGACAGATTTCTTCTAATTCGCCTTAAAAAGTCAATTTTCCTTGCTATTTTTTTAATTATGTACTCAATGGGCCCCGAAAATTTTAGATCTTTATCAATAAGAATACCAAGATATTTAATCTCATTGACTGTCTCTATTAATGCTCCTTCTACAATAAGATTCAAATACGCATCTCCATTAATTAGCAAAGACTTAGTTTTTGCAACATTTAATTTTAATTTATTTCCTTTAAGCCATTCACTAAGTTCATTAAGATTCTCTTGTAATAACCTCTCCATCTCGTTAACGTCTCTATCTGCAATATATACTAACGTATCTCGACGAAGAGTGCTATTTTTGCATGCTTTACTACTCGGTTGATATCATTAATATACAGCGAAAACATAAGCGTCTCTAGAACTGATCCCTGTGGTACCCCAATGTCAACAGATACGGTTGATGATATTGCTTGTCCTACTTTACTTCTCTGCGTTCTTCTCTGAACCAGTTCAGTTCTCTCCCATATTCCATATTTATTCATTTTTTGCAGCAGTAATTGATGATCAACCGTTTCGAACGCTCTCTTGAGATCCAGGAACACGCACGCGATTTTATTTCTTGCTTCTTACTGTTCTTTCCAATCTAATATCACCATATTAAGGGCTGTTTCGCATGAATGACCTTGCCTGAACCCTGACTGATTAGAAACAATTATGGAGTTAACTTCTAAATATTTTATAAGCTGTTTGTACACTATTTTCTACAACACTTCACCGGTCGATATTCCTCACATTTAGATGAGTTTTTTACCTTTGCTATTGGGGTTACTGTTGATTCCTTCCAGGAATTAGGAAAACATCCATTTGCTAATGATTTATTTACAATTCGTAAAATAGTTTCTCAAGTCAGCTGCAGTCGCATAACCCAGAAATGATGTTCCATAATATCTAGTATAGACTTGATTATTTTCGGAATTCCAGAAGCGTACAAAAACATCCATTTGTACTTTTTCGGCTACCTTGTTAATTGATAAATTAAATAGGCTCATACCTTTCTGTGATGTTGATTCTGCTAACTTATGTTTCCTTAAGCACTTGCTCTCCCATATTGTTGAGTATTTATTTATTCATTTACAATACTTCATCAATGTGCTGATTACTACAAAAAAGAACTAAACAATAAACTAAATAAAAACTCTATAAAAAATCATATAAAAACAAAGAACAAAATATAAATACAGAAAACAAAAGTGCTAAAGTGAATAAAAAGCAAAAAGCACAACACAAACCAAAAAGTAACCTCAACAAAGCTGACTCCTCACATGATTAGGCGATAGATGAAAATCAATGCAATTAAAAGCGGAATTAAAAAATCGCGACATCGACGTTATAGGTTCATTTAATCCATAATTAGTACGATGAAAAGATAACCGAAGAAAGTCGGGATTCCTCAGGTAGCGAGCTGGAACCGATATGCCAAAACAACCCAAGAGAACAGAAGAATCAATGGACCCACGAATGCAGTCGAAAGTAAAAAGGATCCCGGCGTCTCTTTTCAAGTGTGTCCAAGGAGTTTAAGTCTATCAACATAAGGAGGTAATATAAGGGAGTTATTCCAAGGAAGGCCTCGAAGGGCAAACCTAACGAACCTCCGTTGAATAGCTTCAATGCGATTGATATGTGACACACAGAGCGGTGAGCAGACTGGAGAGGCATATTCCAGAATAGGCCGGACATAAGAGCTTTGTAATGTAAGGGTCATCAAATTCCCTTGACCACCTCTTCACGAAACCAAGAGTCATATTAACCTTGTTGACTATGGCATCAAAATGATCCTGGAAAGAAAATTGAAAATTGAGCCAAACACCCAGGTCCTTAGTCTAAGTAACTCTTGTTAAAGGACAACCCTCTATGGTAAAGTTATATTGAAATGGAGACCTTTTTCGTGAGAAAGACATAGATGTACACTTGCTAATATTTAGGGGAAGGTCGTTAATGGAACACCATTTCTGAAAGGCGTTCAAGTCAGAATTTATCGGCATTGTCAGACACAGTGCGAAATATCTTAGCGTCGTCGGCATAACAAACAATATTTGAGTTAGACAGTATCGCAGATACATCATTGATATAAATTATAAATAACAATGGGCCAAGGTGGGAGCCCTGCGGTACACCGGAAGTGTTGAAAATTGCATCAGATAGAGCTCCACGAAAGAAAAGATTTTAAACATAATTTGCAATCAACATAAAAAGGATCGTTGTTCTATAAATGTATTATCTGTGATTTACCTATAGATAGACATACTTAAGTTTACAGAGTTCATGGTTTTCTATTGTTTATTTCCAGCCTGTTTGAAGTAAACACTAACTTAGCACAAGTAATTTACCACAGTACATCTATTAATGAAATAAATAAAATTGTATCGTGCCGTGATTTCCCTAAGAATTCAGTAACTCCACTTCCATGCAGTTATTCTAAGAACTTATTATGTACCAGGAATAACAACCGTAATTTCAAGGAATAGAAATTTAAATATCTTTTTCCCTTAACTGTCTCAGAAATAGACTTCGAGTGAGGGCTCCATTTATACGGTACCAACATAGGACCTTCAAGAGAAAAAAATTTGAATTTATGGATGAAAGATTCCCCGACTTTAGTGAAAATTCCCGGTATTTCAGATAGTGGCATCCCTGGTTTACAATTGAATGGACCTAAAGCTAGCAACTCCGCAAGTAAAATCTTTTTAATCTCATTCAAGCCTAGGGCTGTATTATGGAACACAAAAGCAAAACGAATTTCTAGTCTGAGAAAAGTGCATGTACAAATTTGTCTCGACTAGAAATTCGTTTCATTTGCGTGCTCTGTAATAAATGCCCTAAATCTTCAATACTTACGTTCGATTGCAATCGAAACATATTCAGTAATAAAGCCTCAGTATTTCACAGAACTTACCAACGAGAACAAAGTATATACACTTACTGATACTACACCGATGATCATCTTTCAAAACGACGTGGTCTGATGAAAGTTGTTTAAAAACCAAGAGAATTCCCTTTCAGATAATCATCTCAAACTAATATTAAGGAAAGGATTGGCCATGATTTTAAGGGACATATTCTATGCTTCATTAAACCCTGGTCTGGGTTGGCGTACTTCAACGACACAAGTTTATACGAAAGCCGAGAATCCTGAAATTGAGCAAAATTCCAAAGTTCTATTGTAATATAAAAACAAAGTTAGGCACGAGCACTACCGGCGGCATTCATATATTGAATAACCTTAACGACTATTTCCTCGAAAATTTATTCAACAAAAACAAAATCTTTGTACGGAAATATTTATTTCCAAAATTTTTCCATAAAACTCAAAAATCTTAAAATCATTACCAAGATTACAAGAAATATGTTCGTGGCTTCCTGTAAGAGAACAATTTCCTGTTGCCCTTGTGGTGTACTCTCTGCACCAATGGGAATCTGATCTTGGAGTCGTGGAATTGTTTAACGTGTGTCCTCCTAGTTTTGCTGGCCGGCAAAGATTCTACTTTGATAATTTGAATCGAATGAGCCCGAGCACGATGACGTGCACCCATATCACGATAGCACTGTGTTACAGCACCTCCAACCGTCAAATCTCTGTATTCGCGGTACATGTTGTGTGTACCTGAACGGGAATCGTAACGCAACCAAATGCCGAAATTCTTGATTTTAATTGGTGATGTCTCGTAAACCTGCTTCAGGGAGACAATTTCACCGGTGGTCTTCTTGAATTTTTTCAATTGTCGCAAGAAGTACCAGAAGCGTGATTTCGCGACAATGTTGTCCGGAGCGAAAATTCTCATTTTGTAGAGAGGAGTCTGGGGCTCCTTCTCTGAAGGCAACTTACGCCCAATAACTTCGAATTCCTTTAACTGAAATAGAAAAAGGCAAAAGTTAAGAAATTTGAATCGATACACAAAATTTGACAATTGAGTTATAGGTTATGTTTTATAAAATCATAAAATCCATGATTTACACGAAATTACAAATAAAATTGAAATTGTGATATACTTTAAAAGCACACTTAAAATTTGTTTACATATTGACGAGAAGAGTTATTAAAAAATTATGAATTTTGCGGCACCAAAACAAAATTTAGAAGCGACACATGTTCTGCTTCTTTTCTGCTCAACTTGTGTTATTCAAAAATAGAAGCGACTCTTCTAAGCACAATATTGCTCGGTAAACATTTTTACACATTTAATTCACTTTTATTTGTATTTCTGCAAAGTATTTTGAAGTAAAATTGGGCCCGTACCTGTCCCTTAGCTTTCATTTTGGCTGCGTTTTACAAAAGAAGAAAGAGCAAGGAAACGGAAGTTCAAACTGACAGTGACAATTTGCTCAAAATTTAGAATTAATTTTCACTGAACCATAATTTTGGGTACATTCACCGATCCCCTTAAGTTCTCTTTAAATATTTTTTGCATTTTTTTTATTTCATTTAATAATAATATTTAAGGTTACTTTTCCCAAATGTTTTATTCTAGACGTAAATAATAAAAGGTGTATTTAAAACTAAAAAATTAATTTTATCTAAAATTTTTGCTCAAAAGTCGATAACGATTATTTGACGTTCGGAAAAAGTGACATATATCTCGAACATTCCGAAATGATTTTGCGGTGTTTTTGCTTTATGTCAAAAAATCCCGTGATTTCAGAAGGGGCATGTGCATTGCGAGAAAGTAACTAAAATTTAAGCGTAAGCGTAAACAAATTTATAATATATTATATTATAATACAATTTATTTTAAACTTTCTGTCAGTTTTGATCGGGAAAAGGAAAAACTCTGTACGCAACGGCTGGCACTAGGAACTGAGCTTTTAATTGAATTTCGGACAAGTGACATATCTCTCGAACATTCTGAAATGATTTTGCAGTGTTTGTAGGTCATGTCATAAATTTCCGTGAGAAGAGGCATGTGCATCGCGAAAAAGGAGTTGAAATTTGAGTAAAAATAGTGTCCTATTTTAGTAATTTTAATGACAGACGAAATTTTGGCAATAACCGGAAGTATTTGAAAAAAGTGAGCCTACGGTTAAAGTAATTTTAAGTCATTTACTTCGTTAAAGTAGAAAGGCAGTCATTTTTGTGTTGACCTTTGCCAAAATTTCTCATTAATTTCGAAAAGAATAATTTGTTAAAATGGCAAAATGGGGCGAAGGAGATCCACGATGGATTGTCGAAGAACGTCCTGATGCTACAAATGTGAATAATTGGCATTGGACTGAGAAAAATGCCACCCCATGGTCCAAGGATAGAATCAAGGACCTTTTCAAAGACTTCAAAATTGGTAAGAAATAAGATTACTTCACGAGTTTAATTACTTATTCTACAATTTATTACAATTTGGAAGTTCTTTTACCTTTTATAAAAGTATATCTAATCAGCATCGTCGGAAGAAAACATATTTCTCAATAAAATTAATGAAAACGCCTACTAGGCACACTTTGATTTGAAAATTTTCATAAATTTTGTTAAAAAAAAACAATTACGAAGTTCAATTTCGATCTTTGTTTATTCTGTCAGCCTTTACGATTCTTTACAGTCGACAACAGTGGTATCGAGTGTGAGGTAACGGAAATAGAGAAAGTCGAAGGGGAAGCAACGGCCAATAATCGCAAAGGGAAGCTAATTTTCTTCTACGAGTGGAGCATAGTACTTAAGTGGTCGGGAAGACTACCCGGACAAAAAGAAGAACACAAAGGCAAAGTGACCATTCCAAATTTATCAGAAGAAAACAGCTTAGACGACATTGAAATCACTATCACAATAGACGAATCTAATACTGAATCTGAGAAACTAAAGCTGTTTATGTACAACGTGGGTCGTGATAAAATTAGAGAGCAACTAAGTGTTTACGTAAAGGAATTGAAGGAGGAGTATTCCAAAGGTTTGATATTGCCTAAGAAAGAAGACGCTCCGAAACAGAAGTCAGACGGTGTGTCTGTTATCAGCTCGGGTTACAACAAGAAAAAGGACTTGGATAGTTTTATATCTGCCACCGAGGAAGATGCAGAAGCGGCCAAAGCAAATCTTGGTTGCAAGTTAGATGTTAAGACTCTTAAACTAAATGTAGATTTCCAATGTCGTTCTAGCGAACTTTACGATGCGTTGACTAAAGTAGAAATGGTGACAGCATTTACTCGAGGATCTGTTAAGTTGGAAGCAACAAAAGGAGGAGAGTAAGTAATTGTAAAATATTTTAGCAAGCAATTTGCGGCTAATTTGACGTTTTTTTATAGATTTGTCCTTTTTGGAGGCAATGTACATGGCAAGTTTGATGAATTAGTTCCAAATAAAAAATTATCGCAGACGTGGAGACTGAAACAGTGGCCTGCTGGGCATTATTCGAATGTCGTTATGAATATTGAAGAGAAGGTTAGTGACACTTTTATTTAGCCATCATCTTGCACCATCACATATCAAATCACTGTTACCGTTTGGCCTGGTGGACATCAATACACAATTGTCATTGTCTGTTATATAAGATAATATTTCAGGGCGCCTTTATATCTAAATTTGAATATTAATGTTTTTGTATTGTGTAGAAGTTCAGTAAGGTTTAGCTGTAGTCTCTCGAAATATCTCGAAATAGATAGTCATAAGGAGTCAGTTTCTGTCCTTAACCCTGAAGTATATTAAGACACCTAGCTTTAAAGGAACCCGGCGACCCAAGGTATCTGTGTGCCAGAAGTGGTCGATTCCACAAACAAACCGTCCTAAACTGGAAGGATAAATCCATAGTGCGAGACAGAAAGGGCGGCAATAAGTGCAACCTGGATCTCACCGACCTGGAAAAGCTGAACCTACAGAACACTTCATTAAAGTAGTTTATCTTTGTTTTCTGTATCAGTTTTTAGAACATTTAATTTGATTTGGATTTATTTTGAGACGGAGTTGAATCAATGGTTGAGTCGCACAATCACCATGCTATACGGAAATGGATACGGGTTCGAGCCTCGGCCTGCCTATGGGTTTGTCACTGCAATTGCAATAAAATAATCCACTCCGTCTCTGGGTTGTTGTCTAGCATCACTGCAAAATACAAGACATTCAATGCCCCTCATTCTCTTTACTCTAATTACCAGGCCAGAAGCCATGCTAGCGCATCATAGGGTCATCTTCTGGGCTTTGGCTACAGCATACAAAATAAATTAGGAGACAGAGTTGGTCCAATGGTTGAGTGGCACGATTAGCACACCACACATGCAGGTTTAATCCTCAGCCTTACAAACAATGAGTTCGTTTATTTGCAAAAATAAAAAAAATTCACTCCGCCTCTGGGCTATATAACTCGCAGAAATGCAGGTAAATTTTCCCTCATTCCCCTTACCTAAAGGAAAAATTTGAGTCTTGAATTAGACCATAGGTTTGTCTATTTATTTCTGTGTAAAAAAGCGTGGGTAAGAACCAAGTAAAAATGATCTGGTCGAGGAGATATTAATGAGAAAGTTAACAGACGCTTTTTGGGTAAATTGTCAGTGCGTTTACAAGACATCGTAAAAATAAATAAAAATGAATAACAGTTTGCTGAAAAATCAATCAGCTGTGAGTTGTCAACCATAAAAGAAGAAGAATTCTGCCGAAATTTTGTCCACACTCGTCAGGGTGTGTAAAACTTGGGTAAAAGGGGAAATAACTCGACTTCAAGTCCAAAAGTAAACACGCAGTATTGTGTAAAAACTTCCGAGTAAACGGACAGACCTCATATTTATCACTGAAATAGGCCCAACATGCAAATATAATCGTGTAATAAAATATGCAGACTTTTGGCCATGTTGTTTTGTGTAAGGTTCAGTCAGTGATTAAAAGAATTATTGTGAAAGCTGATATGAAATTTTTTTCTATTTTCACATACAAATACTTCAACATTTTTCTGATTTGTTTTTTGTTTTGTTTCAACTGCGATGGTTTTAGATCTAGATTGTTTTTGAATAAAATCTTTAAATAAAACAGGAGCCAAACTATTCTGGATGAAAACTTTGTTTAGTAGGTTTCACGAAAAATTGCACAACGAAGAACTAAATTTTCCTTTTTCAACTGAAACTGTTACGAAGAGACCTGTCTAATACCTTTGAGGAAAAATTTACAAATAACATTTTACAGAGCATAAATTGATTTGCCTATTTTTCCTTTGATCTTTCGTTAAAATCCAAGGAACTAGCGTTTCTGTAACTCACATGTCTAATTTCTCACCCGCAGTGACGTAAAAGTAAATGAAATTGTTCTTGTCCACAGTTACAGAAACATAAGTGGTACAGAAACTGGCCGAATGAAAGTGAAGTTACTAATTTCAAGCAAAGTTATTAAAAATAAAATGAAGCTAGAAATTACATGTTATCTCATTTCTTGGAGCAGTGCAAGAATGCAACAAGTAAGTAGGTATGTTACCTAACGAGCACTAGGATAATGATATTGATTTTTTCTCCAAGCACTTTGTCACAATAATATTTCTTTTTCCTACCCCAGTTTAACCAATCCTTGCATAATTCTAAGAAAGATGATGATGTCATTGACGCATTCTAAGCTCGTCTCGTTTTTATACCTCAAATGAACAGCTGTGCGCATTTAGAGTAGACTGTGAGTAATCACTAAATTACACTGAAAGCGGAGAAGCGTTTTATTAGTTGCTTACCATTGGGTCATGCAGAGTACTCCAGCGTACTTCCCCAATGGAACGCCTTCTTTTACCTGACTAGTTCGAGTCGCTGTAACATTTGGCATTTCATAGATTGTAATTGCGGTTTTTTGATGTGCTTTGAAAAATATAGTTTGTAAGTGGAGTCGTCTTTGATATTTACGGGAAGCAGATGCTTATTTTTAAACATTTTTAATATTTTCCCTAACGGAAAAATTCGGCATAATTACTCTTGCAAACTACACCTCCCTATCAACTAGTGTAGCTGAGCACAGTTGGGCCCAATGGAACTATTAAATCAATTTCCCCTCGAGCACTTTTTGGTACTGAATATTTCCTTAGTGCCATGTGTTTTGAATTGTTAGTTTTTTTTTTATACGATGTGGCCAGGCTTAGGGGACATTTCTCATATTTAGCACTGCAAATTACTATACGTTCTAGTATTTCAGTGTACTGTTACCCCCACCAACTAGTGCTGAATTATTGACACTGAAAATAAAGGCATAGACCTAATTTCTTGTCTTGTTCGTATTGAGGGGAAGAGTGGAGACGTCAACAAAATTTACGGCATTTTTCGAGCCCATGAAATATAGGAAACAAAAATTTGGTGAGCTTATTTGCACTCTGGCGAATGAACTATTCCTTACAAAATAAGCATATTCCTGTACGACATGCAAGAGAATTTCCAAACTTTGGTAAAGTAACCCCTTTTTTCACAAAAGTAAACAAACATACCTTTTTTGAGTTATTCGTGATCTTACTCATCTTGATCTTACTTTAAATTGGGCGCATACTTTAGACCTTGACAATGAAACTAAATTGCTCGATCAAGATTTAAAGTATGCGCCTATTTTAAAGTTAAATAAGAAAGACTGGGAAAACCTTTGCATGGACGTCGATATCGCTACAGGCAAGGACAAAACCAGTAGTAAATACGTCATCAACGACTTAATAAGGAATTATAAGAAGAACTTCAATCGCATTGTAAAAACGGATATTCTACTTGTTAAAAAGAACAAGCGGAAGCTGACAGAAAATAACTTAATTATTACTAAAGCTGACAAAGGAAATTCAAAACGAGGATTGTGACAGGAAAATTAATGATTTTGTTATAGAAAACGAGGTAACCGAAATTTTAGACCCTACGAACAATTTTCAACTGTAGGTTAAATCAGTCATTTCACGGTCCGATACCTTCTTTGTAGATGGCAATAAACAAAAATGTTTGAACATGAACCCTTCCGCTTTGTTTCTGTTTGGTCTCCCAAAATTGCATAAGGAGGGCATCCCCATTCGTCCAGTTGTAGCATATAGATGTGCACCAGCTTATAAACTAGCACGTAAAGCAAATTATTTATTTAAAGATTGCACCAACTTTACCTCGAAGTATGCAGTAAACAATTCAATAGATTTGGTAAACAAAATAAAAGATATCAATGCTCCTAATAACTCTAAATTAGTTTCCTTTGACATCAAGAGCCTATTTAGAAATATAGTGTGGAACAGAACTATTTTAAATTTAAAGATAAAGTTTTTAAACAAGACAAAGGTTTAGCTATGGGCTCTCCACTCTCCCCTCTTCTGGCTGACATTTATATGACCAAAATTGAAAAATTTATATTTAAAGACAAGGACAAATACTGGAATAGGTATTTCGATGACATATTATGCATTTGGACTGGGATTAACCGATAACTAGACAAATTATTGACATATGTGAACTCTATTTGCGATTCAATACAGTTCACAATGGAAATAGGACAAAACAACTCTTTAAACTTCTTAAATATCAAAATAGTAGACGGAAAGCATAAATTTGGCATTTATAGTAAGTTAACCTAAAGCGATAACGTCATCCCAATTACTTCAAGACATCCATGGAACCAAAAAAAAAGCTGCTTTTAATTCCATGCTACACCGCCTTATACAGATCCCAATGGATGAATCTAAGTACCAGAAAGAGTTAAGAACAATTAAGCAAATAGCTACTAATAACGGTTATGGGTCTGACTTGATAAATTAATATGCTAAAAAATAAAGAAAGAAAACAGGTTAGAAATATGTTGCACCCAATTCTAATAAAGGAATTGAAAAAGCATAACTGGCGCAAGTTTCAATACATAGGCAGGATTTCAGATAGAGCGGGAAAAGAATTAAGAAAATCAAAATCAAATCAAAATCTCGACAAGCTTTTAACCACTCAACAGGATAAAAGCAAAATAAATGGTATCTACAAAACAAAATGTGACAAATGTCCAGTCGCCTATGTAGGGCAAACACGAAGATCCTTTTCCACCCGCATAAAAGAACACCACACAAGATCTACATCAAGTATCTTTAACCTTTCACGAAATCACAGTCGAAATAAAGAAAACTGGGAAGTCTTACATTTTATCAATAAGGGATATAAAATGGATGCACTTGAGACCTTGGAAATTAATAGGCCATCCAGGGATAATAGTTTGGAAACATTAAAAGATCACCTTGAGTTAAATGATGGCTCAGAGATGCAGTTGACTCAGTCGGTATGAAGATGCCTACGGGAGTGAGGCGAAACCGCGTTAACCTAGTAAGGTAAATTAGTGGAATAGACAGTTTTACAGTTTCTGTTTTGTGTTAATATACTTTTTTTTTTCTTCACATTATTTTAAACAATTTCTTTGTTTTTTGTGATATTTCTCCCAGGCCAAATAGTTGTTCACTTCCAAGTCATTTTTTCAGCTTCCTAAATATAAGAAAGTGTTTTAATTTGCAAACATTTCAAATTTTTATTTTTATGCAGGACGGTTATACTGAGCTTCAATTGACGCAAACTGGCGTTCCGGCTGGCGAACTTGATTCTACCAAAAATAATTGGAATCGATACTATTGGAATAGTATTAAACGAACATTTGGATTCGGTTCGTTTCTGGTGTAGAATTTTTGCATGAAAGAGATTGACTGCTCTTGATAGGTGCAAAAAATTCGAGGAATTATTATTTTCAGGTTAATTAAGAAAAATCAATTACTGCTACGAGATAACGCTTTGTGGCGAATTATTTTCGTAGACGTAGTTCTAATTTTTGTAAAATAAAACATTACCAGGATACCTTTATTGATTTCCTCGTACTCTATTTTTTTCCTCGTCTATGTTAGTTAATAATTAGCCAATTTTCAATTGTTTCGAGTGATCCCATGTGGAAAGAAAAAATACAAAATCGTATTTTCCTGAAATTTAATTTTACCACCATTTCCAAAACATTGTTTTTTCTTCACCATGTATTTTAGTTGCCAGCAATTTAATTGTGAACAAAATGAAATAGTAATAAAACGCTTATATAACTAAATCTCGTGTTGGTTTGCATTTTAGATTTAATTTTTCGATAATTTTTTTGTTAGATTTATGCTTCGTTCCTTTTTAATGAAAATTAATTGCTCTCAAATTTTGTTCTCGTTATTTTACGGTGATTGCATCAAAGCTTATTTTAGTAACTATAAATTCAATTCAGTGTGGTTTTGTAAAAGGAAAGGAAGGCAACATACAATATGCGACAAAACTAAAGCAACTCGCTTTATATGTCACTGACTGGCTGTATTAATGTTTAAATTAACTAAAAAATAATTCAGACGAAGACAGAGTTGGATCAATGGATGAGTGGTACGATCACCACGACTTGAATACAGGTTCAAGCGTCGGCCCTGCCTATGAGTTTTTAATTTGCAATAAATAAACAAACCCACTCTATCTGCAGAAACAAGACATTCAATTTTCCTCAATTCTCTTACACTAATTCACTTCCGGCCATAGCCATGCTAACGCATCATAGAGTTGTCCTCTAGGCTTTGGCTACGTCATAAAAAGACACATGAACAAATCTGTTTCAATTTTACTTTATTATTGTATTCTGTGTAATAATAAAATAATAAAAGAAGTTAATATCACTTCAGTAATTTACAGTCAACGATTTTATTACACACTACAAAACTAAAGAAACTCAAAGCCAGGGAGTGAGCGGTATTGGAATTTCCCTTAAAAACTCAACCAATTAGCTTATCTTTTAAATGAATATTAAATTGCATTGTCTGCTTTTGATTGTTGTTGAGATTTTACCAGTTATAAACAAGTGTTTAAGTTTAATTTAAAAACATAAAAATTATAAGTTAATACCCTTAATGGTTTACGAATTTAGCAGCAAAATGTCACGAAATAAATTTTGTGATGAGTTTTAAAAAAACAATAATTAAAGATTTACACGGTATGGAGCAAAAAAGCATTTGTTAAAAATGTTGAATCAATTAATTAGTCGTATGTAGATTAAAAAAATTGTACAATACACATATGTATCGAAAGGAGGACACGAAAAACTACAGATAAAGAAGACCGTTTAATAAAATGATCCAAAAATATCATCTAGTGTTTTTGTGAATAATTTGCAATTAGTTATATCTCCAAAAACAGCGACAAAGTGGAGCTGGACTTCACTGTTTCAAGGCAGACAAAGAACAGTAAATCCAAGAAAGTAATAGATTACGCCGTTTAAAATTTGCAAACGAATATATTGATTGGTCCAGATCTAGATGGAGGGCATCCTTTGCTCGGACGAGTCAAAAGGTTTCTTTTAAGGGTATGATGGTACAAGAAAAGAATTTTTTCTTAAGAGGGCAGATATGAGCTGTACGTTTGTTAACTTCAGAATGGTGTAAACCAGTTTTGTGCGCTTCAAGTTTCCGACGGAAGAGAACACATTAGCCACTATTTTAAACCCAAAAGTAAAAAATAGGGAAATTTTTCAAAATATTTGTGAAAATTTAAGTTTGAAAATCAATTTTTTTAAAACTACTAGCAGTAAAAAAAATTACACAGCCTTTAGCACCATTGCGTTACCCCTGTCAAGTCAGATATTAATAACGTCCCTAGCACTCAAACTTTAAAAGATATGCGTTGAAATGTAAGACTGTCATCGTAAAAACATTTCAAACCCCTATAGCTTGGAGTAGGGAGGTGAAGATAAACACCCCCCCCCCCCCCCCACACAATTTTTTTCGTTTCTCACCTAGCTCTACCGATCCTACACACACACACTGTGAAACACCCTGTATAGTTATTATCGCAATCCAGCTAACAAAACTTGTGAACTTGGGCTTTGTTATATTCTCTTAGCAAATTATTGAAAGTTGTCAAGGCGTAGTTGCACGCCCATCAACTCCAAATTACAAAAACTATCGTCCGACTGCACCTTGATAACTTTAACAATTGGCTAAGAGGATATCTGTGGCTTCCTGGTATAACCAATTAAGTCGAAAAACCGTTAAATACTTTACTTTTACAATTCTTGTAATTACTGTGATAACTCAATTTTGAAAAAATGGACTTATCTGGTTATGCCGGGAAGTCACAGGGTAACAAACCCCAAGTGCCCAAGTTTAGATGCCAGGATTGCGTCTACCAAAACTTCGAGAATAATTATATAATTTGATCATAACGAAGTAGTACTCCAGTTCACTTGTTTTATAATTATTATTATTATATTTTATAAATTTTTGTTTTCTTTAATTACTGTTTTATTGAGTTTTTTTTTTTTTATACGATGTGGCCAAATCCTAGGGGACAACGCTTTGATGCGTTAGCATGGGTTTGGCCGGAAGGGAATTAAGGTAAGGGAAGTGAGGAAACTTGAGTCTTGTTTTTGCATTGCTGCGAGCTAGACAACAGCTCAGAGACGGAGTGGATGATTTTAATTTCTTAATAAAAGCTAACGGGGTCATCTGGTCTCGAACCCGGGACCCATGGCATGTTGTTCTTGCCGCTTAACGTATTGATCCAACTCCGTCTCTGCTTTAGTTTTGCTAAGTAGTGTATAAGATATTTGTTGTCTGTAAATTATTGAAGTATTATTAAATTTTTATACAGAATACAATAATAGAGTAAAGTAGAAATAAATTTGTTCATATCTGAATTGTTTTGGAGCTAATTTTGTCATTAATACAGCAAGCCAGTGACGTTTTACGCGTTGTTTTACGCAAACATTTCAAAAAAGCCGTTCAAATCTCGAGCGGAGCAAGAAATATTAAAGAAATTTCTTGACAAGAGGGAGTTGTTTTAGTTTTATTACATACTGTACAACAAGTTTCGTTGTTATACTTCTGAAAACCTCGAAACCTCAATAAAATAGTTTAAAAAAACGTTAAACCAACTTCACAAAAAGTGCTAAAAAGCATAAAATATTTTTTAATTTTATATCTATTACGAAATTTTGAAGTCAGTGCAAATTAAAAAAAAACAACTACAACAAAAGCATTTAATCGTCCTTCCTTATGACCCCGTGAGCTGAAACGTTCAGGAAGTCTTATATAGTATCCCCGATTGTGGTATTTGTTTGGTTTGTTTAATTTGCACCGACTTCAAAATGTAATAGTGTGCTTTTTTGAAGTCGGTTCAACTGTTTTTTAAAAACTATTCTATTTTTCACTTTTTAGTGTCTTCATATATACCTACGACTCGAAGAATGCTGGTCGTACGAACAAAGCAATTTCAAAAGTTGCAGAGGTAGTGCACTTTAAAGAATGGAAACAGAATTATCCAAATCCGGCAATATATTACGAAATTAGTCACAGTCACCCTTTCATACCCTCACCTTAGAAAATTCTTACCAAGGCCCTACTGTGCCACCGTACTCTATACAGCAAGAGAGAATTATCGTAGTCATTCTAGGTACAAAATTGTTATCATTTATCAATCAGGAAACGTGTTCTGTACAACAGAATCAAAATTGGTCTATTCCTTATGAAACTAGGTGCCGCCCATCCTCCAAAACTTACCATAAGACACAATTTTTATCAGAATACAAATACTCTATTCATTCAGAATCATCTAAATCAGTCCACGCGTTATAAAGTTAGACTACCCCCACCATATAGTAGCAATTTGGGATCATACTGTATACAATAAAAAAGAATCACATGAAAAAAAAGAATCATCCAAATCAGACCATACGTTACGAAGTTAGCCATCCCCCCTCCCCACCACCATACTAGTGAAAAATTTGTCGTCATATTAGCAATGGGGGTTTATAGTTTATATAACAGAAAAAGAATAATCCAAATCGGTCTACGCGTTAACAAGTTGACGTTTAACCCCTCTCCTACTACAACTGCACCGTTTAAAATTGTATAGCGGTAAAAATGGGGGAACATACTCTATACATCAAAAAAAGAATCATCCAACACTGTCCACGCCTCTTCCCATCCCACTCTAGGAACATATTTTTTTCATTAGTATTAATGGGCGATCATACTCTATATAACAACAAAAGAATCATCCAAATTTGTCGACGCATTACGAAGTTAGGTTTCACCCATACCCTCCCACCCCACCAAACATTGTTTTGACATGGTACCAATCGGGGGAATATACTCTAACCAACAAAGAAAAAATTATCCAAATCGGTCCACGCGTTGCGAAATTATGCCTGGTCATACATAAAAAAAATAAAAAAATACATGTCGAACTTGGTTGGTTTGCAAGAGGGCGAAGATGTGTGTCCTCCTTGCACTGAGACCTTTAGTGGCTCGTTGTACGCCCCCTGCTCGGCAGCGTACCCTAAAGTCCACTGTCGAGCTAACTGATGCCCGTAACGAATTGGAGAATTCGATTATACCCTTAACTTCTGCTATATCTGCAGTAGTATGTTCCTAAGATTCTAAACTTAACGTGTAATACGGTCTGGTCTTCTTGCCCGCAACTTCTGCATAGACTGGTGTTCGCCCTCCCATTTTTATGGCATGAGCCCTTAGTCTTCCATGTCCTGCCACAAGGCCAACAAGAAGTTTCAGTTTGGCCTTGTTAAGCTTAACGATCTTTTCAGATTCATGTGCATTGAGAGTTCCCCAAAAACGCCTTTGTATGTCTGGCGATGTCGGCTCCTTCCCATTTTTCTTTGTGCCTCCTCGTTACCCATTCTATGATTTTTTTTTTATTTCATGGATGGGTTTGCTCAGGTTGAGTATTATTGGAGTGTCTTCATTTGCGCCCCTCCGCGCCAGCTCATTCGCATATCGTTTTGTGAGGACCTGTTTACATCCCTCTTTCGTTTTAGATTTTACCGCGGCGTTTATTAAAGATTTGCATATTGCAATCCTAGAGGATCTCACTCGCTGTTCTCTTAGCTGTTTAGCTCCTGTCTTTATCGTTGCGATTTCACATTGAAGAACCTAGGAGGAGTTGTTTACCCCTCCCCATAACTCCAGGTTTTGTTTGTCGCACGATATTAGAAAGCCACAGCCACGCTCGCATTTTGAGCCGTCTGTGTAAATCGCTAATATGTTTTCTTGAATCACCCTATTGTTGATCCTTTCCCATTTTTTGTCGGAAATTAAGTTTTATAGATTGCCTCCATATTGTGATTACCAGTTTTGAAGTCCCAGCAATCTTCTTCCTCAAACAGTCTATTGATCGTATTTCCATTACATAGGGGCCGTTCAAGTACTACGTAACGCAGTTAGGGGGGAGGGGGTCTTGTGAAACGGTACGGTGCGTTATAGGGGGGGGGGTTACGTAACAATCAGTTTTTGTTAAAATTAAAAGTCCTAACTCTTAACTCGTGACTCACGGCTCAGTTTATATGGTATATCTACACTATACATATTTTTTTACATACGAAAAGAGTCTTGTTTTATTTATTGTTACTTTCGGGTATTTTGCGCAACATAATTGACATTTTTAGGTAAAAATCTCATTTGAGTGTTATGTAAGTTTAGGGGGGAGGGGGGGGGGGGTAACGCTAAACGTTACGGCGCGTTACAAGGGGGAGAGGAGGCGGTCAGAAATCTTCAAAAACTGCGTTACGTAATACTTGAACGGCCCCATATTTGGACGATCTCCGAATGTTGTCGATGTTGACCTGGTAGCCTTTCTATGCCTAAACAGCACATACGTTGGGCCTGGTCCATAATCTTCTTGTTTCTGCCAACCTCCATCGCTTTCCACCAGACTATCGCTCCATGCATTATCATGGGTCACAAGTCGGTTAAAAACAAGTTCGAAGGAATTGATTTCTTGTGGATTTGATGTTGTTTTATTCGATATTGGTTAATTTCTCGTCCACAGAATAATGCTATCGTTTTGTTTCTGCAAATTCATCAGAGATATTGTAAACGTTCCTTTTTTCATAATCACAAGCTACAACGACGTAACTAGGGAAGGATAAATATCTGCAAACCGAAGCTATTTATCGCGTTCTCACATTCTTACCTTATCCTCCTTCTGTCTTTTATTCTTATGGGCTTGTGTTTCTTTCGTATTGTCGGGGATTCAATTGGAAATAAAGAAAGTAAGACAAGACGAATGGAATTTTCTACATATTTTATGAAAAGCTACATTTTTACATCGTATCCCGCACACAGGATTAAACAATGTCACAGAGCAAACAAAAGCTTCCGAGGTATTTTATTAAAAATCATCGTGCTGATATGGGAAAGTCTTCTTTGTTTATGTGCAACCAGTTTCCAATATAGAAAAAAAATCTTCCTTCCCTCCTTTAAAAACTCAAGCAACCGAAAAACATTACCATAGATATTGATTTGAAATTCCTTTGTTATTTAATTATTCAGTTAAATCCTGTTTTCCGTTGCCATGCTTATCAACATGTGAGGATGTTAGGCAGTACCACCCAAACACATATTGTCGGCTATTCCCCATTGGGAAGTTAGTGTTATCTCCAGCAACAGGAGGACTAGGTATTATGACTGCAGAGTTGTCTGGACATCCCTGCTCAGCCCTCTTTTATGTCACATCCATTTCAACTGGACACAATTTCTACTTCTAAAATCTTTTCATTGGCTTTTCATGAAGCAGTGCTGGAAGAAGGAATTCGCTCCTTTTGTGAAATTCCTTAGAGATTGTATGAAATATTTTGTCACGACTTGACCTATTCAAGCTGCTGCTGTCCGAAGGACGAATTTAATTCTGAGCGCCTTCAAATTTTTTCATCCATAGACAAGACATATTTTCGTGATAAAAAAATGTTGGAAATGCTTTTACAGGATATGGATGTGGAAAGGGCGTAAGGTGCACAGTAAATTCTGTGCTGCTTAATCGTTTATTAACTACTTTAATTGAAAAAAAGGAGCAAGATTGTTTATGAAGTTTTAATGAAGGTAAAGAAAGCGTGAGTCTGACGAAAATTGCCGAAGTTGTTATATATATGGATTTGTCAAGATTAAGAATAACAGAAAATTCTTTACATATATGTGGTCAAAAAAAGGTAGAAAAAATTCAAGTTTTTTTGGTAGTTTAAATCTCTCCCTATATATGTGCAGCTGTTAAACAATGAGGATCATACCCTCTTGGAGCTTTTTAACGACAGTACGCAAGACAACTATGGTTTGCATTTTCCACCAACCCCGTCAAACCTTCTGTGATCAACCTGAAATTTTTAGAAATTATAGATGACTCGTGTTTAATCAGATATTTTTCAGTCTATGAAGGTTCTATGACCAAAAATCTGTTACTTGTTTTATTTTTATCCTTGGATCTTTAAATATAACCAATCCCTTAAGCAATCTGAATGTGTTGAATCGTGGTTGTTCCCCTTAATAGCAAATTTTAATTAAACAGGATCGAATTCAATATACGCGGATACCCTCAACGGAGACGGAGTTGGATCAATTGGTTGAGCAGCACGACCATGCCATGGTTTCTGGGTTCAAGACCAGATCTCCCCGTGGGCTGTTGTCTAGCTCGGAGCAATGAAAAAAAAAAACAAATAAGACATTCAAGTTTCCTCTTAAATTCCCTTCCGGACAAAGTCATGCAAGCACATCAGAGGATAGTCCCCTAGGCTTTAGTCGATGACCAACGATGATTAGTGACTTCCGCAACCATCTTCTATAGGACTACGTTGGGGAGGTCCTCCGAGTCGTGAGCAATATAGCTGCAGACCCACTATAAAGCTTGAGCCTCCAGAGTGACTACTACGATGTCTTTACCGCTAAGAGAGAAGGTAACGATATTAATAGCACTTTTTATAAGAATACAGAATCTGTGTTAACCTGTTGCCTGCAGGTAAAAGAGCTTTTAGCCTTGTAGATTGAGTCCGCAAACCCTATCCCTGACGATCCAATATTTTTTGACGAGAACAACCTCCTTTCTGTGAAAGGGGGAGGAGTCGAGCAACTGAAGCTAACTTGGAGTGGCGAAGATTAATTTGCACAAACCTCAACAATGCTACAGCTAAGTTAGTATATCTTGTTTCGGCGGCATCTTCCTCTTAGAAGTTCATCTTTACTCTCTCGGCCGAGATTGAGCAGAAAGTCGTTCACTCGAATGTAGACTGCGCTGTTCTCTTTATTGAATGGTAAGAGAGTTATTATGGTGGGATATGCCGTGACCCCATAATCTTCCTTCGTTAACGAGGTGACGTCCGCTGTGTTCGCCTTCAGGTCCTTCTGATAGAGCCAAAGCCACAGTTCGTGACGCCATTGCATTCGGCAAGAGGGATTTAGCATTTAGGATGACAACAGCCTGTCTTGACCTGTCCTTAACCTCACTTACCCGAACTACCTTCCAATTTTGGGTGTATATACTAAGATTACTTAATTGGATCATATCCAAGTCTTCAGAGGGTTTCGCCGGGATCTAGGTTCTCGAACTATTATCTGGTCCATTAGAACAGCCTTGATTCTAGCGCCTGGCCAGACTTCCCATAAACAAGAGATTGCCTGACTATAAAACTCCGCAGATCTTTGGTCGAAGCAAGCGACGATTTTAATATAGTCTTCGCGCCAGCGCTAATTATTCAGTTAAATCTAGGGTCTAGGGCTCTTTGCGAGAAGATTATTATAGAACTTCTGCTACCCGATTTCCACCAACTTCCAATTGCTCTTTGAGATAGATAGTATGAGCGCCCGGGTGAAGTTGTCTCTTACGACATTGCTGAAATACTTTAACTTACGAACGTGAGAGGAATAGATTGGCTACAAATTGGTTTGGTTTTTCGTTTTTAATTTATAATGTAGCGCAAGTCCAGGGGACAAGCCTGAGATGTGTTAGATTGGCCGGAAGGAAATTAGTATAAGGTGAATGAGGGAAATTGAATGGATTATTTCTTCATTCCTGCCAGCTAGACAATAGCCCAAAGAGAAGAGGATTTTTTATTTATTGCAATTGCAAATGGAGTCCGCCGTGGAAGTCCTTGTATCGGTCAGAGGAGCCTTAGAGCGGTTTATCTACAGAAGATTTCCCACTTACCCCGTGGACTGCCTTGAAGACAGTTTGCTTGCCTTGCCGGCTGGGCGCAGAGATTGTTGTCTCAGTTTTATCCGAGGATAGTTTGTAGTATTTATTTTGTTATTTTGTATTTTTTATGTAATAGTTTGCATTAAGCTTAAATAAATAAATCTTGTTTATAATACGTGTTCATGTTCGACCACTTTCTCAACAAGTTGATACTCGTGGTCTAGTAATAGTGACCTATAGATAGTACTATGAAAGACAACCATATCTACGGTAGTGTCCCTTATCATTGAAAGGGCAGATTATTTCCTGAAGTAGACAAGTATCAGAAAGGCTCCGTTAGAATACAGCCGGTTACCCCTGGCTGCAAACCATCCAACGGGCACGAAATCTCAGTTTATGTCTCTTCGCCAGGCAACCATTAGAAAGCACCTCTAAAGGTCGAAACGTCAGGAGCTTGTTACCAGCCGTTCAAAGTGGAGGGTGATGCCGGGCTTCCTGCAATAGAGTTACGGAACATACATAGGGCATTGCGCGTTAGTTTCCTTGTGTGTCTCAAGGCGTTACGGCCAATTGCGGATTTAAGTAGTAGGAAAGAAAAGTCCCGGGGTAAAAATCAAATATCAGAATGACTAGAATTTTTGATATTTGATATATTTGCAAATAATTATTTCTTTTTTAGTGCTCCTTATTTGAACTTTTTTGTCAAATGATTCACCCTTGACCAGACATAAGTCTCGTAGTCACCTCAGACGAAGATAATTCTTACTGCAATTGTCTTGTGAAATCCGTACAAAAGAACTATATAATATATAATAGCTAGAGAAGGTGAGAAAAATGGACATTTCCAGTTTATGCATGTCATTCCGAATTTAAAATTCAAATGTGTAAGGTTGGCAAGCCACAGTGAAAAACAAAACAAATAATTATTCCATAAAGAGACATCATCTAACGAATAATTATTTGATTGTCAAATAACGCACGATCGAGTAACAAATAATTATTTGAAATTCAAATAAGGAGCACAAAATGAGAAATAATTTACTACGCATAAATTAAAATAAACTTTAAATTAAATAAAAATTTCTTCTAATTATTTTTTATTCGATATTTTTTGCAAAATTGTTATTTGAGTGAAAATTAATTCGAATAATGCCCATTGCTGGTTTGAAAAAGCTAAGGGAGTTTGAAATTAAACCAGAATAGAGGAATTTATCTGTATTTCGTAGCAAAAGCAATTATGCCCTTTTACTGTTGAGATAAAGGCATAGCGGCAAAATATCTCTGTTACAAATACTTTACAGCAGAATTGAAAGTGTAAAACGAGAAATTCTCCACTAAAAAACTTCCTTTAATTCCTTGTGTTCGTTGCATACAATGTAAAGCCAATTTCTGGAAGCCAAATTTTCAACACTAAAAAGTTTCCATAGAAGTGAATAAGGAGAACGATAAATTTTATTGCAGCAATAAACTATTGTGCATTTGGGCGATTTTCCAAATTCGGATAACTAGAGGATTCCAAACATATGCACTTTAAGCGAGCAGCCGGAATTTAATTAGAAAAAAGGAGTTTGTTACGAGTTCCCAAATGACTTTTTATACTCTATACCGCTTGTTGTATTTGTTTTACTAGAACTGATCAACTTACAGCAACAATCAAAACCTCATCGCTATATTTTATTATTAATTTATAACCGGCTGGTTAGCCACATCCCCCATTCCAGGTTCAATCCCAAAAGTAACGTTCTTGCAATGAAATCAAAATGATCCTGCGAGAGAGCTTTGCCAGCCCATTCAAAAGTCTGTCGCACGCAATAACGCCCGTTTAGTTATAATTGCATACGTTTACGCACATTTTGAGAAAGGGATTGCCTTTGTATGATATGCTGGATGTTGTTGCCCTACAAATGTATCGTGGTGTTCGAAAGGCTGCAGTGCGCGTGTGTGACGCGCCCGTGTCAGCCTTGTTAGAAGATTAGGTCCTTTGCTTCTACACTATTACGATATCCTCACGCACACATTAAAGTATTGGGAGAGGGAAAAGGCTCTCCTATTCGGAATCTAAATGGTAAAGTAAGCTAAAAGTTGAATTAAAGTAGTGGGTGGACGGTCATTGTGACGCTTTTTATGTACAACTGCCGGTAAAGTAAATATGTTAGTGGGTAAATGTCTTCGAGTTGTCAGATAGAAATCTTGGCTTTAGGAGAATTTTAAAGGAATCACCGCAGACATATAGTTTTAAGGAATAAATCTATCGCCCTAAGTAAAAGGATCTATTTCAATCGAACAATATAATATTGTTTTGACGGTTTTTTTTCTTTTAAATTTGTTGGTTTACTAGAACAGGACCTTAAAAAAAAGAGATTTGATTTTCTTCCAAAAATTCTTAAATTTGGTAACCCTCCTGAACTCAAGAGAGAAAAGAAAGGCTATTTAGTCGCGATTCCTTCATTTTCCGATTCGCTGTCAGCAATAACTCTGTACCCATTTACAGAACACATAGGAATAAGGCTCTCAGATTCTATCACTACACCCGCATCCATTCAAATATTTTGGGTAATTTTTCTACTCATTCACTTTTGGGACATGGAAGCATGTCGATGTGCAAAGAAAATCCGACACGTTTCCCAGCTGGAATATAGTAAAACGAGAGATTTACAAAAAACTTTTTGCATCCGTCCCAAGCACAACCACTACCATCAGAGTCTCTGCGAAAGCTTTAATTCTACTCGAGGAGCCTAATACTGTAAGGTAAGTCCTTCTCTCTGCGTCTATTCTCACGACACTTCATTCTCAGTTTCCACCTATTGGAGATCACCAGGGTGGCTGGAGCTGGAGCAATGAAGGATATCGTTTTCTCTTTTATCTGAATACCAGAAATGTGGGTAAAGAAGGGGAGAGGGTCCTATTAAAGCGATGTTGAGAAAATCTCTGATGTCCTGGTTGTTTGTTATTCAGTCCCGGACGAGAATTTGTACAGAAAACTTATTCGGTAATGGAGAGCTTTTTTCTGGGAAGACCCTGCTGTTTTTGATGCTTTTTTGAAATAAATTAGTGGTTTATCTAGAATTTTAGATTATTTTCGGTTAAAGCGAATTAATTGCCTAGTGGAAGTAATGTGTAGTGTTAGCAACTCCGACGCAAAATAATTCGGTTATGTGAAAAGAGAATTTTCCCAATGCAATTTGTTGGTGAAAAAAATTCTCACAATTGTTTATATTAGGAGTTGGTAAAGCATACCTTTAGGATTTAGTAATTTCACCTAAAAGTAGGCAATTTTCAGGATATTTAGAGATGAAAATTTGAACGAAATCCTTCACGCGTGCTAGAAGTGCCCGAGTAATTGCCTTCTCTTGCAAGCAGGAAAATTGTTTAAATCCTAAGATATAGGCTTAGTCGAAAAGTTTGTGTATTTATTCAAAAAGGAGCAAGAAGGAAGAAGTAATCCTAGTTGCCGCATACAGAGCAGCATCCTGTGCCCGACTTAAACAGTATCAGTATCAGTGCTAAACACTCTCGTGTACGTGAAACTTAGCCAAATCCCCTTCAAGTGTGGTAAAAGACAAGAGCATCATCAATGCGTACGTGTACTGTGTTTAGATTTCTGTGTTAGAAAATGATTTTGTGTGGAAAATTGTTGGAATTTAGCCTGGCCTGTTCATTTTTATTACAGGTATAAGAAAGGGATAAAAACAAAAAAAAACGAAACTTTCTGTTAAGAGTACTTCTCTTCCTTCAACAAAGTGAAAAGTTTTCAACGAAGCCTTCAGCCTATAATTCTGCAATGTAATTTTCTTCAATGTCACCATTTTTACGGATGAGGCAAGTGTAATTGTTATTCTCACTAATGCTGTCGATTTCTTTTTCGGTTTTTACTTTGTTGTTGTAGGCTTTTTGGTAGATACTTTTTTTTATTCAAATGTTTATTCAGTAATTTAGCTGAGGCTTCTGTTTCTTTTTTATTTTGGTGTGACAGTAGAACTTTAAGGACTGTTGAGATATTTTGTCAGCTTAATTGTAAATAAATGGCCGACCGCTGTGATTAATTGTGATCGTCTCTCTGTTTATTCATTCAAATTGTCAAGTAAAATGGGAAAATGAATGGCTTCTGTCTCGGTTTAAATGAAAAATTCTACCAATTTTATGCAAGGTGGTGCCTGTACTTATGCAAAGCTGTATTTTTTCAAGCTGTCCATTATAAGATTTTTCTTTTCTTACTTCTCTTCTCATGTACTTAATATAATAGGTTAATCGGTTCTAGGTTTTGGTACTCAAATAGGAAATTATCTATGATGTGATAAACATTCTTCACATAAAAATATGCACAAACATTTACGTTTCGAAATAAGAAGACTTCGACAGAAGCCCGACTTGAACTGAAGGGTCGTTGACTCAATTCTGTGAAGGCGTGATTTTTATTAACCGGTGTAAAAAGAAAGTATACCAATTTTCAGTTCTGGTAAATCTTAGTACTTTTTTAATATCATTTATTTTTTCGAATCAGTCTGATAGTGATTAGACCAAGATTAATCTTCAGTGACGTCACGCAGAGATTTCAAAATCTTCTTACAAGTGCTAAGGCGATATCGTTTTCGAGAAGTGCCACCTGTTTTCCGAACACATCATGTTCTTGTTCAAAGAAATGCGAACAAATACTTAAACTATTTCTTCGGGCTGTTTTGCTTTAGTTTTGCGGCTTTTCAGCAGCTAACGTTAAACTTTATGCTTGTCAATTTAGTACGAAAGTCCTCATCTAGGAAGTCTTTGCATTATTAGAATTAGGTTTAAAGAAGACTTATGTCTGTCTATCTGTATATCACAGCGGGTTTTCTCAGTAGCTGCTATTGTTATTCAAATTTGGCATAGGTATAAAAGTTATTTGTCCACATCTTTTCCTGGTGTAAACAATTCAATATTTTTTTTTAACTAAATAGGACAGGAGAGTACCTTTTACATCTACGATAACGATAAACTAAAGGAGGGGCATGGTACATAACCTCTTTAAAGTTTTTGCAACCTACGTATGTCATAGTCTGAAGTTCCTAGCAATCGCAGTCTGTATAACAAGTAAGAAAGTTCGCCACTCTTGACAACCTTGAAAGGCTGGAGATCCAGAATACTAAGGAAAAGTTAAGTATCCTCCAAAGTTAGGTTTGGTTGTAGGTGCTGATTGAAAAAGCATTCTGAAGCCATTTAAATTTTTTAGAATTTCGAGCACTCTAAAAATTTCATACATACGACAGCCGTTGATCCTACCTGTTACATTTCGAGTCATTCGTCATCTTAGCTATTTCGGGTCCTTAGGGTTCCTCCAGGGATTAGGTATTATGTTAAGTTGTATTAAAAAACAAGTTGCTGAAGCGTCGCGGCCAGTAAGGCCTATTGTGCTAACCCTCCCTATTCTTATTGTCAAGCAGATCTCTTTGAAGAGGTACAACAGCTTTTGGAGCGAACTGCTGGATCCATATTCTGCGCCTATAACCAGGCACTCGTATAGGATGTGGAATTGTACCTCGTCCTCCTCCAGAAACAATCTACAGGTTGGGTCAACTGCACTACCAATTTTTGCTAATTGCTTTTTTAGTTGGCCGTGCCCGGTGATCTGTCAGGTCTACCAAACCTTAGCTGTACCCTCTTTTAGAATGAGCTTGTCCCACACAGGATTCCCGATAGTATTTGTGCTACTTGGTCCACCAGTTTCATGGCAGAGCTCTGACTGGTCAGTTCATCCGCATTTTCGTTACCAGGAAAACCCCACTGCGCCTGTATCGAAACTATCTATCTAGGGTATCTAGAGCTGCCTGACATTCCCAGACCAATTTTGACTTGGTTACGGAGAAGCCGATTGCTCTGAACGTCGTCTGACTGACGAATAAGATGTTAAGTAGGTTTGGCATAGAATGCCAGTCTGGTATAGACTAACTCTTGGGAAACAGTAACAAGTTTCCTAGTGAACTCGGCCCAGATAACCGCCCTTAAAACCGCATCGGTTTTCGACCCGTCCGTATAACAAATAAGTTCACCCTGGCGGATTGTGGGGAAGTCTCAAGCTTAACATTTCTCCACTTTATTAAGGTGGGTGGTTGCAATGCTGAGAGCCTTACGGCGTCGGAGGCCAATTTGGTCAATTGCTCAATTTGAGCTTAGCTTTAGTCTACCATGTATTCGCCCCCTAGGTAATCATAGGTCTAATCACCGTTGTGTAAATCAAGTGCATTTGTTATAGGCTTCCAACCCTAGAAAAAGCTCTGTGACAAACCCAGAAGTATTTCCACGTCTTATCGGTTATGTTATCTAGGTGTAAGTTCCAGTATAGTTTGGAATTCAGTGGTATGCCTAGATATTCCACCTACTCACTAAGTATAGTGCAAGCAAGGTTTGACTAACCCTTCGAAAATCCTCTTTCTGGTAAAAGAAATGAGTACGGTCTCATCAGGGTTGATCTTGAGCAGGCCCGTGCGCAGGATTTCCTGGGGGGGGGGGGGTTATCTAATTTCATATACATTTTAGGTTATTTTTTTAGTATTTCAGTCAAATTTTTCCTAATAAAGAAGTTCTTGGGGGGGGGGGGGGTTAACCACCAACCCTCCCCCGTGCACACGGGCCTGACCTTGAGGTCAACCTCTTGGTACCATTCTTCAACTGTGTTTAATGATATATCCATCCATAAGGGCGATGTCCCTTTAGGTTTCTTCCCCTCAATGTACATGTGATAACCTCAAAGGATGTGTTATCAATTGCTCTTGAGGAAAGTCATTGCCGCTATTTCTCTGTTAAAGACAGCTCCTTTTAATCTGGATACCAGAAAGAAGCTTTTTTTTAGCTCTAAAAGCTTACAGAGTGCAGGATGCCGTGGCCCCCCTGTAAGAGTGCAGGATATATCTCATCTGTGCCTAGGAATTTAGAGGTTTCAAAGGAGAATATAGCATTCGTGATTGCCCTATAGGCGAAGTTCAAAGCGCCCAAGCTCCAATCCTTTGTGGTAGCCCGTCACTAAGAAGCCTACCATGACCGTTACACCGTCCTCTTTAATCACACTGCCAGGGAAGTGTGCCTGCAGCAGCACTTCGAGTGTCTTTCTTTGAGTACGAGTAAGCGATCCATGAGACTTCCAGAGCGAACCCAGCCTTCTTTATCCTTCTAGCAGTCTTCCTAAGCTTAGAAAGTCCCTAATTTCACCAGGGAACGTCCCTGTGTTGGGACCTTACCCTGATATGACAACTGTGCCTGAATTCCGTCAACATAGATTCATTGACCAGGTCTGCCGCAAGGTGATGAATCTAATGGTGATCTTAATATCAGTGAGTCCACTGCCTTTCTAAAGGTAGTACCTTGGGTTTATAAACTCCTAAGTCTTTTGACGCGTTGTCTGTGATCTGAGTACGATGGTTCGTACGAGACTCTCTGCGATGAAGAGACCAAGCAGTGTTACGTCTAGTACCTGCTTTCGTCGCCTGTAGGTGGCTTTTGTGTTTTTTTGACTAGAGTCCAGTTTTCGCCTGAAAAGAACTATAGAACTAGAATTGGTTCGAACCCCAAAAGCCACCCTTATTACAAACTAAGATGTTAGTATTACCAGTTGTTCGACTGAAATGATTTTTCGCGACATATCCTGCTGATCTAGTCCGTTTACTATCAGCCATATATTCTCCGGCCCAGGATTAATTAAGGATGGAGTCTAAGCTGCATGTACGAGTTGGACGAAATACTTTAAAGTTCTTCAAACTTGAAACTGTCTTATTTAGTTGTCACAATTATTGCACTTCTTGAGATGAACTTGTTTAGTAAGGACCGGAAATACAATTAGAAATTTTATGCACAAACTTCATGCCATAAAAGCGATCGTGCAAAAAGTTTCTGCTCCAAATATATAATAATTTCCCTTCACTCCTTCTCGCTTGGTGGCGAGAAAATCAGGAAATGCCACGTCACATAAATCTTGGTGATTTGAAAATATCCTCGTTCCTTGCAGAAGTTTCCTCCGTAAAACGATTCTTTTCCTAGTTTTTTTCGAACTTTCCACTTTCCGAGGCTAAGAGAAAACTCTTAGACGACAAGGCAGTGCATGCGAATTTGGTTTTGAGAAAAATTCCTTAAGTGTGGGTTTTTGTCGTTGGCATACGGGGAAGTTATTTTTATATTTTCAAAAGTCTCACATAAAGTTTCGATGCTTTGATTTATGTCCCTGTGGCTTAAACACCATGTGGAGCAAGTTAAGATGATGATGGCGCGGGGCCCGACTTGAATTTTTAAAGCTGTTTGCATTATACTGTGCAATCTCCCGTCGTCTAGTAGCATGTAATATTAGGGATGAAGGAACGGCAAGCTCCATTTACTAATAAAAGTCATTTGCGATGGTTTACTGAGCAATTTTCGATAAAATTGCTGGAAACACTTTCGAGTTGGTTTAGGATTTCGCCCGTGCCGATATTAGATCTGAGGTGGCGTTGTTTGGATCCGATACTTACAGACGACAGAGAGGAGATTGGACTTGTTAGAGGCGTCTTTGGCGAACAGGAAAAACTGGAAGGCTATCTATCTAACCACATGACATCGTAATTCGCTATTCACGAAATAATTTACATACCACTGATTGCTAGAATAATGCAAAGATGGTGTGAAAATTGATGTGAGCGTGTAACCTCTTAAACTCAAGCACGCTTGCAGAGTTTGTCCACCCTCATCTCCTGCCTTGTCAAGCCGATTATACAAGTCAAGAGGAGAAAAGGATGTCACTCTAAGTGCCTGTTTAATTTGTACCATCTTTAGTCTTCTGATTAAATTTCTCAAAGCTGCGTAAAACTTAACAAAAAGAAAACATAATTTGCGGGAACGGGCGGGTAGGCGGACGAGTGAAGATACTTGAACGGATGTTGAATGTGACATAGGACAAATTGAAAAGGAATTTGCATCTGTAAATCTGTGCCAATGTTGTTATTGGCATTGTGTGGGTGAACTTTGTATTATACGCACACTACACAAATAACCGCACAAAAACCCAAGTGAGTGCTGATGAGTCCTTTGTAAATCATTTAACCAGAAACCGGAGGGTTTGAATGTTCTTAAAAGTTCTACCAGAGCCAGGGAATCAGTTTTAGCAGCAACTGCTTTTGCTTGCGGGAAAACAAATTTAAATGAGAAAAAAGAGGCCTGGAGGTGTTTAGAACGATTTAAAGAAGACTGAAATTTTCTTTGTACAAAAAAAAAACTTTCCATCTTGGATATATTGATTAAAGCTGCAGAGGTTCAAAGCCTTGCGCCAAACAAAATTTAGGGTAGGTAGTTTGTCCTTCCACAGTTTCATAGAAAGTTGTTGAAGTGTACATTGATGAAAGACCGACTTTTGAAGAATCCAAGCAGATATTTACAAGGTTTTTATACCCGTTTGCACCCCATTCATTGAAGACTCGTTTGCCTATTTGTTCAAAGAATATGTATAGGAAACTATCCGAGTGTGATCAAGAAATAAAAACCGAAGGTTTATAGGAGAGTTTTACTGTTCTGCGTACAGTTTTGAATTAAGTGCAGGATTTTTGTGGTAGAGTTGTCCCTTGTTTTGCCACACCATATGCACTGTCTTATAATCTTCCAGGCGTCGTCCTCAGTAAGTCTTCTTTTCTTCAGATGACACCACAAACTACTCTGTCCTGTCAATGGTGTAGTCAGCCATTTCAGTATCTTCCGATCCACATTCAGAATACTCCTCCCGGCAGCACAGTATGACGATTCTTACATCATTTTTGATTATCTCACAGCCTGCTCTAAATACAAACCCGGAAAACATGACAGTTCGGCCACTTCACCTGTCAATACCAAGCGTTTCGTCATTATTTAATTTTTGTTGTACCACAGATTAACCAATCGTTGCACACACAAATAAAACTGCACAGTCTCGTTACCAAAATCAAAGAGAAACGCTGATGTCATTGACGCATTTTAAGCTCAATACTTCAAAAAAAACGAGCACCAAAGAGTTTTCACTTCAAAAAGCATGAAAATTGCAATAAGAGAGACACTTTTTTCGGTGTTCACATATTCAGAACATTTGTAGATTAACCTCAACTAAAATCCAATTTAAGACTTTAAATATATTGCGAGAAATACTAGGAGAAAGTAAAATTCCCCAAACCTTTCTTATTCTTTACTGTAGCAAGTTTTGGCTTGTTTATGCCACCAATGCTCAGCTGTTAATGTCAGCTTCCAGGCTTTTATCTTGAGTAGGCTGTGCCTATCTTCACGAGTCCATTTCATTCCACTGTCTCCAGTGTTCCTCTGTGGTCCATCTGTCAAGCAGGCCTCTAACTTTGCTTCTTTCATGATGATCAGTGCCTTGCAAGTTTAAGTTAGCTCTTGCGGTCTTCTTGTTGCCTTCAATTTATAGGTGGTTTTTACCCAAACCAGTATCACCCAGTTCATTAGCCACATTGATTGAGTATAGAACCCATTCCAAAGCCGGATATGTGTTGAACTCCGTTTATTTCATGCACTTAATCACCGCTTGATTGTCAAGCATTACCACATGATCTGATTCTCCCGCAAATAATACAATGCATACAACAGGGCCAAAGTATACCGCTGTGTGTTGCCCTAAGCTTAGATGACGTAACAAATGCCTGCTTCGGCTCTTCCGTCAATCCTACGTCCATCTCTCAGGTAGTGATACATCATTTATAAGCGTTTCGTGAAATATTCTGTTAACACTTACTTCGTTTATTCCATCCATTGACATTTCCAGTCTCGGTATATTCTGTTTTATTGCACCGAGTATCTTCTCATGCTCATTGCTATTTCCTGACCTGTGCCATCACGGTCCATTCGGAGCGATGCCATTGCTGCCACCTTTTTTACTTTATAATAAGTAAGTACTAGATCTAAAGTACCTGCATTTTGGTGAGATATTCCATTTTTGTCCACACACCCTTCTATACAGCTGTAGTGCTCTATTTGTCTTTTAAACCTCATCAATATGTCTACTCCAGATTAGTCTCGAGTTCAGAAATATTCCCAGATACTTGACCTCCCTAGACACCCTGATTTCGGTTTCAAAAAGTTTTAGTGGCTTAAAGTACAAATCGTCCCTTTTCTTGGTGAAAACTATCAGACCCGTCGTATTTGAAATTTATGTACAGCTCCTGTTTCTGATACCACTCCTCTGAGAGGCTCTTCTTATAATGTTTTCATGCTGTTGTGATGATGAACTTTCCTCTTACCATAATTGCTATGTCGTCGTCATAACCTCCACCGTAGATGCCTTCCCTACCGAGTCTGCATGATAGTGAGTCCACAGTTATATTCCACAGTAGGGAGTAAAGAATTCCTTCCTGCGGACAGCGCCTCTCCCACGCAGTTTTGACTCACCTTTCTGGATATTACCCGTTCTAAGCCTCAGCATATTACCGATCTACTTGCATATTAGTGGATTTGCGCAGCGTCTTCTGAGAGCAGTTTTCTAAAATGTATTTTTGTCGAAAGTTCCTTCAATGTCCAATGTGATTCCTCCGGTAAATAATTATTCTTCCGCTATGCGCTGTTTTTGTAGATCTAAAACCATGTGGAAACCATTTTCACTGTTTTCAGTACAAAGGATGTCAGGCGTCTAAAAGACTTTGCCTCAGCATAGTCTTTTCTCCCCGGCTTCGGAAAATAAAATGTCCCTGGTCTCTCTCCATAAGAACGAAATACACCCAATTGTCAAACATGCGATAAAACTTCTCCTTAAACTCGATGCCAATATCTCAGCTCTCCATTGAAAAAGGGGAGGGAATATACCATCTAGGTAGTTCCGCTGTCTTGAATGGGTCAAACGACTCAATCGCATGTATTATTCCATCTAATGTCCCTTTCGCTTTAATTCTCACCTCAGTTATTTGATCCCAGAACTCCGTAATTCTACCTGTACCATTACCGGCTTGCTGAGGTGGGATTATTCAAGGCTGTTTTCTGAAGCCGAACAAACTTCAGAAATGTTCTTAGAACCCGAACAGAAATCCATTGCAGAGTTTTCTTCAGCGCTCTTTTTGATGATATTTATTCTAAGTTTACTCTTCCTACAGATGGCTCCACTGAATCATCAGTCCATGCCAAAATAAATTCTACCGCGCATTCTTCCACTCTTTATGACGACAAGGTGCACTGTGCATAGTTGCGGTAGTAAAACAACCTAGACTTCATGTCGCAGCAGAATGCACGGTCTGGGTCTGCTCTCGGATTTTTCATAGTACAGAGTCGCAACGCGCTCCCGAAGGCTCCGTATCTTCTTACGAAAGGTCCAGGCTCTTCTATCAGAGCTACTATGCCATGCCTTTTCTCCACAAAATAGCGGATACTGCCCACATTTTCGGGGTGTTTCCAATCCAACCCACCTAACATGCTATCTGAGATAGTAAAGTCTTATCCAATGAGATCTGAATAATTAGACTCTATGACAAGACTCCATCAAGACACTATGTACTTTTATTTGTACCATAGCATTCGTTTTGTTTCCTTTTTAATCTTACTCTAATGGTTCAACAGATACTGAGTTCTTTTTGCCTTGTCATATTTTTTCAGCTTTTTCATTTTGATTTAACTGACACTCCCTACAACTTTATTATTTCGCCGTAAAACATCTGTCCGCAAACATTTTCGACAAATTTTTTCCAGCACCCGAGGACCGAAATCTTAAACACTTAAGCCTGGCACATGGTCTAAGTTGGCGTTTGCCGAAGAGGAGATAATAAAATGAAGCAGAAAATGACTGATTATGGCATATTAGGTATGTACCCCCCAAAAAACGTGGCAAGAAAAATTCGACTTGTATGGAGATGATTTTTCGTGGAGCATTCCAGCTTCCTCGGTCTGATACTTGATATTCTGTCGACACACTTCACATAACTTTATTTTTAGAAACAAAATTAAAACCCTAGCGTTTGCTACATTGTCAGACTTTTGTTCCTTCCATTCCTAGCGGCAATAGGAGAACATCGCCGAGCTCTTTTTATTATTATTGACGCACCGAAAAAATTTACTCAACACGAGATAGAAGATTTACATATTTCCAGGTATTTCCATGCGGAAGGTAGGATTTTGCTCCTGGCGTCCTATGCTTGTTTACAAGAAAATGCGGTGGATCTACAGATGTTTAGATCGATACTTTCGCACGAAATTCATGTTGTGCTACAGAATTTGTGGAAATTTGAGTAAATTTCAAATGAAATTGAAAGCCTGCTGTTTGGTGGGGTACGGCTAAACTTAAATTCTAAATATACGCGAGAATGCTAAGATTTAGAAGATTTAAGAGAGTGAGAATTAAGAAATCCGGTCCTTATTAGATTGCCTCTTTCCAGTCGATAATTGAATCATTATTTGATTATTTCGAAAGCTCAGAAACAAAGGATCTAGTTCCTAATTAGATCAGAAAGTCCCCGGGTTTATAACGCAAATCTTATTTGCAAAATACCCAAAAAGGAGCAATAATTGTTCTTTATATCCTAGTAATTTGCACAATTAGTGGTGAGGAGTATGAATCCGAAAAAGGACTCGATTTATGAAATCCTACTTAGCTTGAAGATTGATTTCCGGATGAGATATATCGTTCCGGATTCATGTCTCTGCAATTCAAATAAAAGCATCGAAAATAGCACTACACAGGTTTACTAAAAGAATAATGTCGAAAATCACCACTGTCACATTGTTGCTATTAGTTTTTCTGAAAATGAGAAAAATTTAGCAATCCTAAGTAAAAAACCTATACATATAAGAGATACGTGGCCCTTAGGGTCCACTTGAGGTCTTAACTTAAATCTAAATTAATTTGTTCGACTCCTTTTAGTCCTTGGAGTCTACTTTACACTACCCCATTACATTAGCAAGCAAAACAGACTTATGATAGTGTTGACATAGATTATTAAAAGTTTACATTAATTTTAGCAGTTCTCCACTAATTTCTACTTTGTAATTTAATTCTAAACGGAAACTGATTGGCTTTAAAGGTTTTCCCCATCGATTATAAGAATCTTGTTTGAAAGCCGCTTTTCTTTTCTAAAAAAACATCCGCTTCCGCTTCATTTGAAAATTTCAATTTAACCTAGAAATGCTCGCATGATTGTGTATACTATGTTTTTAAGTTCGGTGCTATATCCAGCCAAGCAAGTATGCACAACAATGTAATCCATTAACAAAACTCCAACAAAAAGTAAACAAAAAGTTTTCAAACTGTTAAGTACCCTTAATTTTTTGTGTTTGCTTTCCGGAACTTTGCAAGGTTAAGTGAGGAGTACGAGAGAAGGACTGAGGTGTATGTAGTAGATGGACATGCAGAATTGCTTCACGTTTGCTTGAAGTTTCAGAATTAAAATTTTCTGGGAAATATAAATATATTATACTTGTTACAGTAGTCGCCTGAAACAAGAACAGTTTACTAAGCTTTTATGTAAAATAAATGCAGATTGCACCAAGTCCACTCGGAGGCCATGTAGGCCCATTGTGAATGAACTTAAAAGAAAATAAGGCAGCATGGTCAGAACTTAAAACTATTGAGATCTCTGTAAGAATTTATTTAAATCCTGCTATCTCAGCTAAGTCTTCCAGTCCGTGAGCCTTCCCTGGAAGAGTTTGGTCATATCCAGGATCGTCTTGCTGCCTCCATTGCTTTGCCCATTATATCTCGTGATATTATCATGGATGGCATCAAGGAACTTAAAATGGACTTTTCTTTTGGTCCTGATGGTGTTCCACCTGCATTCTTGAGATCCTGTTCTGACGCCTTACTCACTCCACTGGATCTCATCTTCAATCTCTTCATTCCTTCAGTTCCTGTTTATAAAAAGGGGCATAAAAACTTAATAACAAATTGTAGGTCAATTGCGAAGCTTTCATGTATACCCAAGTTGTTCGAATCTGTTATATATTCACAGCTTGTTGGACAGTGTACGGGGTTAATCTCATCTAATCAACATGGCTTTCTGCCTGGTAGATCGACGACAACTAACCTGCTTGAATTTACATAATCTCTGCCTTTCAACAAGGTCTCCAGACTGACTGCGTTTAAACCGACTTTAGCAAGGCATTTGATAAGTTCCCTCACTCTGTGATTATGCTTAAACTGGAAAAGCTGGGTTCTATTGCTCTAATGGATCCGCTCTTATTTAAAAGATAGGTCATACCGTGTATCGTTCCGTAAAACTTTATCTAGAGTTGCTAGGGCTTCACCTGGTGTACCGCAGGGTAGTCATCTGGGGCCGCTGTTGTTCATTCTTGCCATTGACGACATTGTCGCTGTATTAAGTAATCCAAAGTCTTAATCTACGCAGAGGATATGAAGATTTTTTCATGCGTTAGAAATAGTTATGATTCTGCCTACATTCAGGATCATTTGATTACCTTCAAGGTTTGGTGTGCCTCAAATGGCCTGCAACTTAACCTGGATAAATGTGAACTTATGTCATTCTCTAGGAACCTCAATCAGCTCGTCTTTGATTATATCTTTACGAAAAATACTATCCGTCGTGTGGAATCGGTTACTGAGCTTGGTGTGAAGCTAGACAAAAACCTCGATTTCACTCCGCACATAAACTATATCGTGTCCCGGAGTAATTAAGTTCTGGGTTTTGTTAAACGGTGATCAAGGGAGTTTTCTGATCAGAAGACCTTAATTCGGTGCAGCGGAACTTTCTTGGGTTCGCACTAACAGACCTTCCGTAGAATGATTCACTCCTTATGTGGTTCGCCCCCGGTTGCTTAATATGCACTCGTTGGAAGAACGACGTAGAGTTGCTGACCTAGTCCTTATTCACCAGCTCTTGAATTCAAACATAGATTCTTGCACTCTCGCAAGTATGGTTTCTTTCTTTTAGTTTTTTGTTTACTTATGTTTTTTTGCATGTTGGTGTGGGAGCCTCATTTGCCTCAATATATTGTTTTATTCTGTCGAATAGGTCAATTGATTCTAGGCCTCTACCTGAGAAGTTAGAAGGATTAATTCTATATTACAGATTGTTAAAGAACCTTGCCCCCAAACAGGCGAGTCGTCGTTCTTTTAGTGCTGGACATTCACAGAGTAGGTGCACTATAGATTAAGTTTCCTTCTCGTCTCTGCAACTTCTACAGAACTAAATCGATTCTACGCCGAGTCTCATGGCCATAACTCCTACGGGGCAATGTGCAGTGATGAAACCGACGAGTGTTCGGACGCGCCTTCTTTTGAAGGATAAGAGACTAGAACTTCTAATGTAATTCAGTTTCGGCTAAAGTCTTCGTGTTGTGAGGCAATAGGTAATATTTTCCCACCTTTCCGAAGTATTCATGGAATATTATCTTCCGATTTGACTCTTCTCTACGTTAAGGGGAGGGTGAACCGTATCCGTGATCATGTTTATGGGTATATTTAAACCTTTCTTGGCCAGCTCGTCGGCTTTTTCGTTGCCCTCTATGCCGACATGTCCTGGAACTCAGCAGATTCTGACCGTATAGTATGAAAAATCTCTAAAGGCTCTGGTATAGTCTTTGACGCATTTTGATTTTATCAGGTGGGAGTTTAAAGCCTTCAGTGCTACTTACTTGGCCCCACAAATAGTAATCTCGCTTGCCGACATCTGTTTTGCTCGGACTTTCATAATGGCGTAAATTTCCGCTTGGAAGATGATGCAATCGTTCGTGAGTTTATAAGACTCACTTATATGCAGAACTTCCGAGAAAAGTTCAGCTCCAACCCTATTCTCCGGCTTCGATCCGTATGTAAAGATGGGAATTCCTCTAATGATATTTTCAGGGTGCTATTAGCCTTCTCTATTAGGTATGATGACGCGAAAGGGTTTCCTAAAGTCATATTGTGACCTCATGTAATCCGTTATGGGCTGCAACGCATTTTGATAAAGGAAATTCAGTATGACTGTATGTCCAAAACTTTCTGGCATCCATTGGCTGTTTTCTTTGAGTCTGAGAGCTGCCAAGGTAGCCACTTTTCTTGTGTGAAGCTCTATCAGTTGAAGGTGTAAAATGGTTTCCATGGTTTGTGATGCAAAACTACCTTAACATGGAGAAGATGTGTAATGTCAAAACAGTTCAATTCACTCATAGAAATCGTAAAGTGTTAATTTGTTCCGTACCTTCGTTGTCTACCTGTCTGTCTGGTGTACCTATGTCACAGGTCTGTAACTTCTAAATTATTGAAGTAAAGAATTTTAAAATTGGCATGTAGTTAAGGTTTGATGATTATTAGGATTCGACTTTTGGGTTCAAAATGGCTTTTTTAAAAAGAGTACATTGAAGTAAACGCGCCAAAATGTGAAGAATTCACAAAATTTCCATTAAATCATTAAAATCAGAAATTCGGAATCTGGCTAAATGCCGCATAGATGCAAAACTGAATATTATAGCACTGCGGCAGTAATGCGTTTTTGAATTCACCCATTTTAATTGATCAAAGGACTTTCTTACTAATCAGCGATTCAACACATACGACCATTTAGGAAAAAGCAATTATTTTTTAGTATTGTTATTAATAAGCGTTGTAGTCGCTACCCTGTATCACCTTTTCTAGTTGTGTTCTTTGTGATATGCCATATCTTGATAATCCCAATCAAATTTAAGGTTTTAAGTGGATTCTTTTATTGGCTTGGGGTAACTCGGATGGGATTCATTGAAACGATGATGGGGACAGGCTGGAGTGGGATATTATAACTTTTGCACCATATCAATCGCCATAAATAGATGGAATCATGCCTATACGCTACGGAAAACTTAGGAGATGCCACAGCTCTTTGTGATTTATAAAAGCTGCCTGTATCACGTGTATGTTCCTCTTGCGTGGAGACAGGTGAAGGTTCTTTTCATCCCCAAAGCAGATAAATGCGGCCATACAGTCGACCTGACGACCTTCGAAAGGCTTCTTGAAGCACACCTTCTTGTGATGAAAAGTCGACAGATTAAGTCTAACCGGGGAGACACTGAAGTGGTTCGATATGTCAGAAGGGCTACTCCACAAGGTGGGGTTCAGTCACTAATGCTCTGGTGTAAGGTTGTCAATGTAATTATCTCTGGAAAGAGATAGAATAAAGGTGATAGTTCATACTAACGACTTAGTAGTTCTTATCTCGGGTAAACTGGGCAGCAGACTGTAAGCTAGTCCTCTCCACAAGAAAAAAAGTATATAAAACGGTCGCTCTCCATAAGATGAGTGGTACCACATTGGAGCTAAAAGCTTATGCTAAGTATCTATATTCTATAGCAATTCTATAGCAATTGTACACCTTCATAGTACGGACTACTTATTTATGACATTCTAGTCTAGTGTACGTCTCTCGATAAAGACTAGCTTCTCGATAAAACTAACCAAAATATAAAGAGCTACCTGTTTGGGTATAACAGGGGCTCTACAGACTACGCCAACAGCGTCAATGGAAACTATGGTTCATTTCCTACCTCTAGAGATCCACAGTACATTAAAGCTAAAAGACTCAAATTGATTGTAATTCTTCGACATTGCAGTATATTAACAAACAGACTAGAAGAGTGTGAAAACTGTCGCGTGGTTACCGATGCATATTTACATATGGGTCTACAATGGATGTGGGTAGGGGCTGGAATTTCCTCAAGGAGTCTTAGGCTACCGAAGTACTGCAAAAAGTGTGTTAGCGAGTTCTGATCTACCAGAGGGTGGTCAAATAAAAATTGTAGATTTCAAGAAACGTTACGATTACATTGCATTAGTATTGAGGTCCTGGGCGTTTCGCATGAGCATAGGGGTTTGCAGTACATTACTCCAATACCGATGGCTTTCACTATTAAGAATCGTTCTTTAGTTCACATTGCGTCAGCTGTTATGATGTTATCTTTAAAAAGACTATCTTTTCAAGCACCCGACGCTAGATGGGATCAGAGAAAAGGCTCTGTTTTAGGTTATTTTATTCCGCGGGACGAAATTTTAAATATTGCGCTATTATTATTCATTCATTCCGGTGCCTCGGAATCTTAAACTTTAGGTGTGCCACAAATTGCTACAGGGACTAGTTAGAGGCAGGTTATACAAAATATTCCCCAATTTTGTCCTGAAAGGAATGGCGTTGTTGGTATACATAATATTACTGCGCGTTATATAATAATTTTCAGTTATCTAGAACAGGTAAGTTATCTTGCTGTTGTTTTTATAGCGACGTGAAACTATCCCTTTAGATGCAGTAAAAAATACCTGTGAAGTGAAAATCATAATTAAAAATGTTTGTTGTTGCGAAATTTTACTGCCTTTGTTCCACCCACATCAACCTCACCCAGCCGTTTCCGACACATTTTCAACACAAAGTTTTGACTGCTTTTGATTACAAAACCTACAAAGGAAAATGTTGGTCTATGAGTCTGAAATAATTTCGTTCACGTTAAGAAGCAGCATATATTTAAGCTCATCTATACATACATATACGCTTCAGGCACTAGCATATAGGGAGGTGGCAACCTAATAAATATAAAATCAAAACAAAGTTTACTATTTTCCAAACCCGTAGCGTAAAAGGGAGGAAGCAATGACTCGGATCGAAAAAACAAAAAAGTTTCCAAAAACCAGAACTTGTAAGAATTGCTTTTACCATTTCATTCTCGAGCAGAGAAGCCGCCTCTACGGATGTAGTCCTGAGAAAAAATATTCCTTAATCCTGAATTATGCAATCTTTCCCCGAACTAAAGCAACAATAATATATGAACGGGTGAAAGCTAAAGTTTTCGCCGAGTTTGTAGATAAGAGCATGTGCAAACCTTTTTAGAGGACTCACAGGATCTCAAGGACTTTTGCCGGGAAAATATGGACTTGTGGGATTTAAGCTCGTCGTAACGTTATTTAAGGAAAGTTTTCAACTTTTGATTGGAAATTGTTTTTAAGATATTTATGCCCAAAAAGGAAGAAAACAAAGTAGTTGAGGAAATTGCTTTTGCCATCAAATGTAATTACAAAATTAATTAAACGAATGAAGTCTTTTCGTCGAAGTTGGCTTTTTATATTTTAATTACACTCAGGTGAAATTCGGGAAACTCTCTAATTTGAATTAATCCTCCTCTAGGAGCAGCACGTTTTCTCGCGCATCACGTGCATGTTAGTACCCTTCCATTCTGGGAGCCCGAAAAGTTGGTGCCGTATCCCCGATTTTCATTTCTCGAATCGCTGAATCATTTTTATTTATACGACAGGGATATAAAGTAAACAGCGTCTAAAATATTCCCAAGATTAAATTCTAAGGCCGACCTTCTTTGCAAGCAATAAAACCTTGCCATTTCTGCGTCTAAGTTGAGAAATATGAGGGTAGATCAAATTTAGCGCACCCTTTCGACCCCATCATCAAGGTGTTTATATTTTTACGCCGCAGCTTTAATAAAATTGGGAACAAAAGTTGAGGCACTTTTTGGACGTTTTGCACAATCTTTCGGGACAAATGCAAATCAAACCGAGCAAATTCGTTCTGTTCAAGCAACTGAATGAAATCCTAACTCCGCCTCAGTGCCTATTATTTTGATTTCCCCTAAGAGTTAAGAACTTAATTTAGACGGGAAAGGATAAACATCAACAGTTTGCGCAGCAAATAGAGACTGCAAACTTTCTTCGAATCGGGCACACTAAGAGGCAAATTAAAAGGAGCAAAACCAGGAGTTTGAGTTAAGAAGCTGACGATATTGGAAGGTTTTTAGGAAAATTAGAAGTTTGAGTGATGAATAAATGATTAGGAGAAATGGAGAGGGATGTTGGATTGTGCAAAATAGAGGTCTATTTAAAATTTGTGAAATGAGCAAGACATATAATTCCACATGCTTCCTGACCTGAAATCCCTATATGGCAAAAATCATCAAACTTAGGAAGAGAATGTTTTAGGTAGCAATAAGATTTTTATCGGGTAGTATACTGGAGCAATGGTATTCGGTAATATGAGAACAGCACACCACCTTCAGGCAGGAGGTAGGTATTATACTCCTAACCTCAGGTGTGAAGAAAAAATGACTATCATATCTATATTCGGATAGCGGTCGTTAAAGCACTGTTAAACCTCTTTCTGGAGTAGGGGGGATTGCAGAGAAACCTTCAATGATGTCGACTGCTAAATGAAAGAACATCGTTAGCGCCAAAAATGAAATTTAATAGTAGATGATTTTTTCAGTTAACTGGAAAAGGACTTTTTGTAATAGGAACAAAAGTTAATTTAAAGGGCACTTACGCTATTAAAAATAAACTTAACACCTTGTTGCCAGCCCCCTTTAGCTCCACCGAACTAATTATGGTTGGAACATTTAGGGCCAGGGCGAAGCTATTTTATCCACTTGAAATAATAGTCCTACTACTACTAGGAAAGCCACAGCATCACTAAATTTACCATTTTCAACAAATTCAACATCAAAAATAATGCAAGTGCCATTTTACCCCGTAATCCAGCATCTTAAGTGATGGACCAAAACTAATAACATAGAAAGGAATATAGAATTCATCTTCCTAAGTTAACCGGAAGTGCCAAAATATCAGAAAAACTACAGCCGCCACATACCTAGTGGCTGTGCAAAAGGCTTTTGTTACAGGGTGATTCATAATTTTGCAATCGTCACGGTATGCACTTCATCAGTTTATTTTTATCTTTAGATCTACTCAACGCAGCGACACAAAACAAACGCCAAAAAATTACTATCCCAATGTCTTTTCCAAAATTGCCAAGGAGGTTGATCTTATTCCTACCACTGCAGGTACAGTCACTCCCCAAATTGACGAAATGTTTTGCGATTAGCTAAAATCCAGAATTTTTCCAAATTGTCTCCGAAATTCATGTAATTAATAAATCTGCGCTGGGGCTATAACATTGCCCAAGGATTATCCAGAGGATGTCCTCTAGTAAATCTGGCAGTATTCTCTAAAAAGTCTGCATAAAATTGGCTATTAAGCTCTTGTGGCAAAATGAATGGTCCTATTAAGTGGGTGCAGATGATATCAGCCCAAATATTGGCCCAGAATTTGGGCAGGAATGATTTCACCCTTCTCCTATGTGAATTAGTATCCCACCAGATATGGAGGCTGTGCAAGTTTGTGAAAACATCCCTGGTGAACTGCGATTCTTCCGTCCACAGAATACGGTCCAGTAATGCCCTGTTCTCATTGTCGCATTGCAGAAGCGAAATGCAAAAATCTAATCTTTTCTCGGAAACTCCTTCCAGTAGTCCCTTTACTGCGATATGATGATATGGACGTAATCCTCCTCGATTAAAAAATCTACAAATTTCAACTTAAGACACGCTTAATCGTCTTGTGATTCGTCTCAGGGTTTTGTCTGACGAGGATGATTATTTGCTGCTCGATGTCGGCAGAATCTTCCGATGTTTCAAATAGCAATTCCGTTGCACTTGCGGTTTCTCTTAACCTTCGGAAAAGTTCGCGAAAATACCCCTATTTGGGGTGCCCGTCGATTAGGGAATCTCCTTTCATATTCCAGCTGCTCCACTGTTTCCATCTACTACACCATACATTAAATTATATCCGCGTATTCCTCAAATGTAAATACTGACAATTTTTATTAATTAGGGTTACGTACGACCGAATGAAAAAACGGTTTCTTATCGTGTGTCTGTTTGTCCGTCCGTCTGCCACAGCGAAGAAAATTTTAAAAACAGAAAAAGTTTTGCAAACTGTACCGTGTGACATATGAAATAAAAGGGCTTGTTTTGCGGGTCTCAAAGTGCGGGTCTCAGTGGGGGTGACAAATCAAAAAATTAAATATCATTCGGATTTAGTCCGCGTAATCAAGAATATACCACAAGACAGAATTCAACAATAGACAATATATTCAGCAATCTCCCTCTACAATCCGGTACCATACATACTTTTTTTAGTTACCCCAAACAAGTTTGGGTCAGATTTAACCGTACGGAACCCTCTCCACGCGTATTCAACTTGCACCTGTCCGGTTTTTTTTAGCTTAAGTACACTTAAGTACACAGTATTTATCGCCTTGTTTTTCAGCAATGATCGATAGTCTTGCTGACTGACCCCTTTTTACCGACTTTCCAAAAACAAAGAGGTTCTAAGTTCGACGTGTATTTTTTGTTTGTTTTTTTTTTGTCTGACCGGGCATAACTTCGTAACGCACTGACTGATTTTGATGATCCTTTTTTTGTTGGGTAGAGTATGTAACGCGTGGACCGATTTGGATGGTTCTCTTGGTGTTGTATAGAGTGTGATCGCCCATTGCTAATAGGAGAATAATTTGGTTCTAAGGTGGTCGGTGGGGGTGGGGGAGGGGTAGTCGAACTTCGTAACGCGTGTACCGATAATGGTTTTTTTTCTGCTGGGTAGAGTATGTTCCCTGATTGATACCACGAGAAAAAAAACTTTTGGTGAGATGGTGGTGGGGGTAGGGGGTTGAACCTAACTTTTTAACGCGTGGACCGATTTGGATGGTTCTTTTTTTGCTGTACACTAATAAGTGAAAAACAAAATAGTTTTTAAAAAAAAAGTTGAACCGACTGCACAAAAAGCGCTAACAAACAGACAATACTTTGGGAAGGCATTATCAGACAACCCTGATTTTTTACGTGACATGTGTGGGTCACGACACATCGTTTAAAATAAAAACATCATTCATCATCATCGATATATAATGATAGTGCTGATTTTTTTGTTTGTTGCTGAGACCATACAGTATAAGTCGAACAGGAGAAGCTCTAATATATAAATTCATATGTATGAAAGCCACTCGACTTCGCCGTATTTGGTAATTGGGGATGCAAATCTCCTAACTTCACGATTCCAACGATACCTCATATTATGCCATGTATGCATCACAATTTTTCTTTTATCGTAGCGAAAACGATTTTCGACTGAGACATCTTTAACTGTTAAAGTGCCCAACAAATCCCAATTTGGACCACTTAATTAAAACATAATTAAAAAATCTCAAACTTAAACTAAAACAATCCAGAGAAATAGTAGCGACAAAACAAGGATTTTGTAAAATCACTAAATCTGAAGAAATTTAAAGACTCGTTGCTCTTTTAAAATGCAAAACCTTTCTGGAGCTTGATGTATACTATATTACAGAAATGGCAAGTTTCATGGCAGAGCAAGATATAATTTGGAAGGAGTTGCAGAATTTCAGCAACAAATGTGCGCTTAATTGCTCACTTGATGCCGTGAAAGTACCCTAAAAGCCAAACCCTAATTTATTCAAGTCAAAGTAAACAAAATTGAAAGCTTCCATGATGAGCTGGGAAGTGAGTTTGCCATCTTTTGCATATGTTTGTTGGGTAATCGTATATATGGAACGGAGTTGAAGTTCGGTTGGGCATAGAAGCCTCATCATAATGGATTCTCTGCCCGTGTTTATGCTATGCCGGGTTCAATCAAATTTAACCATGCGACGAGGACGACTATCGTGCAATATAAAGTCATCTACAGCATAGGTACAAATTTGCGGTTATTTCAGCGTTTAATGAGGTCATAGGGTGCTTAAGCAGATGATCGTAAAAATTTCAAAAGGCACTCTTGAGGAAAGGGCAATATTTGGTAATTACACCACAAATAAAGTGAAAAATGGAGATAAAAGGATTTTATTTTTTATTAAACTCATTGGAAGAGCGACAGATATTTAATTGTATCTTGTGTAGGCGTAAAGAGCAAAACTAGGTATCAAGAAGAATTAATTAACAAGTGTTTCACATATGGGGGAGGTGGGGTGGGGTGGCAGATGTATAAATCATTGAAATAAACGCTTGGAAGATCCGATAAAGTTAAGTTGTTTCTATATAAAAACACGACCGAAGATTTAAAAGGATTTTAAATAAGCAGGTTGTTAATCAGTAATTATTGACTTTGTGTACGAAGTCACCCATTAAACCGATTAGTTAAGATAAATATATTTGTTAGTCGTTCGCATATAAATGAATATTCACATCTTCGATAATATTTGGGAGATCATTAATGAATTGCAAAAAAGAAGTAGCCATAGGATTGAGACCTGCGGTACTCCACTAGCAACACTGATCAAATTACATGTGATATCGCGAACTCTCACTTACCATTCAAGAAATCGCTGACCAATCCAATAGCTTAACTGAAAAAATTTATCTTTGAAAAAAAAACAGACTGTGATTAACTGAATCGAAAGATTTGCTTAAGAAGCAGGACTATGACTGTCATAAAATGATGACGCTCCAGGATAGAACGAACGTTAGTGGATGCCTTTGATAAGGCAGTTTCGCAACTATGATCAATACGAAAACCAGATTGCCACCTTGATAAGAGATTGGTATCGGAAATATGTTGGGGAATTTGATTATATAACAGCTTCTTCTCACAAATCTTGCTGAGCAAGCAAAGTAAATTTACTGGTAGATAGTCGATAACGGAGGTATCATCGGACTTCTTGGCCAGCGGTGCAACAACTTCGTTTTCCAACACACTGAGAAACTGTGAAAATGAGTTGAAGATCAGAGTGCGAAGAATAACTGGCAACAGTATTTTAAAAAATTTTGGTGAGATTCCGACTGAACTCACTGCGCTGGACCTAATGAATGTAACTATCCTAACAACTTCGCCTGGATACACGCATCTAAACCTGAAGTCTTCATTAAAGATGACACCACTCTGGATATTCTTCGGGCAACGTTTTATCAACACAATGGAGCCCAAGCGCATAATACCAACATTGTAAAAGCAATAGTAAATGAAAAATTTCCTGACCGCTGGATTGGACGAGGTGAACCGATTCCTTGGCCTGCTGAAGCTCCAGATCTTACTCCATTGAACTTTCTTCTTATGGAAAACAATGAAGAATACATTTTATTCAAGGTTAGTTAACAATAGAGATGAATTAGTAAGCATAATTAGGACTATAGTACGAGAGCGGTTGGCTACAATACACCTTAATCAGGGAATTAGAAGGAGGTTATTGGCATAATACATGGACAGTGAAAGCATAATAATAAAAAAGATTTTAGGGTTAGTATAAGTTTAGTTTCTTTAAGGGATATTTCCTGGTTGAAAATTTAATAAAATACGATTTTGGTTTTTTTTTTGCATTTTCAAATAGTATATAGTCCAAAGTTTTGTAATCAAAAAGAATTTAAAAAAAATACTGAGAATTCGCTGAAATACAGCGTGTTTTATACAAGTATTGCGCCATTTTCAAGTCCGTTTTTCTCAAAACTACTATGTTTTCCCAGATGGTGGAAAAGATATCTCAGCAACAAATTATCCGATTATTATGACATTTTTACACAATATTCTTTTATACATTTTCTACAAAAGAACTGGCAGGATTTTTGATATCTTTTTCAAATTTTTTGTTATAAGCAAGTTTAAAATTTTCTTTAACTTTTGTGTAGCGGGTGTAGTTTTCAAAATTTTCCAAAATTATTATTATTATATTCGGTTTTGACGCGTGTCATCTCGGCTTTTAGCCGGCGCGGCGGTAGTTTTCCCCTACGTCGGGCGTAATGCCAAGACTTCGGGGATTTGTCATTCGTTCGTTATGTCCTTATGTATTGTCTGTAGCGTCCTGTCCGTAGTTCAGGAATTTGCGAACCGTTCGGCAAGTGTTAAGAACAACCGCTTTCTGTAGTGTGTGTGGAGTGTTTTTATGTAACTTTAGTGTTTGTATATTTGTGATTAGTGTTTTCGGTACAACGGCTGTGGAAGACAAGATGATTGGCACGATAGTCACTTTGTCCATTTTCCACATCCGCTGCACCTCGTGTGCCAAATCTGTATATTTCGTAATCTTCTCTCTAAAAGTGTTTTGCACATTGTTGGTGTTGGGTACTGCAATGTCAATTAGGTATGTTGTTTTGCTGTGTTTATCTATGAGAGTAATATCCGGTCTATTGTGGTGTATTGTCCGATCAGTTATTATTGACCGATCGTAATATATTTTATGTGTGGAGTTTTCAAGAACACTGTCTGGTGTATATTTGTAATATGGTGTGTATGTGGCGGGTGTAATAAGGTTGTATTTTAGGGCTAACTGTTGGTGTATGACATTGCAGACCTGGTTGTGCCTGTGCAAGTAATCTGTTTGAGTAAGGAGTTTGCATCCAGCCGTTATATGTTCTATTGTTTCAGAAGCTAAATGACAAAGTCTACACGTGTCGTCCTGAACTGCCGCATCCTTAAGGATGTGTTTCCTATAATTCTTCGTGTTAATGATTTTGTCTTGTATAGCAAGCATGAATCCCTCCGTCTCAGGGAATAAATCACCGCGACTGAGCCAAGCGTTCGACGCATCTTTGTCGACATGATTTTGGCTCAAGTCAGCGTAATGTCTTCCGTGGAGAGACTTCTGTGACCATGCCTGCTGTTTATCTGTGTGTGTGGCTATGTTTAGCGTATTATCCAGCATTCTGTTGTGCAAATCAAGTGGTGTTTGTTTGTTGTCGGCTTTGATCACTGCTGCATGCAATGGAGAACTATCTTCTTTTCTATAAAAGTATTCTCTGATAGACTTCACTTGTTTATAATGCAGTGACTTTATGTCTATCAGGCCGCGACCGCCCTCGCACCTCTGTAACGTTAGTCGTTCTATACAGGAGTTAGGATGGTGTGCCCTGTACCTTGTCAACATCGTTCGCGTTCTTCTGTCTAGTGCTTCTAAGTCCGTCTGTGTCCATTTAATTACCCCAAAGGAATAAGTAAGGACTGGTGTTGCATACGTGTTTATAGCCTTAATGAGATTTTTCCCATTAAGGCTAGTTTTTAGAAGACTGTTCAAGCGGCCTGTATATTTGGTCTCTAGCGCTCGCTTTATGTCCGTGTGAGGTATATCACGTGATTGTTCGAATCCAAGATACTTGTAGAGTTCGCCCTCCCCCATTGGTTCAATAGTGTCCCCGGATGGGAGATCGAATCCCACAAGTTCATGTTTTCCCCTCGTCACATGAAGCGTCCTACATTTGTCAACTCCGAACTCCATCCGGATGTCATTGGAAAAATCCAGAGTAGTCTGCAGCAGCTGTTGCAGATGAGGTTTCGAGGAAGCGTATAATTTGATGTCGTCCATATACATGAGGTGCGTGATTATTATTATTATGATTATTAATACAGTTTTTGCTTCAGGCCAATACAGTCCCCACAAAGCTGCCTATGGTTTGTTACCGCCAGAAAAGCTTTTTTTAAAAAAATAAAAAATTTACTTCAACAGAAATTTACCCCTAATTAAGAAAGTACATTTTATCTTTCTTTCAAATTTCGAATTGATATCTATTATAGTTTTTCAACAATAAATTTTTGAAATCTAGCTTACATTTTTAGAGGTTTGACGAGGAAACCCCCCTTAGGGGGGTCTTCTACCTGATGTCGTTTTTGATACTGTTTTTCGACGATTAGTCGTAGGGGCAACAATAATGCGATTTATATGTGGATTTCTGGGTTCAACTCGTTTATTCTTATAGGTACTTTGAAAATTAATTTTTTTAAATTTTTATTGCTTCCGGTTTCACCTTTTTTCGACCTTGAAGTACCATTTACGAAAAGTTCATATCAAAACGGTTGACATGATTCAGCTCATGAAAGTCGTCTAAAACAAAAATTGGAAAAAGATTAAGTTTTATTATCCCCTTGGCTATCGTTTGATGAATGGAATTTTCGAAATTCAAAAATTTCCCAAAAAAATCGATATTTTAGAAAAAAATGTGTTTTTTTCATGTGTTTAGGCCCAAAAACAGTTGTAAAAATTGTTAAAATGAAAAATTTTCAAAAATCCTTCGTCAGACGATAGCGAGATATCATGTCAACCAGTTGCAAAAACGCAACTTTTGGGAAATCCATAAAGATGTCCATGCATGAGCCTTGGACGAAAAGTTAATTACGATCAATCTACAATGTCAGGGCCGTAGAGTTCATCTTCTTGTTGGAGAAGAAAATCCCGTTGTGCTACTTGCTGTTCTCTTTGTTCAATCCAAGCACATTTTGCAGTATCGGATGTCCTTGGTCGAGGACCAAAAAACAAGTTTCCGGGCTTCCGCGACAGAGCATTACAATAACGGCACGCGGAGCTGTGTTTGACAGTCTCTGACATCCCGAAATATTAAGAATTCCGTTATATCATTTCCAGAGTATGTTCCTGACACGTTCTAGATTAGAAAAATGCAAAAAAAATATAGATTTTTTGAAACCAACAAGATAGTAGACCCCCTTAAGGGGGGGGGGGTTCATTTTCAACAAATTTTATTATTATTTTATTATTTGTAAGTTAAGAACATAATAGTACAACATTAGCAGAGTCTTCTGTTAAATTGTTGGGTAAAAATATTGTGAATTGGGCGACTGACAGGAAATCTTCGTATACACAAAAAAACGTTGCTTTACGGTGATCATCATAACTCATTACTGGATCATATGTTGACGAAACACCAAAAAAAATTCCTTAGTTTCTTGAGGTAACAACGCCGAGATTTTGTTTATTTTATTGATTTTTCAATTTTTAAAAGTAAAAAAAGAATTTATGAAAATTTATTGATAAAAAACGGCGAATTTGTTGTTGTAAAATTAATTATAACAATAAAAAATACAAAATCTCGACGTTGTTACCTCGTAATTTATGTATAAAAGAAGTGTGCAAAATTTGAGATGGATCGGATGAGTAGTTTTTGAGTTACAGTGAACACTGCCTTTGAAAAAAACTAAAACTGAGAAAAACGCGTTTAGAGTTTTAACACTGCTCTTTTGTAAATGGGACGTATCGAATGGAGGGAGACCTCCGGCAGTTTTGCTTCACTCGACCTCAAATTTTAATTAGATACTCTTGAAGAGTTGTACTATCAAATAAAAAAAATGAAAAAAAAAATTGTAATCCCCCCCTTTAATTGCAGATTTTTATAATATTCCCCGATACGTTTTCTATGTATAAATTTCTATATCCTTTCTCTGCGTTGACATGTTGCGCTTTTTTGGAAAGATAATGTGATGGGAAATTTTCTGAAAATAGAAAACTGATGTATTAGTTATACGAATTTCAAAGAAAATTTTGAAAAATGTTGAATTTTTGGTAATTTAAATTTATTTTTTATTTTTGGAAGTGACTGTACCTGCAATGGTAGGAGTTAGATCGACATTGTTGGGAATTTTGGAAAGGTCATTGGATTAGTAGTTTTTAAGTGTTTGTTTGATGTCGCTGTGTTGAGTAGATCACAAGATTAAAAGAAAAGAGTGATGTGTATACCGTGAAAAATTGGAAATTATGAATCACCCTGTAACCCCCAAATGGTTGAGACCCCCAGGGGGTCCCTGCCATGTAATTTTTCTTTAGCTACGTGGGATCTAGCACCTCACTTATTTTGGCACACCTTATGCGAAATACCCTATATAATAACTTCTGAGCACATTTTTTTCGAATATTAAAAAAAAACAAAAAAATTTTGTTTTTACTTTTACCCCCAATTATGATTTTTTAAAACATATATCAGAGATAGTCGCCTTAGTTCAAAGAGAACCAACATTGTTTTATGTTTGGTTAATGACTTGCTAGTTTAACCTAGAGCTCTAAACTGATCTGACGATTGTTCAGTGAGGCTGAGCTAGTTCAGTTTAGAGCAGTTATTTTAGTTAGAACAGAAATGTGAACTGTCAAATTGACACAAGTAACATTTGCGGTATTTGAATTTGAAAGTTAATTTCAGAAGAATTTATAATTCAGAATTTTTGTAATTTTCTGGCAAATAGCGCAATTGTAGGTTTCGTGTTCACACCAAACAAATATTTAACAATTCCTTTGACATTGCAGTTCACTTTCAAAAAGGTGTCCATTGAACTACCTGCTCCTTTTCTATTCCGTTCTGCTTTAACTTAAAATGGAAAGCTGCTCTGAGTTGAGCTACTCTGCTCTAGTTTCGGGCTCATTAAACAGACCTATTTTGTTACAACGTCTTCTTTTTATCAATAACGTCCTTCGTTTGAAAGACTTCCAGGATATCTTAAACTTAAAATTCTTTCTAAATTAAAATAAAAACTTCATTTTTACATCAAAGATATCAGTGAATCCCTAAACACTCATTACAGCTCCCCTAATTAGGCCGTTCTAAGTAAATCTATTCGAAGGGATCCTGCTGCTTTCCTCTGGCGTAATTGGAAGGGTTTTGAATTTCGTGAAATTATTTATTTGCCCACGACAATATCGGGTCCTTTCTGTCCTTTAGTTCGTTTGTATATGCTTCGTATCTGATGGTGTTCACGTACCCTCACCAAATCATTCAGATTTCAACTTTATTCAAATTTCTGTTTTCAGTTTTAATTAATTTGAGTGTATTTTGGATTTTCAGATTAACGCAGTGATGCTGAACTGCAAAGTTGAGAGCTCTGCTGAATACGGTGGGGGTGGCAGTTAGTTTATTTGTGAACTTGGAATTATTAATATCATCCTTTGATTAATCACATCAGACGGAAGAAGATGTAGGTACTGCCGTAAATTATAAATAGGAACCTGCTAAAAAGGGCGTTATCCCGGGTGTCAGTATATAATTGAATTTCATCCCGCGCACGGAAGCATAAAATAGGAAGTTCCAGAAATCCCAGGACATTGCTGTTTTCATCACTATACCAGCTGGCTAAGCTAACTTCTAGATACATCACGTGCCATCATCAACTGATATAATAAAGAAAATGCATACCCGACGCTCTATCTTGAGATGACTGTATTCCGGCGTACTGTACCAATGGCCCCATGAGGGTGCTACCCCATAGAACGCGTTCCGGGCGGGTGAGTTCGTATACAATAGCACTCCTGAATGACACGGAAATTACATCTGAACGGTGGATATGCTAAAATGCTGTATCACATGATAAAATGGAAACACAGGGGAGGATGCAGAATGGCTATATGATAAGGTGAGTTTCAATTTACCTTCATTACTTTGTTGTCGTGCCGTGTGTAATCCAGCCACGTTTCCTTTTTGCTGTGTTTTCATTTGTTTTTATCCTTAGCTGTAAATGTAGGTAACATGGTTTTCGAGTGGGAGTGTGGGAGTGGGAGTGTGAGCCAACGTTGAGGGTTAAATTGATGTCTTATTTATGTTGAGATGTGCCGGGAAAGTTTGTGCTTTTGTTCTATTTGACTTTGTTAGATCGACAAGTTGCTCTATAGCAGGACATCTTAAGCGCATGTACGTGTGGCGTCGAATTTTTCTGGTAACTTAATTTTAGGCAAACTTTTTGATATGAATTGACATTGCCGCCTTGTTTGTCTTCATTAAATTCACTTATAATGATTGAGTTATTAATTCGTTCACAAAACCTTCTTAAGTAATTAGTCGGTGAGATCAGTCAGGAATCATTAAGACACCTGTTGACTTTCAAGACTATTATAACGTATACTTCCAATTTTAGAACGCTTGATTAGAACTGTTCAGAAGGGCTCAGGTAAGTTCTACTTAATTTTTGAATGTTCTGATTACATGTGTGGCTTAGGATTAAACAATTTCTAAAAGTTATGTTGCTCTATTTTGTTGAGTTATCTATGTACCATAGCTTGGTTTAGACGATAAAGGTTTGTGAAAGTATTATGGACCATTTTGTCATTAACAAGAATGAAGAGATATTTAATAGAGTGAGTTTTTATCGCAGCACAATGGAGTACTTTTCCTCATTCGAAAGAAAATCACTAAAGAGTTGCCACTTTTTAAGATCTTAGGGTAGGTTAGTGGTGGCTGTCGGACCTCACAAAGACCTAAGAATGGTCCGTTGTGTTACCGCATCCGTGGCACCGCGTTGGAATATTAATGCAGTGTTTATTTAGAAGCTTCTCCAGGCCAGGCCCGGGCAATCACAGAGTAAATGCTTAATGTTTTCCACTTCTTTCTCGTCCAGACATTTTCTGCAAAAGTCATTGGTGGGTATGTGTAAACATTCTGCGTGTCTGCCGAACAGACCGTGGCTTGCTACCTTGACATATCGCATGTTTTTTTTACGATGCATTGAGCCGCACGACCACCATGCCATGGGCCCCGGGTTCGAGACCAGATCTCCCCTTGAGCTTTTATTAAGAAATTAAAATAATACACTCTGTCTCTGGGCTGTGGTCTAGCCCGCAGCAATGCAAAAACAAGACTCAAGCTTCCTCACTCCCCTTACCCTAATTCCCTTCCGGCCAAAAACATTCTAACGCATCAAAGAGTTGTCCCCTAGGATTCGGCCACATCGTATAAAAAAAAAGCCTAGGGGTCAACCCTTTGATGCGTTAGCATGGCTTTGGCCGGAAGGGAATTAGGGTAAAGTGAGTCAGGAAACGTGAATATCCTATTTTTGCATTGCTGCGAGCTAGAAAACAGGCCAGAGTGGATTTTTTAATTCAATTTTTAAAAACCCACGGGGAGACCTGGCCTCGAACCCGGGAACCATGGCATAGCAAGCTGAATAGTCTTAAAGTACCTTCTTTATTTTACTGATTTTAGAGGCCGGCCGACCGACTTTTGTATAAGCTGTCACTGACCAAGGACCCAGCAAAGAGTTGAGCTGTGTATTGTTTTGGAAAGTATCTTCATATCTGAATCCCAACTGCGACCTTATTACATTTGAGTCCAGCATCTTTATTTCCTCTTGTCCGACTACATAAATTCCTATTAATACGCCTGCCGTTCTTTCTATGGCCAGGATCTTTGTTGGAAACACACTGGAGTAGTTCGGAAATCGATATTGACTATGACTGTTCAGGCAATCCGAGTACGCTCCAGTTCCCACCTCGTCTACCACTTAAGATCCATCAGTGAGGACGGTTATATCCGCCATGGTGACAACCACATCCTCCACTCACTCCTCTTTGCCTGGGAGTCTATTAGGGAATGTTTTTCCAAAGCTCAGTGTTGGGGTAGTGTAGTCGGTGTTCACTTGCAGGCAGCCTCCAGGATAGATCCTTAGTATAATATGGTCAAGGTCAGAGTTTTTTCAATACTTAGACTCTTTCAGTCTTCTGGCGCTGCGTGCAGCTATACCTTTATAGTAGACATCAAATAGAGGAAAGTGGAGCATGGTCTACAACGTTAATTGCTTCGGAGAGGCCCAGACTGGCAGCTCTTTGTATTTGGGTTAACTTCTTAAAGTTTCTCAGGGTCTTTAAAGCAGTTTACCAGATAACTATTTCATAAGCGAGAATTGGCCTCAGAATAGAAATGTACATCTAGTGTACTATGAGGGGGCTTAAGCCCCATTTCGTTCCGAACATTTTCCTACAGGCATATAGGACAATATCGACGCCTTTTTCACTTGCTTTTCTATGTTATTGCCATAGTTTAGTTTGAAGTCGAGTATGACACCTAAGCATCTGTCAGGGTCTTCTCGTCCAATTTGGGTGAACCTTGTCCTTGTGAAGAGGACGACTTCCGCCTTTCGAGGATTGACTGATGAGCCACAGTTGACTGTTCACCTGTGGATTTTATTAAGTGTTCTTTACATGAGTTCATTCGTGGCCCTTAGTACAGGCTTAGCGCCCTGTCACGACACTGGAAACTATTTAGAGCTCCTGATAAATCGAATTAGGTCCCTGACATCAGTAGAATGTAATTCGGTTAAATTTTTAAGGGGGACCTCAAAAACCGGTTCCTGTGGTTGACTAGAGCCGAGCAGTTGCAGAGAAAGTGGAGGATAGTTTCCTCTTGCTCTTCATTTTGGCAACTTCTACAAAAATCATTAGATGGCGCGCCGAGTCTGTCAGCGTGTCTATCCATAAGGCAATAGCCACAGCTTACTCTAGATACAATCCCGCAAGCTGACATTAACAGCTGAGCATTGGTGGTGTAAACAAACCAAAGCTTGCCATTGTAGACATAAGGAAAAGTTTTGAATTGTACTTTCTCGTAGTATTTCTCGCAATATATTTAAAGCCTTAAATTGCACTTTACTTGACGTTAACCGGCAAATGTTCTGAACATGTGAATACGATAAAAAGTGTTTCTCTTATAGAATTTTCATGTGTTTTGATGGGAAAACCCTCTTGTGCTTGTTTTGTTGAAGTATTGAGCTTAAAATGTATCAATGACATCAGCTTTTCTCTTTGTTTTGGTTACAAGAGTGTGCAGTTTTATTTGTGTGTGCAAGGATTGGTTAATCTGTGGTACAACTAAAATGAAATAATGACAAAACGCTTGATCATGAAATGGCCGAACTGTCATGTTTTTCGGGCTTGTATCTAGAGTAGGTTGTGCAATGGATCGAAATGACAGCCAGGAAGCGCCTATAATGTTACGCCCGCGCGAGATTAGCTCTCTTGATCGCTTTAGGCCAAGGATTGGTAAGATCTGCCAGGTAGGAAGGCAGGTATGTTACCTTTTTTTCACTTGCAATCCTAAGGAAGGCTTGTATAATTTGCAGCTTGCATGTGGCTAGCGGCTTCCAAAGCTGTTGATTTATGTCCGAGTTGGGTAGAGTAGTACCGATTTTCACTAGGTCATCGGCTTTACAGATACCTGAAATGTTACTATGCCCCGGTACCCATATGGGGCGTACGGTAAGAAACTCAACCATGTCGATTAGTGTTATGCGGCATAATCTGACAGTGAGAGGTTTAATAGCAGCCTTCCTCTTCCGTAGGCAGGCTCTTGATGAAATAACAAACAATTCCAACATACATAAATGAAAGTGTTGAAAGTGTAAGGAAAGGTGTTATTAATTTTTGATTTATTGATAAAAGTTCCTTAATTTCGACATGAAGTTTTAGAAATAGACCGACGAACCGCAAGCAAAATCTTGTAAAGTACCAAAAGGAGCTAGGGAGTTATATCGTGCCAGTTCGAATACCACCGACGCCGACCCATAGTAATTTTCTGCTGACAACAGATTAAGATAAAAAGGCCAGTGGCTCGGAATCCACTTTAAATTGTAGGTCCACTAACAATCGTTGTCTCGAATCGTGTGAATTTGGTCTCCCGTGTCAAGGGTTACTGAAACTAGAGATGAAGGGACTAAAACTTTTTCGTAGTTTGTGGTATAGTAAAATTTGTAAGGACGAAAGCTGTTTATGAATGGATAAAACCGAATATTAAGGGTAAGATACAAGTTTTCCATGAAATTTCAAACTTCATTTTAGCAAAAAATGACCAAATTACCCTAATCACTTCATTATCACTTTCTAAAAATCACTAATCGTTCCCTGACAGGCCACACACCACTCTATGAAAATGGTTTGCTCCATACACTATCCTACACATCTATCTTCCAGCTCAGAAAAGGTTTCACTAGATTAAATATCATCATCATACCCCATTAACCCTTTTTATATCTGAATTCATAGCCACTATAATTTTTAGCACTCTGTCGGCTTTGGGTTTTCACCCTTTTCCTTTGCTTTCTTTTTGCAACTGCTTTTTGTTACTCCTGTGGCGGTGGCTCATTTCTGCTTGCCTGGATAAACAGGAAAATGGCTGTAACACTTAGGGACATTAATATTTTATAAGGATTTCTCTGATGAACCAGATACTGATAGAATATTTTCTAGTTATCATTAAAAATTAAACAGATTCCCCGGCGAGTTCGGCATAAAAGACTTTGTTCTTTCCGTAAGTAGTGGAAAATTCGATTGTCTGTGCGTAAAATGAAAAACATTATTATTGTATAGAAAGTTCTGTATTACCACGTGTTTTTTCCACGTGCTACACTGAATGAATACAAATTAGAGAAATGTCATCTGTATGTGATATGTGCCACCGAAAGTAACAAAATTAGGGTTTCTATGGGTGTGGAGTGGAGGCGAGATAAGCCTTCATTTCCGAAAATTGTGTTTTTTTGCAGCTTGGTTTATTTATTTGGGAAAACCGAGCGATATCTACAACGAAGAGTGATATTTTGACATAATGAAGAAATTATTAGAGGTGGAATGTAACTTTTCTTCTAACCTCTAATCTTTTCTTTATTATGCCAAAATATCACGCAACCTTGTGAGAAATTACCGGAGCAATAATGAAATTGATGTACTTTTTGGGCATCATTTGGCATGAAGTTTAGTTAGAGAAAGAGATCTTAGTAAATTACTATTTACACAAAAACTAATAAACGAACGAAATTCACCGAAAAGTGTAATAACACAAAAACACAATCAACCCGAAAACCTTTGGACCTTTTTTGAATAGTGGTTATTGCGAAGGTAATGATTAAGACATAGCTATAAAGATTTTGACCGAAACCGCAAAAGGGAAAGTAAATAAAAAGGATATGGAGCAAACCTTCACAATGCAATTACCCACATCCTCGCAGCTGAGACAAAGAAGTTCATTAAGAACAGGAGCTCTTAGCCAAAACCAACAACTGTCATTAGGTACATTGTATCGGCAGAAAGTATTTCCCCATCTCAACATGTCCAACTAATGATTCAGAACGGTTTTGGTACTCCCCCGGGATCTTATGGACATTTGCTCCAACTTCTGGGTCAGTTTTCCGAATAGTAATGCTCTGTTGTGCGAGCAGATTCAGTTTTGTAAGGATTTTAGCAGTCTCTACGAGCCCAGAAAGAACTGTCGAGCTGAACAGAAGACAAATAAATGAGATAAATTGCTCGTCCAAGTCTATTCAAACCCTATGGATACCTTGGGGCGAAATGTGGTTCACATATCCCTCTGGATGCATTATCGTGATTTATACATATGTTCAGTCGCTACTTGGGGAGCCTTTCGGAAAGTATTTCAAAAGACTTAGTTCAAAATTGGAAATTGTCATGCGAATACGAACTTTATATTGACGAATATTGTTGTTTTGAATTTATTGTATTTAGATATTTGAATAAGCTCTAATCAGATCAATCAAGCCTGAAATGTCTCTTTGCCTGCCTATAGTCTTTCTTTATTCAGAACATCGTATAGAGACGTACAGGATGTCATGATTCCTCAAGGAGAATTGCGGGATAAAAATGTTCACAGCGCCCAGTAATTTGGGCGAATTTATCGTTCCTTGAAACAAATTGAACGTAGAACAGAAATACTAATTTGGAAATATTGCGCCTCTTTTCAAGTCAAAACAAATTAGTCCCAGTTGATCAGCATAAGATGGAAGTAGCAAAGGATTATTAAATGGAACTCTGCGGAGAGGAAATCTAACAAATCTGTCTCGATGCGGTTGTAGGGAGTCTATACAGGGCCAAAATTGGTCTAACGAAGGTGTAGTAAAGAAGTTTAATTAGGTAGGCATCATCAAGTTTCTTGAACCATCTTTTAACTTTGAGTTAGTCCTCACCGACCGAGTGCATATGATCCTAAAAAGAAAGACGAGAGTTAAGGGCCACGCCCAAGTCCTTACCTTATTAACCTGGCCCAAGACAACATCGCCGGTGTAGCTGAAGAGGAAAGGACGTCTTTTACGGGAGAAAGTCATAGCGGTGCACTTGCCGACATTGAAAGGAAGGCAATTGCGTAAATACCAATCGCAGAAGTCAGAGTTCAAAACACTGTTGTTTGATTCGTGGGAAACAGTGCAAAAAATCTTACCATCGTGCGCATAACAGAGAATTTTTCTAATGGACAGGAGAAGCGAAACATCATTGATATATAGATTGAAAGGGAGCGGGCCAAGGATACTACCCTGAGGTACCCGCGAGCTCCCCGAAATAGGACACGATGTGGACGACCCGACACGTAAGATGACAGCCAATCGACAAAGTAAGAAGGAAAGCCGACTAGAGACAGCTTATAGACCAGGATAATATGGTTAAACCTATCGAAGGCCTTACTTAAATCTGCAAATACACAATCCACATATTTGCCTGATTTAATGGTCGGCAACGAATAACTGAGGAAGTCAAGAAGGTTGGTGGTTGTCGGACTACCCTTGAGGAAGTCATGCTGGAAAGATCCCAAAAAATTCTACAGTGAAATCAAGGTACGTCGCTTGCGAGGGACTCAAAAACCTTCGCTGCGTGGCGTAGGCTGTCAATCGGTCGATAATTAGAAACGTCGGACTTACTGCCTTTGTTATGGAGAGGAATTAACGCAGAAGACCCCAAAAGCTCAGGAAAATGGCCGGAACGCAAGGGCAGATTGAATATATAACAAAGATCACAAGCAACAGACGATTGGAATTTCTGTAAAAAGCAAGCAGGAATACCATCGGGACCACCCGAGAATCCGTCCACCAGATTAGATAAGTGTTCAGCAAAAAGTGCTAAGTGTCTTTCATGAGCGGAAAACCGGTGGCAGTGATCGGAGTACACTAGGTAGTCATCGTAACTTCCTGAGGCACATAACCTCTTTCAAGTTTTACCCCTAAACTTCTTCAGATGTCGCTAGGCACTGTCGAGATAGGGATGAAACAAATGAGGGGATCCCGATCTAGAAATACCAATAAGAACACATCGGGTAAAACAGGCGTAAAGAACGTCGTAAAACGCACCCACAGCTAGATCGACATCCCATCCCCCTAGCATGCATGACCAATCGCTAGAAAGAAGTCAGTCATCGATGGACGAGAAGTAAGCCCGTTTAAAGTTAAACAATAAGTCGCCAAGAAGATAAGGAGATGCGCCGATGATGTGAGAACTCAAAACAACAAGTAGTGTAGGATGATGACATGATTCAGGAACCAAGGGGGTCAGGCATCCTTTTACAGTCGTACCGTAGACCTGAAACTCGCGACAGCCAAGTCTGCGTCAGGCAAGCAACATCGGCGTTGGACGAAAAAGAAAAGGAGAAAAACAGAGCGATCTTAGACCGCAACCCCTTAATGTTGGCGTAAGAGGCAAGAGGTTGGCAAGTTTTTTGATTAAGAAGCAGGACCGCACGAACAATGGATCCGGGTTGTCATATATCCGGAGAGTTAATAGCCGCGAAAGCGTTCTCCGGGATAAACACTTCGAACGAAGCACTATGTCAACGTCGGAGGTATCGGGGTGAACTTTGGAAACTAAGATGCATTTAGGCTGCTTTGCTGGTATAAGAACAGAAATGATAGCGTGAGTAGGGAAAGGGGCATTCGCCCCAACCTGTGTGGGGCGCCCTACAAGGCAATGACGAAGGTCGTCCCTCGAAGGTGGAGTCGGCAAAGTGGGGTCATTAAGAGCGCGCAGACGTTAGGCCCGCCTTCGGGCAGCGCGAGAACGTCACCTAGTACCACCACGAACAGCGTGAGAGTCGAGCTAGCTTTCAGCTCCATTCGTAAGAGTTGACGATGGAGATGGACGACTGCACTCCACCGGTGCCAATCCGACAGTGTCAAAGCAACTAGGAGCATCGTGGGGCATGGGCACCTCGCGAGATAAAAGGGCATGCTTCTGTGGATTAGAACCCAAGTCATCGGAGAGAGCAGAGGGTACTAGAAGCACATAAGAGGCCCTGCAGCATGCAGAGTGAGCCGCCACATCAGATAGAGCCGATAAGATAGATAGATATTAAATATTCTATAAAATTTCCTGCCATATATGAACATTTGTTCATTGCGAAAATGCAATTGCAGTCAACTTTGCAGCAAGATAATTTGCATTTTATGTTTGCTTTGAGCTTCATTTTTCGACGAAGAATTTGCTGATAGTGGTAATTTGAAATTTTTTGCACAAGTGCAAACTTTACTCCATCAAAGCAAAACTCTATTAAATCCTCAATGGGGAAATAAGTTAGTTATTCGAGTACTGCTAAAATATGCACAATTTCACTATTCAAATGGAACTAAGGCAATGGAATTTGTTGTGAAGTTGTACAGCACTTACTAACTTTGAATTTGTATTCTTTTGGACCAAGAAAAACGTTTTCAAAGTATTTAAATTTTGTTTGTGGGCTTCGAGATTGCAATAGAAAATCTGATAATAGAAATATTTGATTTTATACGTTTGTAAATATAAGCACTGCAAATTTGCGAAATCTATTGTTAAAGTCAACCATGTGGATGCTTAAACGAGCGGAATCGAAGGTAGACGAAGACGTAAAAGGGCTTGACCAAAAATACATTTTTCGTTCATCCTTACACACAAAGACCCGTTCGAGCCTGGTAAAATTTCCATTTTCAAGAGCTCTTTTTCCACCAGACACTTCTATCCTTGAATCTAAAAAAATGTCGATCCATCTTGAGCCTTTTTCAGACTATTCTCGGTTTTACCTCTCTGGACCCACCTCCACCTCATAAGGTGGTTTTCTTTAGACAACTCATGATTCCCAGGTTAACTGAGGCAGTTAACTCTTAAGAATGAATCATAAAAGGGTTGAATTGTTTGCTGAAGTGGGGTTGAGTTATGAATGGGCGTTGAATGCACTTTTTGTGTTGGCCCCAACTGCACTCTGTTTTATCTTGTCTGGTGTTCGTAACTAATTAGGTTTCCTGGGAGGTTTTACGCTCTCGTTTTGGTGTAATGCGGTTAAGTGCTTTTTTGTTATTTGCTGCTTAGGTTGGTCTACTCAGGCGATAAGTTGACAGATAAAGATTAATTCGATTATACTGAAAGATAGATGGACGTGAGAAAGAAGTCTTTGGGAAATTCTAGTGATGAGTGTCTAAAAGTAAAAAAAAACCGTCGTTTCCCACAAAGATTCCATTTCCTCACAGTGGATGGTATTTCCGGTTAATTGGATAGAATTTCGAAAGGATTAAGAGTAAACGCCAGTGTGACGGAAGAAGAAATTGCAAATTTTTGTGAACATTTTTGCAAAGGTTTATTTAATTATGTAAGGATCGGTTAAGGGATATTTTATTGAGTACACCACCAACTAGTTTTATATAAATTTTTATTAAAGAAATATTAAAAATTTAAAATGATATCATCCTCGATGCATGAAACTCCTTTCACATAGTTCCACTGAAATTTTGATGAAGAATTATCTCAAAATAAAAACTGAAATTTGAATTTTAATGTACCTATCGTTATGCGTGGCGGCAGTTTAATTTCTTTTTTAATTTTTATCAAAATTTTGAAAATCTGTTGCGCATAGACGTGAGGTTTAAAAAAAAAGATTGAAAGGCCTAAGGGGTCGTAAAGGCTAGCCGCCACCCTTTTCACTTCGACCAGTGAGATCTTCTTTAACCTAACTTGCACAATCAAGCCAAGAGAAGAGTTTTAATTTCTTCATGAATTCTATGATTGTTTTGGAAGGCGATTCAACAACATCCTCTGGCGACAGAAACACTTTTCTATATACTTAAGCCTTATGCGCCCAAAAGTTTCATAGTTTCGTTCTCTTAAATGCAATAGCGAATTGGTTTGTCCTAAGCTGCGCTCACCTTTCTGAGATGATAACTCAGAGGGCAGTGTCCAGTTAAAAGAATTGTTATAAGCCTTAGCTCTGTTTTGCTGAGAGTGAGGTACGCTTTCATTCTCTGTTGTGAAGAATTAGTTTTTGCTTATTTAGTCCTGGGAAATTTGACCAGTATGCTTGTTGGCTATTTTCTCAGGACTTGATTTGTCTTTCGACCTGGCTTTTTGAGTAACCATAGGACGGCTTAGGTCCAAAAAATGAGGATTTAGTGTATTTTTTTCCAAGGCGGCCCGTAATCTAATTTTGTTCAATACCTTCGTAGCCTGGCACTCAGGCTAGAGTATTTTTTGCCTATTCTTTGATTACATTGAGACAGTCGCAGGTCAGCTTAGACTTAAGGGTATGTGTCCTCAGTGCAGTAAACGCAGCCTGATTATTGGAGATTTTTATTTTTATATATAAAAATATATTTACACCATGCAGAGTTCAGTAGCATATATCTCTGCTTGAAAAACGTTTGGGCGGCACCTAGCGGCTTTTGGAGTTCGAATGTAGGTCCGTATACTCTATCGCCAGCCTTATCTCCATTTTCGAACCGTCCATATTGTTTACGATATTAGGGTTCCTCGTTCAACTAAGTGATTATTTTGATGACAGTATTCTCTAGCCTCTATGACTATCCTGAATAGTATTTCAAAGTCAATCTGTAAACGAATAAATAATGCCCCAGATATAGTCCAGAATTCATGCTGCCAGCATTCATTCTATCTATCATTCCATTCACGAGGAAGAGGAAGCATATAACTCTTTATCGGACGCAATGCTCATTTGGCATTGCTGGGGCATTATGTTTTGTAGAGATTGGCCGATTATGCTATCCTTGGTTTTTAAAGCCGGCATTTATTACTTTAGTTAGGAGCTCGTCAATCAGAAATGGCCAGAGAAGGCAGCCCCCTCCCTGTGGGGGGGAGGTAGAAGAACTCCTTGTGAACAACCTTTCGCGGCCCTAACAGTGACTTTCTCTTCTCCCAGTTTGACTTAGCGTGTAGAATTTTACATGCTGAAAAGGGGTTTCAGGATTGAAGAATGCTGTGATCCAATAAAAAGCGTTCTCACAATATAAGAGGACTTAAAATATCATCTATTGATGTGCGCACCTGCTCAGTAGGGAAGCGTGAATTAGAACCGGTCTTTAACTCGGTCAATCTTCAATATTTTGATTAGAACTTTTTTCAAATTTTGTTGAATATGTATACATTGAGAAAATGTTGTGGGTTCACTTGCAATAATTGTCATCGAATCGAGTGAAGTAGAAGTAGTAGAAGAAGAATAAAGCTCTACTCCACCGACTCCTATTAGTACAATCAAAAGTTTTTCTTCGAAACGTTTCTTATTCTTATCCTTTTAAAATCACTAAAATTACATCAAGGAGCGGCACTAAAATAACTTTTTACGTAGTGGTCACAGTTCGGACAGCTAACCTATGAAAGAGAAGTCAGATTTCATCAGAAAAATTTTCTTATTGCCAATAAAATTTATGACCTTTACTGCGAAAAACAGGCAAATTCTCAGTATTTCCATGGCAACATTGGTATCCATTCAACGAAGTAAAACTGTGAAGCACGCTATAAATTCTAATTCCACTGTTAAGTCGATTGCCACACAGAGGAAGCCCTCACAAACAATATTATACTTCCCTTCCGATAAGAAACTCCCGGCTATCCCATGCTTTCCCAGTCCTCAAAGTGTTTATCCTTTGATTCTCGCAATATTTCACTTTTCATTTTCACTCGGAATTTCGTATGTGCCCCCGTCCCCGTTCATCTGCTGTCCAAAATTGGCTACCTCCTAGAGGGTATGTAGTCAGTAGTCGAGTTTTCCAAGAAAACTTTAGGGAAGTTTCAGGTCTAAAGTGTCATCTTTCCTTTACGCTATTCCACACTGTTACTAGGATATTTATTGATATCTCGGGTAGAAATTAAAAGATAGCTCTTGGCAGGAGCAAAAGGGAAACAAGAAGCGCCGGGGAAAGTGGGAGCTGCAGAACACCGAGATAACATTAAAGAAAGGAACGTGTACTCTACGATAGTTATTCGAAATTCAATGTGGTGGCTCTTGACAAGGACAAAAAGTTAGGACATGTGAGTTTCTGACAACAAACAAAATTAGAATGGGATGTCCTTCAAAGTTCTTTTGCTTTATTGTTGCCAGTCGGCAAGAGAAACTTTTTGGCAGTAGACTAACTTTCACTTATACAAGTCACACATGTTGAAAATTGTGGATGATTTCTTAATTATTGTATGTTTACTGCTAGCTAAACTTGTCAGTGATAGGCACTCCGGAAAATCTGTCGACGAAACGTGCCTTTCAAAGTGAAAGTTTTGAAAAAGATTGCGCATTTCTATAAGAAAAGGACTCAAATTTGCCCATTAATATGCGCACGAAAAAAGCAATGTCTCACAGAGTCGTGATAGCTTATAATGTTGTAAAGATTAGTTATACAATCCTTTGTTTAGGTATCCTTCTTCCTTATGGACTATAGTCTCACGTGCTGAAATGTTTACGTTCTTTTATGTGGTATCCTTAATTGAGGATAGAGTTCTTTTATTTGTTTAACTTGCACCGAATTCAAAATGTCGTAAAAGACATAAAATTGTACGTAAGGACATTTTTGCCTCCCCCTTTCCATATCCTCACCCAAAATATAAAATTGTATACCATGGTGCTAGTCCGGCAGCATAATCCATACATCAGGTAATTCAACGGCGCCAAGTCCGGGGAGTAGGGTGGATAAGTCACAATGTCCCACCCAAACGACACGAGCAGGTCCTGAGTGAGACAGGTAGTTCGGGGCTTGGTGTTGTCATGAAGAAGTGACACACCACGAGTTAGCATTCCCCTCCGTTTGTCTTTGATTTTTTTTTCAACATCTTTAGGGTCTCACAATATGCAGCAGCATTTATAGTAGTTCCTTTCGGCATGAAACCAACCAACAAGATCCTGTTTCGGTCCCAAAAGGCATATGCTATGATTTTCCTTTGTGAAGACTGAACTTTGAATTTTTTGGATGTTGGCGAATGGGTACGGTGCAACTCCAGAGACTGTTTTTTTGACTCAGGAGTATAGTGACACACCTATGTTTCGACACCAGTCACAATTGAGTCGAGAAACGATTCAGCCTCAGTTTGAACGTAATGAAACGAATGACTGAGGGAATCTCACACCTGCGGTACGTTGAGCAAAGGGGGGGGGGGATGAACTGGTTGACATGCTAAACTACTGCGACGACATTTTGTAATGGACTGAGGCGTTCGATGTCTCATTTTGACCGTTAAGAACCCATCTACACGTCACGGGTGCCAACTTTGAAAAAACAATTCACTATGTCCTTCACACAGCCCTTGTATTCTTACTTTCTGGATGTCCCTCGTATAAGGTTAAACGAGGAGCAGATGTAATCGATTTAGATCCCTGAAAAATACAATTTTTGAATAATAAAGAGTTGCGGGGTAAAGCCTAAAAATTAGCGGTATTTAATAATAATTACAATTGATGTGTTTTTTAAATAAGCGGTTGGTATTAGTGGTGGTAGAAGTAGAGTGTTTTACTACATACTTCACTATCATTATTTTATGTCGTTACTTTCTTACGAGAACATAAACACGAAAACAAGGATTTTTCTCAATATTCTTTAAACGATTCAGACTCTATCAACAACTACTTGAATACCATTTTCCTCTTGAAAAAAAATTTTATAATAAAATACAAAGCCTGCGTTAGCTGTCCAGACTTTTTGAAAACTGTTGGGTTCGATCAATCGTTATTGCCTCAATTGATGTTTTTTTTCTGTATCCGTTTAATTCGGGGGAACTAAACGACAGACAGTATAAAACTGTCCACTTCACATTTCAAAACAGGCTTACTCCGACTTGGTGGCATTCAAAAAATAAATCCCTTTTCAACTCAATATGTTTCAGTTTTTCTATACTTGCTGCGCCCTCTTAACCTATCCATTCAAGTCGATTTTGCTTTTTACGGAATTTCATGAGGATCGTGTTACGGCTCCAAAAATATGCAATGCATGTATCTGTTACTCAATTTTATTTCCTTTTCAAGCCATTTTAATTTTGTATTTTCCCAATTTCCTTTCCCCGTGCCGGGAGCTTCCGATTGGGAATTGGAAACAGGGATTTATGAGGTATTGGGTCAAGCGGCAAAAAGAGTATTTAGACCTCTTCTCAGTGTTGTTAAATGGAAAATATTTCTTCTCATTGTTAATCAAGATAGGAAAGTTTTAAAAGGGTCTAACGACAACGAAAGGATTCACAAGGAGTAACGCAATTCTATAAGACATTGAGATTAACAGATAAGGTAGGAAAGTTAAATGTGCTTATCCTTTTCTAAACATTTTCCAAATCTATCTCTCGAGAATATATTAAACTTGGGTAATTGGTTGTCACGAGATTGTATCATAAAAGTAAGTAAATTTTGATACAACAGATTATGAAAATAAACAAAACAAAATGCCTCCGACTACTTGATAATTCCTTTCTTTCAATTGTGATAGTTGATTATTTTGCTTTGGTAGGACTTTTCTTTCAGGGTATTTATATGGAAGTTCGAAGGATCGAGAACGACACAATTGCTCTTATTTTATGACTTATTAGGGCATTAACATGGACAATCCCTTACAATGTTCTTCCGATGGAGAATTGACAAATTTCTTATTGTCCTGCTTGCATTAAGTCAATATTTTCACATCTCTCATACATACCTTATAAAGTAGTTTAACTTTACCATCAAGTTGTTTATTTTTCGGTAGAATTTATTATCCCATCTTTAAGCTATAATGAACGCCTCTCTTTCGTCAAATATTTCAAAAGGTCCAAACACCAAAGTTTGATCAACACTAATTTCTTGACAGTTCAGTATCTCGCAAAAGTATGAATGAGAAATGTTATTAGTTTTAGTTTACTTTTTGACCAAAATGAGTAGACATTTTTGCTAACAACATGAAGATAGAATTTAAAAAACATTTAATAATTTCATTATTTATTTAAATTGATTAAGTATTAAAAAATTCCAATGAACCTGATTAAAGTAAAAATGTTATGCAGCGCAAAAATGTAAACACTATTAGCCTTATTATGTTAGACGTGTCACTTTTTTCGACGTGACTCTTCTCATATACATCCCTCTCTATCTCTCTTTGGTTCCTTTAACCTCTTGTGGGGCATAGGGCGTCTATTACACAGACTCTCCACCTGGTCCGGTTATGCGCCAACGCCTTCAACAGTGACCACGAATTGTCGACGGATCTTTTCGATGTGTTGCGCGGTCGTCCAATTAGGCGTGGGGATTCCAATCTAGAGCCTGCTGTGCGATGTTGTTTGGCTCTTCGCTTAGTGTGTGGCCTGTCTATCAAACTTTCGAATACTGGTGTCTATCCCATCTTGGCCCTGTAAGGCTGTGTAGATCTTCCGGCCAATGGATGTCAAGGATGCGCCGGAGACACCGGCTGACAAAGGCTTGTAGCTTAGATCATAGCCTACTCTAGATAAAAGCTCGGAAATCATGAAAGTTTCACCACGAAACGCTTCGTCATTATTTAATTTTTGTTGTACGACAGATTAACCAATCCTTGCACACCAATAAAACTGCACACTGTCTTAACCAAAACTAAAGAGAAATGCTGATGACATTGTCGGATTCTAACCTCAATACTTCAACAGAACGAACACAACAGAGAGTTTTCCCATTAAAACACATGAAAATTGTAATTGAGAAATTTTTTATCACAAACACAATATTCAAAGTATTTGTAGGTTCACGTCAAGAAAATTCCAAATTGAGGCTTTAAAAGTACTGCAAGATATACTACGAAAAATTAGAATTCTCCAACATTTTTGTTTTACAGTAAAGATATCAAGTTTTGGTTTGTTTATACCACCAATGCTCAGCTGTTTGTGTCAGCTTGCGAGCTACGAGGAAATGTATGCTCAAACCATAACGCCTTGTTCTTTCGTTTTGAAAACGAGCTTCGCGTATGGATAGAACCGTGCCTCACCTGGCTTTTCTCGAACGTAAATTCCGTATCGTGTATAGGCCCTTTTTTAAAAAGCTTTAGGACATCATCTCTTTCTCCTTTCTTCCGGTTAAATTCTTTTAATACTTAAACGACTTTTGGGTAATTTTTGATACGGCCTTCATTTTTTAACTTTTGATTTCAAGTACTAGCTAGTATCAAACTATAACCGCTATTGAACTTATATTTTACTTGTATTTCTTTACTAAGTTATTTATTAAAAGAGTGCAAGGGAAAGATCAGTCCAAAAGCAATTTCATTCCAAACAACTAGTGCTTAAAATGAGAATGAAAAAATGAAAATCTGGTCAAGAGTTAAATAGGGCAATTTTCTAACAACGCAACCATTTTTCCACCTGCATGACGTTTCCTTTTTATGGTATCAGCAGCCGGAGCGTTTTTACTTTCTCCAGTAGTTTAGTTCGAATTTTAAGAGCAAATAGTCGGATGTGGATTTAAATATTAGATTTCAATTAAAAATATTGAAAATTCCAACAGAACAATTTGTTGTACATGTTGGACTCCCTGGCCTGGGAAGTGCTGAGCCTCTCTCATATTTTTCATAAGCTTTTACTACGTTATACAGAATACTCAAAAATCTTGCGATTTGCGAGACCATGTAAGAGCGTGTCAAATTCTTTACGCGTCGATGTCACTTTTGACCCTGGTTTAGCCTAGAGAATACAATGTCTCTAAATAAAGAAATGTCAAATGGTGTGACGTCAGTTTGGCCAACTTTTTACTCATAGTTTATTAGAAGTTCACTGAATAACTACTAGACATAGTGGAATCCCAGTATCTTTAATAAAGTTTTCAATAAATTACTGCTAAATTTGTTGCAAAAGGAAAATAATTGCGAGGTCGGAACAATTTTAAATTCACTTTACAAAAACATTACTAGTCCATAGAAATCTTAATTTGTGAAAAATCAACACTCCTTTTATTCAAATATTTAAATTCACTCTCTCTCTTGACCCATCCACAGCCTACTCTAGATACAAGCCCGGCAAAAATGACAGTTGGGCCATTTCACCACCAAGCGTTTCGTCATTATTTCACTTTTGTTGTACCACAGATTAACCAATCCTTGCACACACAAATAAAACTGTACATTTTCGTAATCAAAACCAAAGAGAAACGCTGATGTCATTGATGCATTTTAAGCTCACTACTTCAACAAAACGAGCACAAGAGAGTTTTACCTTTAAAACACATGAAAATTGTATAATTTTTTTTATCGTGTTCACATGTTCAGGACATTTGTAGGTTAACCTTAAGTAAAATCCAATTTAAGACTTTAAATATATTGCCAAAAATACTAGGAGAAAGTACAATTCCCCAAACTTTTCCTTATGACTACTATGGCAAGTTTTGGTTTGTTTACACCACCAATGCTCAGCTGTTAATGTCAGCTTCCGGGCTTATATCTAGAGTAGGCTGTGACCAATCATTTGTTGACTTTTTTTTACGATGTGGGCAAAGCCTAGGGGTCAACGCTTTGATGCGTTAGCATGGCTTTACCGGGAGGGAATTAGAGTAAGGGAAGTGAGGAAACCTGAATTATTTGTTTTTGCATTGCTACGAGCTAGACAGGAGGAGTGGATTTTTTAATTCAATTTTAAAAACCCATGGCGAGACTTGGTCTCGAACCCGTGAACACTGGCATGGTGTTCATGCCGCTCAACCAATTGTTCCAACTCCGTCTCTTGTAGTTGTTTTCAGAAGATAAAGTTTACTTACACGCAGAGTGGTCGTAGTTAGTTTAAATGAGATAACTTCGCTGTTAGAATTTACTCTATTTTAACAATAGGCATATGAGCGGTCGTACAAATTTATTAAAATACTGAAAAAATGATAAGTTAAGTGGTTTAGTAATGTTGTAAGGATTTCCGCAGCTGACTTTGGATTGAATTGAATTTTTGCGCAAAACAGAAAGTAAAATGCTTGCAATCACTTATTCAAATTTTTATAGAGAAGACCACATCATCGTATTTCCAAACGTATGTAGGTAATCTTATCATATTTATATTTTTGCTGCTTCCATGTCATTTGGAAATTCATATCTTTTACATATACCTTAAATCCCTGAACTATCCAGGAAAATCTTAGGTACAATCTTGGTATTTTATTTTACTTTCCATATTTCTGTGGAAAAGGGCTGAGAGCGGAGAGGTTGCCACCTCTTCCCCAAGGAAATAAAAATTTCTTGTTACTCCCACCTGGTTTGTTATAATATGAATGAAAAAATGTTTACTTAAACTATAATCTAGGGGAGCTCAAAACACGTCGAAAATAAAATTCTCTTATTAAGGGTACCAGAAATAATTTAAACATTTTCCTAAGTAAATTGTGAGTTAAAACCTGACTGCAAGTTGAAATAATAGTCCACAATAGCAATAAAGTTATCTTTTGAAAATCTCCAGGGATGAAAAAACTAACAAACCCTGCAAAATATTAATCAAAACCCTGAGCTTAATCTACCCTAGCTCATAAATTATTGCAAATATGCAGCAACAGTTCTAACATTACCATTTGAGTGCAGTAATTTTTCCAAGAAAAAGTCTTCGCTTTCTTTTCACCTGAGACTCCCCGGTGCACTCATTATCTTAGAACACTTTTCTCACTGTGAAGTTGGTCACATATGAAAATCCATCCACGTGGAAGTAATAGCAATAGAGGATAAAATGAGAATCCGTCGAAAAAGTGCAGACTTTTTCATGCATACTACAGGAACAAAGGAGTAATCTGAGCATCCGGTCTTTTGGCAGATTTTGTTTTCTGTTTTTAATAAGAACTCCATTTTCCCAAACCTATTTCTTCTTAGCGGAAAGTAGTATATGACTTTCTCAAGATACAGATGGCTTTCGCATAATAATTCTCATTACGTGCTAGAAACTCTTCCCTTTTCTCCTCGGATTTTTTCGGCTCCTAGCATAACATCCTCTTACCTTTCTTGCTCACTGTTACCTATCTCGACAATTTGAATATGACCTGAGCTTTGTGACTACAACAAAAACAATCTTTTGAACAAAATATTCCTGGAAAATACTTTCCGACGATAACATAATTTCTTTGTTCGCTCCCCACCGAGGGTGCTAAGGAATTCTTCCCCAGCCATTCCTCCTTGGTATTAATAATAATTATTTTCGCCTTAGGCAGAATTAAAAATTCGGAGAACGAAATTAAGGCTTAAAAACAAATTAAGCCTTCAGAAATAAATTTCATGATTAATGGAATGTTAATGGCTGTGTTGCAAAGGTTACTGTAAGTGGATGAAGCATTGTTGTTTACGTAATGCTAATTTATACGGATGATTTTAAATCTTTGCTTCAAAAGGGAATTTCCATGAATTGCTACAAAGTCATGCGTATACATACAATGATGGAAAACGTAACAAAACAATTATTTTTAGTCTGGGTCCTTCAAGCCAACGATAAGGAGCCCTCGAGACATATTTGATAAAATAACTCAAGTGAAATTTGTAATCATCGTTATAGGTATACACTTATTACTTACAAAGTTGGTTTAGGTCCTTCGAACCGTATTAACAACCCGAACCTTTTAGGTTACGAGTATTGAACGAAAGTAAAGTTATAATCTTCGGTAAATTAATTGTTGTTTATTTTAATGTATAATTTGTTTTTACATCATATTTAGGCTATTAACTAGCACCATAGCAATGTGTTCGTATCTGCGTTGCAACTTACAAATCTCTTTCAAGAGTTACCGGAACCCGTTGCAAGGCATGGAACAGGGAAATAACTTCACCCGAGGCAACGATTGCAAGTGCGCCTACAATTTAAGGTGGATTCCGAACCACTCATATTACTCTGCGAATCCCCAGTTGCATTTTTATCATAGTTTGTTGTTAGCAGAAAACAGCTGAGTCGCCGACGGTGGAGTTCGAACATGGAACCTCCGGGATCAAAGTCCGACACTTTATCACTTATTCCACCGACGAACCTTAATTTTCTCTTTTTGATTATCGAAAACTCATCTCTGGTTCCTGTGACCTGTATTGGGTGTGGGATTCGCAAGATTGCAAGGATTCCTTTTATTATGAGGAATTATTACTCTGCAATCATCAATAGTTTTGTGGCGTAATCTCTTGTCAATAGAAAGCAATTATGGCTCATTATTGCTTACACCACCGATAACACAGCTGGTTGATGAATCATTCTGCCATAATATCCGACGAAATTCTAAATTTATCAGTGACATTTCCTGAAACTTAATAGAAAATGGAGACACGTTTGCGAAAAAACAAATGTCCTTCGAATATTCAAAAGAATGTCACAGTATCAATTCGGATCAGACACTTCGAAGTAAGTGAGTTGGGGGACGTGAGAAAAATTAGTCAAATACAAAAGGTAACCCAAGTTTATGGTGATAAATTACACTTTTTAGTACGCAAAGTTATCCAGAAGACGGACAACTACATATAACAGATTAAGCATCCACACCCCCTATTTATTACAGGTATAGTCAAGTTTTAAATAAGCCACACCCAAAATCGATAGAGTTGTTTTCATTCGAAAGCCAATTATTATTATGGTAATCCAATCTTTAGCCCGAGTGTGTCTCTGCTTTTATATGTAATCAGTACAAGCGTTACTTCATCGTTCCGTTGCTTATTTGCATGATCCCTTTTCAGATTTATACGCCCGAAGAGAGTTGCTACCGCTCTTCCCGCATCCCAGATGAAGCCGTTGCAACCATTTGCATAATTATTACTGAAGGGCTTAATGGATAGACGGCATTGCAACAAGACCAGTAGTAGCGCTTTATCACTATGATGAACACTGAGAACATCAACAGCAGTACTGCTAAGCATGTTGCTAATGCTTCTGTTGCCTCTAGTAATCTCTTCTTATATTATTCCGCATAAAAATGAATTTAGCCTGAGCATTTGACTGATACCCTGTGTTCATTTAAGTGCTTGCCATGTTATTTGCTACATCACTTGCGCGTTCATACAATCTACATTCGATAACTAGCTTCTACCCAGCGCTTCCAAACAAGAACAAATTAAAAAAAAAATCTGCCTCAAATCCGAGCTTTAATTAACCTATAAATTATTTCACCTGAAAGTACACAAGACTTGAAATGCTCTTTTTCTAACTGGCAAACGATAAGACTAATTAATTATGCCAGGGATTTATGGATTGGAAACCGCTACTGATATCAATAAAATATTTTTATTGGAGACAGAAGGGGAAATTCATGATTTGCTTTTGCCACATAGTTTCAAATTTCCGGCTGACCAATGGCGATATTTAAATGAAAATGGGTCCTAAAGGATTGAATACCTGAGGCTCGTTAAGCTAAAATAAAATTAAGTCTGTTCATGCGAATTTTCAAATTAATGAATACGAAATTCGGTTAAAATCGATTAAGCCCTGAATTATGGTTTTGCAAAATTTAAACGGCGTATTTTCAGATTTTACGCTTATTTTTCGTAAACGAATTAGGCAGAAAATTAAATTTACAGCCGCAGTGCGTGTTCATCCCAAGAGATATGGCATGAGAGGAGACCAATGACAAGAGTGCAAATATTTATGATTTAATTTACATGTAGGAGTTGCAAATAAGATAAATTTACTGAAAACCAATTAAGCAGATCGAAGGTGTCTTTTAGTAGAAAGAGGCTGAGTCGTACTTGCAATACTATTCTGGTGCAGTACACATCTGCTGCTTTAGCCACCAGAAATCGTAACGTCAAAGAACAAATGCAATATCATGACCGATGAGAGCAACTGAAGTTTTAAAAATAGTTAACCTAACACCGAAAATAAATTCAATCGTAATCTATAATATATAATTCTATATATATAATAATTCTTTAAATAGCGATTTCTCTTTTTCCACATCCTACTCTATATACAAGCCCGGAAAGCATGACAGTTCGGTGATTTTACCACCAAGAGTGTCGTCATTATTTCATTTATTTTTGTACCACAGATTAACCAATCCTTGCACACACATAAAACTGCACACTGTCTTAACCAAAACTAAAGAGAAATGCTGATGTCATTGCCGCATTCTAACCTCAATACTTCAACAAAACGAAAACAAGTGAGAGTCTTCCCATTGAAACACACAAAATTGTAAATGAGAAATTTTTTTATCGGAACAACAATGTTCAGAACATTTTTATGTTCATGTCAAGTAAATTCCAAGTTGAGACTTTAAAAATATTGCGAGAAATACCACGAAAAAGTATAATTCCCCAACCTTTTCAAATTCTTTACTGTATCAAGTTTCGGTTTGTTTACACCACCAATACCCAGCTGTTCGTATCAGCTTCCGGGCTTGTATCTAGGTTGCGCTTTTTCCCTACGTGATAGTTCCTAACAATGTCTGACAAGTGACAGTGAAAATTTCTTCTGTGACCTCGGCTGCACATAAATGCGTTTACAAATTCACTGACGTTACATAGTAGTACGTTTCCGACCGCAACTAATGTCAGCATTAATATATTTAGGGTGTGCTGAAAAAATGGCGTCAAATGTAAATATAGCTAAACGGTTAAAGTGTAATGAATCGTTTGGAATATTTTATTTTTTTATTTTATTACGATGTGGCCAAAGCCTAGGGGACAACCCTTTGATGCGTCAGCATGGCGTTGGCCGGAATGGAATTCGGGTAAGGGGAGTGAGGTAACTTAAATATCTTATTTTTGCATTACTGCGAGCTAGACAACAGCCCAGAGACGGAGTGGATATTTTAATTTAATTTTAAAAACCCACGGGGAAACCTGGTCTGGAACCCGGGAACCATGGCATGGTGCTCGTGTCGCTCAATCAACTGATCCAACTCTGTCTCCAAAGTATTAAGAAGGTAACAAAGAAATATATTTTGAATCTGTATTTAACTAGAATAAAATAGTTTTTAAATAAAAGTTGAACCGACTTTACAAAACTCGCTAAAAAGCATAAAATAATTTTTAATTTTATATCTATTACGACATTTTGAAGTCGGTGCAAATCAAAAAAACCAAACAACTACAACAAAAATATTTAATCGTCCTTTCTTATGATCCCGTGAGCTGAAACGTTCAGGTAGTATTATGTATTATTTTCAATTGTGGTACTGTAGTTGTTTTATTTGTTTAACCGACTTCAAAATGTCGTAATAGGTATAAAATTGAAAATTATTTTCTGCTTTTTGGCCCTTTTTTTAAAACTATTTGGTTTTTCACTTTTTAGTGTCTTTTACTCTACACAACGAAGAAAGGACCATCCAAATCGGTCCACGCGTTAAAAAGTTAGGTTCAACCCCCTACCCACCTCCATTCCATAAACATTTTTTTCTCATGGTATCAAGCAAGGAACATAGTCTACCGAACAGAAAAGGAATTATCAAAATCGGTCCACGCATTACGTCCCCCTCCCCCACCATTACCATAGGACCAAATTATTCTCCTATTAGCAAATGGGGGATCACACTCTATACAACAGCAAGAGAACCATCCAAATCGGTCCACGCGTTACAAAGTTAGGTTCCAATCCCCACCCCCAACAACATTTTTTTTTCTCGTGGTAGCAACCGAGCATACTCTACCCAACAGAAAAAGAATTATCCCCCACCACTCACCGTAGGACCAAATTGTTCTCCTATAAGCAATGTGGGATCACACTATACAACCGAAAAAGAACCATCGAAATCGGACCACGCGTTACAAAGTTAATCAGGGAATCAACCAGGGAACATACTCTACCCAACAGAAAAAGAATTATCTAAATTAGTCCACGCGTTACGAAGGTAGACTACCCCTCCCCCCACACACTACCCTAGGCCAAATTTTTTTCTCTTGTTAGCAATGGGAAATCATACTCTACAACAAAAAAAGAACCATCCAAATCGGTCCACGCGTTACAAACTTAGGTTACCCTTAACATTAGAGAAAATCGTCAACGTAGTTCAGAACATAACAGTGTGAGATGAGATCTACAATGTCATCAGTGGGAAGAAGGAATAGTAGAGGTCCGAGATGTCTACCTTGCGGTACACCAGATGAAGCCCTGAAAATGTTTGAGGTGGAGCCATGGAGCGACATTCGATATGTTCTGTCTCCTAGATAGGAAGAAATCCAGTCTTGAAGCAGAGGGTGCAAACTAAACCTCTTTACTGAGGAAGTTTATCAAAGGCTTTACTGAAATTCGTATATATACAGTTCGTTTGCAAACCTCGTTGGAAGCCTGAAATGACGTGGAAGGTAAATTCCAACAAATTAGTAAGCGTTCATCTACCGGGCAAGAACCCAGGCCGATTGGGGGAGTTTAAATTCTGACAACGCTCAATAAGCTGCAAATACACTATTCTCGTAGGTATGGGCCCTTCCTTTCGTTTTTTTTTTCGTAGGGCTTGTCTCATGTACGCGGCTCATTCACATAATGACCTACGCTGTCTATTTGATAAGCTAAGTGTTCCTCACATGTTTAATGAAGACGACTTTGCTGCAACGCCAACTGCAAAGTCGAAGCTATTGCAGTGAATGTGTTTCAGCCTTTACAGTCGACAGAGTCGCTTTCGTATTTGTCTGAGACCAAGCCAATCAGAATTACGCATTATGGCGAAATAACTTTTCCACTTTCACTTACTTTTTTCATTCGGCTTGGGTATTCAAAATACACCTACCACGACGCCTATTTCCCAACAAAAGTTTCTAATAAGAATTTCCATTAAATTGAGTCACTTCAGGTGAAGCAATTAAACTCAACAATTGACCCAATCGAGTATACCGAGTTTCACCAATAAAGCAATCTATCGTTCTTGCAAAGCAGTATAATTTTTTTCTGCCCCCATAAAAGCAGCTGGAACCTTGACAGCCGTCGAATAAGTGAACAGACAAGAAAAGCTGCTTCCATCTAAACAAATTTGCTTAACAATCATCACAAGTCTCACTTCGGTTCCAGGAATTCTAAAGGCATTTGCAGGAAAGTTTGTTCCTTGAACCCAGCCAAGTATATCAAATTTCCCCAAAAGTTTTTCGAGATCCAACATAATGGAAACCCGGCCGATACGCCTCCGCAGTTAGTCTTGGAAGACGAATAATATTGTAGACTTGCGTAGCATTCCACATTCATTGGCTGATAAAAATTTTATCAGAAGAATTTAATTAAAAACTCTCCCCAGACGAGCGGATGGTAACTTTTTCGTCCTTTGGGAAAAATGTGGGCTGTCAGTGGGAGTCATTCGTGCGTAGTCATTGACCTTTTCAGATAAAATGTTACTGCATGGAAGATTGGAAGCTTTACTATGAAAACAGTTAAAATTATTATTTTACGATAGAAGGGTTGAATAATGTGCTCCCTCCCTCCATTGATGATTTTACTCACTTCTTTTATTGCGTTAGAGAACATGACACAGGTGCCTGTGGAAGCGGATATTCATTTAGGTATTCCCTTTGTCACAGCAATTTATCTAAAATTCTCAAACATAGAAGTTTCCTTGTGAAAAGAGCTCTTCTAGGAATCCTAGAAGCCAAAGTGACCAACACAAAGTGATAAATGGGTGTGCTCGGTAGATGCATCTTCACTGGCATGAAATGTTCTTTCCTTTCAGGATAAATTTTCCTTGGTAATTGCTTTTGAGAGCTTCTTACGGCACTTTTGTTTCTCTGCATTGTGAAGGACGGAGCTGGTAAGTGCCGTCTAGGGACAAGTTACGTGAACATACTTCAAAGAAACTGAAAAGGATTTAGTGAGGTGAAAAAATCTCCGCTTTCTTGCACTTAACTTTTCAGGAATTGTAGAAGGAAGTAGTACATGAAGGGTCGTGGGAAATTCGCAGTATAGTGTTTTTATTTCATGAAAATAAATGAAAGATTTATTTATGATTTTAATGCAAGTGAGTCGAAGGTGAGGCCGTGACGAAGCCAACGAAATGGCAATGATCCTTTGTCATATGTTCTCCGTTGTCGTATTGCACAAGTTCTTCCATTGTGTCAATAAGGTGTACATAATTTTACCAGAAACGGAGTCTAATATCACGAAACTTACCACCTTAACCAATTCTAAAATCCTAAATCCTAAAGTCCTCCAAACCTATTTTCATGCGTCTACTTTATAAGATAGCTTCTCCAGTAGATTCCGAATTACTGGCATTTTCTCTGCAGCCCTACATGGCCTTTTCATTGTAATCCGTTGTCAGCAGAAAACAACCATTGGTCGCCGCCGGTGGGATTCGAACCTGCTCCCCCGGAATTGTAGGCCGACACGTTTTCACTTACTCCACCGACGATGTAAAGTACAATAAAGTACTTTTACATTTTTGTACTCCGCGGGTTTTTATGATACACCCAAAACTAAACGTGTCAAAGCTGGGCTTGATGAAATCTCACTCGTAGTTCTCAAGTGCTGCATATCTTTCTTGTCTAAACCTCTGCTTTTAACCTGTCCAGGCAATACCTAAAAAAGTATAAAAAAGTAGAGTGCAGCGATTCCTTAAATTAATGCCTATAGCACTAACTTCGATCTTATCTTATTAGCAGTAAGCTAGGTTAGGGTGGTATGGCAGCATCCTAAGGGGAGGCACATTGTGATACCACGAAGAGGCCTATTGTGATACCACGTTGTGGTTAGACTTCCATCCTTATGAAGCAGATACTTAGAACCACCTTCGAGCTCCTAATAAACTGAATTAGGTCTTTGATATCTCCAGATCCATGATCGGCTACCTTCTTAAAATAAGGGAAGCTTAAACTACAGTTCCTAGACAGACAGTTGCAAACGAGATAAGAGATGGTTTCCGCTTCCTCCTCATCTTGACAGCTCCTACAAAAGTCGTTCGAGAGTGCGCCGAGCCTGAGAGTGTTCATTCCTCCCATCCTGCCTGGTGGGAATCGAGGAGTGAAATTTGGCTTTAAAAAAAGGTTTGGGTACGGTGTCGTTAATATTTTTCGTTATATTTCCATTCAAAATTTTGGAATAGTTTTGGTAAATACGTGCTGAGGATGCTTACCAAATAGTTAAATAAGTTAAAATGGTGTCAAGGGCTTTCGAGGATATGTGATCAGTGGTGTTAGCATCCTCTGAGCTTTCTCTGGTACCGAACACCAGACGACCACCCTGTATGTAAGTTTATAATGCTGAGACAAAGCCGATGCATTGTTCGCGGCTCCATACCCCATCTTTTGCCTCTAGCCTTTCCTCAGTAAGCACCGTAATCCCATAAGATTATTTGTAATTTATTTGCTGAATATTTTAGGGGCGCATTTGAATCATCCGATTTTAGATAGTAGCAACTTTTCGCACATTAATAATATAAATACAACCCCGGTACCTATTCCCTTTATCACAGAGGAGATTTTGTCCAAGCATATTGTAGATCTTCTGGATGACTTTTCTTGTGGCCCTGACGGTGATTCCCGCTGTTGTCTTAAAGGAGTGTTCTTCGGCGTTATTATGTCCCTTACTTTTACTCTTCCGACGGTCTTTCTCGGTGGGCCGCTTCCCGTTTTTTAAGAGTGACAATAGGAGAGAGATTGCTAACTACAGACCTCTTGTTAAATTATCTTGCATTCCAAAACTCTTCGAACTGATTATCCAATCCCAATTGTCCATGTGGTGTAGGGGTTTAATCTCTAGCCGGCAACATGGGTTCCTTCAGGGTAGGTCCATGGCTTCCAACTTGTTGGAGTTTGTTTCTGGCAATGTTTGTGGATTTTTGGATAGCAGCCAAACTCACTGCATTTATACCGATTTTAGTAAGGCCTTTTATAAGCTGTCTCATTCTATTATCGTTTTAAAATTGGCCAAGTTGGGTTTCCCTCCCCCACTCATTGCATGGATTAAGTCATATCGTATCGTGGCGTGCTCTCTGATGATTTTGTGGCTCCTTCTGGCGTTCCCCAGAGTAGTCATCTTGGTCCTTTTTTGTTCATCTCGTCTATTACTTATTTACTTCAAAGAAGTAAAATTCTTATTTATGCGGATTTGTGGGATCGGCCCTTCGTGCTCTGCCCGGGAGTGACCCTCTTATTTCGCCTCCATATGATGAGCGGTTGGTACTGCTACAACTTGCTACTCTCAAGAAACGTCGCTGGGTTGCTGATATAATTTTTCTACGCCAGCTTCTGCAGGGAAAGATTACCAGTCAATTGATTCCTGGCTTCTGCCCGTGAAGTGCGCCTTCTGAGTTAGAAGGGTTAATTATAATTCTAATAATCCCAAGCTCTTTTTTAACTTGTGCTAAAGCCATACTACAGCTTTCGTGTCATCATAAAGATATAAGTTTTGCATTATCTTTACAGAAAAGTCTGATTTTCAATTAATCTAGTGATTGTTATATTCTAAGGAAACTGTAATGGATTTACATAAAATTCTAAACCTATTTCTACCTGTGTTGCTAGGCTGAAATGACATAAAAACTATTTTCTGTAGCACTTTAAGTGAAGCCCATCTGCAGGCGAAATTGGGTAGTAGAGGATTAGGACAGAATAATGTTCAAGTAGTTGGCCCAAATCCAGTTGCTGCTCAAGCCCTTTTTCATGAGAATATGTAATCTTGTATAATCTCAATAGTGCAGGAACTCCTTTTAATGCTTTCCTAGGCATGTATGAGTGTATGTATCTTCGTGATATAACCACGCACTTGGAATTAATATTCAATTACATCCTAACGCGTGTTTTCATTGAAGCTCGATCCTTTTATTTATCCGAAACGAGAACATTTTACAAGCTGCAAAATCCCCATCCAAAAATAAAAAAAATATTTTTAGAGGCTGGATGGATCCTTTTATGTTTCAGCTCCTAACTTTCCGCGTGACTGATTTGTCTTACATTTAGCCGGAAAATATCGCAAAAATAACCCGATTTTCACTTGCCAGCATCATAGATATCAAACGGGCTGTGGAACGGTTGTGAAAAGTGATTTAAAACTCACCGAAGCGAACAACTAAAGTGAAAAAGCAAATGTGAGTCTGCGGGCGGTGAAGGGAAGCGAAAAAAGTTGCTAAATCAAATTAGAGCAAGTGCCAGCATTTCTGTTATTTCCTTTCAGTGCGAAGGGATGTATCCGGACTAAATTTTGGAAAGGGGGACCAGACAAATTCCATTGGGCCACAAAATCTCAAGATAATAATTCATTCGCAAGCAATTAACCAACAATTTAATCTTGCGTTTCATCTGCACAAGTGACCATATGGCACGGCCACAGGACTAATAATGCTCCTTTGTATTGTAACTCGACCCTAAGGCCTCCCCACAAGTGAGGCTCTTATTTATTTACGGATTGAAAGAACGCCCTACCCATTACTCGCCCAGTGTTGGGGACATTTATTTAGTATGCGGGTAGTAATCTTGGGTCCAGTACATGATCCAAAGAGAGTGGTACACGGGTCTAACAGAACAATCCGCAGTCCAATCTGTTGCACTAAATTAGTTTTTGAATAATTTTTATGAAATTCGACTAAACTGCGAGTTTGTATGGGAAAGTTAGGATTATTTGTGGGCGAGAGTAGCTGTTAAAGCAATTACTATTGTGGTTGATGCTGGGTTTAATTAAACATTTAATGGGTGACCGGATTAATCATAGGCACACCGGAATTGAATTAATCTAATTGTGAAATTTTACATGACGAAAGATTCTTAGCCAGAGTTCTTCCAACTTAAAAGTCGTAAAGTAAATGAGTCGCTTATAGTAAAAGCCATATAAATCAATACAGACAGACAGAAACTGTCGATTCATCAAAAAGTTGAAATAGAGCTCCACGTGCTTGCCATTTTCTGAACATGTTGTCATCCAGTTAGAAGGACGAAGAAGTGTAAAGGAAATTTTCGGAAAGTATCTCCTTAAGTTCTGGATAGTTTTAACGAAATGCAAACACATCCATTAATCCTTTCGCTCCAAAATAAATTTCACCTTGCCACTGTTCTAAGAGAAAACAAAGAGGATCAAGCGTTGAATAACAAGCCCATAAATATTAAGGCGTCTGGCAAAAATATTTCATAGGCCTACCAAACAAACTATACATTCCTCTAGAATTTTATGTAGAATTGTGTATTCCACCCTACGAAGGACTGTTATGGAATAAGACAAAAAATCAACTACATAGTCAGTCGTCACCATCAGCACAAAGCTTAAGAGCCATCCTAAAGTTCCAGGAAAAATCCAAGACACTTCTTCGAAGGCTGTGTATAGTGCGTACCAGAAAAGTAGTCCAACAACTTGTTTTGCTCTTTGTCGCGTGTTTCATTCAATTATTTTGACAACATCCTGGCCATTCGACCATTCGTCGTGATTTTTTCCTCCTTTTTTTCGTTATCGTCTGCATTAGGCTAGGACTTTTAGGGGTATACTAAAATCGGTAGATTCACCCACCAGCAGTACCCGGTTTTGGCCGGGATCCCAATTCGAGCCCAGGCCGCAACCGTCGTTGTCTGCTGTTGTTTGTTATTTATTCATGTCTTCGACTTGCTCTTTGACGGCTGCTTTATTTATGAGTAAAAAGGAAAACATTTCGGGGCCCATTGCCTGCTGCTGTTGCTGACGGTATGGACAGATCCCAAGGTCGTTCAGATAGTAGCTTACTTGGCAATTTTGCGAACTACGATAATGGGGATGAAAATAGCGCCAGAGAACTTTTTTCTTCTGTTATTAGGTAAGATCTGAAATTGAAATCATTCCTTGGGACTGGAAGGAGTGTTCCTTCAAGAAAAGGTGGAGAATAAACTTTCGCTTTCAATGTGAGTGGCATCCTATATAATGCCTTTGTATAGTAGATTGCAAACTCTTGCCTTCCTACTTGTTATTCAAGTCTAATATTTCTTATCGGAAAGGTTATCTAGTCATATAAAAAACACCTAAGACCATGGTAATAAAATTAAAGTGCTAATTGAGTTTTTGACTAGTTCTACGTTTGCTTACCCCTTTTAACACAATTTCTGCTATATACGACGGTCTCATTTGCGACGGACTATAAATCCTTGGTATATTTTTTTTCTGTATCATGATTTTCCGTAACTTGTTTCGAACAGTTTCCATACTAATCAAATCTCTTTAAAGTTATAGTTATCTTTGTTGTAAGATATTACTTTCAAACAGGTTTACTCCTATTCGCGGTATAGAAATTACAAGGTTTGCTCAAGAGGAAACATTCGTTCGCATGGAATTTCGTCTTCGAATACCGATCTCTGAACCGTCTTAGTCTGTGAGGCTGTGTAGGCCTTCGTTAGTTATGGCCTCCGGCTAATGGGGGAAAACATCGACATAACCTTAACATCTTTGTTGGCTTGTAGCTTAGATGTTATTTGAACACTCGTTCAACAGAACAGACTTTACGTTCGTTTCAAAGATCCGGAGCGTTGTGTGCTGGAGAAGTTGTTTTTGTGCCATATCTTAGCAACTCGAGCCCTGTTGATGCTAGATTGTACAACAGCTTCACCTCTGCCATGCGCTGTAACTGACAGGGTGAGAGTAAAAATGACCTATCTACAAAGTCCGAGGCTTATAAAATTTTCCCCACAAAAGCGAACCGCGTAAACGAATCAGAGAAAAGCTTCTGGCGAAACCGACTTAACTACAAAAAGTAATGCAAAGCTAATGCAGTTAAATATTTATGCCGTTTTGGCCCGAAGTTTTTCTCTGATTCGTTTTTGCCCGGAATCTCACGCGGTTCGGTTTTCCGCGGAACCTTTCCTGAGCCACTTTTCCTCGGACTTTGTAGATAGGTTACTCTCATCCTGTAAACTATGCTTCCGAGATCACAAAATTTATACACATGTTCTATTTGCTTCTCTTCAAGATAAATTTCATCATGTCTCGTAGGCTGTAAGCTCATAAGTTTAGTTTTAGCAACATTGATCTCAAGTCCTGCTCTGCGATCTTCTCTGATCAGAGTTTCGGACATTTCGGCTACATCGCTCTGTTTATTAGATAGAAGACAAACATCATCTGTATAGTGCAGGAGCGGAAGGTGTTTAAAAGTTTTCATCTAATCCTTTGCGATGGATGGTCATCTAAGGTGCTGCACAATACGTCATTAATGCCAATCAGGAAAAGCAAGGGTGATAGTATGCATCCCTGTCTCAGTCTGTTCAACAGTAAGAAGGTCTCCGACAGCTTTCCTTGGTGAAGGACGTGACATTGGGCTCCTGAGTAGGACTTCTTTATGACGGTGATAATTTTTTCTGGAATACTTCTCTTACGTAAAGCTGCCCATATGTACTAGCGAGTACGCTGTCAAACGCCTTCTCGAAGTAGTCGCACGTTAGATCTAAAGGCGGCCTCCATTCGGCAGATTGCTCGATGATAATTCGAAGGGTATTGATGTGATCGCTACAAGAGACATTTTGATGGAACACTGCTATTCCTCATTAAGATTGTGGTCAATTACTTGTTTGATTCACTTTAAGATACAGGAATATGCGCAGCGGACATTGAGCCGTAGCATATTAAATGTTGCATTACGTGGACGTACCGCTGCCATGCGTAGGTGGAACTAAGCTGTAAGAAGTTGATGATCGCTGCCAATATCAGTGCCGCGTTTAGACCTTACATCGAGAAGACACTTTCTCCAGTTTTTCGTAACAGCAATATGGTCAATTTGATTTGAAGTTCTGTCTCCTCTGGAAACCCAGGATGTTAAATGACATTTGTGTTGTGAGACGGTGTTGGATCAAATCGTTGAGCGGCACGACCACCATTCCATTGGTCCCGGGTTCGAGACCAGGTGTCCCCGTGAGCTTTTATTGAGAAATTAAAATAATCCACGCCGTCTCTGGGCTGTGGTCCAGCTCGCAGCAATGCAAATGCAAGACTCAAGTTTCCTCACTTCCCTTACCCTAATTCCCTTCCGACCAAAACTATGTATGCTATAACGCATCAAAGGGTTGTTCCCTAGGCTTTGGTCACATCGTATAAAAAACGCAAGGTTATACAACTCCCAATTTGAGTTCCTGTTTCCAGAGCGATTTTGTTAGAGTCAATATTAGCGATAAGATCCCCCTCCCCCCAACTACTTTTATATCATCTTTAGGAGCTTTATCAGAGGTGTTGCCAGGAAATTGATAGAAGGCCTCTTTGCAGTTATATCCGCATGCTCGGTCGGCGCATAGCATTGGAATTATTGATGTGTTATACATATTTACCCTGATCCGAAACCTGTCGATGATAATTCGGTCGAATATAGGTGACCATTCTAGTAGTGATCGACCGGGAAGGTTAGTTAGCAACAAGCCTACACCTGTTATTTTGGATGTTTCTGATTCTTCCTGGACCATTTCCCGCTCCACCTCCATGATCTTTGCGTACTTACACTCGTATCACAGATGACTCTGTGATACGAGTGTAAGTACGCAAATTACATTACATTACATAGTACGATCGTAGTCTGATGCTTACTGGCAAAGGTCTTCATCAGAAAATTAGCCCGAGGTCTCCGAGGCTTTCTAGACGTGTCGTGTGCATGGTTTGTTTTTCAAATAAGCTGGTTATACGGCTACCTGGGACTTCTCCTTGAGGTGTCCTGGGAATAACCAGGAGTGCATTTCTATAGCGCACAGATTCTGTCTAAGCCGAGATGTTCTGGCTGTCGCGTTGGTTTCCCCTTCTCCTTTCTTAACTGGACTTGAAACCGGCTATGTGTCCAAGCGATTTTACTTCCTTCTGGCTTCATGTATCGATTACGCTTCTCGACTGATTGTTGAGTATTGTTGAGTCGAACCTTAATTCAGAGCCTACGTGGCCATTTCCCCTCCAACCGTGTCGCCACTATTTCAGTTTTTCGTACGATGTTCGTTCCTTGCATACAAAAAAGATTGCACACTCTGCTTACCAAAACGAAAAAAATTCAGTAAAAAGTTCAATATGTTAACAACATAGTCTTCTTTACCACGTATTCAGAACAATTGGAGGTTTACTTCAAGCATATGTCTGGTTAAAACATAATATCTAGAAAAATATGGGAAAAAAGTAGAATTTCCCAACCTTTTCCTATGGTTTACTATGGAAAGTTTTGCTTTTTTTACACCTCCAATGAACAGCTGTTCGGATTTGCTTTCAGGCTTGTATCTAGAGTAGACTGTGTTTGATTTAAAAGTGACAATCGTTATCTGATTTTGCGGCATGGCTATATAGTTCGCAGCACCGAACAGGTGTTGGTGCTAATCTATCAAACTCCTCTTGAAAAAACTATTTCAAACAATGTTTTGGTCAGTACTATTCAGTAGTAAATATGTTTTTTTTAGAATTAGAAACAGTTTTGATTGGCCTTTGTATATCGAGATGTTTTCTGGGTTGCACTCGTACACCTAATGACCACTGTATTTAATTTTTACGTATTTTCCATTTTTTTCGTTTTACGTACTTTTAATGATTAATATTTTCCTCTATTTCAGCATCACAAATAATATCATCAAGTCACCTCAGTCATCAGAAAATGGAGATTTATCCAACAAATCTGTCATCAAGACCGATATCCATAGATTTGTCACCATACGGGAGCGGAGAAAATTTAACAAATATCACAAATGCAACCGATGTGGATCTGCCACCAGGGATGCGATACACCATTCCTCAAATGGTGGTTCTTGCCATTATAGCAACAGTCCTAAGTATATTGACTGTGGCCGGTAATGTTATGGTGATGATATCATTCAAAATCGATAAGCAATTGCAGACGATAAGCAACTACTTTCTGTTCTCGCTTGCAATTGCAGACTTCGCTATAGGCCTTATATCGATGCCACTGTTCTCGGTGACAACAATTTTAGGATATTGGCCACTGGGGCCGCATATATGCGACACTTGGCTGGCATTAGATTATCTAGCATCGAACGCATCTGTTCTCAATCTGTTAATAATTAGTTTTGATAGATACTTTAGTGTTACCAGACCCTTAACATATCGTGCAAAAAGGACAACCAGTCGTGCTGCAGTGATGATTGGTGCTGCGTGGGGAATCAGTTTACTGCTGTGGCCCCCGTGGATTTACAGTTGGCCCTACATCGAGGGCAAGCGTACTGTACCGAAATATCAGTGTTATATTCAGTTCATTGAGACAAATCAGTACATTACGTTCGGTACAGCATTAGCCGCGTTCTATTTTCCTGTGACAATTATGTGTTTTTTGTATTATCGAATTTGGCGAGAGACGAAGAAACGACAAAAGGACTTGCCAAATCTGCAGGCCGGAAAGAAGGATTCATCGAAGCGATCAAATTCAAGGTAAGTGAAATCCTTGAATGAGTTTTATTTCCAGAAATAATTTATCCCAATGTCTTAACAAACATATTTTCCCCCCATAATTTATTGCCATATTTCCCAGAAGCATAGAGGCAAATGTCAAAACAAGTGCTACCCTTGCTTTATCCAGTCGAGCGATTAATTTGTTCAGAACAACATCAACACTAACGATATAATCAAAGAAATCGACATGAGCTCAAACCTTGACCCTGTACTTGCTTTTTCCCCTTATTTACATTTATCGGAGTTCCTGGAAGTGAAACAATTGAGAATATGAGAACCCTTGATGCTAAGGTAAAAATGCATCGACTTAATTAGTTCGACGAACACCCCTTAGGGTTCTGAAATATCTTCACCAATATTTTATGGAAAACTAATACGGTTGAGCATAGCTATATCAACATCCCTCCATGTGGCTTGACTTAAGAAACTTCTTAACACGTGCCCGAAAATGTGACTTATGGGAATCTGAGATGTTTTAGGTATTTCCGGATGGAACGAAGTTCACTCATTCGATATGCATCTCGTGTTGTTTTAAGGTTAGCAGAATTGTAGAACATCTGACTTTGAAATTCTAATTTGCATTCATTTCAGGACATGAATAAAGCAGGACTGCCTTGCCGTTCGTTTTGGTTTATTGGAGAGTTTTGAAGTTATCTGAATTTGAATAAAATGAATATTCTAACACGAACCCCCCTTTAAGTGTTAAATCTTCGAGTGAAACAGCGGAGGGATATCGAACGGACCTTAAGCAATTGAAAAATATGTTTTACAATAGCTTGGTCCTAATATTATATGGAAATCAATTTTCCAGCGTAGTATACATACTTTTGAGTCTGACAAAAGGAAATGATAAGTGGCGTAGCTAACTTTCACTGTGAGTTTACTATCTTTGAAAGTAGAGTTTAGAACCACACAGTAAACATAATTACCACCGGCTTTCCCATTTCGAGTTGTTACTCTGCCGTAAACCAACTTCCCCATATTTAAGGCCATTCTACATTTAAAAGTTCAATGTTCGGTCATGGATTTAAATGAATAATTCTTCTATATCCAACGTTGAGCGTGGTCGTCAGTTTCAAATTCAAAGCTGACGCTGAAGACACAGGGAGGACAACAAAACAAGGTAAATCAATGCTACCAATTCTTAGAAAGCTGAAACAAATGCTACAAGAAAATCTGAAAAGAGAGTATCGGAAAAGTAAAAATAAAAGTTTGAAACAAGTAAAAGTCAGTTTTTAATTAATTAATAATATACGTAGCGATGTTTCATAAAAACCCCACAGTACAGTCAGTTGACATAAGTATTATCCAAATCCGGAAACATAATACGAAATTAGTCACGGTCACCCTTTCATACCCTCACCTTAGATACACAATTCTTATCATGGCCCTACTGCGCCACCGTACTCTATACAGCAAGAAAGAATCATCGTAGTCACTCTAGGTACAAAATTTTTATCATTTATCAATCAGGAAACGTATTCTGTACAGAATCAAAATCGGTCTATGCCTTATGAAGCAAGGCACCGCCAACTCTCGTCATAAGCCACAATTTTTTCAGAACACAAATAGGTCTAAATAAGCCCACGCGTAACCAAGTTAGACTACCGCTCCCCCACTGAAACCCTAGGTCAACATATTTTCATATCATAGCAATTTGGGATCATACTGTATACAACAAAAACGAATCATCCAAATACGGGTTCACGGTTCCAGACCAAAATCGCTTCAAATTTTTTTAGGCATTTAGACACCTTCCTTCGTTCCAAAGACTTAGTATTTGACGAGGCTACTGTCTTGAAATATATAACGAATTTGGCTAATAGTTTCTCATGTGGTCCTGATTGTCATTCCTGTGTATTTCTTGAAAAATTGTAATGTGTCCCTGCCTCCTATTCTCTGTCACTTGTTTAATTTGTCTATGTGCACTGGTGTGTTTCCTAAATCTTGAAAATTGTCTTTGATTACCCCTCTTCATAAGAAGGGCAAAAAAAAACGTGACATCTCTAATTATCGATCAATTGCCAGTTTATGTTGTATTGGCAAAGTATTTGAGGCTATGGTTTGTAACATACTTTACTTCCATTGCAAACCGTTCTTGGGCTCTTTCCAGCATGCTTTCATGAAGGGTAAGTTCACCAACTTCTGTATACCTGTAATTGAACCTGGAAAGCATGTTGATTGCATTTTTACTGATTTCAGTAAGGCCTATGATAGAATTAATCACAAGATTCCTGTTAACAAGTTTTCAGTCCTTCAGTCTTCGTCCACTGGTTATGTTCTTATTTGTCTTATCGCACACAACGGGTTTTATTTCGTGGTGCACTCTCTGAAAAAAAAACTCTTCAGGGCACTCATTTAGGACCTTTGCTTTTCATTATTTACATCAACGATTACATCTCCTTTGAAAATCCTCTGTTATGCTGACGATGCCAAGATATTTCGTGTTGTGTGAAATGATAATGGCCGTGCCATATTAAACTATGACTTAGAGACCTTCCGCAACTGGTACTCTATTAATTTTCTTCCTTTGAACATTGACAGGTGCACTGTTATGTCATTCTCTCGTAAAAGAAATCGCTTGCTTTTCAATTTCACTATTGGTGGTAGCTCATTGAACAGACTTGATAAAACCACAGATTTGGGCGTTGTCATCAATTCTAAGTTTTCTTTTGAGGATCATTTTGACACTATTATCAGTAAGGATAATGCGTCCCTGGTCTTCGTCAAAAGATGGTCAAAGGAGTTTGCTAAGCCATAGATAACGAAACTGCTTTATTGCCGTTTTGTCCGACCAATCTTGGAATACGCTTCACCGGTTTGGTTTATTTTCTATGTCGCTCATATCGATCGTATAGAGGCTGTCCAGCGTAGATTTGTGAGATTCGCTCTTCGTGGCCTTCATTGGGCTAGTTCTCTTCGTCTGCCTCCATATGTAGATCGTCTTCTGCTACTTTCTTTGGAGGCTAGACGTAACATCATCTTTGCTTTTGATTGTCTGTGAGGTGTGATTAATTCCCCCGAATCGTTGGCTGTTTTGAACTTATCGGTTCCGTCTCGTTCCTTGAGAGCTCGGAACTTTTTCCATATCCCTCATCATCGCACCAACTATGGAATGAATGAGCCTATAACTTCAATGTCTCGCTTATTTAACAGTAGTTTAGATTGTATTTGTCCAAATCACAGATAAGAGATCGGCTTGTGTAGATTTAATTTATTTTTCTTTTCTTTTTTCTCTTCTTTTAATCTTATTTTGGTGTTATTTTTTTGTTAATCGTTTTTTCCTTTTCTTTTTCCTTTTTTCTTAGATTTTATCTTCTTTTTTATTGTCAGTACGTTGCTCGAGTTAAGATCGGCTTAGTTATAAGTTGCATTTTCGTTTTTCTTTTCTTTTTTTATATTTTTATATTTTTTCTTCTCGACTATACTAAATGTGTAAACTTATTTTACTTCTCTCTATTGCTTTTATTAGTCAATCACTTTGTAATATTCTGCGATTTATTTTGATATTTCATATTTTTTGCGTTATATTTACTTTTCGGATTTCGTTAGTTTGTAGTAGTCAGTATTTGGCGAATTTGTAAATAAAGTCATTTTTAAGTGTTCCAATAGTGAATTCAAGGCGGGGGAGAAATATATTCTCTATCACAACATGCCGCCGCGGACCCCCGTCCGCCCCGAAGTATAAAATTTGTTATTAAACTCCCCCCCCCCCCCACCCTTAATCGGTCAACGCGTTAAAAAGTTGACATCCAACCCGTCCCCAACTGCAATCCCTCCGTTTAAAATTATATCGCGGCACCAATTGGAGACCATACTATATACATCAGGAAAAGAATCATCCAAATCTCTCTATGCGTTAATAAGTTAGACTCTCCCTCTTGCCACCTCACCCTAGGACCATATTTGGTCATTATTATAATCCCCCATTTATTACTCTTATTACTCTATACAAAAAAAAAAGAATTATCCAAATCGGGCCACGCATACAAAGTTAGGTGTCGTGTAAAGATGTTATATTTCAATTTATTCGTTGAATTACATGTATATGTATATAAAAATAATTTACAATAGCGCTATGTTAGTTATATGTAGTAAAATTGGTATGAGATGGATTGCATATCCTTTACAATACGCAAGTGTCTTCTTCTCTTCACCTCTATCATATTATCGTGAAAAAATTTAGAGCTTCAGATATAAGCAGCGCAAAGGCTACTCCCTTGAAATTATTACAAAATATGTGCAGCTCCTTTCAAAGTAAGTGCTCCCTCTGCGTTCAGCGATACCAGAAAAGGACATATCTCCGGCTGCATAGAGGACATTTATTTCGGTGTCAGTTTTTTGTTGAAAAGCATCAGCAAAATTTTTTGAAACTGCATGCCAGGGTGTAAATTCTACTAAATAGCCGTCTACCAAAGTAGGACACTTTTATATTAGCCAGTTTTGTGAGAAAGTTGTCGAGCTTTGTGTGGGCCGCCCGGTACCATCCAAGCCATCCTTCTAAACATGAACCTATGTCCTGTGCTAAATTCCGGTAAAGGAACTAAAATATTTTTCCTCTTTTTATCGCAAGAGAAATTTACCACAGTTGAGAAACTTTTGGAAATTTTTCTTCATTCGCCAGGGAAAGAGCAGTTATTTACATTAAAAGCCTTGTGGGGCCCGAATAAATATTCGCTGGACAATTTTTCTTTTTTGTGGGATATGTGGTAGTAGAGAGTTTTGCTTACTTAAGTTGGAAATTTATTTGCCTCAAACTCTTGGGGTAATATTTTTGCGGGCGTTAGTAAATTGCTTTAGTTTAGAAAGAAATCATTTTCTAACGTCTTGGGAAAATAAACAGCGAACATGGAGCAAGCAAGAAAACGCATCTTAGGAACGTGCACATATTATCTCTCTATGTTTCCATAGACCCCTTGTAGAGCTCAGCATGCCTACTACACCTATAACTTCTATATGTTGGTATTCCAAGTTTTTGCCCACAATTTCTCGGAGCATAGCTCCTCTTAACCCTCATGAACTGAACTCCTTCTTCTCTTCCTACGACAACCCTTGCGGTGTGGCACAGCTAGGTTATCTCGGGATTCATGATAATTTCTCCTCTTTTTCTAATCATACTGAAGCCTTTTATTTCCGAAGAATTAGTCTTGAGGAATAGATCACTGCGATATATTCCATAAAATCCAATGCGACTAGCCATGATGGCTTGTCACCACGATTTGCTTCTTTCTCTTAATATTCTCCATATTATCAACATCTGCCTAACAACATCAATCTTTGCTAAAGCTTGGAGGTATGCTATTGTCCTGCCAATTCCTAAAACAAACTATTGCTGAAGTTCCTAGTGACTTCCACCCTATTAGTATTCTTAATTTTTTTTCTAAAGTTCTTGAAAAGGTAATTTACAGACAAATTTTAGACTACGTTGATGAGAAACAGCTTTTGACTCTCTGGCAATCAGATTTTCGTTCCCGACATACCTGTGAGACTGCTGTATTAAAAGTATCTACTGATCTCCGCGCTACTCTGAACGATAATATGTTTAGTGCCTTCGTTCGTTTTTAAAAACATTTGACAGTGTCTGCAATATTCTGCTTCAAGAACTCGACATAGATTATAAGCTCAGTTTTGCAGCCTTGATTAAAGAACATATTTCTGGTCGATATCATCAGGTCCAAGTGGAGCATGTGCTTTCGAGTACTCTGTCTGTGCGGCATGGTATTCCTCAGGGATCAGTTATTGGTCCTTTATTGTTTAGTCTGTTTATTAATAACCTACCTGAAGTAGTTGAGGACGTCAATATACATACATATGTATGCTAATGATGTGCAGATATACCTAAGCAAGCCCGTCGGACTACTGGATGACTGTATTGTGAGCGTTAATGAGAGAGTACGCATGTGGTCAAACCGTAATAGGTTAATACTAAACCCCACCCAGTCGCAATACATCATGTTATAAAACTCTGAGTTGAATGTAATTGCTGTTCCTTCTATTAATTTAAATGTATACGTTTTACCTGTACAGTCTGGTATTATCATTAACAGTTAAATGAAGTGCTGTGATTATGTTAATTCAGTAATTGCTATTGTGTATGGGGGTCTGCGTAGGCTGTGTCTCTTGGCATGTATATTGCCGACAAGCCGTAGAATGCAGTTCATGAAAACTTTAATTTTGCCTTACTTCACCTTTGGGTATTCAGTTTACCCTAAATTAGATAGATTATTTAGAGAGTTGTAGTGGCATTTGATGACTGCATCCGATTCGTTTTCAGTCTTCGGAGATTCGATCATGTTTCACCCTACAGGTCCCTCATGTTGGGCTGCTCGTTGAGTACTTACCTTAAATAGAGAATGTTGATCCCTTTTAATATTTTAAACGATAGGGGCATCTCAGGTAATTTTTTCGTTTATCACTTTCTAATCGCAATCGCAATGTAATTACCCCTCGGTTCAGGAAAACGATTACGGAAAATTCTCTCCCTGTTCAGGCTGCCCGTCTTTGGAATGAAGTTCCTGTACATGTTCAATCTGCCTATAGCTCATGTTCCTTAGTTATTGATGATTTCTATCCAGCCTTGATTGGCTCTCTTCCCTTAGTTCCTCATTTATTTAGCATTTCTATTTCTAGTTGATTTTCTTTCTTTTTTTTTTCTTGTCTCTCTGCATTGATTGTTGTTATTTCGATTTGTAAGCACATAAATATATTATTATTAGTATGAGTCTTACTTTCTAATGTTAATTTACTTTTATGATACTGTTTTCGTTGTACATAATATTATGCGTTTAACTCTAGCTCCATTTGATCTCTAGAGTACTTCCTGAAGTCTTAAAAAGCTGAAATTTGGTATGTCTGCTAGGATTAGCACACAAAAAACGAAAAAATCCCTGAAAGGGGAGTGCACGTCTGTATATAAAATTACTTCTAAAAGTTCTATAAAGTTGAAATTTGATATGCAGGCTAGAATGAGCACACAAACAACGAAAAAATTAAGAAGTGTAATTTTCATCCTCCAACCCTTCGAAAACGGGGGTCTGGATCTGTATTAGTATTTCTCATAAGATAATTTCCAAACTTCCAAAAGCTCTAGAAAGCTGAAATTTGGTACGCAGACTAGGGGGTGCAAGTCTGTATATAAAATTTCTTCTAGGGAGGTACTTCCAACAGTTCTAGATAGCTGAAATCTAATATCAAAGCTAGATATTATTAATTCATAAACATTTAAAAAGTGAGTGTGCTATGAAGAAAGGAATTGCTGGCGTCCAAGAAATACCTTCTCACTCGACTACGACAGAATGAAAGGCCGCAGGGGGGGTGATTTTTTTAAACTCGTCCTAGTGCTTAATCGATTGCTTCTATGAAAAGATTGTTTTGCTCTCTTTCGAATGATGTAAAAATAGTCATACCGTATTTAAGAAACTAACAAGCATTTTTAAGCCTAACAGCGCGAAATTGTACGAAAGGAGAAATTAAAAAAAAATACAAGTGCCCGACCATGGTCGGACAATGATTTCTGCTTGCGTTTTGGACGAAAATTTGGCTTGCGACTAAAATTTCAGGTTTAATCAGAGATTCCTTGTTAATTCGGTTAACAAATTGTACATGTTTTTACTTTGTTGGAAAGATAATTTAGTCTGCTTTAAGTCAATATAAATAAAGCACAACAGTCAGCTATAGTTGAATATAATCGGTTAATAGCTAAGTACTACCCTGATTTATCGCTTATTGCAAATAATAAGCCAACAAGGAAAAGAGGCGACGATATAGAGTGGGCTAAGACAAAAAGAATAGCTGACGCACAAGAAATAAAAAGAACTAAAGCATCTTACAAGAAGAAATCAAATCCCACCAAAAAAATTGTATGTAAATGTATGTAAATGTATGTATACCGCTTTCACTGTTAAAAAGTCATCAAATATCATGTGTAGCCAAGTCCTTAACTCTACAAGGCCTAACTCCACAACCCCTGACTCTAGAAACCCTACTTCTTGGTCAAAAAGTATGGCTTGGCCGTTTCATAGATCTAATGCAGTGACTTTCTTCTTGTGCGACGGCCGCGAAACAGTTAAGCTATACTTTTTGACCAAGATGTAGGGTTTTTAGAGGTAGGGGTTGTGTTTAAAAATTCTGAACCCAAAATATTTTGAAATCGAGTCACGCGATTCTTTTACACTTTTTTGCGACGAAAAACTTACCAAATTTAGAAAACTTTGTCGAGAAAGACGACTTTTTTACACAAAACCGAGGTAAAAATTGTAAAAGTACGCAATTTTGTCAAAAAACAGAACATTAAAACTTTGGCACGCTAAGTACAAGTGTTGGTCTTATACTATAAGTAAAATTTAGTCTTTCCTGTTTTAGCTAGTTATTGGGCAAGATATTTCGGGGGAGGTCGCAGAGCAGGGCTTAAGATCAATGCTGCTAAATATAAACTTATAAGCTTGGACTCCAGGAGACAAAATGAAATTTATCTGGAAGAGCAGCAAATAGAGCAAGTGGATAAATTTTGCTATCTCGGAAGGATAATTAGAGTAGACGGCGGAGCTGAAGCTGATCTACAGGCTCGAATCAATAAGACTCCAGTTGCGTTGCTGAGATCTTGCGCAATAACAACATCTTAAGATGTACAAAACTATGAATTTTCGAGTCGAACGTAATATCTCTTCTATTGTACTGCTATTCAACATGGTAAGTGACCTTTCAAATAATATCTAAGCTACAAGCGCATCCTTAATATCCATTGGTCGGAGGTCATTCCCAACGAAGACTTACACAGAGGCCAAGATGGGATAGACACCAGTATTCGCAGGCGAAAGTGGCAATGGATAGACCACGCACTAAGAGCAACATTGGACAGCAGACTCTTGTTTGCAATCCCCACAGAATCCGAGGAAGACGACGAATTGGACGACACACATGGAGAAGATCCGTGGAGAGGGAAGGTACCCAGATCAACAAAACGCGGCCACGGTTGAAGGCGTTGCAGAATAGGTCAGGTGGAGAGTCGATGTAATAGACGCCCTATGCCACACAAGGGGTTAAGGGAACCAGAGAGAGAACCACCGTTTTGCAAGGACTTTCGCTGGAATATCTGCCATTTTGCGAAAAGTTACGACGGGTTACAAGGGGGAGGGGGTCAGAAATCTTCAAAAACTGCGTTAAGTAATACTGGAACGACCCCAAACCTATATACGTTCTTGATACTTATATTACTCACTTTTTAAAATTCGTCTACTCTTAAGTTTTATTAGCCTTAGCTAGTTAGCCTTACCTTAAAATTAAATACTTGTTTTCTTCAGAAGTAAAAAGAAAATTGCTTTGAATTTTAGTCAAGAAAGGCTCATATTTCCTAGGAAAAGTAAAAAAAAAATTGTTTGAGCTTGTACTGTTGCTGACTGACGGATTTTCGCCCGTTTTTCATTTCGAAATCTCTTTCTCGTACAAAGTCCGTAATTTAACGACGTTGTAAAGAAAGCTACAAAACAGCTACACGACATAAATCCCGAGTCCCTGTCGGGATACTGCTACGGGCTAAACTGGGCTCGCATAAAAGAGTGGGTGTAAACTTTATGCAAATTTCATGTCCATGAAACCGACAGCGAAGTAGCTGTGGCAGTTATGCGATTGTAAAAAGAATTTTCGCAAGAGATGAATAAAAAATAAAACGAAAAAAAAAAAAGAATTGTTCAAGTTTTTTAGGCAGAGGAGAGTCCGTTTTGTTCTGTTTATTCCCGAAAGATTATAGGGCAGCATATGGATTTTTCCGCAATTCTGCAGTTTTAACAAAAAATCAGCCGAAGTACGTTCTCTACGTGGTCGCCATTGTGAGAACTTCTATTATTGGCTCGGAATATCAGGTGAAACCGAATGGGATCAGCAACACTGACAGGTAAACTATCTCTACTGCATTTCACCCTTGACATAGCATGTCAGGTGATGGGAGTTGAAGTGAGCTTTTGTTGCCATTATACTCGCAGTAGAGGCACTTGGTTTTTTTTCGGCTTATGTGGATGCATCACTCCAGCGTTTATTTTGTTTTATTTGGCATTAACGCGATAAGCTCTTCCGAGAAGGAAATATCGAAATTATTTTTTTTATTTAAAAAAAACTATAGTAATTGTCTAATGACAGTCAAAGTCCATTATAATGAAACTTTTTATAAGTTTTGAGAACGTTCCAAAGCGGATAAGCGCCATCATCCTCTAGCAATTTCAATAGAAATAAACTTTTCCGATCCCAAGGATTACTTTGCGATTTGTTCTCTACAAAAGTCGGAAATTAAGAAAATGCTCAGAATGGGGAATCCCAAGTCCTTTGGAAATATAATACGCCAATATTCGTCTCCCTTTTATTAGAATGCGGTGCGAGAAGACTGGGTTACAATGCTCCACCGACGGGAAAGATGGATCTCACCATTACTGCCACATCATCGGGGGAACTTTTCCATTCTTCCTACAATTCTAATGGGTTGATTGAAATAGTTGTAGAGTGACAGTACAATACGAAAAGGGATAGTGGTTAACACTCATGTGATTCCGTTAGGAAACTTCAGAAAACTTCAACTGTTATCGCTAACAAAAGCCCAGAATGACGGCCCGGGAAAAAGTTAATGCGAACCTAAACAAATAGGCGAGAGATATAATGTCGGATCCTGTGTTGACGTTGTACCAAGGAATGGGGACAGTATGACGAAACAAAGGGATTATTTGCTGTACTATGTCTGCGAAAGGTTTTTCCGGGCGCGTAAGAATACAAAGGACTATGAAAAGGTCTGTCGCATTACAAGTAAAACTTAAGAACGGAATGGTAGGCATGAATACAGGCATTTTTTTTTAGTTTAGCACTAAACATAGTTGATATCTTATTTTTTTAAAGCAGTCTCAAAACCGAGCCTACCAATGCTACACACAGAATCAGAGAATACAAACAACACTAGAACGCCTCGATAGACACATAGAGAGTCCATAAAAAAAGATATTGAAAATTTTGAAATTATTGATAAGTGGCGGGAAATGGAACTTGGATGGCAAATTTCTCAAAAACCGCCCGATAGAAATATATGCCACTGCAGTGTACTGCACACTCCGAAACGGTCCGATAACTAATTTTTTTTTCAATTTCCTATTAACACAAGCCGACAGGCAGTTTCGTTTGCAGACGTAATAAGTTATTTTTACCTATGAAGGTTTGCATGAAGTCTCAAAACTTCGAAGTTTCTAAAACAAAAGGCGGAAAGGATTTGTTATAACGTTGAAGCAAATATTTGTTTTTCATTTAAACAAAATGCACAAAATATGCAAAATATAAGCATGACCCGAGTGAATTATCAAAACAAACTGTTCCAAAACTTGAGAAAGAGCCAAAGTACTTTAACTTTTCTTTATTGGAAACGCTGATCTTTTACTGACTTCTTCCGCATGTAACTAAATATTTTTGCAATTGTGCCGGTAATGTTGTTGCAACAGGACAACCTTTTATTAAGCTGAAATCCTAGGCTCCTGGCAGAATCAACATAGGAGAACAAACATTGTTTTGCTTAGGCTATTCATAGACACCTTGAAGATCTTCATTCATACAAATTACACAGTCCTCCGTCAGGCCATCTGATATAACATCAGTAATATCATTTATTTAAACACTGAATAATAAGGGTCCAGTTATAGAACCCTGAGGTACATCCAAGTGTTAGTCAGAATCACGCACATCGGTAGTGTGAAATTCTTACTCACTAAAAAACACCTCTCTGCCGAACCAGACCACATAGACGCGGACCCTTTTCGTCCCCTCTCAGTCTCCCTAAGCGGGGCCAATGAGTTATCCAGTTATCCCACTGTCGCCGCTAAATTCGGTCTCTTGGGCCAATGCATCAATCATAGCTTCCACCCCTTCTCTGCCCAAGGCGCATTGAAGAGTTTAGGGTCATAACGCTTCAGTCCACAGCCAGGACAAGTAACCTCTTCCTGGTTAACCGCAGCTAACCCATCGGAAGGCAGATCTGCATCTTCTACTGGTGCGTGTACCTCGGAGATAGCCAACTCGTTAGAGTCTACTGTCTTTGCCACCGCCACGCCTGAGGAAGTGCTAGTTATTACTTTACAAATGGCGCCTTCTTCCAGGACTGCTACAGCACTTTCAGCCGGCGCATGTTCACCCTTCGTAGCCGCCGCAGAACCTTCGTAAGGTGGAGACCACTGCAGACTCCCTCGGGGATTTGGGTGATTTTTTAAGAGGTTGTCTCCTCCCGCATTAATTACTTGGCTACGTTCTAGGGTGCATTACTCAGTTGCTACCACTTGGAGGTGTAACTAACACTTGAGAATGTCCAGATGAGGATCGCCGTATCCTAGAAGGCTTCCATCCTCCAGCAACTGACTCGCGCACCTAGCGCTCCGTATAATATTTAAAAAAATAGCAGATCGGAAATTATAAATGGCTGGAACTTCGTTTTATTTTTCCTCTAATATACTCGTATATCAGACCTTCTACTAGTATAAATTATTATCGGACTGCAAATTTCTGAGATAAGGGGGAGGGATGGTTTTTTTTCACTCTTTTTTTTGGGATTAGATTAATTCAACTAATTTAGATTTTTTTAAGCCGAGTCCTTTCAAATGATACCCTACAAAGTATATAAGAGAAAATTTTTTTCTGGTTTTCTGCTCATACAAACAGACACCAAAGTCTCACCATAAGGTTTCTTTTTGCCTTTTAGGCACGAAAGCCTAAAAATACAAACTACACAGCTTTACACGATACATGCGTTACTGTGAAAAACTTTTAGGAAAATAAAACCCGACGACGCATGCCTTGATGATGATGCACTGCGCATACCCCATATCTCTCATGTTTCATATTCTTATCCACTGTGCTTATTATCACCTCTTTTTGGACCTTCCTTGGAAAAATCTGAGAAACATTTTAATTTTTTGTGCTGGTTTATTCCGCTCGAAAGGAATACTCGGTATAACAAACAATCATTACACGGAGAGCAGAGTTTTAGAATTGTTATACGAAAATTCCGGTAAATATTACGGATTTCAACTGTAGCCATTGCCTTAATTTTTACAGAACAGCACCGTAAAATTTCATTAACGATGAGCCCCGATTAGTAGTGAAGAGTATTGGAAAAAATACGGAGGAGAACCATAAAATTTGTCGGTTATTCCGGGAAAAATTGTGTATTGAGCGAACAATTTTTCTTACATCCACAGTAAATTTTATGAGTCAATAAATTTTACGGTGCTATTCCGTAAAAATTGCATATGAATATATTAAAAATTACTGGAAGGACGGCAAACTATATAGAGCGGCTGCTTAAATTTTTGGCAGAATGTGTTACTTGCAACACGGTTACGGTGTGTAGAACCGTAATTTTACCTCGAATCTCTCCGTATACTCAATTTTTGTGTTGCGAAACATTCTGTGAAATAATACGAGTGTTCATTGTTCCTTAAACAAGAATGGGTTTCACGATTTAATGAGAATATAAACTTTGGTTTTTTGTACTTTCTTACTTTCTGTTCTAGTCAAAGTTTGGTTTTTTTTCGTTTTTGTAATCAACAGTCAAAAGTAACACTTCCAATATAATTAAATCGGAAAAATAAATTTTCTGGCTTTTCGATAATTTTATGGCCTTAGGTAATTCAAAACAAAAACTCCATTGAAGTCTTCACAGAAAGTAAAAGTCTTTCCCAATTTTCCTATTCCCGGAAGGCTTATTGGAATGGCAAGAAAGGCCGAGTAAGGGGCGAAACACAAATCAACCAAAGAATTATTTGCCTTCAGACGTTGTTGTCTTCATTTCAAAGGGGGCTCGAAGTTGTTAATAACTTCTGAATTGGATGAAAAATGAAAAACGCCGCCGTTTGGTTGCCACAAAGAAGGGTATAAAATAAACTCTTCTAAAGGATAAATGAGCTCTGGGGGTATTGAGGCCAGTCAAGAACAGTCATAAATTTCAAATAATTGCTCTTCTTCGTAGAAAATTGAGATATTGCGTCTTTGAATAAGTATGAAAAGGGCACACCTTTGTAGTCAGAAGGAATCGTATACTCACCAAGAAATGGGTCACACCTCCAATCTTATTCAGAACTTCCAACAAACATGAAGTTTTCCTGCATTTTAATTTCAAAGCGAGGATTCGATCAGTATTTACTCAATTTAATGCATGTTTGGCGCCAGTTCACTGACTATTGGATGTGACAATTTGGAGCTGGTAATTGGGGATTTATAGAAATCTAATGCTTTTGATGATGAGGTTTCGCAATACTATTGCACTTTTGATGATGCTATTTTTATTGCTGATTATACATGTATGGCTGCAGAATGAAATGCGTACCTATAAAGATTTAGAAAGAGTGTAAATTTACTTTCGACAATTAATAGTTAAAACCAATTGGTTTGGAGCGTTAATCAAAACAATAACTATCCGATATGCGTTCATAGTTACGAAAGTATATTTATTTAAAAACCTGCACATTTATTTATTGAGGGCCACTCTTTTCTAGGTTTGTTTCTCTAACGGTCTAAAAAAACTTCTTACATTTCAGAGATTGTGGTTGGGGGGGGGGGGGGGGGGTATAATGAGCCTATAGGCTTGGTTCATTCTTTTCAGTCTGTCAATGAATTTGCAATTTCTTTTATAGATGGCCTTGCTTCTTCAGGCTTAACACAGACTTCCAGCATATCAAACGATCTTGGATGGTTCCTCGAGGGGGGGTATAATGAGCCTTTAGGCTCAAAAGATCTTGGAAGGTTCCTCGACCTCATCTTTTCTACTGATCTTGCTAGTACACTGGTAAGACAATGCTTAGTGCCCCTTGTTCCTGCGCTTCATATTGCTATTTTCATTGATCCGGTTATGATGGCTTCTTGTATGCCAGATTACGTTTATCATAACTTTAGTAAAGCTGACTTCTCCTTGATTAACAACTAGATCTCAGCTTGTGATTGGGATAGTGTCCTCAACGAACGAGACATTAATGAGGCCATAAGATCTTTCTATAATTTATTGTCTCTCTGGCTTACTTACTGTATCACTACTTCTAAATCGAATAACTCATGTTCTTACCAGCCTTGGCATGATAGCTCCTTAAAACGTTTAAAGATGGCTATCCGTCTTCTTTGTCTTTCGGAGACAGCGAAAGCAATGAGCGCTTGACGATAGCAAATCTCTTTGCCGATTTTTTTTTAAGATTGCGTTTTTGGACGATACCTGTGATATTAGCTTTAAGGATTTGACCCGTTTGACGAGGTTTTCACTGACTTCTCTTGAATCCAAAAAACCTTTACTTGACGAACCTACGATTTTGAAAAAATTTCTACCTGTGCTAATCGTTTTTCAATTGGTCCTGAAGGTATCACCGCCTCACTCGTGAAAAGATGTGGTTCCATTCTTGCTCATATTCTGTGTTATTTATTTAATTTCTCAACTATTTGCGGTGTTTTTCCGAAAGCTTAGAAAATCTCATTAATTGTTCCTATTCAGAAAAATTTCGAAATTTCAAACTATAGACCAATTGCTCTTTACTTCCACTGCAAGCCGTTCTTGCAGCCGTGTCAACATGGCTTCATAAGGGGTAAATCATCTACTACCAAATCATTGGAATTTTCAAACTTTTGTATCTCTGCAATTGAAGGTGGTAAGCAAGCGAAGCTTTCGATAGAATAAATCATAGAATTTTTGTTCTCAAATTCTCCCTTCTCGGGTTTCCGCGGGTTTTTGTAAATTGGATTCATTCGTGGTTATCTCAACGCACTCAGTGGGTTTCCTTTCGTGGAGCTCTGTCTTATGTTATTTTCAGCACTTCCGGTGTACCGCAGAGCTCCCACCTCGGGCCATTGTGATTTATATCAATGATGTATTTACGATTCTGTCTCACTCAAATATTCTTTGTTTTTCCAACGATGCTGAGATATTTCGCACTGTGTCTGACAATGCCGATTGTTTAGTTTTAAATTCTGACTTGGACGCCTTTCAGAATTGGTGTACCATTAACAACCTTCCCTAAATATTGGCAAGTGTTTATCTATGTCTTTCTTACGAAAAAGATCTCCCTTTCAATTTCACATTACCATAGAGTAAGGACTGAGGTGTCTGGCTTAATTCCCAATTTTCTTTCGAGGATCATTTTGATGCAATAGTTACCAAGGCTAATATGAGTCTGGGTTTCGTAAAAAGATGGTCAAAGGAATTTAATGACCCGTACATTACAAAACTTCTACTTTGCACTTTTGTCAGGTATATTGCCTCTTCAGTCCGGTCACCGCTCTATGCGACACAAATCAATCTCATTGAAGCTGTTCAAGGGATGTTTGTTAGGTTTGCTCTTCGAGGCTTTATTTGGAATAACTCCCTTATATTACCACCTGATGTTGATAGAGTTGGACTGCTGTACTAAGATTCACTTGAAAAGAAACGCTATAACTCCGGGGTACTTTTTGTTTTCGACTGCATTCGGGGGTCCATAGCCTCTTCTGCTCTCTTGGGATGTTTTGGCATATCGATTCCCGCTCGCTCCATGAGGAATCACGACTTCTTTCAGGTACTTTTTCATCGCACTAATTATGGGGCAAATGAGCCGATCACATCGACGTCGCGATTTTTTAATTCCTCTTTTGATCGCATTGATTTTCATCTATTGCGAGACCATGTGAGGAAGCAGCTTTGTTTTGAAGTTATTTTTGATATTATGTGCATTCTTTCCTTATTCTTTGATTTTTGACGTAGTCAAGACTTTGATGAAATATTGTTAATAAATAACTAAATCACATGTGACTGTGAAACACCGGGTAATGGATCCGTTATTTGTGGACAAAAATTCACCTATTGCCATTACTTAGAAACGAAAGAAGAAACAAAACTTCTTCAATAAACGAGACGAGGAATTCTATCTATTCTTGATCTTTGCTTGTTTGGCACCTCGTAAGCAGTGTCGTTTTATGATGATTCCTAATTGTGACCCAATGAAATGATACTGAACGCCAGGACGAATCTGCCCATTAAACCTGATTCTGTATCAGGAAAAATACTGGTTAACTTTGGAAAGAAGCAATTAGGTTAGATTAGGTTAGCAGGCGGCCACCAGTAGTAAACCAGTCAACCTCACATAAACTTTGATATGGTCCGTTGTGTTACAACTACAAAAAAGAAGCAATTGATTTAAATTATTTAGCAAAGTGTGTTTTCTCATGAATGGAGATCTTCTCGATTTCGGAAATTATAATAATATCTTTTTAATGTACTTTCCCACCAGATCGGAATGGGAGGAAGGTCCTTCTCAATGGGGGGAGTCAGTGCATCTCTACACCGACGGCTCCAAATTGGAAGGCAGAGTAGGTGGAGATATCTTTTTGGAACATTTGGACATCGATATTTCATTCCGCTTACATGAATACTGCAGCGTGTTTCAGGCGGAAATCATGGCTATAAAAATAGTCGCGGACCATCTGAATCATTAAACGCTACCAAGAGATAACATATGTATTTTCACAGATAGTCAGGCAGCTATTAAATCCCTCACGGGAGTATATACTACCTCCAAAACGGTTGTAACATGTCGCTGAGCTCTAATTGACATAGCTGAGCACCTGAAAGTACGGCTCATTTGGGTGCCTGGACATTCCGGGTAACTGTAGAGCCGACGAACTAGCGAGAATCGGTACCACTCGCCCTGATTCGGACATTAACCACCAGCTGGAGCTCATCCTACTCGGACGCAAAGCAATAAGCAGTACCGTAGCCGTTATTACGGGCCACTACCTCATAGGTAGACACGCCGATAGAATAGGCGCACCTTCAAACGACTTTTGTAGAAATTTCCATGACAAAGAGGAAGAGGAAACCAAACTCCACCTCATCTGTAACTGCCCAGCCCTAACCAACCGTAGGAACCGGTTTTTTGGCTCCCCTTCTTTGAAGAGCTAACCAAATTAGGCTCCACTGACGCCAGAGACCTAGCTCGATTTATCAGGAGTTCCAAATGGTTCCTGACGACGGATTAAGACTGAACAACCTTCCCATCCCAGCCAAATTTATTTTGACTCCCCGTGAATTGGTTCCACTGCAGACAGGGAACTGGCTCGGTACCCATATATTTTCATGGGGTTTTTAAAAATGTTTGTAGCCTCAATTTGTGGTATCACAACGGGCCTCCTTGGCCTAAGTGTGCTTTCTTAGGCAACCACTTTAACCTAACCTAATGTGCTCTTCGCTATTCTTTTCAGTACTTTGCACCCTTCATTTTACAACAAAACTAAATATATTTAATAGACGAAAAGTGTCCTTGGGACTAATATTAAATCTTACTTTAATTTAACATTAGTATTCTGGCTCCACTCATTAAATTTGCTCAAATAAACTGCACCCCACCAAAAACAATCTTGCAATTGAAATAACAGTTGTAAAATTCAACTGAAAGGAAAATAATACTTCTTACACTCTTGTGCTATCGGGAACCCATATTAAAGCTAAGTTGAATTTCCAGTTTTTAGAAATATTCCAAAACATATTCAATCTCCCTTGATTATGACCACATAATTCTAAAAAACGACTACACCCAGTATTCCATGTTTTACGATCAATCAAAATATCGTGTGCAAGCGACTTTATGGCTCCCCGTCCCAAATTTAAATTTTAAATTTTTATCACCCTATGCTAGTACCTTTTCATTCCCACACACCGCGCACTCCATCCACGTTGATCCACTTAGAAAACTTGCACAACTTTGTTTTTAAAGTTTAAAACAACACAAAAGCTCGGGAAAACTCACGTCATATCCACACGGTCGCGATTTTCCTCTTGAGAGTGAAGGATCAATTTAAGCTAATTTTCTTGCGTTCATGTAAATGCGAGCACGTAGCCCCAATCCGCATATGGCAAGTAAAACAAACTTTTCGAAGAAGTTCTCCCAGTTACATTACCTAGTAAAGAAGGAGTCTCCCAGCTCAGTCCCGGTTACGGCCCCCCGGTGAATTTATGATAATAAAACCACGCGCCGGTATTTTAATCATCAAACAAACTGCCAGGCAAAAATTCAATAACCATCACAAGTTGTACGAAAGCAACAATCATTTGGCACCGAGTTGAGGGAGTTGCATGAGAAAAGGAGTTCCAAAAGGAAAGCCATGAAAAATCCTTCTCCTATCGGGCTATAAAGGGGTTCGAGTAGTCAGGGCGCCCGAAAAAGGCGCGAAAGCAATAAACATTGCAAAGTGGTGTCGCCATAATCGAACAATTTGTCAAACACAAATCTCAAAATCAAACATGGGATCAATGCTGGGGTCGTACAACCCGAATCACATAGTAGGACGGCGACCTTTATGTAATTTTTTGTGGCATTTGCACCCCAGTAACTTTTATCATGCCATAATCAGGCTCTAACAGACGACGAAGCTCCTGGATGATATCCGCGTTTCAGTTCTGCACAGTTCGTATGAAGAGCGACATATATATTGGACCAGGGCTTGGTTAGTACTACATCAATTTGAGGGTAGAAATGAGGTCAGGAAGCTGTCGACGCTCTAACCCCTTCGTTGATTGTGGCGCACAACCAGTAGTATTCCAACGTTTCCCTATCGATTTCTAAGGAAAAGAAATTTTATATTAACTGATGTCTGGAGCAGTAAGATATCGCCGAATGGCGGTGAGGAAGAGGGTGAAGGGCTTTTAATAAGCACTTCATTCAGCGAATTTTTACATAATTTGGCGTCTGTAAAAAAATGGAGTGGAGGTTTTTGCTTTGTACGAAACTTTTGTGACATTTTACTGTCCAGCCCGCTGGTGGGCGGTAATGCACATCAATTCAAGGCGAAAAAAATCTTAAATGAACTACCTAAGTGGAACGGCAGTTGGTTCAAGTGTAGATCAAAGTGTGGTAAAGGTCTTATTATTTACTAAGTGGAGTCCATTTATTTTTAATGGCTGGCCACTTTTAAATCCTTTAGTGGAGTGAATGAGTCGGAAGAACATCCTAATTTTTGCTGCAGCTACAAAACCAACACCCCCATGTTTTGGAGGGTGAATAACACGAATAATTATAGTAAAAAAAATTTCATAACAGTGAACAGTGAATTCTGTCATAATACAGAGGCAAACGAAATGGACCTGACCAAGGAAGACTATGCAGACGGAGTTGGATTAATTAGTTGAGCGGCACGACCACACCATGTCATAGTTTCCGGGTTCGAGACCAGTCTCCCGTGGGTTTTTAAAATTGAATTAAAAAATCCACTTGTCTAGCTCGCAGCAATGCAAAAATAAGACTTTTCAGTTCCCTCACTCCCCTAACTCTAATTCCCTTACGGACAAAGCCATGCTAACGAATGAAAAGGTGGTCGCCTAGGCTTTAGTCACATCGTAAAAAAAATCTAAGAAACCGATGCTTGACTGTTTCGATGCTACATATTAATGCTCTAACTAAAGTGCGGTGAAGGAGCTCCGTAGTGTGAGGGTCATCAGAGTCTTTTGCTCATCTTTTAATAAACAAAAGGTTTTATGAATCTTATTCACAATAGCGTGATGATCAAAAGAAAACATGGTGTTGAGTTCGACTCCAAAATCTTTGACCATGCAGAGGGTTGTTTTTTGTGTGAGAACGGCATAGTGGTACATTGGTCAACATTCAAAGGAATAAGATCAGAAGGAAACTAAGTCAGAGTTTTAAAGACACATGAAACAGCACGAAAAACCTTGCTACCGTCAGCTAAATCCTAAATACTTCATTGATATGAATTATGAAAAGTAATCGTATTAGATAACTGCCACGGGGTACATGAGACATGTTAGGGATTTCATTAGAGAGGGCATCCCGGAATAAAACAAGCTGCGTACGAACTAACAGGATAAGAACCTACCCAATTTACAAAGATGGAAGGAAACCCAAGAGTTAACTTAGGGGCCGTTCAAGTATTATGTACCGCAGTTTTTGAAGATTTCTGACCTCCCTCTACCATATAAACTGAGCCGTGAGCCGAGTTAAGTGTTGGGACTTTCAAATTTAACAAAAACTTAATGTTGCGTAACGCGTTGCTTGACCCCCTCCCCATAACGCACCATAACACAAGGACCCCCCTCCCCCTAACTGCGTTACGTCATACTTGAACGGCCCCTTGAGAAGACGAACACTCTGATTGATTCTGACAACGGCTTTATTAAGGTCGATGAAAACGTAATCCTCTTGCTTCGCAGCTTCAACGGCAGGAATACAAAAATTGGAGACTTCCAATAGATTAGTCGTCGTGGACTTACCCTTAATGAAACGATGCTGGAAGGAGCTAAGGATAGGCTTACAGTGAAAGGGCTTAAGGCCTCAAAATTGATAGCATCACAAGATAAGTTAGTAATCGGCCTAATTGTTACCCTTTTTGTGTAAATGAATAATCACGGAGAGACTTTAGGGTTTTGGCAAGGCACCAGAGCAAAACGACAAGATAAATAAATAACAAAAAATAGGAATAACAGGTGCACTATAATTTTTAAAAGACATAGAGGGATGCCATCAGGACCGCTCGGGAAGCTATTGGCTAAATTTGAGATGTGCTTTAAAATAGTAGCTTAGTCAATGACAAAGTCTTTGGATGCTAAATAATTCAGCAGATGCTTCGTCAAGTGAGTAAAATTTTTAAGATTAATATCACAGTCTTCATCCAAAAACGCAGTCCTAAAGAATTCGCCAAAGAGATTGACAATCGTCAAAGGATCATTACTCTCAAACCCACCAAATGAGAACATTTAGGAACAACATACATGATATTATTACGCATCCTTTTATATCAACAATCGATCGAACAAGGGAGGGTATCTCATGCTCGGTTGTTGACATTTCTGATTCCCGTGATCTGGAGCTCTTGTGCGTGGTATTGACACTTCCTGACAAGAGACTGTTTGTTTTGGTTGCTTATATTCCTCCCTGTTCTTTATCTGCAGTTTAAGATTTGCTCACGGCGTCCTTGGATAATTTGCGTGACACTTTGGTTCCCACGGCTTTTTAGTGTCTTCAATCTTCCCACCATTGGATGGATGCATTCTCCCGACACTGATGGTCTTTCTTTCACCCTCTTTCACATCTGCTCTCCAATGCGCGTTGTCCTTTCTGGATTCCAGGGCCTCATTTGGCTTGGTTCAGTGTTGTGACATCGCTAACGATTCAGGTAGATTTTTGGACCTTGTATTTTCTGCTGACCCTGATAGTTTGACGGTGAAGAGATGCATGACCCCCTTGGTTTCCGAATCGCATCACCACCCTTCGCTTTTAGTTATCAGGTGTCTCGATACTACTGACACTCGTCCTCCTTTACTTGCCGACTTTTTTTCATTTTCAAGCGGGCTGACTTCTTGGCCATTGATGAGTGGCTTACTGCTTCCGATTGGTCTGGCGTGCTGTGAGAGTGCGATGTCGATCTGGCTGTGGGCTCTTTTTACTATGTTTCTCTATGTTTTACTTGTTGTGTTCCTATTGGCATCTCAAGGTCGGGTTCCCATAACTTGACTCGCCCCTCACGTCACCTAAGGAACTTGAGAGGCAAAGCTTGGAGGAGGTTCTGTGCTTTAGGTAGTAACGACGATTTCCGAGCCTACTCTGATCTCAGTCTCCAGTTTTCTGCGCGCCTGCAGGTCTCCTATGCTAAGAACCTCTCTAATACGAGAGCCATGCTGCGTACTGACCCTAAAAAGTGCTGGAGGCTTATTAACTCGAAGCGCAATTGTGACGCTTATTCCTCCTCTCTGAGGAGACTGTGAGAGTGACGTTTCTCTAACAATTGCCAATCTCTTTGCGAACTTTTTTTCGAACCTCCTGTGATTCCTCCTGTGGTATTTCCGTTTCAGATTTTACCCACTTGACGCGGCTCCTGCCAACCTTCCTTGAGGCCAAGGGCTTGGTATTTGACGATGCACTTATTGCTGATCACCGTTCTTACTTGACTGACGGTTTCTCGAGTAGTTCCGATGGTATCCCTGCTTCCTTCTTTAAGAGTTGCCGATCATCTCTTGCTCGTGTTCTTTGTTATTTGTTCATGTTCATTCTGGCCGTTTTCCAGCGCTGTGGAAGACTTCTTTTCAAATCCCCCTCCATAAGAAAGGCTGTAAGTCCGACGTATCTAACTATAGACTGATTGCCAACCTGTGCCATGTTGCGAAGGTTTTTGAGTCTCTCGTTAGTGACATACTTTGATTTCGTTGTCAGCCTTTTTAGAGATCGTTCCAACATGACTATCTTAATGGAAAATCGACTACTAACCTTCTTGAATTCATTAATTATTCTTTACCGACCATTGAGGCTGGCAAGCATGTGGGCTGTGTATTTACTGATTTCAGTAAGGCCTTTGATAGGATCGATCATGGGATCTTGGTCTATAAGCTGTCCCTTCTCGGTTTTCTTTCTTGTTTCGTTGATTGGTTGTCCTTGTACGTGACGGGTTGTACACAGCGTGTCTTGTGTCGTGGAGTCCTTTCCGACCAAATCCTTGTCACCTCGCGGGTGCCTCAAGGTAGTATCCTTTGACCGCTCCTATTTGTCGTATATATTAACGATGTTTCACTTCTTTTGCCCAGAAGTAGAATTCTTTGTTATGCTGATGATGCTAAGATTTTCCGTACTGTTTCTCATGAGTTAGACATTAACCTCCTGAACTCAGATTTAGCGGTGTTCAGCGACTGGTGTCTACGTAACCGCCTTCCTTTAAATGCGGGCAAGTACACCGTTATGACCTTTTCCCGTAGAAGACATCCTGTCCTCTCCGACTATCCCATCAACGGCATTGTCTTGGGTAGGGTTGACAGGGTGAGAGACTTAGGAGTGGTCCTCAATTCTCGTCTTTCTTTTGAGGACCATATTGACTCTATTATTTGTAGGGCTAACTCGAAGTTGGGCTTCATCAAAAGATGGTCTAAGGAACTTGATGATCCTTACCTGCCCAAGCTTCTATACTGTACCTTCGTCAGACCTATTTTAGAATACGCTAGCCCTGTATGGTCCCCTTACTTCGCCGTTCATATCAAACGCAACGAAGCGGTGCAGCGCAGATTCCTTAGGTTTGCCCTACGCGGGCTTCCCTGGAATAATCATTGGGTGCTCCCCTCTTATACCGATCGTTTGAGACTGATTTCGCTGGACTCCCTGGAAATGAGGCGCAATATTTCGAAAATAGTATTTATGTTCGATCTTTTGCACGGGTATTACTGGATTCTGTTAATTATTCTATCCCTCAACGCACCTTGAGGAATCACAACTTCGTGTTTGTCCCAGGCCACCGTACTCTTTACGGGATGCATGAATCTATTAGGTGGATGTCACGCCTCTTCAATCTTCGGCAGCTTCGACTTGGACATCTCTAGGCGGTGTTTGAAGTGTCTGCTAAGGCAGTGCCTTGGCTGATGTGGTGATCGCTGTCTGGATGGCTGTTTGTTCCGACGATTGTCTTTGGCTTGGCCGTAGTTTTCTATTCTATATTTTTTTAATTGATAAATATATATTGTAGTAATCTATGTATTTGAGGTATCTGTAATGATTAATCATTAAAAGTTCATATCCATTGTTTTGAAGCAAGTGCGGTTATCAACAGTTTTCGATAAAAACTAGTAATGCTACTTGCACTCACATTAATTATACTGATGGATCAGCCCCTTGTCGATTTAATAAGTTATGAGTACGCCATATAAACGCCTTGACAGATAGCAATTCGCTTCCTGTTCGTATCCCTATTGAAAGTGAAAACCAAAAAAATAAATAGATTTGTCTAACCCATGGGAGGGTTATTTCAACTCCCCAAGAGTTGTTACAGCCCTCCGCCTGTCATAATCTTTCCCGTGTCATTATATCCCCTGAAAATTCCCTCCAAACACCCGTAACCGAGCATTACACTAAGAATACGGTTAGAAGGGGTGGTTTGTCTGTTCACGGGGGTTGCGGAGAAAAAAACTGTTTTTCCTATTTTTTATCGTGTTCTGCAGCTTCAACCACGAGGGGAAGTAGGCTTTGTAGCTTCAGCAAAAATTAGTAAAAAACGGCAAATCCCCACTCCATTCATTCTTAATCTTAGAATGCGAACAAACAAGTTGAACGTAATAATCGAGAAATCCATTTTCATAAAATAATCGTCTATCGAACCAAATGATGCTTGAACGTTCGCGTCGTCTCTTAATCCGTGACGATAATGTCCATTTCGACTGTACCTCAGCTCTCACTCTGGTCAAATTTTGTGTACATTAAACAAGCAAGTAAACTAACAAGTGACAGGACAAACAAAACAAGGAAAAATGTAAAACCCCACTCAGTGGCTATGTTAACTTCTGTTTCCCATCCTGTAGTCATCCTCCTGTCCTAATTCATTACGGTTGATGCGTGAAGAGAATGGGCTTAATCCACTTGCTACAATAAAACTCGAGGGATGGAAAAGTAATGAATTCCGATAAGGAATGACTATTGAAGCAAAGAACATAAAGCTACGGAAATTACTGGGAATTAATTAGAAAATCCAAGGATAAAGCACTCGAGCTGATAAAGAAAGGTGCTGAGCCGCAATATGGTTGCTAATAGACTCAGTCTGTGCTTTTTTCAGCTATTTAAGCTTACTTATGAAAGAATTCAGTTCTTCGTCAGTTTCCTTCATTTCTTTTTCAAGTGTATCATTTTACTGCCTGATGAGGATCTAGCGGCCTAAGGCTTCGAAAGACCTGGTATATTTTTAACGGGAAAGAAAAAAACTATAGGCTTAGATTTAAGCCTTAAATAGGTTTCCTAAGGCAAGCAATCTCTTAACGAAAACTAAGAAAAAAATTTCATTTCCTTTCCCTAACAAAGCCATCTTTTATACAACAAATTCTCTTCCTTAACGCTCTTAATAAATTCCAGAGATGCTCTTTGTAACTAACTACCGGCAGTTTATCTCAATAATCCGAAAATATTTGGCAAAACCTTCAAATGTTTGGACAATCACGTTAAAAGCTCATTTTTCACCCAATTTTCTTCGTTTTTCCTTTTCAGTGACGAAATGACAGCAGTCAATCATTCTGGAATGGTATCAGTTTCTCATGTTGGCAGCGACCACGATGGTTGGCGACGACCCAGATCCGAATCATCTGCTGATGCTGAAAGTGTTTACATGACGAACGCAGTTCTCTCCGAATCTGGCTTCGCACATGGAATCCATTCCAGAAAATCAAGTGTAAGTACCGTTATTTAACTATATATCCTTTTATAGTTGTCAATTTTCCCCCTCCCCTAACTGTTGGATGGGAACATATTTCCATTTTTGTGTTTCCGATTTCGCTAAGATTTAAAAGACAATTTTCGTCGAGATATAAAGCCCGGAAAACGAAGGTTAAGGTAAGATAAAAGGCTTATTTCAGTGATTTACGGTTATTTCATTCACATGAGGTGAGGGTGGGAGATAAAAGTCTGTTTCCGATAAATGGTGGCAAAAAGACGTCACATCATTTTTGGAATAACGCCAACTGGTTATGGAATCATCGACACTTAAGGCGGGCAAAATTGGCGTATAAGCTCGCATTTATGTAGCACGTAATCTTCATATTTTCGTTTTGGCAGAGTGACTGAATGTACTTCGAAAGGTCAGGTTAAAACGAAGGACATCTAAAGTGGTTTTTGCATTATTGTACTGAAGGAGTGGGTTGCGGGGAAGCAGATGTTTAAAGAAATTTATTTGCAGAAAACGCCATGATTTTCAATTCAAGACTCCCATACGTAACATATTATGAATTAAGTCGACGTCGTTCGTTGATGCCCATTAGACCAGGAAGCAAGTTTTTACGGAGTATATGAGTTTTCGCAGGATTTATGGGAGTACGATAAAGAATTCAGTATGTTTAATAGTTTCCTTTATGATTGAAGTGGCCAGTGGTTAAGGGGGCAACATTCTAGCTGATTGTTTGAATTGGGGATTGGGAGTAAAGTCTGGCTATCTAAAATCCACCTTAAGGTGTTTTAGGCTACGTTCATTTCCTTATCATTGGAACGATTTAAGTTTATTTATTCATTTAGGACTCATCAAATGCTGATTTCATAAACCACGTGCTAACTTAAATCTATAAATAGACAAAATCTTAACTAAGCTGACCCATCAATTGGCTCTTTATTATGGAAAATGCGGCACATAGTTGTAACTAGCTCATTACGTCCATAGTTAGTACGGTGGTGGAAGTCATGACTTCTCAAGGAGCGTGATGGAACAGATATGTTAAAACATGTTAGCAATTCGGGAGAGTTAACAACACCCTGCAGACCCTCCACGGTCTCGATACGTTAAACATGGACCCCATAAAAAGGATACAATTTTTTTTTGCGGGAGAGGTGAAAATCTTCCAAAAGACACCAGACAGCCCGTGCCCTCTGGGGATTAGCCGAAACAGACCACATAACCGGGTCCCTTTTCGTCCCCTCCCAGTCTCCCTTAGTGGGGGCAACTGAGTATCCAGTTATCCCACTGTCGCCACTAACCTCGGTTTCCTGGGTCACTGCTAGAATCCTAGCCTGTCTGCATAAATTCATGTTTTCCTACCGTCTCCAGTGTTCCTTCTTGGTCCATGCATTAGTTACAACCTTCACCCTTTCGCTGTCTACGACATTGAAGGGTTCCAGGCCGTAACGCTTTAGTCCTGAGCCAGTACAAGAAACCACCTCCGGATTAACCACAGCTAACCCTACGGAAGGCAGATCTGCATAAATCCATGTTTTCCCACCGTCTCCAGTGTTCCTTCTTGTTCCATGCATTAGTTACAACCTTCACCCTTTCGCTGTCTACGACATTGAAGGGTTCCAGGCCGTAACGCTTTAGTCCTGAGCCAGGACAAGGAACCTCCATGGCATGGTTTTCTTCAAGGTAGGTCCACGGTTTCAAATTTGGTTGAGTTTGTTTCTTGCACTGTGGGCGGATTCTTGGATGGTTGTCAAACTGACTGCATTTATACTGATTTTAGTAAGGCCTTTGATAAGCTATTTCTCTCTGTCATTGTTTTTAAATTGGCTAAGTTGGGTTTCCCGCCCTCGCTCATTGTTTGCATTAAGTCATATTTACCTAATAGGACTTATAGAGTACGCTTTCGTGGCTGATCTGATCTCTGATGACAACAGCCCAGAGACGGAGTGGATTATTTTAATTTCCTAATAAAAGCTCACGGGGAGACCTGGTCTCGAACTCGGGGCCCATGGCATGGTGGTCGTGCGGCTCAACGAATTGATCCAACTCCGTCTCCATATATTATATGATGACGATATTAAGATTTTTCTCCCAATCAAATCTAATGCTGATTGTGAGATTTTACAATCAGAGCTGCATATTTTCTTTGGGTGGTACTGCAACAATAATCTTAAGCTGAACATCGGGAAATGTCAGGTTATGTCCTTCTCGAGGTCTTACAACTTCCTTACTTTTCAGTACATGTTTGAGGGTACTGGTATAAAACGGCTTTAAGGGGTGAGGGATTTGGGAGTGTATCTTGATGTTCAATTGAACTTCATTTCCCATATTAAAACCGTCGTTGCTGGGGCCAACTATATGCCCGGATTTATTCTTGGATTGTCCACGGAATTTCCCAGCCCTGACGTAAGACTTTATCTTTATACATCCCTTGTTAGACCACTGCTGGAGTATGCTAGTCAGGTTTGATCTCAGTTTTACGGATCTCGCATTAAACGTATCGAGTCCGTCCAGCGCAGATTTGTGAGATCGGCCTTACATTCTCTGCCTTGTAGTGACCTTCTTATTCTGCCACCTTATGAGGAGCGCTTAGCGTTGCTGCAACTTGTTACACTGGAGAAGCAACGTTGGGTTGCTGATTTGATATTTTTGCACCAGCTTCTGCAGGGAAGGATGGACAGCGCTACCAAAATATTGCCTAAAGAAGAGTCCTATTCCCTATGCAACCCATCCCCCTTACAGATTGCTTTTCCGCGCATTAATTACGGCATATTCGAACCTATTAATCGCATGTGTAGGTCTGCTAATGATATTGGAGGCTAATTGTAACTTCTTCATTCTGTTGTCGCACTTGTTCTTGTACATTTTGGTTTCTTTAACCTCCCTTTGAGGTAAATAAATTCTTGGCATCAGTGAAGAAGTGTGCCTTCTGTATTAGAAGGGAAACTCTATAATATAGAGGCTCCCAATTTTTCCAGATTATTTTAAAATGTCTTCTTTTTAGGGTGCCGTACCTAAAAGGTCAAACCCTTATGTTGAGACTTCGTTGTCCGTCTATCACGTCCGTTTTCTCACTAACTACTATTGCTATAGAATTGAATTTGGTTATAGAAGTATTCCTGGTGGACAATTTCATTTATTCAAAAAATATATGTTTTTCTTTGAAGTCACATTTATTTTAAACTAACTACCAAAAACAGACCACATAGCAGCTAGTCCGTTTTCGTCCCCTACCAGTCTCCCTAAGCGTGGATCAACTGAGTTATCTTATTATCGCCCTTAACCTCGATTCCCTGGGTCAATGCTGGCACCTTAGCCAGTCTACACGAATCCGTGTTGCTCTATATTGTTCTTTCTTGGTTAATGCGTTAAACATAAACTGCACCGCTCCTCTGCCCAAGGCAGTGAGGGGTTCCGGGCTATGAATTGTCCTGCGACCTTGATCCACCTTTGAACCTTCACCATACGTTGAGGTTCCCGGTTTTATAGTCTCTAAGGTTACTTTTCGGAACTGTTTCGCCGGACCAGCATTCAACGACATAAGAATCATGCATCTCCACCACCTGCTATTATAAATGGTGATAATAATAAGACTCATCCGCCGTACAGCGCGCCGTCAAGAAAGAGGTTACTGACAAGTCGCATTTTATCTCAGTGCAGCATGCCCCAGAAGTTGGTGCTGCCATTGGTTTGATCAACCTCAATATTTCGACGCATGCCCGTGGGACCAGTTGTGCTTCCTCGTAGAGTCTTTGGCTCAAGAATACATCCTGACACCACCGTAGATGAAGTCGTACGTCATATTTCGTCGCACTTTGTAGTTTCTCGTCGGTGGAGTAAGTAATAACGTATCGGGTCTACCTGTTCGGAGGTCCTAGGTTCGAATTCCACCGTGGTTATTTTCTGCTAACAACAGAGCACGATAAAAATGCCAGGGGGATTGCAGGAAAATGTTAGTTTTTCAAATTCCAGTTTATATAATGGGTTCACTTGCAATCGTTGTCTCGAATCGGGTGAAGTTCTTCTTCCGCCCCCATGCCCCTCAAGCGGTTAAGGGAACTAGAGAAAGAGATAGAGATTGATTCCTGGTGCTCTGTTCAATGCCCTAGGTTCTGCTGCAATAATGGAACCAGTGTCCGGGAATTTATTCCAAAAAACCATTCAGGTTACAGAGGTACTCCAAAGCTCTCATCTTCGAGATTACTTTCCGTGCCGTTTATCAACTATGGCCACATTGATGTGATGGTTATAAAAGCTAATTCGACTTTCACCCGGTTCCTTTATTGCACATTCGTTAGGTCAATTATGTAGTGTGCTCCAGAGCTCTTTCTTAATTATATGCTTTTCCATCTTACGATTTTCTTGCAAAAATTTGGTCAACTTGTCAGAAATTGGTAGCGCTGATTTTAATTGTTATGTTGATTTCTCTGAGTTTTCGCCGTCAACTTTGACATTTATCAAAGCTAAAATGAGCAACTAAGCCGACGCCCACGACCACTTCTGCAGGTAGAAAATTAAATGTGGTATGGCTGTTAAGCTAGCTATTAAATTATAAAAAAATTTCCCGAACGATATAACAAGAAAACGGAATTTTTCTCACAAGTTTAAAAAATATAAGATTCTGAGAAAAAAGCGTCAGAAGGAAAGCATTTCTCTTGGTAGTTGTTTGCCATTTGACGTTTAATTTTCGCACTGAGATTTTCTTCTATTTCTTTGTGGAGCTTGTCACTTTTAAATGACAATGACATGAAACATGACATCACCTTTAATCTGGTATAGCCCAAAGCGAACTGATGACAAAGTAAAAGTCGTTTTAATTTCAGAAAGAGCATAGTTCCATGTAAAGGAAAAGTCAAAATTATTTCAAGCTACCGTTCCTGTAAGCTTGGCTCATACTTGATATGTCGTAGTTCTTAAGTTGTCAAGAAATTTACTCCAACAGAGTTGCTTGCTGAAAATGTATATAGGAAATTTTATTAATTTTTTTAAAACGATTTTCTTTCAGATAACGAATACTGGTGGCTTAAGGAAGTCAAGTAAGTGTTTTGGCGGCATAAAGGAGTGGTGTATAGCGTGGTGGCACTCTGGCCGCGAAGATTCCGACGATTACGCTTATGAGCAAGAGGAGCCATCAGATTTAGGGTATGCAACACCTGTATCCATAGAAACTCCTTTACAAAGCTCCGTATCCAGGTAGTAAAGTTAAAGCCATAAGAAACGACTGCTATATATGATGCACCTAAATGTATACGTTCTAAGCAGCGCACTTGTTTCATGTTTTGCTCCTTTTGTGTTTGTTTAATTAATAGTAGTCGCTTGTATGTGCCGATCTCGCTGCTTCTGCTACATCGCTGTAAGTTTTTGTAACAAAATTATGTTTGCTGTAAAGTAGAGTCTTTTGGAGTGTCATCGCTGCCCTCGTTTTATATTCCATGACAAAGTTCGTTTTGAGATAAGTGGATGTGGACTAAGTACGTAATTTTCATTAAGCAGTCTACAAATTTTATGGGGCTCCAAAGGAGATTGTAGCAGAAGGACCGATGCAGTGGCAACTCTGAAAGTTTGACGATAACATAACTTATATACATAATGTCTCGCTTTGTAATGTAACTTTGTAATGGAGCATGAGCCGTTCAGAAACCGAATTTCGAGCTCTTTCAATTTAGATATTAAGGGGAAAAGTACTTGGGGTAGAAAGTTTGCAAAGGGTTTGAAATCTTTTAGGGAAAAGCATATTTTATATGTCAATGAACTTGTGATATTATTTCCAGTAATTGAGAGATTAAGACACAAACTGTACTTATAAGTATTTGCCCAATAAAATTGAATTGGAACATTCTACGGATGGTCCAAACTTCAGAGTTACCACTTTAAAAATTGAATGGCGTTAAGTTCCTTTTTCAGTTTAGTGACGTACCAAGTAATCGAAATCTTTTTAAATTTCTTATTTCAGGTGTACTTCTTTAAATGTGATCCGGGACCCATACGTTCCAGGTCGACAAGGAATGGTTAGTATTATTCCGGATGTATCACCAACACCACTTCGACCACCGCTCGCGCCTCTAACCCAGCTACAAGAAATACCGGGATCTCGTGATTCACGATCATTACCGAATAGCAATCGACTCGGCTCGCGATCTGTGAGCCAAGACTCCGTTTATACAATTTTAATACGCCTACCACCAGACGGAGGACAGGGTGATGAACGAGCTCCATCGATAAAAATGATACAAGACGATGTTCCTTTGCCAGTTATGTCAGTGCCTCCGAGGCGACATCTACCTTCACGAGACTCCGAATACAGTCTTCCGTTGGGTCGGCGAATGTCCCACGCACCCGACATTCGGATTCCACTCAATGCTAAAATTATTCCCAAGCCGCTTACGAAAACTCAACCGCTTACCCGACAAGCTAAGAAAAAGAAAAAATCCCAGGAAAAGCGGCAGGAGACGAAGGCCGCCAAAACGCTATCCGCAATTTTACTTAGCTTTATTATTACGTGGACTCCGTACAATATCCTAGTGTTAATTAAACCCCTTACAACATGTGGCAACTGCATACCACAGGAGCTATGGGACTTCTTTTACGCCCTGTGCTACATTAATTCAACTATAAATCCCGTCTGCTATGCTCTCTGCAATGCTTCCTTCAGACGCACCTATGTCAGAATCCTCACCTGCAAGTGGCACACGCGAAATCGAGAAGCAATGACACGTGGTGTGTATAATTGAAAATTTTCTGTGAATTTTTTTAGGTTTTAAGTAGGATAGAGCAAATTTATTGAATGAATTCAAACGACTGATAGATGACTGCAGTATGAAACACTGTTGAAAGCGGAGGGAATTTTTATTAAATTGGATTTTGTTTTTTAATGTACATTTGTTCAGGAAATTATTGGAATTGTGGAATAGCCAAGAGTTCTATCTTTCATCACTAAATTGCCACTTCTCCTGTTGGTGATATCTTCCAAAAAATTGTGACAGTAAATTAATTCCCAATGCCACAGAACAATATTTTAAGCTCGAGCACTGCGAAATTGAATTTGGCTTAAGCTCAGCTTAAACCATAAAATAAGTTCAACTTAAGCCTAAGGTCGAACTGTAAAACCGACCCTTAGATAAGGGTTTTTAGGAAACTTCACAGTATTATTCCTCTGAACAACCATCCTTGCTTTTTGGAATATTTTGTTTATTTTCTTCAATTTCAACATTTCCCAAAGGATAAATTTTTGTAAACAGAATCGGTGCTCTATAACGTCCTTATGTACCCAAGTTTCGATTTTCCAGTTTGGCAGAAATTGCTTTTTCTCCGTAACCTAACCGGGTCATTGACTCTGTTCGCCCGACTCACAACCCTCCAAGTACTGCTTATAAGTGTAAAGTGAAATGTCATCCTAAACAGGAAATATGCTCCCCATCTACCGATATCAATTTGTAACTGGTTCCGATAAAATAAGACACTGTTGCAACGGCAACCTCTTTTCAACTATCCTCGCATCCGGATACCTTTGCCTGACAGTCTACTTGGTCTCAGGAGGTGGACGAAGTACGAGCATGGAAATTGAAATAAACGAGATCAATTTATCTTCGTACTATAGAAAGAGGATTATAAGAAAGGAGCAAAAAATACTGCAAAGAAAAAAACCTGGAGCTGCAGGATAAAATAGAAATTGCATCCATCTGGTAATGAAAATTCATAGGTACTCTCTAAAGAAAGAAAAAAGTGAAAAAGTTAAACAAATTTCCAGGATTCCATTTACAATTATGAAACTTCCGATTTCTACGTTATTTGATCCAAACGTTCAACTCAGCAACAGGTTTCTTGGATTAAGGAGTGGGGAGGATCCCTTACGAATGGAAATCCTTAATGAACATATTCCAATTCTGCGCTTGCATTTTCCCTTAATTTGAATTCCTTGAGCTTAGACAATACACTCCTTGTTTTGTCGGATCATATTATAGCTCATCTTTGTTGTTCTGTCAGAGCATTCCCTGTTCACGCGATTCTTAAAGTTTCTCCCACGGCATCAAATTATTCATGCTGAAAACGAAAACTTTATATATATAGGTCCATTCGTGGGAACGTCTTTATTCATAAAATCCTTCTTCTAATTGTCATACTTTGAGAAGTTATCAACTGCAACCAAGTTTCAAGATTTATGGACCTTTTCTGCAAAAGTAACTGGGGGTATATTTTGTCCAGGAGACATGTTACAACCTTAAACCAAAAAAAAATATATATCTTTCGACATTTTCAATAAATTCCTGAACAACACTATAGTAAAAGTCGGAGAATTTTGATTTTTAAAGCAATCTTTTATATAAACGAATATATTTTTTTAATATATGATATTTTACAGGATTTGTTCCGATTTGTAAAGGTGCGTGTTCTATTTTTTAAAGAAACTAGCACTAGTTGAAAAAAGAAAATTAGTTTAAATCAACCTGTACATAAAAACCTAAGTGAAACAAGCGAATTCTAATTTGAAGTTAGTGCAGAGATGTATTCAATCTAAAGCTAAGATTTTTTGTAAGGAATTTTTTAAGAAGAAGTATTACTTCAAAGTATTATAAATGTGTAGAAAAAAGTGAATACTATTTATAAAGTGGACAACTAATTTTAAGTTAAGAAGTGAATCCAAATCAAAAGCAAATCTAACGTACATCGTGATTCTTTGTTTATAAATGTGAAAAGGTAAATATTTCTAATTAATTGTACGAAAAACAAAGTAAATTTAACGTAGATAGCTGTTTAGGGTATAAATAATTGCAAAACATTTCAGGTGGATAATATTATGGAGTACTGTTGATGGAAAAGGTATTTTCAACATTTATCGCATAACTTATTTGCCCTTTGCGTGTCCAAGCTCTTTAAATTTTACCGGAAATAGCAGAATTGGTTTTGTAGTAGTTTTTTTGGAGGGGCTTAGCACAATAGACAATTAATTTGATATTTTATAGGTTGGCTATCACTATTATTAGTAAATGTGGTTCTAAGGACTTACATCACCTTTCTGTCACTTCGAGCAGATAAAGCTTTTGGGACGAGGTCATATAATAAACTTAAACCGTTCTTAAGTTCCTTACTTAGGCCCAATATATCATTGGGTCTGCCTTAGCTATGTCGAACTGTGTTGGGAAGCCTAATTCGGCCGACGGTCTCGCAGTGACAGAGGATGTGTTCTGCTGTTTTCGCTTCTTTCAAATAGAAGACGGAGTTGGATCAATTCTTTGAGCGGCATGACCTTCATGCCATGGGTCCCGGGTTCGAGACCAGATCTCTCCGTGAGCTTTTATTAAGAAATTAAAATAATCCTCTCCGTGTCTGGGCTGTTGTCTATCTCGCACCAATACAAAAACAAGACTCAAGTTTCCTCATTTGCCTAATCTCTTTCCGGCCAAAACCATGCTAACGTATCAAAGCGTTATCCTCTAGGCTGTGGCCACATCGTACAGAAAGAAAGGACGGTAGAAAAGGGGGCAATAGTCAGTTTAAAGTCCTATAATAAGACTTAAATTGCCTCTGCTGAGTGAGAGTAGTGCTTCCGGTTTCTGTTTTGTGTAGTATATGAACCTCTTCGCTTGTCTTCATCCGGAAGTATTTATCCAGTGCTTACAGGTTATTAACGGATTAACTGAGGATCGGAGATTTTTTTTTATCAGCCGATCCGCTGTCTCAATGCACTCGTGCCCTGGTATGCAGGCCAAAGTGGTCTTATTCTGGATTCTCTTGTTCTTTAAGTGCATTAAGGTAGTCTCAAACATTTCTAGACTCCAGGGTTTAATGTGTATTTCTGCTTGAAATATGGTTGGGGCAGATCTTATGCAGCCGTGGTCTAAGACTCCGATGCCCGTTCGTCACCCATCTTGTAACCAAATCGGAGATTCTTTTTCAAAGGATCGACTTAAATGGTATTTCAAAATTGCGCTCTCTTTAAGGATTTGCCTGCTTTGAGGAGATTAGGTACAACCGCGGAGACGGAGTTTGATTAATTCGTTGAGCAGCACGATTACCATGCCAAGGGTCCCGGGTTCGAAGCCAGGTCTCCCCGTGAGTTTTTATTAAGAAATTAAAATAATCCACTTCGTCCCTGGGCTGTTGTCTAGCTTGCTGCAATGCAAAAAGCAAGACATTCATGTTTCCTCACTTCCCATACTCTAAATTCCCTTCCGGCCAAAACTATGCTAACGCATCAAAGGGTTGTCCACTAGGCTTTGGGCACGTAGTATAAAAAAAACCTTATTGCACTCGAAGCAGCCCTCTTCTTTAATTATTGATGTAAAAGGAAGAGGTCCACAAGATCCTCCATAGCTGTTGTAGGGCAGGTGCGCAAGTACCAGTAGTTACGCCCGTATAATACATAATTTTTTAGTTCTGCTTTTGACTAACACACAAGAGCCGGATATATAACTAAGGGCCTTATGATCGCTTGATATGTCTATAGGGCCATTTGATGCTTTATTCCCCAAGTAGATTTTAAGAGTCTTCGACAGGACCAAAGTGCAGTCATAGCCTTATCTGTAACTCTTTCAAGATGGAAATTCCATGTGACTATTTCACCTAGAAGCACTGTTTTGAGAATTTTATCCGTGTTGTTTCAAGGATAGGAGCTTCAAGCCTCAGTTTCCTTGTAAATGGTACAATGGCTGTTTTGCCAGGGTTAACTTAGAGACTTTTTCTTAGGCATCAGGACTTCATAATGTTGTAGGCAGTTGTCCAGATATAATTCTAAATTTTGTTTTTAAAATTTTACGTTATTGACACCCGTCTTCTCTAAACCTGAGAACGCTGATTAGGGGACAAAGTATACCTAACTGATTTCATTAAAATTCGAGGAAGTAACGTTAAGGATCGCGGTATTGACCCCTATTTCGATTGTAGTGTTAATCTGAAATTGGCTACTGCTTCCCTTCTTGTGTCGATTCCTTAGAGTAAAAAACTAAAATTAAGTGCGATAACCTAGCTCAAGCTGAAATTGAGTAAATTGTGGAACCATTTGTATACCAAATCAGAGATTCCTTTTAAAAGGTGTGGCTTTTGTTGTCAGTATTATCTGCTCTCGGGGATCGACTTAAATGGTATTTCAAAATTGCGCCATCTTCAAGGATTTGCCTATGGCCATTCAGATTGCCTGCTTCGAGGAGAATGGTACAACCGACACGATTACCATGCCATGGGTACCGGGTTCGAGACCATGTCTCCCCATGAGTTTTTATTAACATTCCATCTATCCTCTAGACAGTCAATGCTCTCAGGGATTGATGAGAAATCCCCAATAAGCTTAATAGCCTTACTTTGCACTTTGTCTAACTCGCACAATCCGGTGTGTCCGGCCTCTGCCCAAATATGAGAATTATATTCGAGTCTTGTCCAGCTAAGGTTACTTGATATCTCAATACACAAGAAGCTTAAAGAGGTCGAATTGGGCAAATTTACTCCATCGACAAAGATGAGTTGAGGGTGCGCTGGGTGATTTTTAAGGGACATTAAACAGAAACTTAAATACCCTTTAATGATCCAAACATGTGTTCTCTGTTGATTTCTTGATTCTTGATTTTAATAAGAATTAAAGGAGTACGCGAAATCAAGGGTGCTATCGTCGGCGAATCTATGAATAGGATTGCAAGTGAGAGACAAAAGATCATTAAGGAAAAGAAGGAATAAGGTTGGTGAGAGAACTGAACCCTGAGGTACACTGACATTTATTTCGTAGGGATCAGATATAACTATATTTTCTATATTCTATTGTTACATGCATTGAATGGCCTGACAAAATACTTTCTATCCGTTTTAACAGGTGAAGATTCAGATCAAATGCTTGAAGTTTGGCTACCAAAAGCTTTTGAAATATCAAAAGCGACGATTGCGGACTCACCAAAATTTTGGAAACAATGATTCTAACGCTCCGCTAGAATCGTTATTAAGTCTCCGGTTGACCGACCAACACGGCAACCGTACTGACAATCGTTGATAAGTTGGTTGTTTTTTAGATATTTCACCCACAGAGAGTTGATAAGTGATTCAAAAACCGTAGATAAAACCGAAGTGAGTGCAATTGGTCTGGAATTAGAGTGGTTGCATGCCTCTCCTTTTTTTGGTATCGGCTGAACATGAGCAGGTTTTCATGTAGCCAAACTAGATTCGTAGCATTTAAAAACCAGGGGCGAAAAACCATCAAATTCAGTAGCTTTGGACACGTCGATCCTAGAGAGTATGTTAAAAACTGCCCGAGTGAAAAAGTATGGCGGCTGTTGCCTGCTAGTGCACTGTGATAGTGATAGAAGTGGCTGCGGTTAGGAAAGAAGAACGGAAACCTTCGATAGGATAGGAACGCTTGTATCCCGAATACCTGAAAAACCAAACAATGTACACAAAGCATCTAGTATACCTCGGAAAAAAATGTGAATTATATAAAAAAATCAAAAACTAAAACAACAATCTGCTCTCACTACTCGTCACAAAAAGTGCCATCGATTAGAATCGTCGATAATCACAATGCAACTATGGCTAACGATTACAAATCGACAGTCAATACGATAGCACAATAGGGGTAATTATTTGTCTAATCAGAATTTTGCGAAAATTATTGCTGTAATAAAATAGAAAGGAGTAAAATAATTTTTTTTATAGGATGTGGTCAAAGCCTAGGGGAAAACCCTTTGATGCGTTAGTATGGTTTTGGCCGGGAAGTGAGGAAACTTGAATGTCTTGTTTTTTGCATTGTTGCGAGCTAGACAACAGCCCAGAGACGTAGAGGATTATTTTAATTTTTTTTTTAACTCACGGGTAGACCTGGTCTCGAACCCGGGAACCATAGCATGGTGGTCGTGCCGCTCAATGAATTTATTCAGCTCCGTCAACGTAAAATTTTGAGAAAAACAAAAACTTTTGGAAAATTAATTTAGAAGTTTTGAACTTTTGAATGATTCTTTACCAATCCGTACATAAGCGGCCACCGGACGCTTTACGTCATGCACGAGCCTATTACAGCGATTTCCCACCTCTTCAACAAGCACTTCGTCAACTTCAACTTGGATTTCTCCAGGCTACGTCGGAAACACCAAACTGTGTCGTATATCGACTAAGTGCTTTGTTCTAGTTATCAAGTTTTACGTTTAATTTTTTTAATTTTACCTTTTTGTTGTTTTTTATGATTATCAATCTGGATCTTGGAGTAGTCTGTGTATTGAAGAATCTTTAATAAATAAATTAAAAAATTAAAAATTAAAGCAGGTGGAGAACCTTGTAAGACCTCGCTGGAAAGGCCACTTTGTCCCCTTTTAATTCAACCGATTTTCATTGCTAGGTTGCTGCAGTAAAAGAATATTAAGTTTGCCCCCGCCTAGGCTCATAATGTTTTGTTTGTTTGTATGAATACTATCTCCTTGTTTAGTATTGCCCTCACATGAAAATCTCCTATGTGAACTTGTCGATGAAAGGACAAGGCACTTAATTATTCCCAGCTTAACAGAGTTCATATACACCGTATATGGAAATGTACCTATGTACTTAAGTATAATTATTATCTCAAGCTTATCATAGCTTAGAAGTGATGTGTACTTATCTGTTTGATGGTTTACGTTCCTCTGCTGAGCTCGAAAGCGGAAACCACTTTGGTATTTCTTCAATTAGCTCGCGATAGAAAAGTAATTAAATTTGAAGCTACACATTAATCATTTTTGAATAACATCTTTATTGATTTTTTAAGTCGAGATAATTTTTAGGACTAAAAGCTTTAATTCCGTTACCATTTCGATCTGTGCTAATTCTAGATAGTAAACTTTTCCTTAGTCAATCTCGTTGGGTTAATAATAGTACTAACACTAAAATGGAATACCTTGTTATGATGATAAAGCGATTGTTGATTAATTTGATTCTAAGTAACATTTTGTACTCTTTGAATTACATATTACTTAAAATAGTTGGAAATGAGAGGTTGCAATTGCTAAAAAATGTTAAATAAATGTGTTTTCGTAACATAAAATTGAGAGCTTTAATAATTTTTAACTAAATATCGTAAATAGTATAAATCATCGGTAAAATAATATAAAAAAAATCATACACATATAAATTAAAATTTTGTTGTACAATGTCCTAAGCGGGTTATGTTTCAAAGTAATCAGTTTTTCTGTTTAAAGTTCTTTTGTTTTTTTCCCTTTATTGTTTTTTCAACAACTAATCGAAACATAGAAAAGTTTCATTGTCTCTTCACCAGTAAAGGCGCAGTTTCTAGCTAGTGTACAATCATAGAATAAATATAAATATTAGACAAGCTTCGAACAAAACTGCAAAAATTTCCTGTCACTTAATTCCATTTTTAATTTAAATGGCAATGTCGCTGAGAGAAAATATCCCAAATGGGAAATTTCTCAGTCTTCTTGTATGTAGTTGTAAATGTCATTTCGTCTGGCGGGCTGAGTCGAAATTTGGTTATAACATCCCAGAATTCAAATTACAATGTTAGGTACCGACAATTATCCTGGAATCATATTTCTTACAAGGAGGGGGTTATTTTATAAGATTAACATAGGAAACAAGGAAATTTGGAATAGGTATCAGCTACCTGAAAATATATACCAAACAAGTAAACCAACCAAAGTCAGAGCCGCTGAAACTGCGAGAAGATTGGAATGGAGAAATGGAGTTGTTGTTAGCGGCTTGATACTGAAACCAATCCATAGTGCAGTGGACTTTTGAGCTTTTGTCATTCTGGGAGCAGGTTGGCAAGAAATTGAGACCAAATTTACAGTTCATCGATCACAACACTTTTAGAGTCTGAACTCAGGAAACCAATCATATCTTCAATTAAAGAAAAATGCCATGCTTTGGAGCTTTGGAAGTGTGGATATTGTAAATGTAGTCTCCTTCAATTATTCGTACAGGAGCGGGTAGACGTTGACAAGTTCTTGGACCTAAATTGTAAAAGCTAACTTTTGCCGGCTGATATCGGCTTTCAATTGACAGTTTTACATCTTCAATATTATTTGTTTTATACGCAGATTCACAGCCCTAGCGAAGAAGGTATAACTAAAATTCGTGATGTCATGTAACTTACATCAATATCCGAACGAGCTATAAATTGTTGCATAGCTTGAAGAGTTCAAGAAACGCAAGTGATTTTACAGATACGTAGGAGACTTAGAGTTTACCATATTACGCAGATATACTAAAGCTCTTATATCTAAGTAAGTGTTTACGGAACACCCTAAAACAAGATCCCTATAATGGGATACGTGATCGTCTTAAATTATAAACAAATCGTACGCAATCATTAAAAGCGAAATTTAATTTCCGGTTGCACTTAAAATCTAACCGCCGGTAAATTGTGCTACAGAAAGTGAAGTAAGGAACTAACAATGTCCGAAGAAGCTTTAGCTTAAACTCAAAATGAGCAGGCTACTCGACGGCCGAAGACCGCCATAAATCTTTTGACATGCAGCATTTATACGGTAGCATCACTCCATTTTACCATTGAAATACACTCCGAGATTCTAAACTCTGTTAGAATAAGGCAATAGTACTCCGTTCAGATGTATAGTGGGAAGATCTGATTTATCAAGGTCACTTCTGTAGAAAACCATACAATTTGGCTTCAGAGGATTTAGCCAGAGTATATTACTGGAGGCGCAAGTGGAGATATTTATTAGATCACGGTTGACACGGTGTATGCAGTCCTCAACTAACGCAATTGGACGAGAAAGGTTAATCTGAATATCATCAGCATACAAGTGGATATTCAAGTCTTCAATGACATCAGGAAAATCATTGATGAATAAGACAAAAAGAAGAGGTTCAAGCACTGAACCTTGTGGAACACCACATGTCATTTTAATACACTTGGACTTTTCATCCCCAGCTTTCACAAACTGAGAGCGGTTTGAAAGGAAATCAGATATAATTCTAGTGGATGAGTGTGAGAAGTTATACATTTTATGCAGTTTTGATAAAAGCAACCTATGATTCACAGAACCGAAGGCTTTTGTAAAATCAAGTAGTACTAAGACAGTTAATAAATCATTGTCCAGCGAGTTGCATATATCAGTAGACAATTTCGCTGCTATGGCCAGAGCGGAAACCCGATTGCAACTTCGAAATAAGTTTATTTTCCGAAACATACTGGATGATTTGCGTACTTAGTAGTCTCTCAAGAACTTTGCCAAGATAACAAAGTAGACTTATTGGTCGATAATCGCAAGCTGCACTAGGTGAAGAGCATTTAGCCAGCGGAATAAACACTGCATTTTTCCAGACCTGTGGGAACTCAGAAAATGTAAGACATGAGTTGAAGATGTCAAGAACTACAGGTAATAACATTTAAAAAAATTTTGGTGCAATATCATCAGACCCAGTGGCGTTGGACCTGATGGATAGACATGCCTTGATAACCTCTTCATGGAAAACACATCTGAAACTGAAACTACTGTTGTCTTCTGAATAGAAATTTGTATTATGGGCTGGCTGTGTTAACGAGTTATTAGATGATGTGGAAAAATAGGTATTGCGATCGTTGACATCCAAGTCACATTTTGGCAGATCCTTTCCGCATAATCCATATCGTCTCCAATTGGACTACAGTCTCCTAGAGGGAAGGGATGGATTCAATAAGTTATCTTTGCCATTCTGATTTCAGCATAAGCCTAATTTTGTAAATTTCTTGTACCTGGAAAAACAAACCTCTGATTTATATCTCTTATAATTACGAAAAAGGTAATCTCTTTCAGCAATTAGGCACTCAATTTTACGTGAGTACCACGGAATAGAATTTGATCTAATGCGTTTATTATGAAGAGGTGCATATTTGTCATGCAGATATGTTATGAAGTCATTGGAGGTTTTCAGTTGATCCTCAACTGATGTATAGTCCCGGATACAGGTCCAAGGAAGAGTGGAAGCTTCCTCGCATAAACTTTGCTGTACAACGTTATTGTAAGAACGGTATTGAATTACATTAGGCAAAGTTGATTAGCGAATGTTGTAAGATAGATAAATAAAATCATGATCAAAAAGGCTAGGTGATCTCATCTGATTTAGAAAAAGAACGTTGTTTTTATCACATACGAAAAAATAGTCCAAAAGGGAGGGGTTATTACAATTATAGTAGGTTGGCAATCCGTTATTGATAATCTCGAGGCAACACGTTTGAAAGAAGTGAAGAAAACTCCTCCTGAAGCAGCATTTTGTGTTTGATAGGAATTTTTAGAACTGTCAATTACTTAACCAACACTTATATCCGCTTATATGAATTAATCGAGGAAAAGCGAAATTTCTATGCTGAGAGTTACTTTTCCATACAAAATTGCAAGAACATTGCCAGACTATTTCGTTCACGTTTGACCAAGGAAATTTAGGGAGCTGTTCTTCTATTTAGTATCTATTCTATGGTACAATGTTCGAAGGATTAACTTGTATGCTTTTCGGGCTCAAGGTTTTAATTTTGAAATACTTTTGAAAGGGGTCGACTAGATACCCGAAATAGACGGAAGAAGCCTCCATCATTAAGTTGGACTATCTATTTCGTTGGCGTTATTAAATGACGTTTTGTGTGAATAATTAAGCTTAGCCCCAATCTTATTAAAATAATTTCTTTAAGTAACCCAACTATATCCCTTAGTATCAAGTGCTGTTGAATAAAATGTTAAAAACGATTCCTTATTGGAAGAATTTTCCAGAATTCCTTTAACTGCATCAGAATTGTAGGGTATTTGTTTGGATAGCTATTCTTTTATTTATGTTTATTCGTCTGTCTAAAGGTAATATAAATATTGCTTAAATTTATAAATAGAATTGAGAGTTATTTTTCTTTTTTAAGATTTGAATATTTTACTTTATTGTTTAACGAAAAAACTTTTAACATTTTCATTTTGAATTGAAACATAGCCCAGGAACTAGTTAGGTTCCAAGAATTTTAAAATTTGAGAGATCACTTACGTTACCTGCTAATTTATGGGTACTAAGAAATAAATTTCGTTGTAACAATAAGAAACTCTATTAGTACAAACTTTTTGTTTAATTTGTTAAAGGGAGGAAAAATGATTTTTTGTTAATTCGAAAATTTTAAATTAATCGTAGCTGTAATCGTTTCAAATTGCAGTTCATTCCATAGGAAATTTTCCCCATAACAATTAAGGTAACTCCACGAATCTCCCAAAACCATAAATTGATAATTTCTAGGTAAAAAGACAAAATTGACAATAATTGGTGAAAATGCATTAGAGTACGTTTTGTTACAAGTAATTTTTCGTAGTTTGATTTTATATGTCATGGTCATTGTATAAAGAAATTAAAAAAAAAAAACGAAAAATAAAAATAAACGAAAAACTTAAACGGATAAACTTAAAAAATAACTCTAAACGCACACTTCAATGTTATCAATAGAAGTAATCTTAGACTATTTCTCTTAGAAGATGTATCTACATACTCACTATGGAAATTTACTATAGAATGTAAGTGAATGTTGACTTTCAAGAGGTGCCAGTTTTTTTTATTTCTTTGTTTTTTTTTTATTTAAAGTAAAGATATTTGGCATCGGGCTCTGAAAAGGTCCCACCGAATTTGTAAAAAATCACAGTTTGACTGTGCCATCTAATAGAATAGTTTAGTTTTACAAAACGCTTAATTTGTGATTAACTAGAATTTGTTTATGTTTGAACATAGAAAACATTATTAACACAGTTTGCTTCTCTACGCTCTTGTTAACAAATGAGAACTGTCTATAGTAATTTCTAGAACACTCAAAATATCCTAAAAAATGTTAAAAATGTTATTTTTGTGACCAAACAAATTTGTTCACATTTTATCTATTTCTGTAAAATCAAAGATTAAGTTGTTTCTCAACTCTATAGATTTTTGGAAAAATGTAAAACATTTCGAATTGAATTTTTTATATTTAAGAGTTTTTTTTTATGAAGTGTTGTTTTTGGAAAGTTTGGGAACATTTAAAGTAATTTTAATCGACGAAATAATAAGTGTTTTCTTAAGTGTTTTACATTAAAAGAATTTTTATACTGAATTATTTATGTAGAGTAAATTTTTAAAATTAATCGTATAAAGATCATTGTACAGTGTTTAGAGTAAACACCCGTGAATTCATTTGAGAGGTGAGGAGGACTTAAAAACTATTCACAAAGTAATAAATTTCTTTCAAATCTTTAAAATAGGGGTTCCCGACATCGATAGCTTAATTAAATATAAATAGATACAAAAAAAGAAAACTATCTAAATGTTGAATTCAGTCATTGCAGTAACAAAATACAAATTATAATATGAAATACAAAGAAAAAAAACAAAACGAATAAATCACTATAGCAACTATGTCTTACGACAGAGAGAGAAAGAAAGATATGAATAGTCCTTGCGCGCCTCGATTAACGAGCTGGAATAAGAACGAATTAAAGCTGAACCTGAAACAGCTTAAAATAAAATTTTCTTTAACAATACGAACATTGTTGTGTAGGTGATAAGTAAACATAGTGGGAAGTATAGTTTTTGTCTATGTCATATAGAATTTTATATATAAAAATTATACGGGTATATGCCAAAAAATATTATATATTGAACAAAGGAAACAAAATATATATGTATGTTTATTAAATGGGCGAATTTACTTAACCTTGACATATTTTTTTCGTTGCTAACTTTGTTTTTTATTTAAACTTTTCATTTTATACTTTTCTTACACTTTTTATTCAGATATTCAAAACTTACAGTTTTTATCACTATTGTTCGATTTAAGTATATAAGCTTGCACTTTGTCCTAAATCATAGTGTGCGCAAAATCAAAGTAATACGTTGAAAACGCGATTGCGCCTTCTAAGCTTTAATATGTTCCGTCACGTTTATTTTAATTACAATTTTTGCCCAACAACTTTATGTTTATATCTTTTGGGTAATGGTTTAGCTTAAAACAATACTTTACTTGACACGTTCAGAGATCACAATAGTTTAAGTGATCGCGATCAGAACTGTAAGAAACACTCCCTCTCTAATTCCCGTAACCCCTTGGGGCGGGAGGAAAACTTTACCCCATTCGAGATAACGATTGCAAGTGATCGTACAATTTAAGGTAGATTTCGAACCATCGAGTCACACTGCAACCCCAATGCTGTTTTATCGGAATCAGTTGTAAGCAGAAAACAACTATGGTTCGCCGTTGGTGGGGCTTAAACCTGGGGCTTCTGGGATGAAAGGCCAACATATGATCACTTACTCTACCGACAAGGAAACATTGACCGCTCAAAACAAGTCGTATCGCAAATGATGCCACTACAAATTCTCTGATTGTCCAATCAGAGTCGTTTGGAGAGAATTTGGAATTCTAAAATCAATGGAACTTGAATATTGCTAAACTAGGGCCTCACGATACTCTAGATAATTCTCGCTGCTGGTTACGAGAACGAGATTGAGCTGACAAGAGGGACGAGATTTAAGTTTTTATCATTTTTTTTAGCTGCTTAAGTTTTTACGTCGCTCCGAAAAGTGTCAATTGTGTGATTTATGGGGCATATAAGTATACACTGCTTCCCTCATCCGCTTCTTCCTACATTATTTCCTTTTCATATATTTGCGTTTTATCCCCAATAGCCTTTGTTACCTTGTTCAGGGCGAGGGGAATAAAAACAAAATGCATATGCACCCATATATATCATTTGTCCTCGCTCCCCGTTTTCCCACTGAAATTCCCTATTTTTATCTCGCCGATAGAGAGACTGGACCGAGATTGGTCTTTATCTCGACGAGATTGCGACAAGAGCGAGATCATCTTCACCTCTCGGTGCCGTGAAGCCCTACGCAAACCCATTGTTCATCCTTAAAAGCACCATCACGAATGATGTCACAGTCGTTAAACCAATTTGTTGCCTTCCTGAACTGAAAAGTATATCCTCAACCCCGCAGGAACGGCTCCAGAGGTTCTTTTGGTTTGTTTTTATGTATGATGGCTCTTAATTTTGGTTCAACCGTTATAAAATTAAATATCCTAAAAACTGACTAACACTTCGTCTCTGGGCCCCTTACCCAAATTCCTTTCCGACCATAGCCATGCTAAAACGCATCATAGGATGGGCTTTGGCTGCACCATAAAAAAAATTGAAAACAAAAACTGTAAGAAAAGTTCCCAAGACTATATTTAAACGAACGAACAAAACTAACCGAAACCGAAACACTCAAGCTAGAACTTCATTGTTTGATTGCAGCTCCGGGTGAAATTCTTTTTCAAAAACTCCTGCTCGTAAGGTGCCGTTCAAATATTACGTGACGCAGTTTTTGAAGATTTTGAAGATTTATGCCCCCCCCCCACCTTGTAACGCGCCGTAATTTCGCGTTACCCCTCCCCTCACCCCCTCCCCCATAAACGTTACATAACACTCAAATGAATGTAAATTAAACGAAATTTCAGCCAGCTTTGGCCCTAATGTGCGTGCGTGAAATTCGTAAGTTCATGGCTTGTAGATTAGGTGGCTTTGCTTGACCGCAAGGTCGGGCTGTTAGAGCCCAAACTATGCACTCGTGGTACACGGCTTATTGTGTGTATTTGCCATATACATATATACATCTGTAAAGTCCGTGACGCTACTCTTTTTGTATGTAAAAAAATATGTGTAGTGTATGTATTTATATGGTATATGTATACCATATAAACTGACCCCCCCCCCATTATAACACTACAAAACGTTTCACAAGACCCCCTCCCCACCTAACTGCGTTACGTAATACTTGAACGTCCTCTAAGTACTAGGAAATTGGCGGACAGTTTTGTGAAGAATACACAAAACTGTTGGCCACTTTTCTAGTCCTACGGAAGCACTCATCCAAAAATGTTATAAGTGAACGCACAGAAATTTCGATACCAGTAAGAGTCCCACGGGACATCCGACGACTGCAAACTGGTCCCGTCATCCTCCCAGCTCTACGATCCCAGCATAAGACTTGTCCTTTTCGTAGCACTTGCAGCAATACCAAAACGATGAAAAGCTTAGTGAAAAAGCTGCTGCAATTCATGTATGTCACGTTTACCATTTTCAAAAAATCAGACAATTTCTGCTTTTGGAGACACAAGATTATTTTTCTATCAATCTTGTGTATGTGGTTTACCACGTTGCCAAGTTTTTCATTAAAATTTATTACTTTTTTTTAATTTTTTTGATTGTTTGAAATTCTGTTGAAACTACCACGATTTACCGAATTGGCAGAAAATTGGCTCTCAATCACTTTTCGGTCGTTCAAATGTAATGTATCAATTTCTGTCATGGACATCGGGTTTTTTTGTAATTTTTATAATTTTCAAACCTGCGGCTCCACCCCCACCACCCTCCAAGTATGTAGACCCTTCACTTCCACTACAACTATGTAATAAGTTTCTCGAAAAGCTTGCACGGGCTAAGTAAATTTTTCACATAATTGGGACCAGGTAAAAATAATGACATTGGACAATTGCATAGATTTATTTTTGGGTTCTGAAACGTTCGGTGCTTTTCTTTGGGGTTAGTGTTCACCCCTAAAGAAAACCAAATCGTCATAATTTCAGTAATTACTAAGCCAATAAGTACCTTCTTTTCGTATTCCTAATAATTTCATGAAAACGTGCCCCTTGCGATAGGGATCAATTATCAGCAACAAGCTCCGTTCCATTCCCGTACGTAGAGTGAACAAGGAAGACCTGAAGGCCTGCTCATGTCCCTTTAATTACCATCTTGTGATTAACTAAGCTGAAAATGTCAAGGGAAATTATCCGACCTTTCTTTCACTGCTTAAGCGAAAATCAGTCTGAAGGATCACATGACAGTCATTTAGATTCCCACACGGCAATGGGAGTCGTCAAGCACGTAAGGAGTGCACGTACACCCCCAGAAGATTACGGCTACGTGCACAGCGATAAAACAAACAAAACTCACAAAATTACTATAATTGCTGTATTTGGCGCTTTATCTCAAATCAGTTAGTCAGGAGCATAGAACGTGCTCGTATCCTTAGCGCAACTACATCGGAGCCCGGGGAGATAAAAATGCGCAAGCTTGCTGGTGGTTCCACATCCACCTTGCCGACCCGCCACCAATTCCTATCGAACATGCAGGTTGACAGGAAAACGTTACTAAGCTTTTTATAAAATTAAGTTGGAAATGCATGACGTGCTGCGCTGGGGACTGGAATAGAAACGGGGTCCTCCCGACGGCCTGGTGATAGTCGATTGCCTGTCCCTCGTCAGTCTTTTAAATGTCCTCGCATCGGTCGCTATCAGGATACTCGACGGAAATGAAAAATTCTATAAACGCCGGAGGTGTCTATGAATAAAAGGAAAACTTTCCGCGCTGCGATACCAGAATTTCCGGTTGATTTCCTCCAGAGTTCCTATCGTTAATTTCCATCGCATTTTCCGGCAGGCTTGGAGCGACCAATTCTTTTTAACTCGACGTTGGGCACGTCAGGCTGCGGCGACAGGATAATGTTGGCTCGGAAACCGAGGAAATTTGATTACAACTTGAGCCCGCTTAGACCACTAAAGGAGTTGAATAAACTAAAAATGGGATGTGCTTCCTCGCAGGCTGCCGTCAAGGAAGCCATGAGAAAGTCAGCGGATGGAATAACGACAGTTATGGAGTCAGTTAAATACCGTAAACTCCCCAAAATTTTTCGCAAACGTTCAGAAAATGATAAATTTACCCTTTTCTTATGTGCAGCACCAGCCGAAGCTTTCGAGATACCCTTGGATGACGAGGGTGAACAAGTTGACAGCATCATCAAAAAACACCCGCCAAAGAGGCTTCAGAGGCTAACTGATGCGACGGTGGCATCCGCAACCATCGAGGACTTGGAAGAAAAACTGGCAAAAGCTGAAATTAGACGGAAAAACTACTTACAGCAGAAGATTGAAGGAATCACCACCCTGGCGAAATCCCGTGACCCAGAAGAAGATTACGATTACTCCCAGGTCCAGGACGAAAAGAAAGCGGACCCTGACAGCAGCGAGCCTTGAGTGAATGACAAGGGACTTTACAATGGGACCCAGGATTAAGTCGTTTTTGTCTGCTGCTCTGTTTGTTGTTTTGCTCCCTTTTAATAGAGTTTGTGTGTGATGTGCCCTGTATGTTACCTTTTTTCTACGAAATATAATTCTATCGCATGCTGGAGTAAAAATTCAATTTATTTCAAAACGAGAATACACAGGGGCCTGATGCCGTAATCTCTAGGCGATTTGGTAAGTATAAGTGCCTCCCATTTGCGCTGTTCGGTTTCTTTTTATTTGGTGGGCTTTAGCAGCTTCTAAAGAGGCACTCTAACAAAGAGCTCTCACTCTGGCGAATTGCTTGAAATATTTTCCGACTGGTGTGCCGAAATTCTACTTAATGCCAACGACAGGAATACATTTTCCAATATCTAGCCGCGGATGAAGCCATTGCTAAGAAGATCGCGCATTTATAAGTCGCCTTTATTAGGAAGTTCCGGTGCTTTGGCGTTTTTATAATTATTCGCCATATCAATAGCAATCAGATTTAATGTGACTGCGCATGCGTGCTCGCAATTTGTAATAATTTTTATGCTTGCAATGCATCGCCACAATTTTTCAATCCTTTTTGGGTGGAATGTCGCCGACAGAATAAGGCAACGAAACCAGAGCCAGACACAAAAGATTTCTTTCCAACAATTCGACGTGCACAAGTTTTTTATATACTTAATTACTAGCACGGAGGAGTTGTCCATCGCCTCTGATTTATGGAGGGTTTATGAATTCTTTGGTCATGGCAATGTCATCGGAGCCATGTTTTCATTTTGCTAATTGGGAACGTTACTAGCGATGAGCGTGTTCGTAACTTTTTATGGGCGTTGCTATGTTGTAGCTACAGCCTGCACTAGCCAAAGCCGAAGGGCGTGATTTATCCCAAGACCAGAAGCATGCCAATATAGTCCGGTGCTCCGGGCGGCTTATTAATTTCCCCCGATATCATAGCTGAACTCTTAACCCGTTTTCCATGTAGGTAAACACAAAATAAATCAGCCCGCCACAGAGTCTCATCGGCAATAAATTTTCGTGCCAAAGAAATGGCAATGGCAAGAGCACATTTCTTGGAGCAAAATTCGTTGTGGGCCCCAGTTGGGTAGTTGACTGGAACGAGCAATCGTAGGCGATGATAAAACCATAAATCCCTTAATAAAGTTTGGAGCTTACCTTCCTTGCCGTGCGACTACTAACTATACAAACAGGAGTTCTGCCGACGTATGATTTCTGGGTCTTGCTAAACACTCGTAAAACGGTTAAGTGTGCAAACGCGTTCGGCATAATCGAGCAACTCTGAATAACTCCTTAAACAAGAGAACAATTAGTTTCGAGGGGCTAATATGCCGCAGCAGACCCCACAACTCCAATTAATGGAAATCCGGCGAGCAAACAGACTGTCAACGACAGGACGTGGTTGCTCCTACCACGTTCAACCCACGGGGAGAATAATTTTTCAAAGCTCTTAGCAATCAGCTCCGAAGGGTAAGGGTAAGACATTGCTGAAGAACAAGGCGGACAGATTAGGGTCACCACACAAAATTGAATTGATTCTCCGGGATTAATGGGTTTTCTTAAGTAGTTTCGATAGATTTAATTGCTGTAAGTAATGGGGCCGGAGGGAACGTTCCTTTGGCTCAATTCGATACCTAACTAGTTTGCGGACGGCTCCCGAGGAGCACACAAGTGTGAGGGCGGACTAATTCAACGGTATTTTAAGGGTGCTGTTCATAGTCCTGTAAGGTGTTTACAAAGGCTTTGTTATGGCTTAAAATTGAATTACCCCGTATTAGCTCCCAACCCATTAAGGGAGAGGTTATTGGCATCCAGGGCCCACGGGGGCTTACCTACTAAGAAAAGCCCGGAGGAAATGTTGGTCTTTTAGATGAAATAGGTAAACACGACAAAAACTTTGCCAACCGAATCACCAAATTAAAGCCTGAAAGGACTAAGAACTTAATAACGAAGTTTCAGAGGGTGCAAGTATAATAAAGTTGAACTAAACAAAGAATAATGTTCCCAACTCTGATATCCAGGAAAAAATTACAACAAACAGTTAAAATTACTTAATTTCGAGTCGATTCTCTCACAAATTTTATTAACTCAATAACCTCCAGGAAAACTTGCTTGGCAAGGCTTCACTGGAAAGTGTCACAAATTTAAGTATCTGCATCGCATTTTGTATCTATTGGAAGCATGCGTCCTGATGAATTATTTTGCATGGAATCGGCATCTGTTTGACTGGAAAACTAATGAAATAAATATTTTGGAATATTTTCTTTCCAACGGCACTGGAAATTCCACTTCAATTTATCGTTTCAATTAAACTTGGCCGCCCTGAAAATCGACTGGAAATTGCGCCTTTCAAACGGTTTTTTGTCATTTTTCCATGTTTCCAGGGTCTCCAGAGAGCGGGAAAACTATCTAGCCCCGCATTTTTGGACGTGCTCTTTCGACTGGCATCAAAATTTTCGTTAATAAATTTCCACCCCAAAACGACAAATTTCACTGGCCTATAGCCCATGATTTTTTTGGTGGAAAAATTTTTTTGTAACGAAACCGAATAAAAGTGGTATCATTGGAAGGAGCACGTCGAAAACATTTGCTTAGCAAGGTTTCACTGGAAAGTATCTCAAATTTAAGTATCTGCATCGCTTTTTGTATCTATTGGAAGCATGCGTCCTGATGAATTATTTTGCATGGAATCGGCACCTGTTTGACTGGAAAACTAATGAAATAAATATTTTGGAATATTTCCTTTCCAATGGCACTGGAAATTCCACTTCAATTTATCGTTTCAATTAAACTTGGGCGTCCTGAAAATGGACTGGAAATTGCGCCATTCAAACGGTTTTTTGTCATTTTTCCATGTTTCCAGGGTCTCCAGAGAGCGGGAAAACTATCTAGCCCCGCATTATTGGACGTGCTCTTTCGACTGGCATCAAAATTTTCGTTAATAAATTTCCACCCCAAATCGACAAATTTCACTGGCCTATAGCCCATGATTTTTTTGGTGGAAAAAATTGTTTGTAACGACACCGAATAAAAGTGGTATCATTGGAAGGAGCACGTGGAAAACATTTGCTTAGCAAGGTTTCACTGGAAAGTATCTCAAATTTAAGTATCTGCATCGCTTTTTGTATCTATTGGAAGCATGCGTCCTGATGAATTATTTTGCATGGAATCGGCACCTGTTTGACTGGAAAACTAATGAAATAAATATTTTGGAATATTTCCTTTCCAATGGCACTGGAAATTCCACTTCAATTTATCGTTTCAATTAAACTTGGGCGTCCTGAAAATGGACTGGAAATTGCGCCATTCAAACGGTTTTTTGTCATTTTTCCATGTTTCCAGGGTCTCCAGAGAGCGGGAAAACTATCTAGCCCCGCATTTTTGGACGTGCTCTTTCGACTGGCATCAAAATTTTCGATAATAAATTTCCACCCCAAATCGACAAATTTCACTGGCCTATAGCCCATGATTTTTTTGGTGGAAAAATTTTTTTGTAACGAAACCGAATAAAAGTGGTATCATTGGAAGGAGCACGTCGAAAACATTTGCTTGGCAAGGTTTCACTGGAAAGTATCTCAAATTTAAGTATCTGCATCTCTTTTTGTATCTATTGGAAGCATGCGTCCTGATGAATTATTTTGCTTGGAATCGCCATCTGTTTGACTGGAAAACTATTGAAATAAATATTTTGGAATATTTCCTTTCCAATGGCACTGGAAATTCCACTTCAATTTATCGTTTCAATTAAACTTGGGCGTCCTGAAAATGGACTGGAAATTGCGCCATTCAAACGGTTTTTTGTCATTTTTCCATGTTTCCAGGGTCTCCAGAGAGCGGGAAAACTATCTAGCCCCGCATTATTGGACGTGCTCTTTCGACTGGCATCAAAATTTTCGTTAATAAATTTCCACCCCAAATCGACAAATTTCACTGGCCTATAGCCCATGATTTTTTTGGTGGAAAAAATTGTTTGTAACGACACCGAATAAAAGTGGTATCATTGGAAGGAGCACGTGGAAAACATTTGCTTAGCAAGGTTTCACTGGAAAGTATCTCAAATTTAAGTATCTGCATCGCTTTTTGTATCTATTGGAAGCATGCGTCCTGATGAATTATTTTGCATGGAATCGGCACCTGTTTGACTGGAAAACTAATGAAATAAATATTTTGGAATATTTCCTTTCCAATGGCACTGGAAATTCCACTTCAATTTATCGTTTCAATTAAACTTGGGCGTCCTGAAAATGGACTGGAAATTGCGCCATTCAAACGGTTTTTTGTCATTTTTCCATGTTTCCAGGGTCTCCAGAGAGCGGGAAAACTATCTAGCCCCGCATTTTTGGACGTGCTCTTTCGACTGGCATCAAAATTTTCGATAATAAATTTCCACCCCAAATCGACAAATTTCACTGGCCTATAGCCCATGATTTTTTTGGTGGAAAAATTTTTTTGTAACGAAACCGAATAAAAGTGGTATCATTGGAAGGAGCACGTCGAAAAATTTGCTTAGCAAGGTTTCACTGGAAAGTATCTTAAATTTAAGTATCCGCATCGCTTTTTGTATCTATTGGAAGCATGCGTCCTGATGAATTATTTTGCATGGAATCGGCACCTGTTTGACTGGAAAACTAATGAAATAAATATTTTGGAATATTTCCTTTCCAATGGCACTGGAAATTCCACTTCAATTTATCGTTTCAATTAAACTTGAGCGCCCTGAAAATGGACTGGAAGTTGCGCAATTCAAACGGTTGTTTGTCATGTTGCCATGTTTCTAGGGTCCAGCGACCGGGAAAACTATCTAGCCCCGCATTTTTGGACGTGTTCTTTCGACTGGCATCAAAATTTTCGATAATAAATTTCCACCCCAAATCGAAAAATTTCACTGGCCTATAGCCCATGATTTTTTTGGTGGAAAAAATTTTTTGTAACGACACCGAATAAAAGTGGTATCATTGGAAGGAGCACGTCGAAAACATTTGCTTAGCAAGGTTTCACTGGAAAGTATCTTAAATTTAAGTATCCGCATCGCTTTTTGTATCTATTGGAAGCATGCGTCCTGATGAATTATTTTGCATGGAATCGGCACCTGTTTGACTGGAAAACTAATGAAATAAATATTTTGGAATATTTCCTTTCCAATGGCACTGGAAATTCCACTTCAATTTATCGTTTCAATTAAACTTGGGCGCCCTGAAAATCGACTGGAAATTGCGCCATTCAAACGGTTTTTTGTCATTTTGCCATGTTTCCAGGGTCTCCAGAGAGCGGGAAAACTATCTAGCCCCGCATTTTTGGACGTGCTCTTTCGACTGGCATCAAAATTTTCGATAATAAATTTCCACCCCAAATCGACAAATTTCACTGGCCTATAGCCCATGATTTTTTTGGTGGAAAAATTTTTTTGTAACGAAACCGAATAAAAGTGGTATCATTGGAAGGAGCACGTCGAAAACATTTGCTTGGCAAGGTTTCACTGGAAAGTATCTCAAATTTAAGTATCTGCATCTCTTTTTGTATCTATTGGAAGCATGCGTCCTGATGAATTATTTTGCTTGGAATCGCCATCTGTTTGACTGGAAAACTATTGAAATAAATATTTTGGAATATTTCCTTTCCAATGGCACTGGAAATTCCACTTCAATTTATCGTTTCAATTAAACTTGGGCGTCCTGAAAATGGACTGGAAATTGCGCCATTCAAACGGTTTTTTGTCATTTTTCCATGTTTCCAGGGTCTCCAGAGAGCGGGAAAACTATCTAGCCCCGCATTATTGGACGTGCTCTTTCGACTGGCATCAAAATTTTCGTTAATAAATTTCCACCCCAAATCGACAAATTTCACTGGCCTATAGCCCATGATTTTTTTGGTGGAAAAATTTTTTTGTAACGAAACCGAATAAAAGTGGTATCATTGGAAGGAACACGTCGAAAAATTTGCTTAGCAAGGTTTCACTGGAAAGTATCTCAAATTTAAGTATCCGCATCGCTTTTTGTATCTATTGGAAGCATGCGTCCTGATGAATTATTTTGCATGGAATCGGCACCTGTTTGACTGGAAAACTAATGAAATAAATATTTTGGAATATTTCCTTTCCAATGGCACTGGAAATTCCACTTCAATTTATCGTTTCAATTAAACTTGGGCGTCCTGAAAATCGACTGGAAATTGCGCCATTCAAACGGTTTTTTGTCATTTTTCCATGTTTCCAGGGTCTCCAGAGAGCGGGAAAACTATCTAGCCCCGCATTTTTGGACGTGCTCTTTCGACTGGCATCAAAATTTTCGATAATAAATTTCCACCCCAAATCGACAAATTTCACTGGCCTATAGCCCATGATTTTTTTGGTGGAAAAATTTTTTTGTAACGACACCGAATAAAAGTGGTATCATTGGAAGGAGCACGTCGAAAACATTTGCTTAGCAAGGTTTCACTGGAAAGTATCTTAAATTTAAGTATCCGCATCGCTTTTTGTATCTATTGGAAGCATGCGTCCTGATGAATTATTTTGCATGGAATCGGCACCTGTTTGACTGGAAAACTAATGAAATAAATATTTTGGAATATTTCCTTTCCAATGGCACTGGAAATTCCACTTCAATTTATCGTTTCAATTAAACTTGAGCGCCCTGAAAATGGACTGGAAATTGCGCAATTCAAACGGTTTTTTGTCATGTTGCCATGTTTCTAGGGTCCAGCGACCGGGAAAACTATCTAGCCCCGCATTTTTGGACGTGTTCTTTCGATGGGCATCAACATTTTCGATAATAAATTTCCACCCCAAATCGACAAATTTCACTGGCCTATAGCCCATGATTTTTTTGGTGGAAAAAATTTTTTGTAACGACACCGAATAAAAGTGGTATCATTGGAAGGAGCACGTCGAAAACATTTGCTTAGCAAGGTTTCACTGGAAAGTATCTTAAATTTAAGTATCCGCATCGCTTTTTGTATCTATTGGAAGCATGCGTCCTGATGAATTATTTTGCATGGAATCGGCACCTGTTTGACTGGAAAACTAATGAAATAAATATTTTGGAATATTTCCTTTCCAATGGCACTGGAAATTCCACTTCAATTTATCGTTTCAATTAAACTTGGGCGCCCTGAAAATCGACTGGAAATTGCGCCATTCAAACGGTTTTTTGTCATTTTGCCATGTTTCCAGGGTCTCCAGAGAGCGGGAAAACTATCTAGCCCCGCATTTTTGGACGTGCTCTTTCGACTGGCATCAAAATTTTCGATAATAAATTTCCACCCCAAATCGACAAATTTCACTGGCCTATAGCCCATGATTTTTTTGGTGGAAAAATTTTTTTGTAACGAAACCGAATAAAAGTGGTATCATTGGAAGGAGCACGTCGAAAACATTTGCTTGGCAAGGTTTCACTGGAAAGTATCTGAAATTTAAGTATCTGCATCTCTTTTTGTATCTATTGGAAGCATGCGTCCTGATGAATTATTTTGCTTGGAATCGCCATCTGTTTGACTGGAAAACTATTGAAATAAATATTTTGGAATATTTCCATTCCAATGGCACTGGAAATTCCACTTCAATTTATCGTTTCAATTAAACTTGGGCGTCCTGAAAATGGACTGGAAATTGCGCCATTCAAACGGTTTTTTGTCATTTTTCCATGTTTCCAGGGTCTCCAGTGAGCGGGAAAACTATCTAGCCCCGCATTTTTGGACGTGCTCTTTCGACTGGCATCAAAATTTTCGATAATAAATTTCCACCACAAATCGACAAATTTCACTGGCCTATAGCCCATGATTTTTTTGGTGGAAAAATTTTTTTGTAACGAAACCGAATAAAAGTGGTATCATTGGAAGGAGCACGTCGAAAAATTTGCTTAGCAAGGTTTCACTGGAAAGTATCTCAAATTTAAGTATCTGCATCGCTTTTTGTATCTATTGGAAGCATGCGTCCTGATGAATTATTTTGCATGGAATCGGCACCTGTTTGACTGGAAAACTAATGAAATAAATATTTTGGAATATTTCCTTTCCAATGGCACTGGAAATTCCACTTCAATTTATCGTTTCAATTAAACTTGGGCGTCCTGAAAATGGACTGGAAATTGCGCCATTCAAACGGTTTTTTGTCATTTTTCCATGTTTCCAGGGTCTCCAGAGAGCGGGAAAACTATCTAGCCCCGCATTTTTGGACGTGCTCTTTCGACTGGCATCAAAATTTTCGATAATAAATTTCCACCCCAAATCGACAAATTTCACTGGCCTATAGCCCATGATTTTTTTGGTGGAAAAATTTTTTTGTAACGAAACCGAATAAAAGTGGTATCATTGGAAGGAGCACGTCGAAAAATTTGCTTAGCAAGGTTTCACTGGAAAGTATCTCAAATTTAAGTATCCGCATCGCTTTTTGTATCTATTGGAAGCATGCGTCCTGATGAATTATTTTGCATGGAATCGGCACCTGTTTGACTGGAAAACTAATGAAATAAATATTTTGGAATATTTCCTTTCCAATGGCACTGGAAATTCCACTTCAATTTATCGTTTCAATTAAACTTGGGCGTCCTGAAAATCGACTGGAAATTGCGCCATTCAAACGGTTTTTTGTCATTTTTCCATGTTTCCAGGGTCTCCAGAGAGCGGGAAAACTATCTAGCCCCGCATTTTTGGACGTGCTCTTTCGACTGGCATCAAAATTTTCGATAATAAATTTCCACCCCAAATCGACAAATTTCACTGGCCTATAGCCCATGATTTTTTTGGTGGAAAAATTTTTTTGTAACGACACCGAATAAAAGTGGTATCATTGGAAGGAGCACGTCGAAAACATTTGCTTAGCAAGGTTTCACTGGAAAGTATCTTAAATTTAAGTATCCGCATCGCTTTTTGTATCTATTGGAAGCATGCGTCCTGATGAATTATTTTGCATGGAATCGGCACCTGTTTGACTGGAAAACTAATGAAATAAATATTTTGGAATATTTCCTTTCCAATGGCACTGGAAATTCCACTTCAATTTATCGTTTCAATTAAACTTGAGCGCCCTGAAAATGGACTGGAAATTGCGCAATTCAAACGGTTTTTTGTCATGTTGCCATGTTTCTAGGGTCCAGCGACCGGGAAAACTATCTAGCCCCGCATTTTTGGACGTGTTCTTTCGATGGGCATCAACATTTTCGATAATAAATTTCCACCCCAAATCGACAAATTTCACTGGCCTATAGCCCATGATTTTTTTGGTGGAAAAAATTTTTTGTAACGACACCGAATAAAAGTGGTATCATTGGAAGGAGCACGTCGAAAACATTTGCTTAGCAAGGTTTCACTGGAAAGTATCTTAAATTTAAGTATCCGCATCGCTTTTTGTATCTATTGGAAGCATGCGTCCTGATGAATTATTTTGCATGGAATCGGCACCTGTTTGACTGGAAAACTAATGAAATAAATATTTTGGAATATTTCCTTTCCAATGGCACTGGAAATTCCACTTCAATTTATCGTTTCAATTAAACTTGGGCGCCCTGAAAATCGACTGGAAATTGCGCCATTCAAACGGTTTTTTGTCATTTTGCCATGTTTCCAGGGTCTCCAGAGAGCGGGAAAACTATCTAGCCCCGCATTTTTGGACGTGCTCTTTCGACTGGCATCAAAATTTTCGATAATAAATTTCCACCCCAAATCGACAAATTTCACTGGCCTATAGCCCATGATTTTTTTGGTGGAAAAATTTTTTTGTAACGAAACCGAATAAAAGTGGTATCATTGGAAGGAGCACGTCGAAAACATTTGCTTGGCAAGGTTTCACTGGAAAGTATCTGAAATTTAAGTATCTGCATCTCTTTTTGTATCTATTGGAAGCATGCGTCCTGATGAATTATTTTGCTTGGAATCGCCATCTGTTTGACTGGAAAACTATTGAAATAAATATTTTGGAATATTTCCATTCCAATGGCACTGGAAATTCCACTTCAATTTATCGTTTCAATTAAACTTGGGCGTCCTGAAAATGGACTGGAAATTGCGCCATTCAAACGGTTTTTTGTCATTTTTCCATGTTTCCAGGGTCTCCAGTGAGCGGGAAAACTATCTAGCCCCGCATTTTTGGACGTGCTCTTTCGACTGGCATCAAAATTTTCGATAATAAATTTCCACCACAAATCGACAAATTTCACTGGCCTATAGCCCATGATTTTTTTGGTGGAAAAATTTTTTTGTAACGAAACCGAATAAAAGTGGTATCATTGGAAGGAGCACGTCGAAAACATTTGCTTGGCAAGGTTTCACTGGAAAGTATCTGAAATTTAAGTATCTGCATCTCTTTTTGTATCTATTGGAAGCATGCGTCCTGATGAATTATTTTGCTTGGAATCGCCATCTGTTTGACTGGAAAACTATTGAAATAAATATTTTGGAATATTTCCATTCCAATGGCACTGGAAATTCCACTTCAATTTATCGTTTCAATTAAACTTGGGCGTCCTGAAAATGGACTGGAAATTGCGCCATTCAAACGGTTTTTTGTCATTTTTCCATGTTTCCAGGGTCTCCAGTGAGCGGGAAAACTATCTAGCCCCGCATTTTTGGACGTGCTCTTTCGACTGGCATCAAAATTTTCGATAATAAATTTCCACCCCAAATCGACAAATTTCACTGGCCTATAGCCCATGATTTTTTTGGTGGAAAAATTTTTTTGTAACGAAACCGAATAAAAGTGGTATCATTGGAAGGAGCACGTCGAAAACATTTGCTTGGCAAGGTTTCACTGGAAAGTATCTGAAATTTAAGTATCTGCATCTCTTTTTGTATCTATTGGAAGCATGCGTCCTGATGAATTATTTTGCTTGGAATCGCCATCTGTTTGACTGGAAAACTATTGAAATAAATATTTTGGAATATTTCCTTTCCAATGGCACTGGAAATTCCACTTCAATTTATCGTTTCAATTAAACTTGAGCGCCCTGAAAATCGACGGGAAATTGCGCCATTCAAACGGTTTTTTGTCATTTTGCCATGTTTCCAGGGTCTCCAGAGAGCGGGAAAACTATCTAGCCCCGCATTTTTGGACGTGCTCTTTCGACTGGCATCAAAATTTTCGATAATAAATTTCCACCCCAAATCGACAAATTTCACTGGCCTGTAGCCCATGATTTTTTTGGTGGAAAAATTTTTTTGTAACGAAACCGAATAAAAGTGGTATCATTGGAAGGAGCACGTCGAAAACATTTGCTTGGCAAGGTTTCACTGGAAAGTATCTCAAATTTAAGTATCTGCATCTCTTTTTGTATCTATTGGAAGCATGCGTCCTGATGAATTATTTTGCTTGGAATCGCCATCTGTTTGACTGGAAAACTATTGAAATAAATATTTTGGAATATTTCCTTTCCAATGGCACTGGAAATTCCACTTCAATTTATCGTTTCAATTAAACTTGAGCGCCCTGAAAATCGACGGGAAATTGCGCCATTCAAACGGTTTTTTGTCATTTTGCCATGTTTCCAGGATCTCCAGAGAGCGGGAAAACTATCTAGCCCCGCATTTTTGGACGTGCTCTTTCGACTGGCATCAAAATTTTCGATAATAAATTTCCACCCCAAATCGACAAATTTCACTGGCCTATAGCCCATGATTTTTTTGGTGGAAAAATTTTTTTGTAACGAAACCGAATAAAAGTGGTATCATTGGAAGGAGCACGTCGAAAACATTTGCTTAGCAAGGTTTCACTGGAAAGTATCTCAAATTTAAGTATCTGCATCGCTTTTTGTATCTATTGGAAGCATGCGTCCTGATAAATTATTTTGCTTGGAATCGCCATCTGTTTGACTGGAAAACTAATGAAATAAATATTTTGGAATATTTCCTTTCCAATGGCACTGGAAATTCCACTTCAATTTATCGTTTCAATTAAACTTGAGCGTCCTGAAAATGGACTGGAAATTGCGCCATTCAAACGGTTTTTTGTCATTTTTCCATGTTTCTAGGGTCCAGCGACCGGGAAAACTATCTAGCCCCGCATTTTGGGACGTGTTCTTTCGATGGGCATCAACATTTTCGATAATAAATTTCCACCCCAAATCGACAAATTTCACTGGCCTATAGCCCATGATTTTTTTGGTGGAAAAAATTTTTTGTAACGACACCGAATAAAAGTGGTATCATTGGAAGGAGCACGTCGAAAACATTTGCTTAGCAAGGTTTCACTGGAAAGTATCTTAAATTTAAGTATCCGCATCGCTTTTTGTATCTATTGGAAGCATGCGTCCTGATGAATTATTTTGCATGGAATCGGCACCTGTTTGACTGGAAAACTAATGAAATAAATATTTTGGAATATTTCCTTTCCAATGGCACTGGAAATTCCACTTCAATTTATCGTTTCAATTAAACTTGGGCGCCCTGAAAATCGACTGGAAATTGCGCCATTCAAACGGTTTTTTGTCATTTTGCCATGTTTCCAGGGTCTCCAGAGAGCGGGAAAACTATCTAGCCCCGCATTTTTGGACGTGCTCTTTCGACTGGCATCAAAATTTTCGATAATAAATTTCCACCCCAAATCGACAAATTTCACTGGCCTATAGCCCATGATTTTTTTGGTGGAAAAATTTTTTTGTAACGAAACCGAATAAAAGTGGTATCATTGGAAGGAGCACGTCGAAAACATTTGCTTGGCAAGGTTTCACTGGAAAGTATCTGAAATTTAAGTATCTGCATCTCTTTTTGTATCTATTGGAAGCATGCGTCCTGATGAATTATTTTGCTTGGAATCGCCATCTGTTTGACTGGAAAACTATTGAAATAAATATTTTGGAATATTTCCATTCCAATGGCACTGGAAATTCCACTTCAATTTATCGTTTCAATTAAACTTGGGCGTCCTGAAAATGGACTGGAAATTGCGCCATTCAAACGGTTTTTTGTCATTTTTCCATGTTTCCAGGGTCTCCAGTGAGCGGGAAAACTATCTAGCCCCGCATTTTTGGACGTGCTCTTTCGACTGGCATCAAAATTTTCGATAATAAATTTCCACCACAAATCGACAAATTTCACTGGCCTATAGCCCATGATTTTTTTGGTGGAAAAATTTTTTTGTAACGAAACCGAATAAAAGTGGTATCATTGGAAGGAGCACGTCGAAAACATTTGCTTGGCAAGGTTTCACTGGAAAGTATCTGAAATTTAAGTATCTGCATCTCTTTTTGTATCTATTGGAAGCATGCGTCCTGATGAATTATTTTGCTTGGAATCGCCATCTGTTTGACTGGAAAACTATTGAAATAAATATTTTGGAATATTTCCATTCCAATGGCACTGGAAATTCCACTTCAATTTATCGTTTCAATTAAACTTGGGCGTCCTGAAAATGGACTGGAAATTGCGCCATTCAAACGGTTTTTTGTCATTTTTCCATGTTTCCAGGGTCTCCAGTGAGCGGGAAAACTATCTAGCCCCGCATTTTTGGACGTGCTCTTTCGACTGGCATCAAAATTTTCGATAATAAATTTCCACCCCAAATCGACAAATTTCACTGGCCTATAGCCCATGATTTTTTTGGTGGAAAAATTTTTTTGTAACGAAACCGAATAAAAGTGGTATCATTGGAAGGAGCACGTCGAAAACATTTGCTTGGCAAGGTTTCACTGGAAAGTATCTGAAATTTAAGTATCTGCATCTCTTTTTGTATCTATTGGAAGCATGCGTCCTGATGAATTATTTTGCTTGGAATCGCCATCTGTTTGACTGGAAAACTATTGAAATAAATATTTTGGAATATTTCCTTTCCAATGGCACTGGAAATTCCACTTCAATTTATCGTTTCAATTAAACTTGAGCGCCCTGAAAATCGACGGGAAATTGCGCCATTCAAACGGTTTTTTGTCATTTTTCCATGTTTCCAGGGTCTCCAGTGAGCGGGAAAACTATCTAGCCCCGCATTTTTGGACGTGCTCTTTCGACTGGCATCAAAATTTTCGATAATAAATTTCCACCCCAAATCGACAAATTTCACTGGCCTGTAGCCCATGATTTTTTTGGTGGAAAAATTTTTTTGTAACGAAACCGAATAAAAGTGGTATCATTCGAAGGAGCACGTCGAAAACATTTGCTTGGCAAGGTTTCACTGGAAAGTATCTGAAATTTAAGTATCTGCATCTCTTTTTGTATCTATTGGAAGCATGCGTCCTGATGAATTATTTTGCTTGGAATCGCCATCTGTTTGACTGGAAAACTATTGAAATAAATATTTTGGAATATTTCCTTTCCAATGGCACTGGAAATTCCACTTCAATTTATCGTTTCAATTAAACTTGAGCGCCCTGAAAATCGACGGGAAATTGCGCCATTCAAACGGTTTTTTGTCATTTTTCCATGTTTCCAGGGTCTCCAGAGAGCGGGAAAACTATCTAGCCCCGCATTTTTGGACGTGCTCTTTCGACTGGCATCAAAATTTTCGATAATAAATTTCCACCCCAAATCGACAAATTTCACTGGCCTGTAGCCCATGATTTTTTTGGTGGAAAAATTTTTTTGTAACGAAACCGAATAAAAGTGGTATCATTGGAAGGAGCACGTCGAAAACATTTGCTCGGCAAGGTTTCACTGGAAAGTATCTGAAATTTAAGTATCTGCATCTCTTTTTGTATCTATTGGAAGCATGCGTCCTGATGAATTATTTTGCTTGGAATCGCCATCTGTTTGACTGGAAAACTATTGAAATAAATATTTTGGAATATTTCCTTTCCAATGGCACTGGAAATTCCACTTCAATTTATCGTTTCAATTAAACTTGGGCGCCCTGAAAATCGACTGGAAATTGCGCCCTTCAAACGGTTTTTTGTCATTTTGCCATGTTTCCAGGATCTCCAGAGAGCGGGAAAACTATCTAGCCCCGCATTTTTGGACGTGCTCTTTCGACTGGCATCAAAATTTTCGATAATAAATTTCCACCCCAAATCGACAAATTTCACTGGCCTATAGCCCATGATTTTTTTGGTGGAAAAATTTTTTTGTAACGAAACCGAATAAAAGTGGTATCATTGGAAGGAGCACGTCGAAAACATTTGCTTAGCAAGGTTTCACTGGAAAGTATCTCAAATTTAAGTATCTGCATCGCTTTTTGTATCTATTGGAAGCATGCGTCCTGATAAATTATTTTGCTTGGAATCGCCATCTGTTTGACTGGAAAACTAATGAAATAAATATTTTGGAATATTTCCTTTCCAATGGCACTGGAAATTCCACTTCAATTTATCGTTTCAATTAAACTTGAGCGTCCTGAAAATGGACTGGAAATTGCGCCATTCAAACGGTTTTTTGTCATTTTTCCATGTTTCTAGGGTCCAGCGACCGGGAAAACTATCTAGCCCCGCATTTTGGGACGTGTTCTTTCGATGGGCATCAAAATTTTCGATAATAAATTTCCACCCCAAATCGACAAATTTCACTGGCCTATAGCCCATGATTTTTTTGGTGGAAAAAATTGTTTGTAACGACACCGAATAAAAGTGGTATCATTGGAAGGAGCACGTCGAAAACATTTGCTTTGCAAGGTTTCACTTTAAATTATCTCAAATTTAAGTATCTGCATCGCTTTTTGTATCTATTGGAAGCATGCGTCCTGATGAATTATTTTGCATGGAATCGGCACCTGTTTGACTGGAAAACTAATGAAATAAATATTTTGGAATATTTCCTTTCCAATGGCACTGGAAATTCCACTTCAATTTATCGTTTCAATTAAACTTGGGCGTCCTGAAAATGGACTGGAAATTGCGCCATTCAAACGGTTTTTTGTCATTTTTCCATGTTTCCAGGGTCTCCAGAGAGCGGGAAAACTATCTAGCCCCGCATTTTTGGACGTGCTCTTTCGACTGGCATCAAAATTTTCGATAATAAATTTCCACCCCAAATCGACAAATTTCACTGGCCTATAGCCCATGATTTTTTTGGTGGAAAAATTTTTTTGTAACGAAACCGAATAAAAGTGGTATCATTGGAAGGAGCACGTCGAAAAATTTGCTTAGCAAGGTTTCACTGGAAAGTATCTCAAATTTAAGTATCCGCATCGCTTTTTGTATCTATTGGAAGCATGCGTCCTGATGAATTATTTTGCATGGAATCGGCACCTGTTTGACTGGAAAACTAATGAAATAAATATTTTGGAATATTTCCTTTCCAATGGCACTGGAAATTCCATAGCTCAAATTTAACAAATTTAATAAATTCCAGTTCTCTTGGAAAGAATATACGCTCATATGTGGATTTACTCAATTTTCCAGTTTAAAAAGTGCCGTTAACATGGATACTCACTCATCAGTGCGTTTGGGTCAACTCGCTTCCAGGAGATACAAAAAGCGGTCTATACCACCAAATTGAGATACTTTCCAGTGAAAATTTCTACAGTAAATTTGATGAACATCCTCTTTCCAATGACACGACATTCACTCTATTTCGTTGCAAAAACAATTTTTCACTCAAATAGTTCAAAAAAAAAAGAGGAAAGCTTTGAGGAAATTGTGGTGCCATTCGAAGGAGGACGGCCAAAAACAACTGGATTCAATAACTCACCTACATTCCAAATCACGTATGTCCAGTTTGATATTTGGTGCAGGTAACCTTATGAGTTCGTTTGAGAAGGGTTGCATGTGAAGACTGCGGAGCTGACTCGAAGTAGGTGAATTTTGATTAGATCTTGACCATGTTGGTCTAATTCAATGGTTTCCGGCAAAGGAGTGTGTTATATCTGATTGGCGTAATCGATTAGTTCGCATGTTGCTTCCATTGTGCATATATGAACGCCAGTCACCCAACGACGATAATAATTCATTTGGGGTGGACACCAAGCACTTCGGTCAATCGTGGAAATTGTTGACTGTTAGTGTGAAGAGGGCAGCAACCAGTCGCTGGACAGTTCTGTAGGAAATCAATAAAAATGTCACTTGTATGGCTCCCGTAATTACCCTCCCCTTCACTAGTCATTTGGGTGCGGATATGAGCAGCCTGGATGAATAAAATGAGATGTTGGCCAGGTGGGTCAGGAATGTTTGGGAAAAAAAAGTTTTTTGGAAAAGGTTTAATGACAAACACCAGAAAGTATGAAATTTTTTATTTTTATTTCCATGATGCGTAATGGAAGTGATGTACAATAAATAATTAATTACAATAAAAATAAATTCTTAAGCAGTCAGTTAAATTGTACACTTTTAACCAAAATGTATGACGCGATAAAATGTAAGCGGCGATCGTCAGCTAATCCTACTTAGAAAGGTCTGCACGTTTTCGGGAAGAGGCTCTAGGCAGTGACGGAGAGTGGTTTTAACCTTAACAGGAAGACTATGAACGAAAAAACTTAGCCAATAAAAAAGCGCTTAAATATGCAAAATTTCGGCAACCAAGTGACGGCTGAAAAAAGCGTTGCTATGTGGGTGCGAAAGCTGCATCTGCAGTTTCGGGCAAGGTCTTAAAACTAACAGTTATCCAACAGCACCGTTAAATATGCAGCAAATTGTGTTTATTTACAGTTGAATGAATCTAAAAAATGGAAGCAACACGTCATCGTCGGGGTGAATGTGATGCGATGAAGCAAGGCGACCAAAACGGCCACGACCATTTAAACTGCTCAATCAGTCGATTGCTTAAAAAAAGAGAGACAGAAACTAAAATTATTTTTTCCTGCTGAGGCCCACGAAGGAAATATGCTGCGAAAGGAAAAGATTCATCTCCCTCAATCGATGATCTCCTTCTTGATGGTGATGCCCTCTTTTGGAGGAGATTCCCTACCATTTGCGGTCAGCGTAGTAGACGACGACGATGATGCCCCTGCCTTGGTCGAGAAGTCTTTGACGTGAAGTTTGCTGCTGTTCGTGCTGCTCACATGGGCCGATGGTCCTCCGGTACTTCCTGCGGAAGCCAAACTTGAACTCGAACTGTTGCTGCCGCCCATAGAGAATGGAATCGTTATGAACTGGTGACCGCTGCCATCTGAAAATGGAAAAATCAATTAAAAATCGCAAAAAAAGCGAAAAAAATCGCGGACACAAATAGTTTCTGAGCAAAACAATAAGAAGACGTGCGTCTCCGACTAAATGTGGACCAAAATTTATGGACATGGAGGACATATTTGCTTTGTGGTGCTTACGGAGTACGCAAATAGGGAAAAGTTTCATTTTCTTTGGAGTATTTTGGTTAAGTCAGAGCGGTCAGTATGAAAATGGGGATCGACGGGCACGAGCCAGACGTCTGTTTTGGTGCGGTCTCCTTTGCGGGATCGCTGAGTGCTTGTCGTGGTCTCCTTATGGCGGTGGCGCTAGTCAATGTTATGCAATTTGAGACCCCGGAGATGGTGTCACTGTGACAGAATGGGATGAATGAACGCAATTTATATGGAAGTTCAACTGTCGGCCAAATCGCTGTTTACTGACATATTGTTAAGGAAATGTAGTGCGAACATCTTTGAATAAATGATCGCCGATCAAGGACGGTTGTTGCTCTTTAATACAAAAGCGGTATGGGACTGTGCATATTTGGATCAATGAACGTAAACTTCGATGAAGACGAAACAAGGAAATATTGCTCGCGAGTAGAAGTAGCACTGAGAATGAATATGGTATGAATGTAAAGGATTCTAGCGGATAGAAAATTTTTAAGAAATGTCACAGCAGTTGTTGTCAGCAACTATTGGCAGCCATAACTTAGGCTAAACTCGGAACGAAACGAGGAATAGTCTGAATTGGGTTTGAACGACACAACTTAAGGTATAATTGATCAACTGACATTCTTTTCGAGGTCATGATTTACGGTTATTGCTGGAAACACGATTCAATATTCTACCAATGGCCGGCTCTCCACAATATTGAATATTGAAGCAGAGCTGCCTGTGTATGAAAGTAGAAAGCTTTCCTAGTGAGAAACACCTGTCCTGAAGATCGATTAGTATAACAAGCAACATAATCCTCTCTCTCGAGTTCCCATATTCCCTTGTGGGGCCTGGGCGGGAAAAGAACTTAACCCGATTCGAGACAACGATTGTAAGTGGATTCCGAACCACTGACATTTTCCCCATGGCCTTTTTATCGTAATCTGTTCTCAGCAGAAAACCACTATTGGTCGCCACCGGTGGGATTCGAACCTGGGACCTCCGGATTGGTAGGCCCACACGTTATTTCTTGCTCCACCTACGACTTAAAAAAACATAATCCTCCGATCCCAATAATAGTTCTTAAGGTCCAAAGAGATCGCATTAGATCACCGAATGGATAGGGAATCGCAGTTAGTTTAATAATTTATTGAGGAGCATTTAAACGCTAAACAAAAACAGGCTATCTTTCGTCAGAAGTGCGGCATTGCCTAGGTAGCAGGAAAACAATCAATTGTGGAAATTCATTCGCTTCGATTCTGATTTTCTAACAATGAAAAATAAAACTAAAGTGCCAATCTTTTCTAGGATTTTCGAAGTACCCATTTAAAATATTCTTGACTTCCTGTGAAGTTTTAGAAAGAGATTTTTCCATTGAGGGCAGACCTGCCAAAACGTATTTATTAAAGTTCACAAAGCTAACAAGCAAGTCGGCAAGATTGCTATAGTCTGGTTGGGTTTCGATGTATTAAATTTCCATATAGCACTACTCCAACGAGCGGCAGACGTACCAGGCTCCAGTCAGCACGCCTCGGCTTAAAGGAAATCTATTCACTATATAAGCTGCCGACCTTCCAGTATAAAATAGATGATCTTGTCTCTTATTTTCGCCGTTTTTAATTTTGATATTTATTTAAAAACCAAAACAACAAAATAACGGTAAATGTATAAAAATTTAAAAATGACACGATTTTATTTTAAACTAAGGGGTGCAGCTGCAGCCCCCATTTCGACAAGCCCACCCTGCTTCTGGTTGATTTTTGGCATGCCTTCAGAAGCAATCCCCCCTCCTGCGATAGGATAGGAATGTTTTTAACCTGCCTATCGAAAAAATCAGCTATATACGCGAAGAATCTAATACACTTCGAATTCCTCGAATTGATTCGATGACGAAGATCGTTGACTATAAACATTGGACTATGGAACGTGAGAACTCTGTGAGACCAATGCGGATACATCCATACATACATAAAGGTGAAGCGGGTAATGCTTCAATACAAAAGAACAAGCGAAACGTATAGACCGTGTATTTGCCTCAGAAAAAAAATCTGCCGCCTATTTTAATCTCGTCCCCCAGAGCGGCGCACAAAGGGTCTGTTTCGCCTAGTAAAACTCACTAGTTTGGATAACGTTTTAGTTTGTAACTGCATCAGGGTAAGAGTTAAAGTCCTGAAAATATTGAATCTTTCATTAACATAACCTAAGAAATGGATTATTGTCTCATTCTCTAGGTCGCACGAGCGCATGGGTGTGCTGCGTTTTCCTATTGTATATAATGGTTACATCTATTTCAGGTAAGAGCACCTTCGACTATTTACAGTCTCCTCGCTTATTCCGTCTCCGATTGTGTTCCGTTTTGGTTACTTCCTTTATTTCTCGGATAAGGCTTCGTTCAATACCCATCATGGTCTCTCATGGACTCGTCATGCTCTCATTACTTTCCACTCTTCTGTGATCGGAAACCCAGTACGTTCCGGGTAGAGATTGCGTTCAAGATTTCCTTACACTTCTTCACTAATTTGGAAGTAACTTGGAGGGGCCATTAGGGCTGCCACCCTGTCGGAGAGAATGATAGCGTTGATATCGACCGTGTAACTAGGTGTTAGGTGCGCACATTTTATAATAGCGTACATCTCTGCTTGAAAAAGCACCCAGAGCCTCGGCTATATTGGTTTCTTCCGATCCATGATATACACCAGCACAAGCGATATATTTTCTCTAATTGGGAGCAGTACCTACTTTGAAATATTTTTTAAAAATTAATTAAGCAATCATTTTATCGGAAATCCACTGAACTAAGTCTAAGTCTATTAGATTCGTCCAGATAAATGAGGGCCCAAAGTTTGACTGTGTAACGTACTGTTGGTTCGTTAGAGCAAGCCTGTATGCAGGGCCGCCGAGAGGGAGGGGGCGAAGGGGGTAAACTCCCCGGGCCCGGGCTTTCAAAAGGGGCCCTATCATCAACAGAAAAAATTCTTCTATTTTAATTATATATAAAAAAAATGTTTCACGATCGAAAAAGTGTAATATACTAGACAGATTTTAAATTGAAAGTCACTCATTCGATTGTATATGGACCCGTAAACGATTAGTCCCGGGACCGAAATTCCTTTCGCGGGGGCCCGTATGTGGTACCCCCCGGGCCCGAATTTTGTCTCTACGGGCCTGCCTGTATGCATATTTCAGATCTTCTTCCTGCTGCAGTGGCAGTGGTTTTCATGGCCCATGTAATCCCGAAGCACGCCATCTTTTGGATTTTTGAAAGATCATTTTGGGCTGCACTTAGTACAATTCTCTTTCACCAGACAATTGAACCATAGAAGAAACTAGATCTGATTATAACGGTGTGATGATTTTGGGATTTAGTCCACATGTCATCCCAAAGCGCCGTCTTAACTACCAGAAATACGCAATGGGTATGCTGATTTTGTTATCCAAGTGGGCCTTCCAACTTTATTAGATCTTTAAAGTCTTCATGTCTTTGAGCTTTCATTTCTTTGCAAAGAGGAGCGCAAATGTTTTATGTTTTGACCGGATTTATGGATAAATTCTTTTTTGAACACAATTTTTTAGGCTCACAAAGAGTAGTTCAGAACTCTACCTTAATGACAATCAGGCCTCAAAGGAGCAGTTAGAGGATTCCTCTTGGAGGCACCCACTGTCTACCTTTCTCTTGGCTCCATAGCCGCCGATCAGAGCGTTTTATCAATGTCGTGATACTGCATTGCATCTTTTATGCGATCGGAAGTAGGAGACGGAGAAGGAGACTCCATGGATGCAGGTTCGAGCCTCGGTGTTCCTATGAGTTTTTAATCTGAGATTGCAATAAATTAAAATCCACTCTATCTCTGGGCTGATGTCTAGCTCGCAGCAATGCAAAAACAAAAGACAAGACATTCAATTTCACTCATTTCTCTTTCCCTAATTGCCTTCCGGCCAAAGCATCATAGGGTGGTCTCTTTGGCTATGGCTATATCATAAAAAAAATTGTTAAGGCTCCTTCAACGTCCATAAATACACATAGAACGAACTCCTCATACCGCAATAAAGTTTGCTGTATTTTTATGGCCGATTCGGTTGACTTTCCTTTTTCATAACGATATTGTCTAACATTTACAGGGAAGCTTGTAAGACATGCCGATTTCATTGTTTCCAAGGTTTTCAGTAAAAAAAGGGCTTGTAAGGGTGACGTAAATTCTCCATTATGCGAAACTAAATGGAGAGTTTACATAACCCATATCTAAAACCGCAGAGCTATACTTTAGCCAACCCATACGATGTAAATGTACTATTAACTAAACGCTGGAAAACCGAGACCTATCATGAATTCTTTAATAAGCCGACCTTACGAGTTGTACCCAATGGCGTGACATCTGTCTTCTAATGTGAATCAAACCATTAAGTCATCGGCGCTCCACCGCCGGCGACCCATGATAGACAACATATTACGATAGAAACACCATTGGAGGGTGGAGACGGAGTTGGTGGTTCGAAATCTACCTTAAAATTGTAGCTCCACTTGCAGTCGTAGTCTCGAATCAGGTGATATTCACCTCCCGCCATATGTCCCACAAACCGTTACGTGTACTACAGAAATAATCAATATGCCCGCTGTCGTGGCGATTGCTACTGGAGCGACGACATTAATACTCAGTGAATTCTTATCGAGTAATACACTGAATTAAGGTTTATTTAGGTCTTTTTTACATTTTTAAAAGGCAATTGACAGCGTTGATCGCGAGTCATATACGTAGCTTTACGTATTAGACGTATCCTAAGAAAAATCATCACCGCATTCGAAGAGTACTATTCAGAAGCCCAATGTAACTTTTCTCACGAGGGAGTCCTTCCAAGCGCTAAACTCAATGGTTCCGCAGGAACTAGGAACCATTATGTTTTTGGCCTGTCCATACGTTCTTATGTGGTATATTAGAGCCATTGTCTTAAGGCTATTCAGCTAACTAAGTAACATGGATTAATGAGGTAGATCAAAGCAGATGTTGCATGCAGAACGTTTACGCATCCCCACCAACGACTTTTGTAGAAGTTGTTTGGACGAGGAAGAAGTGGAAAGTGTTCAGCATTTCTTCTGGGTATGACCAGGAAAAGGTGCAAAGCTTTAGGCCCGTTTTTTCGGAGGACTTGCCGATGTTGCTAACATAGGGCTGAAGCAGCTTCTCAGGTTTATTAACAGTTGTGGTAAAATACACCTTATACCAATATTCAGATGCGGTCCCGCAGATGTGGTAACACAACAAGCTTTTCTTAGGTATGTGTGAGACTGATCGGCTTTTCGATATCCACCACCCTAACCTAACCTTCCGCGTAAATCCCTTACAAAGCTATAAAATTACTGTAAGCCAACGGTGCTGTCGTGAGCGAAGCAGTAAATCGCATTGAAAGTCAGAGATAAAAAAATTGTAAGAAAGGAAGAAATAAAGTTGTTGAACGGACGGAGCCCTGTGCTACGTCGTTATTTATTCCGTAGGGAACGGAGATAGCTGCGTCTATTATTAGAACACTCGCCCGCGGGGGCGACAGAATGAACTATGGACCTACCGGATGGGGAAGCGCTCCAAAATTTGCAGTGTGCTAGCTCTATTGTCATTCACAATAAGGTTAAATGGGGCATCACTTTTTTTAAACCACAAAAGTCACCAGGAATAAATGAAATGCCTTGGCTCTCGGTGATATAGAAGCTGCCTACTCCAATCCTATGTCCCTCTTGCTTGAAGATAGGTCAAGGAGATCTTTATCACTGAGGCTGGCAAAAATGGACATGTAACCGCTGAAGACTTCAGACCTATTTGTCATTCCTCGTTTCTTTTAAAAGTGCTAGAAAGACTTCTCAACTTTGCCAATTTGAAGACTGAAATGATCTGCGATTCTGGACATGTAAGAACAAAATGACTCTATTTCTTTTTTGTGAAAGACTTAATACGATACAAACTCAATTAACTATTTTATTTCTCGGACATCAACTCCGTTGGTCGAAATAGCCGAGAATTAATAGAAGCACCTATTCAAAAATTTGGACACTTACCCTCTTCAGCGTGCAATTGCAAGTGGCCAGATTGTACTAGACTCAAGAGAACCTCTTGGGGAATATTAGCTAACGCAGAAGCGGGATATAGAACGTTGTTCATGCCGCCGAGCTGACCTAATGTTGGAGGTTTCAAACCGTCATAGTGAGATGAATTCGACGACTGCGCTTGTGATGGATGTTGATGAAAGTTGCTGGGATGATCCAAAATAGGGGAATCTGTCAGCATTGCTTGACTGTTGTTTATACTCGGAGGACCCGGAGAGTCCACATCTGAAGACTCGTCTGATTCGTTTGCCGATGACAACGGCGACCTGTCGTCCTGGAAGAGAAGAAAAGAAAAAAATTAAATTTGGAATTGTGGAATTCCTACATGTTCGGGTGAAGATTTCTGTTACAGTGAAGAAGAATTTTTTAATATACTAAATGAAATACTTGGAGACTGTTCTAGAAAGAACGATTAAAATGTCTAGGTGGGGACAAAAAAACGTATCCAAGCAGCAATTTTTAGTTAAGTAGTAATGTTTCACTAGAAATTCTCTTCTCACATATTTCAATCGACCGCGACAAATCTCGGAGGTGAAACACAGAACGCAATTATCGACCATTCCCGGTATCAATTCCCGAGGACGGGTTGCATAGTCGCCTTGCCATAAACTGCTCGCTCCTCTTTAAATAGGCACCTAACAAAGAAATTGATCTACGGCAAGTGTTTTTTGCCGTTCGTTGCGTCCAGAATAAATCACATTATAAACGTGGTCAAGTGGTACCACATATCACAACTGCTCGTCTTCGTCATCGTCGATCATCATTATCCCTCTGTCCACCTGACATCGGTAATCTCGTCTAGAAACAATACCGTCGCTGTCGATTTCGCGACGATTTCAAGAGACAGCATGTCTGGACTGCGATCGTCGTCCAATTGGCTGCTATTCCTCCAAAGGTAATTTACGCGCGCGCATCCTACTCTTGGATGAAGCTGTGCACTGCGCACAATCTTCGAGACGTGCCGAGCCTGAAGTCTTTGAGTCGTCAGATCTTTTGAAACGGTGATGGGAAGGCAGGCGGTTTTGATCGTCTGGTGACGGACGCCTAGCTTCCTTCTTCTTCTTATTTGTCCGCCCAAGTTTTTCCCTACACAAGTGACTGGAACTCAGTGGAACTATATCAGATCTCTGGAGGGGGTGAAAAAAACTTGCGCAGAAAGCAGCACTCACAAAAAAATGTTGTCGTACATTTAAGGAAGACGAATAGTTGTGATTTGATTTTTTTTCCGCGACTTAACAGGCTTCCAACGCAAGAATTATCTTATTGCATGGAGCTAGAGACACCTTGGGACTGCTGATGTACTCGGCATGTCCAATTCCTACTACTCGGATGGTAGCTGCAGGCTGCGATGTCGTTAAGGACGGAATTTCTTGGCCATTTTAAGAAGTCACTTTTACGCGACTGCGATCGCAAGTTAATTTTTATGAATTTCAAATTTTATGTCAGGAATGCATAACGCGCTCAGACAGTTTGTCGCTCATGATGTCGTGCAGTTGCTGCTGCTAGATGTGGTTGCGCCCGAAATGGCCAGACAACAGCAAAATACTTTGGTCAGAACAGTTTCTTATTGATTTTAAAGTATTTCAAAAATTGGCATGTTGTAATCCTGGCTGGAAACCTCAATGAAATTCAATGAGAGTTTCACTATGCCCATTAAAGGTCACAGTGTACAGGTTCCGCATTGCAGTCATGGAATTCCTGTCAAATCTTTACTGGAACTAGAGAAAGGTATGCTAGGTAAGCAATTCAATAGATAACTAGAGTTTCGTCTAAAATTCATTTTCGCGTTACAATTCGTGCGCCTTTAAAACTCCACCTGAAATGTTTTGGGAGTCCCCAGCTTTGACGTAATTAATTCCAATTGGTAAGTACGGAAATCGGCCCGCCATTAGTTAACAATTAAAAGTGATTTATGAGAAGGGACAGAAGTAGATTGCACACGAGGACTTTCCAAAATGCCAAGCACTGAGTTGAAATTTCAGTTTTGAGAATAAATCAAATTGGCAACTTCACGTCTGGTACTGGTGTCAACTGCAGGTGCTCCCGAGTGTAACGCCAAGACACCAACAGTAACAGGCCCTCTTATTACAGAGTCGAATCGATCAATCACACGTCATGCATCAAGTGAAACGTTACAAGCCTACCTACGACCTCCCATTATTGGTGCCCCGGGGGCTCTAGGCTCAACCACTACATCTGCAGTTCGATGTTAAACAAGTCTGTGGCTGCACAAAATGCTACTTCTTACAGGTTCTGCGAGGCTCTCTGTTTATTGTACTCGCAATTAAGGCGAATTTGAATATTTCCATTTCGCTATCGAATGACCGCAATCTTCCGTCTATTCAATTCCCTGTCATCGCCTGTCCAACATAATTCATCTAAAGGTGAGATATGGCGACGACGCTCGTTAATGCGATAATTTTCTCGGTTGCGGTGTCGTACGGCGCATAATGTGACTGACGTCCTCCAGGGTGACGTATCAAAGTCAGGTGGTCATCAGAATGCTTTTTTTTAGTTTCATTGACATCTGTCATGAAGCGTTGTCGTGAGCTTATTTGTGTGAATTTATGTTGCGCAAGAGTCCCGGATTCAGTGGAAGAGTTATTTACTACAATCGAAGTGCAGTTCGCATGTAAAACTATTCATTGCCGAAGAGAATGCAAAAAAGAAGTCCGCTTCGTCCAAGTGCATACAGCGGCCACTCGGAAGGAGGTCTAGTACTGTGCATTATTTATAATTGTTGATGACTTCGCCTTGTAGCCGTGCTTTCTCATTATTTCATTCAAACGTCCGCTTGCCAAGCCCTTTCCTCTTTCCAAGAAAAAGTAAAACGAGGCCCAAAACCCCTCCTCGGGCTAACATCTTGCGCTGCTGTTTAATGGCAGGCCTTGTGAGCCCTGCGCTGACTAAACATGCGCAATGCATCTAGTTGCAGAGGTCTCAAGTTAAACGAATGAACAATACGAAAATAATTTTCAAATAAATTATTGCACGGAAAGAGCCCCAGTTGTCTTTTTGGAAACGATTGTGCGCCGTCGACGAGTCCTGCGTTTCCTGTGCCAAAATGATTCTTGTCTTCGTTTCTGCCTCTTTTGGCTTCTGTTCCACGGAACTCAGCGTCCAGGTAATCCCTGCGGCTTCATTACCCCTGCACTTTGGACAAGTTTTAGGAGCGACAGACATGAAATTGTATACGGCAAATTCGTACCTAAGCTGCTCGCGCACGTGAACCCCAAACAGAAGCACATCTTGCGTTTGAAGGAGACAGGAGCACCCAGCAACAACAATCTAAATGTAAATGTTCTCCGCATAATTCTTCTGTTTTGTTGCCGTTGATCTTGTTACAACTCCTACGCTTCGGAAGCAAAACCGAACAATGGAGGCTTTCTTGAAACAATTACACAATGAGTTACTTAAGGAAACATCAATTCAAGGGGAGGCAATGTAAAGGTAATGAGGTCGGTTTGTAAATTTCTGGAGTGAGACAAGTCGAGGAAACCAGTGACTTGACGTTCTGGCGAACTTTTGTATTTACAATGACAACTTCTTGGATGTGATAAGACTAGCCTAGTCTTGCTGCTAGCCAGGATTTATTTTTTCATCATGTCGATGGTATGTTCTGTTATGAAAGCTTTCTAGACATCTTAATTTGTCCTCAACTCATTTCAATTCAGGACCAAGAGAGGAGTGGAATTTTTAATGTATAGGAACAGATTCAAGACTTAAACGAACAAAGAACACTGGCCATGGTCGATTTGATTGCATATGAGTAACAGCAAGTTAGAATATAGAATAACAATTCGCCATGCAAAATGATAAGAGAAATCAATCAAAATTAACAAATAGTACTAGACTGTGAGGTGTTCTCGAGCCCATGACACAATTACATTTATACTTTTACATTTTGGTGTGCTAATAAATAAAGGCCCATCTCATAAAGCCATTGACGTTGTTGCCACACGTTATATTGACAATAATTTCTCTTTTCAGGTCTCATTTAGGCGGGAGGACTAATTCAGCTGATTTGATGACAAGGATTGCAAGTGAACCTACAATTTAAGGTGGTTTCTGAACTACCAAAATTAATCTGCAATCCTTCTAGTGTAATCATGTATTGGGCATCATTCAAATAAATTTTTATTTGATTTTAAATTTACTTTAAGTTATTTGCAAATAATTATTTGCTATTTGGTGCTCTTTATTTAAATTTCAAATAAGTATTTATTATTCCAACTTGCGTTATTTGATAATCAAATAATAATTCGATAATTCTCCAAATAACAAATAAATTTTGTACTATAGATGTTTGTTGGACTTTTCAATTTATTTGATTTTTTAGGTTTTATCTTTAATCAAATAAGAAATGCCCATCTGTGGTGTAATCTATTGTCAACTGACTGACTGACAACTATGACAACTGCTGGTGGTTTTCGAACTTGGGACCCTCAGGAAGGCAACCGAGCGGCCACTAATGCAGGGTCCAAAATATCTTTATCTTGCCTAATAGAAGTAGGATTTAGTAATTTTCGTGACGAACTATTGTGCTCTAAAATGTGATTTCTAAAAGTAGGTGTGACGCCCTATGATCCACAAGGGGTTAAAGGAACCAGAGAGAGAGAGAGATTGTCTGTTAACTACAAGCTTGTCGCAGCCGTTTAGACCTATTCAACAATAGATAGAGACGGTAACGATTTTTTATCATGGAAAAATGAATATATTTAATGTAGTGTGTCGAAAAATCATGGCAAACAACAGAGATGCGCCGCCAGATGTGTTTCCGACACTAGTGGAAGAAGCAAATTGGGCATCACGTCATAAAGGGCAGCAGGGTTGTCAACGAAAGAGTTGAGCCTTTGTTGCACTACATACTAACCACTAACCTAATAATTGGTAGTAGGGGCAACGTATTAAGGTACAACCAGTGAGAAGGTTCTCCATGGACGGCCCTTATTATCGGATCGCAATTTTATTAGCTTTAAGGTCAGAACAACAGTGACAGGAAAAATGCTACGAAATTCAGGAAAATTTGGTAGATTAGGGCAGCTTTCGAACAAGGTTGTCCTTTGTGTAGGCCCCGGAAAACATCTCAGGGACAGGGGCCTAACTGCAACCCGCCGAAGAGTCCACAAAGTGAACAAATTATGACGGGGCTCTAAATGATTTCAAGAAGAAGATCAGAGCAGCTAAGAGAGAGCTGGGTCTCATTCTGCGAACAAATGCGAAAAACCTTACGTTGAGAAATATCATACTGAAGGGGCTCTTTCTATGATGCTTTGTAATAATAACGGTATCTGGACAAAAAAAAAGAAGATACGCTAGGGGTCCTGTTGGACGCTCACTTCCCAACCTGTAAAAATCCAGTGAATACTCCAGGAGAAAACACCATTACAAACCGGAATTATCTAGATTAATTAGATAGGGTCAGATGGGCAATCACTTCGTTTGAGGAGAAAATGTCACCAGTACCAGACGGTATCCTCCACTCATGTTGCAGAAGGTGCTTTGTGTTGTAACCCCCTGTTTGACAGCGCGAAGTTGTTTGAGAGTGAACCATATACCAGAGTACTGGCATCTCTCATGCGTAGTCTCCATCTCGAAAGCGGGTAGATGCAGCACACCAAGCCCAGTGTCTACAGAATAATCAGTCTAACTTCCTTCTTACTTAAATTTCTGGAAAATGTTCTGGATTTGTACATTAGGGAAAATCGCGACCCCAATCATCTACTTTCCAGGACCCAACATGTGTAAACGAATAGAAAGTCGGTAGACACTGCCCTACATGAGGTGGTGCTCGAGATCGAATAAACCTTGGGAACCTTGCCGAGATTGAATGGACATTCAGCAATAGAATCACCGCTCTAGAGATAACGATCGCCACGCTGGGAAACTGTAGAACACCTCCTTTGTCGTTATCCTGCACTTCCAGGGACAAGATAGAATACATTAAGAAATTACTATTGAAGGATTAAAAAAAGCTTGGAACAGTTGAAGCATGAGAAGCATTTTGAAGTTCAGAATGGAGACGAGTACTTTTGCTATACATAAATACAGCAAAACGATAGCTCTAGGAATGGGGCATATGACTGTGGTAACGCTATGGACCCAATGTGGTTATTGTTCCAACAAAATTGCTTTCATGATTTGATTCCGTGTAGACATATCACTACTTTTAAAGAGGTTTAAATCGATGTCACTTTTTTTATACGATGTGACCAAGGCCTAGGGGACAACCCTTTGATGCGTTAGCATGGTTTTGACCGCAAGAGAATTAGGGTAAGAGAAGTGAGGAAACTAGAGTCTTGTTTTTTGCATTGCTGCGAGCTAGACAGCAGCCCAGAGACAGAGTGGATTATTTTAATTTCTTAACAAAAGCTCACGGGGAGACCTGCTCTCGAACCCGGGGCCCATGGCATGATGGTCGTGGCGCTCAACGAATTCATGCAACTCCGTCTCCAGTTCTATAAAATTTGGAGGGACATTTTTCTAAAGCAGAACAACAAGAATGTGAAACGATTCACCATCTTCCCTTTCTTCTCATCTTCTGAGTCCAAAAGATGAGCATCAAAGGATATTTCCTCAGTTTTGGGCAGAAATGCATGCTAAGACTGGCAAATATTTTGAATACATTACAAGATTGATAGGTCTCAGATCCTCCATTTGCAAAAATGCGGCTCCTCTATCTCGAAAGAATTTCAATTATTATCTACACACTTCTCTACGTGCCCAATGAATTTTTCTGAATAAAATTTTAAACAGTTCAATCTCATTCCATGACACATAGATCAGCAATGTTCAGGCAAAACACTTCGAATCAATCAAAATCAGTCATCACTGAAATTTCTAATTCACCTGTCGAAATCTTTGTCACCGAAATGCAAATTCAGTTACTCACTCGAGGCAATTAACTAAATCGTTGCGGTGCGCAAAGTCGATGCAATTATAGCCAACCCCCGGGGAGCACAACAGAAAAACAAAGAGCAACGAACAAAACCTAATTATCGGCAATTTGTTTATCGTTATAGAGTTCGAAACCCACCATGTATGGGTTTCAGGTGCAAAATAACCATCATCTAGCGCTGGTTCTGAATTGAAATTAGGAAATTCAACGTCGATGGATTGATTGTAGTGGAAGTCCCACCTGGACAATCAAGCCGCTTGTAATCAATACTCACATGCTTCAATGTTACATTATGCGATGTTATTTCGGGGTCACAACTGAGCATAGTCTTGATTGATGTGTCGTCCACCTTCAAAGAGGGGGAAGGACAGGTGATGCCTGCAATCTTGAACTGCTGCTTCAAATGATAATAAATGAAAGAATTCTATTTGTAATTGTACAGAGGTCGGAATCTTACATGATGAAATATTTTTCTCGGATAAGTTTTCGCTTTTCAGTTGTAACTAGAAATCTGTAAAAGTCGTTGTTACCAAAATGAGACCAGAACAGACCTGAATCCAGCACGACACCCTAATTTGTACAATTAATGAGAAACTTGTTGTCGTCTCGTTGAGTTTTTCTCCGATTTTACAAAACACGAAAACAAAAAAAAATCTTTGCTGTTCGAATCTTAAGAAAGCTCACGAGAAAATCTGTCACAAAAATGGCGTTATATCTGGAAACAGCATTTTTTCGCTGGCTGAATGTTTGGTCTATGCAAAAGCGTTAATTTGAAATGCAAATCAGTAGATAGGACGACGAAAATATACTCGGCGCGCATTGACTCAGTTTTTCAGTGTACTTGTAAAAAAAGGAGAAAGAGTCGCGAATAATAAAGATAGGCTGGCAGCCATTACACGAGCAGCTAGTGAATAAAAACATAAAAATAAAAATGCAAATTTAACTGCAGCGGGTCTAATACAATCGGTGATTTTCATTGAATCCGCGAGGAACCCGCGATTTATCTCGCTGGGGTCTTGCTCTGCGGTTGCTGCGGCATGCGGCTCACAGAAGGAAATCAATTGATCTCCGTTCAATGCATTTCGCCTTAATGTGGCCGCATAAAAACTTCTCTTTAACATAAAAAAGCTACACAAAAGCAAAACAAAAAAAAAAGGAGAAGAAATTCGCAAGCAAATCCTGGCAGTTGGTACCTGAGACCCCACGTTAAACAGTAGCGCGCATGCGTTTTGTACTCTTCTTTGCATCTGACATGGATGAAGTCTGTGCTGTGCTGTGCTATGCTGTGAGCAATGTCCAGGACAGAACGCAACTTATAGTCCTCCGGGCGTTCGTTGGGCGCGCGGGCTAAATTTACACGAAGCTGTCGACTAATGTCCCATTCACCTCATAAATTCGGCCAAACTGACCATTGGGGACGGTGATGAAGGACGGCGAACTCGCTGAAAAATCGCTTTAAATCTGCCGGTGTTCACGCTGGTGCGGATGGATTTCAGTCGTTGTCACCTTTCAACTTGGAAGTGTGGAGGTAGCGGCTGATTCCATTCAAGTTTATGGGCTGATTGTTGCTCGCAACTGTGTTGGCCGCTTGTCTTCCCGTGTCAGACAATTAGGTGGTAGATTTGCTACTATGCCGCGTATATTTGATGTTTTTATCTGCTCCTATCAGGCTCATATCGTGCTTAATGATAGACTGAGTTTGTTCCTTTCAGCTGTTAATTGCACAGAAGTTGCTCGCCAAGTATGCCGATGGAATTAAGAGATTAGTGATGCAGAGGAAAAGGTAAGGTGGAAGTGGTGACAGCTTGCCTGGCGTTTTCATTATTTGTAATTAAATTTGGATAATGCTTTGTAGGTAAGGGTGGCACTTGAAAACCCCAAACTATTTAATGAATAAGGACTTTAGAAAAACCTTTACAAAAGTTGATACTATTAAAAGACTTCTCCTTTATTGGTTAGCTGAGTACTGATGTACAATATTAGTCGCCGTTGCTGCTTGATAATGTCAGTGACTACAAATTTGAGTGCCAGTTTCAGTGCGACAAAGCTTTCCGTTTAATAGAAAACAGTTGAGGTACTATGAGAATGATCAGGGACCATATAGGATAATTAAAGCAGAAGGATTTAGTAAAATAAGAAAACCTACAGCAAAACTCCTTCTGAATGGAGGATGACTTCAAGGAAATAGTGTCCAACAGTGTTCAACATTTGTTCCCATTTATTTTAGCTCTTAGATTTTCTACTATAAGATACGAGTCAAGACTGTTCTCCTTTTACAGTGAAATATTCTAATCTTACACCATCCTCAAAACTCCGGCAACTTTCTATGACTATTCCTGGAAAACGCACGAGCGGACCTTTAACAATGGGAAGGCCGAAGTCATCCAAAACACACTGGACATTAATTATTGTGATTTGAGAGCAAAGACGACTTAGTAATGAGGAGAACTGTAGCAAGGGGATGGGTTCCCAGATGACCTTATTATACTGGTATTTGAAAAGTATACATCAATGATCAGTAAGAGGCTAGAAAATGAATCTGGACATCTGAACATTGTGCTTTTAACGAAAAAACAAATACAAGAGTTTAAACTCGCATGGCTGGGAGATAGAAATCTTATTCTTTCTGGCGAAGCGGAGTTTTAAGGTATACAGCTATTTCATGTTTATAAAGAAAGCGAATGTAGACTTCTACCATATCAGAAAATCATTTAGGGTAAACTGGGGATCAACACCCAAGATCGTGAATTGTACACCCCTGTAGTCAGATAGATTATTTACTACGGCTCCATATTATGATCGACGGTATTGAAAAAATAATAAAACTAGAAGACTTGTCTAAAATCCAGAAAACAGTTACTATTAGTATAACTGGTTTTCTGTATGGGTACCACATCTTAAGTTTCAATAGAACCTTCAATAGAAGCTTTAATTTGTATGCTGCCTAAAAGAGCTGAATGAAGTAAGAATTAAGAAGAAGTTACAGGATTTAGGAAAGGGCCACTCCCTGACTGTAACAGACATTTTAGATAAAATACCTGAGCTGACTATGATCTCCAACACCTCGCCGACCGGACTTTCAAAATTCCGACGATGCCTTATGGCAACAAAATTTTGGAGAAAAGAGAAACCTGTCTCCTCTTCTATCCCCTAGGGGGAACACGTCTGGTACGCAGGCGCTTAGAAAACCAATGCGAGAGTGAGGGCGAGTATCTTCTGGAAGTCTCCTAAATTCAACGCATCTTAGCCACTTAATTAAACAGACACATATTTACTTTCTTTGACGACCATCAAAGGAACGGGTCCTCCATAACCAAATCAAAATTTTTCTGAGAATGTAAAGAAGCTCTGAATGAACTGGAAAGAACAAATCAGGTCAACTTGGTTTGGATATCGAGCCATCAGAGTTTCTTTAGTAACAAAAAGACGGATAAACTGGCCAGACGAGGCTTTGCAATGGCGCTTTTGAGAACGGAGCCAGCGTGTGGAATTTTAATATGAACTGCTAAAAGTGACATATACAATTGGTCATCCGAGAAATATAAATACTTCTGTAGCTTTTTCTAAGGTTGCTGGAGGACGTACGGATGAGTTGAAGGCTTCTAGGATACGGCGATCCTCATCTGGACATTCGCAAGTGTTATTTACACCTCCAAGCGGTAGCAACCGGGCAATGCATCCTAGAACGCAGCCAAGTAACAAATGCGGGAGAAGATAACCCCTTGAAAAATCACCCTAACTCCAAGGTTGTAGTAGGCCATGCCAAGAGAGTCTGCAGTGGTGTCCCCCTATCTTCAAGACTCAGTGGTAATTGGGTCGCGAATGGCTTCTCCTCAGGCACTTCTGTTGGAGTGGAGGTGGAGGGTATGGTAGACCCTAGCAGATTTGCTATACCCACGGTACCCACAACACAGCAGAAGCAGCTTTGGGAAAAGTACTTTTTGAAGGCTCTGCATCGGCTATGGAGGCTGGCTTGCACCGGTTGACAGTGCTGTAGCAGTCCTGGAAGATGGTGCCATTGGCAAAATAATAACTAGCACTTCACCAGATGCGGCGGTGCAGAGATGGTAGACTCTAACAAATTGGCTATTTCCGCGGTACACAGAGGAGGTTACTGGTCGTGGCTCTGAACTAAATCTTTACGGCCTGGAATCCTTCAAGAAGGGGTGAAGGCGACAGTGTGATAACTGGATACTCAGTTGTTCCAACTAAGGGAGATTGGGAGAGAACGAAAAGGGACCCGATTCTATGTGGTCTATTTCGGCTAATCCACAGAGAGGTGTTTATAGTGAGTAAGAATTTCGCACTACCGGAGGGGACGCTGTCCGGTGTCTTTTGGAAGATTTTCACTTCTCCCGCTAAAAAAAAGAAGCTTTTTCTAAAAGCTGACTGATCATCATATTATCGATAACTGCCAAATAAGAAAGCACTTAACAAAAATCGGCAGGGCAACTGACCTACCTGTGAACTGTGTCTGAAGAAGAACGAAACACCTCTTCACATTATATGCCCGCCCTTTGCTGGTGCAGACTATCTTTTTCTGGAAAGCTCTTGATAGAAGCCGGAGAGTGCTGTATCTTTTCAAAGGGACCAGCTTAACTTAAGTAGGGAGGGTTAGCATCTCCTCCATAACCCTTGTAAGGCGTAGTGCGGGAGAAGAACTTCACCAGATTGGAGACAACGTTTGCGAGTGGAACTACAATTTACGGTGGATTCCGAACCACCGACATTACTCTATAATCGTCAATGGCATTTTTTATCGTAATTTGTTATCAGCAGAAAACAACCATGGGTCGCCGCAGGTAAGTTTGAACATCCGAGATGGAAGAGCGACACGTTATCACTTTCTCCATTATAGGCCCTAGTGATCGCGGCGCTTTAGCACATTACTCCGCCACACAAGCTTCAAACCTAACAGGAGCGGGAGAATACTGCAGCAAATGGAACTGTTACAAATCATATAGACTGCCTCACAAATGTTGTTTCTTTCAGGTATAAATATTAGCGATCTACCAAGCAGCGCTGCTAATATGTGGGTATTCGCATGTATATACTAGCAGCCTTATAGCCATTAGGTCGCTGAAAGTTGCATTGTAACCGCAAAATAAGATGGTAAGAAATGCAAAATAAAACTGGAGGTGATTTTCAAATGAAACATGATAATGCGCTTTCTAGTCCCTTTAGACAAGGTATATTGAAGGTAAAAGCATGCTGAGATGCATAGCTCTTTAACGTTTACAAACATTACGATCGGCATCTTTCAGGAATAATGTGATCGTCAGCAGAGCCTACAGAAAGTATGTAGTTAAACCTATATGCATACCGAAGGCAACTGCGGCCTCAATATAATAGGAAAAAAATAAAGATACTCCCAAGCTATAGTAAAATCGACACTAGAAATATAAAAGTTTTCATGACCCATTGAAAAAACCACGATCCAGAAAAGTTACAATTATGTTTTCATGTGCTCTGGCTTGCGATCAGAAAAAGTAAGGGGAAAAAATATTCTAGGAAAAATTACGGTTCCACTCACCGTAAACATGATGCAAGTAATACCAATTATCGTAATTTAAATAGCCGCACTGTAAAATGAACGATCCTCTCAATAATTTTAACGTGCATCGAAAAATTTGATTAGTTTGTTAGTCGGGCTGTTTGTTGCTAAGAAGCACCAAGTTCATTCGGAGGCCATGAAGGTCCATTGTGAATGCCGTTAAAAAGAAGAAAATTGGTCAGAACATAAAACCACACAGATCTCTGTATCAATCTATTTAGCTCCACCAGTGCTATCTCAGCTAGGTCGTCCAAATTGTCAAAGAACCTTGCTCCCAATAAGGTGAGTCGTCGTTCTTTTACAGCCGGAGATTCGCAGAGCAGGTGCACTATGGACTCAATTTCTTCTTCATCTCTGCAGCTTCTACAGAAATCATTCGACGGTATGCCGAGTCTAATGGCCATAGCTCCTATGGGTCAGTGCTCGGTGATGACGCCGACGAGTGTTCGAATGCGCTTTCTATCGAAGAATAAGAGAATTGAAGTTCTGCTCATCGTAAAATTTACTGACTCATAAAATGTAATGTGTGATTTAGGAATAATTTACCGTTTTCCCCGGAATATCCGACTTTACGGTTCTCCACCGTAATTTTCCCAGTACTCTTCGCTGATAATCATTCAGGAAATTTTAAGGTGCTGCTACCTAATAAATAAGCTAACAGTTGTAACACGATTACAGTTGAGAACCGGAATTTTTGTATAAAAATTCCAGAACTTTTCGCTGTTTACGTGAAATGAAGAGCTGCTGCAATAACCCAAAAAAAAAACCTTTGACGGCTTTATGAAGCACACTCGACAAGACCATATAGTGTTATATTGTTTCCTGGATTCCTCAGTACTGATTGCAAATGAACTCATGAATGCATGTCATATTGAAGCTAAAATCTCATCAACCACTTTACATAAATTCTCAACCGCTTAACATAAACTCTGTGAAAGAGAGTCTTACAGCATGCGAAACATTGTTGCAATAAGTACACTTATATCAGTAGGAATACCGAGAAAAAAAATTGACCAATGCCTTTCTTAAGTCAAAATGACTTAAAATTCAACGCTACGTTTAAGAAATGGTTATTTAACTAAAATTCGAAATTCTTTCCACCTCTAACGTACTAACTAATTGACGGAGTATGCATCAAAAATACTTAGGAATACGAAAACTGCAAATGTTTCAAATGTTTCCCTGAAAATCAATTAAAATAACTTTATAGTTCGTAATAGTTTTTGCCAACTGGGAAACAGCTCATATTTCGTAATTTTCTTTAATTACACACTGATTCGCGATTGGTTAGCAACCAAAACCCCTCTCGAGTTGTGTACCTGTTCGGACGTCCAATCGCATAAACCTGAAGAAAAATCCAAAATTTGTCTTGCATTGGTTACTCCCAGGTTTAATTAAATCCCCCCGAGAATAAATCGAAAACGGACAAAAAATCAACGCGAAACTTGTCAATTGCCATAAAGAAATGAAAATCTGGTCCTAGAGGAGTTGCAGTCGATCTGTTCGACAAGAAGAAGTTGACTTTGCCAAGATAAATCACTCACCATCGGGTGCAAATTGGAGTCGATCTATGGCTGCTGTTGTTATCCACTGGAAATCGTGTGTTGCTTACTTAAGGTGGACGGACGCACGGAATGCAGCTAGATCATCTGCAAATGAGACATCTGGTGGCCGAGCTTGAAGGAATTTTCTTTTCAAATTCGATTTATATGGAAAGACACCTGGATAGTCGTTTAAGGATGACCTGAAGTTGTATAGCGAAAAAAAAGCTGCTCTTCACCATAATGAGGGACATTAGACATGCCGATCGCGTGTTAGATACTTGTAGATCACTGATCGAAGACGGATCACAGACCTTTGATTGCAGATGAACTGAATTAAAACTGAGGCGTGCATTTCTGATATGTCCCTAGTTGATGATGTAGCTGACACCTGATTGGACATCTGGGGAAGATCCGATTAGTCTTTTTTATCCTTTGCAAAATTCCCAACGTTACCAAATTCAGAAGACAGATTTTTTTTACTGGGTTTATTTTGTTTTAAGATAAAAAATTAAAAATGCACGACGTCGCTGCTCTTTAACAACTTTACAAAGAATAAGTCAATTCATGGCGATTTTCTGCTGCTGTCATGCTCGGCCGACCGCACAATCGTTAATTCAGTTAATAGAACTCGAACTATTGCTATCATAAATTATCCAATTTCAGAACATTTTGTCGTCTGAGTTGTACACGCAGGTAACTTGCCGGAGGGTAAGTAGTTAGGCATGTTATTATGGGAGCTACCAGATCCCAAGCCAGCAACAAGCACCAGATAATCACGGTGATACCTGCACCAATCTCTATCCAACCTGTGCTCCTATAGCCTCGCAGATGTTATTCATTCACGATAATTGCAAAGAGTCAAAGCAGCTACTACTTGGCTAACAGTAATAATAATAATGAAACTTATAAAATGTTTCAACTTTTAGCTCTTCTCTAGGAGTCGTTGGGACGCAGAGGCAGACACAGGACAGGAGAAGCAAGTCCCAATGAAAATCGAGTCGAAATGCCTACCAGCTGGGAGGTAGGATGCATTTGAAAGGAACGGAACCCACTTTGAATACAATCGTTGAAGAGAGGTTAAGGGGATGCTTGTCCCGAACAAGACCGAATAGTCCAATTAATTAAAAATTGAAGTTAGGCCTCGACGGCATAAAGCGATCCCTTCCGTTTGAAATTCAGAGAAAGACGGTTTACATGGTCGAATGAACGTGATCCTCCGTAACAGTCTCTTCTACTCCAAAAGAGATGCTAAAAATTTTACAAATACCTACGCCGCCGTCGCTAGTCAGCCTGGTCTATTTTAACATCTTGCCCACTTCTTATTGTTCTTATCGAAGAATTTAATTTTCTTCAAAGTCTTCTGTGTATCTTTTTCCGTTTTCTCTAGTCGTACACTGCTTTCTTCAGTTCATAATCAATGCACATGCGCGCGCACATTAAGCTACTGCGTAAAGCACCGGAACATTTTTCTGCCAACCGATCACCGAGAAACGAAAGACTTAAGCGACGAACTCGAATTTAACGAAAAGTTCTTTTCCGCGGCAAGTCGCAATTCGGTTCACGTGCTGTCTAATTTTCTGCGAAATATCACAGCAATTTTACTTGTTGGTTGTCAGATTGCTTACCTTTTCCGCCGGATTTGTTGAAATTAATAATCTCGCTTCGGACAACGATAATTGCCTGACAGATTTCTTGGATTGGGAAAGAATGGCTTCCAGTTAACATCTGTTGACAGTTCTACAAAGCATACAAAGGTAGTATGGCTGTTGAAATTGTGGAAACTTACATATATATGCGATTTCATTTTGTTTATGGTTTCTTTTTTTGTAGTTTCTAATGTTAGAATGTTTCATGCTACATAACAGCATCGACGTTTTTGGAATGAGTGTTTCAAAAACCATCCAGCGATATAACGAAATATATATTTTACGTATACTTTACGTTAGTTTTAAAGACTATGTAGTAAGAAATAGGTTGAACTTGTTGAGCTTTGTCCAGCACTTCTGGGGTGCCACAGTATAGTCTTTTTGTATCATTACTTCCTTAACTTCAATTATTTACATCAATCATGTTTCTTGTATTTTGTTTTATTTAAAAATTCTTTGTGATTCTGATTTGCCTAATAAATCAGGGCCCCATCCGCTATCTATCACACCATAAACATCGGAAATTAAAGATTGATGACTTTTTCTTGGAAAAAAAAATCAACTGAAATTTAACTTTACCATAAGATTTTGGGAGTAACACTGGGTTTTCTTAAAGATGGCTCAAAAAACCGATCTGGGTAAATGAAGTATTGTTAAATTCGACTCCAGCAGATACAGACACAGTAGAAATTCTTCAAATGATATAGAAAGTATATTTCCGTGGTTTTTCAATACGATTTCTTTCCATTACAGCATAGAGAATGATATGGGAGGTTCTGAACCTACCTTAAGTTGTAGATCAACTTGCATTCTCTGTAATCGAATCGAATGAATTTCTTTTTCCATAACATGCTCTACACGGAGTTAGAGGAACTAGAAACGATCTTCAGATCCACTTAACATCGAATTAACCATCCGCTCCATGCCTTCAGGAGGTACATAAACCAAGAATCAAGACAAGTTGGAAATCGATAGAAAACTCAGACTTAACAGTTCACAGTTTACTAGAGCGATGACGAAATAGCTGTTAACAATGAAAAATTCAACACAATATTAAGTTATGATCTGTGATTTAAATAGCTTCTAAAGATGATTATTGACAGCTTTTATAACAATAATGGTATCGTGAATAAGAGATATACTAGAACTAATGTAAGCAACACCGGGAGAAACTTTTTCTCTTATAAAACAGGTATACAAGCTTCTGCTATTAGGCAGGTGGGGGTCAATTCCGAAGTAATTTGCTGTGTAAATTCCGAATCCGAGGTAAAAATTGGGCCATCACGACAGGAGATATTTGATGTTATGTACTCAAAAAATGGTTTTTTTGGCTACGTTTAAGATTTTGTACAAAATCCAAATTTTTATGGTAATTTTTTTCTCGTTGCAGCATTTAATACTACTCTTACCCTTCAAAATAAGCTATGAAGCAATTTCCCACGATTTTTTCTTGCAAAGTTACGACCATTTTAAGTTATGAAGTTCATATTTCATTTAAATAGATATATTATGTTTATATGAAATATGTACTTCATAACTTAAAATGGTCGTAACTTTGCAAGAAAAATATCATAGGTGATCGCTCCATAGCTTATTTGGAAGGGTAAGAATAGTATTAAATGATGCAACTAGATAAAACGACCAAAAAAATTTGTGCATCGTATACGTAACCTAAAAAAAAACCAAAAAATCATATATCAAATATCTTAAAATCCTGACGTGGTGGCCTAGTCCTGACTTCGGATTCGGATTCTATGCAGAAAACTACTACTGGCCAACCCATTTTTTGTAGTCGTGTGTGATCCCTCCATATCGAAATGATTCTCCCAATTTAAAAAATAAAAGTTTTATACTTTTATATAATTTCGAATTTCATTCAATAGATTGACCGAGGCGTGTTAAGGACACTTTTCGAACTGGAATTCCATTAGTTGATTGCATAAGTTCGTGCCCGATTTGTCGTGGTGGAATAAAACGCCTTTTCCATTGGCCAAAATGGGACATTTTTGTTGACTAGCCGGGAGTTGCGGGTAATAAATAATTCCCTTGGAATCTCACACTCTCCTTCATTGGGTGCGAACCAGCTCTTGCGAAGGATTCTACACTTTCACCTGTTTTTTTCCAGATATTTTGCACCCTACGTTGTCGTTCAGATTACAGTTTTCATCGCATGTTACAAGTCGATTCAAAAAAGGCTCCTTTTCATTATGTGCAAGGAGAGAAACGGTCACATTCATGCGGTTCAGCCTATTTCCTTCGGCGAAACGATGGGATGCTGCACCGGGCTGTATCGGGCTTGGATATATATATATATATATATATATATATATATATATATATATATAAGCGAATTTAATTGACGAAAAGCGGTCGAGTTGTCGATATTCATCCTCTCAACAATAACCTCAGTTTTAATTCTTTTGGTTATTTTTCTTCAAAGCACGCATGATCCCATCATCAATGCCGGAAGGCTGTAGATTGATCTTCCAAGTTGAAATCACCATTCCGAAATCTGCCAAACCACTTTTTAATTGTCCGAAGAGTAGGGGCACGATCTTTATAAATTTATAAACGCTTTGAATGTTTTTTTTGCAGTTCCAACATTCAGGCCTTTCTGAAACTTATAAGCCTCAAATACATCTTTTCGTTCTCCATTTCGAAAAATTTAATAAACACACAAGCCCTATCTAAAATACGTCTGACGCTCAATTGAGATATAACATCGTCACTTATTCAGTGCATGCAACATAACAAAAAAAAACTATGTGTGGAATCTTATAGTACAAATAACTTGAATAAGGTGACCACAAACTTTTCATATACCGAGAAATTCATGAATATGAAAATCGAAAAATGCTATATCTCGGCGAAAAAAAAGATATATGAGCAAACTCAACGGCATTGGAAAGAGGAAGACTTGTACTATAAGATCCCAAACAAAGTTTTTTGAAAAAAAAACATCGCGGTGCTACATAACCTCAAATATGACAAAAAACAGTGCTTTGCACTTTTAGGTTAGGATATCTCAAAAGCCTGACATGATAGAGCAATTGTGAGCCCGGATTCTGTTTCAGCGGGAGAAATTACTTGAGTAACCACTACTCATTGTCCAGGGGGAAGAGTTTTCAAAATTTCGCAGGATTGTGTAATTGATCATAAATTAAATAATATTATTGTGAGAATAAAACAATAACAAGTGACAAGAATACGATGAAAATTTGTAAGCGCCTTTTACTTATTTTGAGATAATCGAAATTTTACATTTCAAAAGATATTTAAACCATTTACAAACAGTATGTTAAGCAATTGCGGAATAACAAGAATTGTAAAGATTCGATTATATGAAAACATGAACAGAGTCCTAATTACTTTGTACATTAATACAATAGTATTGCTCCAAAAAAATATAGGGAGAAAGACATCACACAGAGAGTTAGAATCTCCGTAAGCTATAGGGGGAATGACTATATGAAACCAAACCTGCGAGAATGCAAGAATCTATGTTCGAGTTCAAAAGCTGGTGAATAAAGACTAGGTCAGCAACTCTACGTCATTCTTCCAACGAGTGCATATTAAGCAACCGGAGGCGATCCATATAAAGAGGAATCCTCAGTGGATCATTCCACGGAAGGTCTCTTAGTGCAAACCTAACAAAGTTCCGCTGCACCGACTCAATACGTCTAGAATGAACAGCATAGCAGGGAGACCATACCTGAGATGCATCATCGAGAATTGGCCTAACCAAAGAGAAGAATAAGTGAATTAAGGTCTTCCGATCAGAAAATTCCCTTTGCGACCGCTTTACATAACCCGAAACTGAATTACTCTTTGAAACAATGGAGTTAATGTACTGAGTAAAATCAAGTTTACGATCAAGCTTCAGACCAAGGTCAGTAACGGACTGCACGCGACAGATATTAGTTTCCGCAAAGGTATAATCAAAGACGAGTTGATTTTGGTTCCTAGAGAATGACACAACCTCACATTTATACAAGTTAAGCTGCAGCCCATTAGATCCACACCAGTATTTGAATGTATTTAAATCATACTGAATGCAGGAATAATCATAACTGTTTCTGACGCATGAGAAAATACACCACTTATCCTAATTCCCTTACGAGCAAAGGGAATTAGCGCGTCAAAGGGTTGTCCCCTAGGCTTTGACCACATCGTACAAAAAAAAATTCCAACGTCGGAATATAATAGGTATGTTTCTTTGATTTCCGTGCAGAAACTTTCTGTGTTAAAACTTATTTAAGTGGAAGGGAAGAATTTGTTCAAAATCTATAAAGCGAGGTAACGAATTTCATGCAAAACGAGAAGAAAACACCATAGCCTGCTCTAGATACAAGTCCGGAAAACATGACAGTTCGGCCATTTCACCACCAAGTGTTTCGTCATTACTTCATTTTTGCTGTACCGCAGATTAACCAATCCTTGCACACACAAATAAAACTGGACACTCTCGTAACCAAAACCAAAGAGAAACGCTCATGTCATTGACGCATTTTAAGCTCAATACTTCAACAAAGCGAGCACAAGAGAGTTTTCGCTGTAAAACACATGAAAATTGTATTAGAGAAACACTTTTTATAGTGTTCACATGTTCAGAACATTTGTAGGTTAACCTTAAGTAAAATCAAATTTAAGACTTTAAATATATTGCGAGAAATACTACGAGATAGTACAATTTCCCAAACTTTTCCTAATGTCTACTGCGGCAAGTTTTAGATTCTTTACACCACCAATAATCAGCTGTTAATGTCACTAAAATTGACATTTAATTAAACCGTGCAAGAATGTGCACCAGCTAAACGTCTTGGGCAGGCTATCGTAGAAGGGAAATTTACGCCATTTTTCGTGCCCAAGAAACGTAGGGAACAGAAAATGTAAAAGTTCGTGTACACCCATGCGAATATGTTGTCCCAATATTGGATAACGAACAGAACTAATTTAAAACGTCATAAAAATATATACACAAATAGTTCGGGAAAGGTCAAGGCTGTCACACAAAATATACAAAGAAATACAGGATAGGAATTCTCAGCCAAATGGTTGCCTCCAGACAACCAAACTATTGTAGCGCATGCCCAAAATATGTTGTGGCAACAGAAAAAATGTCATGGCAACGAATAAATGTGTTAAGTTTCTGCGCATTGGAAGCTGGCGTGTGATTTTGACACTTCATAGCGCTTGGACTGCCATTAGTAAAAATTTTGTAAAACGGCTGGCATTCCCCTTCAACCGATTGAACACACACTTCTTACATTCAAGCTCTACACATTTTTACATTTTTGCGTACTTACAAGGCAACCATGTTGTCTGAAAGCAACCAATTTTGTGAGAATTCCTACCCAGATTCTTCAAAATTCTAAAAAGTGTAATGATATTAGATTTAATTTGTTTCACGTATCTAACAAAAATTGCAACAGAATTTGACCTAAACCTGATTTCGATCTTCCATTTCAGATGGCGCCCTTCAAAACCACTCATGCTAACAAAATTGTTGACGACGAATTTCTCACAGCAATTAACTTCCTGATAGATCTTCGTTTAGAAGCGGCAACCGAATCACCTGAATCAATACAAGATAAATCTTATCAAGAATCTTTTAATAACAACATCAACTGCCACAAAGAGCAACAAGCAATTAACAATAAAAAGATTTTGCTTATCTTCGACATTTCTCTAATTAAACTCGCAGCGGTAATATGTTAATTGCAGCAGATTTGTCCATAAGCAGCGATATGAGCAGCTCATCCAATTAAGCGAGGCATAGAAAACGTAAACAACTTTCAGGTGCATATTAATTACCGCGACTACGTAAGAGACGCGGCGACGACATCAATTCAACCCACCCATCATCTACCACGGTGTCTTTCTCTGCGGCAAGGCAACAAGCAGCAACACAAACTTCAAGTAGTGCGCAAAAAGTTTTCGCGGATTAAATGTGCGCACGTCGCCAACCAAATATGGTCACGATTACCTTGTACGGTCGTATGCCTCGGCTAAAGTGCTGTACACGAACCCAACACAGGTAAGTTAGGTATTACGATGACTGTTACCGCAATTCGTGTGTTTGCATCATTTGCACACATTTACACCTGGTGAGTTTTTGATCTCCGAAAATAATTTATGAGTTTTCACACGAACACCAACGCTAGAAGGTTGGTGCCTGGACTAATGCTTGCCCGTTGCCCAGCGGAATGGTCAATTTTACTTTATTTGGTCATTGCAGGATGTCACCGCGGGTGATGATATCAAAAGTCGTCAAGTCGGAGCCTAGCCCCATGGCTCGTGGAAGTATCTATGGCGTTGGGTTCATTTTTGTGAAATTTCACCCCAAGATGATATCGTAATGGTCTTATGACTATATTGGCTGGTGTGAGGAGGAGGAACCAGTTAGCTGACCGCGCACAAATTGTGTTGGCATAGGCTTTACGTTTTATTGCTATTACTGCTTCGGATCAATAGCGGGAACACCGATTTTACAAGATTTTGATGATAGTTTGGAGCGTTTTTGGGCATTTCGATCGTTTTAAGGTGACACCAAGCTAACTGTGATTTGATTGAGTTGTCGAGGTGAACGAACCATTTTCCATAAACGCTTAGAAACTGCGCAGTGAAATTTTCGAACTTTGCTCAACACACTTAAGTCAAACACTAGCTTGACTTGCTGAATAATTTCAGTGAAAACAGTAAAATTAAAACCCACGCTGGTAAGCAAATCGGTGACAGTTAAAATTTATCAAAATTTTGAAAAATTTGATCGAATATAGATTTTGAGATGTTTCAGTATATAAAGTGTAGAATAAACAGGACATACTACTACTGTATTTTCTACCCTGAACAGCTGATTACAGACGTCCATCACTTAAGTGCAAGCTTCATGCGTAGGTATTTCCAGGAGGGACTGACTTAACAGCAGTGATGCAATCGGCACTTTTATATTTATTCAGCAATTTTGTCAATCAAGGAACATTTAAGCGAAAATAAGAAGTTACAATTCAGAAAAGTACGAAGATAAGATGATCTTAAAAGGATCTTTCCAAGCTGGTTGGGTTAATTTGTTCTGTGCAATTGTTTAGATCAGATCAGATCGATCGTATTTATATAAAACTGAACTTTACACATCGTTCAGAAAGGATCATCTAATCTGCACAGAAAAGAAGAGGTCGGATTAAAAACCTGATATAACATGTATAACATGCGAATCTTTCCGTTATACATACATCTATCAAGTTTTTTTGTATGTCGTCAATCTAACGAATCTTTCAGGAAATTCAATAAGGATTACAGCCATAGATCTTTAAGGAAGAAAAAATGTTTGAATACAATACTCTTGTACTCCATAATGATGAGCGGTTGGGACTGCTACAACTTGCTACTCTCGAGAGACGTCGCTGGGTTGCTGATATAATTTTTCTGCACCAGCTTCTGCAGAGAAAGATTGGCAGTGCGGAACTTTCTTCCAAAATATTACCTAGGGAACTGCCCTATTCCCTTCGAAACCATTCAAGTTTACAGATAGCTTTCTCGCGAACTAGGTACGGTATGTTCGAGCCAATTAACCGCATGTGTAGGTTTGCTAATGATGTTGGTGATGTTTTCAGCACTAACGTGGACAAGGTAACATTAAGGAGGAGCCTCTACAATTTGTAACCATCCTGTTGTACTCACTCGTTTTTGTAAGGTTTTTGTATGTTTTGTATTAGCTTGGCTTAAGCGTTTTCTGATGCCTGTGCACCTCTGATTGTTTTGTTTGGGCGTGTTTTGGATTTTTGATTACTAATGTTTTTTTGCATGTTGGTGTGGCGTCCTCATTCACCTCAATATTTTGTTATATTCTGGTGGATAGGTCAATTGATTCCTGGACTCTGCCTGCGAAGTGCGCCTTCTGAGTTAGAAGGGTTAATTCTAATCTAATCTAAATTATAATTGTACTACGTCATACATTGTCAGTAATTTTGTAGAACTTCTTTACGAAGCAATTTGTCAAAAGAAACCTAAAAAGCGACATGAAGAAGCTCTAAATTTTAATTTTGAATTAAGGAGCAGCATATCATTAATTTATTATGGGGATTTATTCCAGCTCTGTGTAAACATTAGAATATCTGCCAAATTTTTATCATTTGACGAAAAAGATATCACCAATAAATTTTAGGGAAAGAAAAGTATTGAGAAAATGATAAAAAACTGTTTTGAAAAAACGAAAAAAAGAGTGAAAGAGCAGCAGAAGAGCTATTTGATTGATTACTTGGAACTTGGATAGTAGCCTTTCGGAAAGCTTCATCACGGCCTCCGGCGTTAGGCAAGGATGTATTCTAAGCTCCTTACTGTTTGCATTATTTATCAATGATTTAGAGGATACTTTGGAAGTACTATAGAAGAAATTGATATGAAGATATTAAATGGCAACGATATTATTATCCTTGCAGACGATCCTGGCAAACTTCAAAAAATGATCCACAGATTGGAAGAATATTGTGGTTTGTGGAATCTCTCTGTGAACCCAGATAAATCGAAAATTAGGATTTTTCAACGTGGAGGAGAGGTGAGGAAACGTAATGAAAGCTGGACATTCAACAGCGTTGCAATAGAAATCACTACTGAATATACCTACTTAATCATTGTAATAACGCCGAAACTGTCACTCTCTTCGTCTTGGTTCAACAAAGACCAGTTTGAACATCACATGGAAAGAGTTTCTCAGAAATCGGATAAGCTGACCGTGTTCGTGTCGTTGCTAAATCAATTCTTTGCTACGGATGTCAGGTATGGGGATTCCAGAAAAATGATATCGTAGAGAAGCTCTAACATTTCTATATTAAAAACTGTTTTAACTGTTTTATACTCCGAATTATATGATACTTCTGGAAACTGGTCTGCCTATCATTTACTCTTATACCCTGAGTTGTCAGTATGAGTATGTGACCAAGGTGTTGTACAAATATGATGAGAATAGGTTACCACAACAACTGGCCCGGAAGGTGATTGAGCGCGGTATTTATTGGTATGATGTCTGGCAGATGTTATCGGAAAGGCATAATATTGATTTAGGCGTTGTAGTCAATGGCCTTCCACCTTTAGGAAATCCTTCAAGAAATTAACTAAATGTAAAGAGGAATAGCTTTTAGGATAAATCTAGAACGACTGTTAGGCACGAGCTATATATAGCAAACTACATTACTTCTTCAGCTAAAGTTACATCAAGAATAATTTTAGTATAGAGAACATTAGCGCAAATTTTTAGATGCAGAGGAGGTTTAATTAACTTGAATGCTAGCTCTTGGAGAAGAGGAGAAAGTAGTATGTGCTCCCTGTGCAATTTAGATGAAGAAGAGACCTTGCTGCATTTTCTTGGCAGACGCTTTATTCTAAGCGGGGCAAAGTCATTACTAGCCTGTTTTTTTGAGTAACTATAAATTGTATGAATGTGATTTTTTTTAGTGAAAATGAGCCCTAATGTCCCAACATTACCGACGGAGTTTAATGGAATTTTAGGTTACGTTGCGTTGTTTATAGCGTGACAAGTGTTTTCGAGGATGAAAAAAAATGTTGGTCCAATATTTATATTTCAGCGTGCAAAACAATCGAGGTAAGTTGTTTTTATTCAGAAAAGGTTGCCGAATACGAGCACGGTACTGTTTTTTTTGTTTTTTTAATACGATGTGGCCAAATCCCAGGGGACAACCCTTTGATGCGTTAGCATGGTTTTGGCCGGAAGCGAATTAGGGTAAGGGAAGTAAGGAAACTTGAGAATTGTTTTTGCATTGCTGCGAGCTAAACAACAGCGCAGAGACGAGTGAATTATTTTAATTTCTTAATAAAAGCTCACGGGGAGACCTGGTCTAGAACACGGGACCCATGGAATGGTGGTCGTGCGGCTCAACGAATTAATCCAACTCCGTCTCCATATTTATTTTGAATTTCGATATATTATTCATGTTTCTGTAAAAAAATGTCGCGTGGGGCATTCAAATATGTGAATTCACCATTGTTGTTCCAATCAATCGTTCAAAATGTTAATAAATATTATTCCAATCGATTGGATAGTGCATTTACCTATAAATAAATTAATACATGAATGAATAAATTGAAAGGAAGTCAACAATTTTCGGATCGTTAAATGTATAAAGGGTGACAAGTGTAAGAAGGATGACAAATGCGATGTAGCCAATTGTCGGCCGGTTGCTAACTTATGCTTTTGAGGCGATAGTAAGCCGTATACTTTATTTTCATTGTAAACCTTTTTTAAGTACTTTTCAGCATGGTTTTATGAAAGGCAGGTCAACGACGAGTAATCTTTTAGAATTTTCTAGTGATTCTCTTTCCAATATTATATACAATTCCTCTGGCGTAACTCAAGGTAGCCACCTTGTTCCACTCTTATTTATTATTTACATCAACGATATATCCTTCTTTTTGTCTAATTCGAATATTCTTTGTTATGCAGACGATGCCAAGATTTTCCGTGTTGTTAACTCCCTTCTAGATTGTGAAATTTAAATTCTGACTTGGACTCCTTTCATAAGTGGTGTTTCATTAATTACCTTCCTCTTAATATTAGTAAATTTACAACTATGTCTTTTTTGTCGTAAAACTGGTTGTGCATTGATGAGACTTGACAAAATTATTGACTTGGGAGTATAGTTGAATAGTCGTTTTACCTTCGATGACCATATTGACGCGATTGTTACTAAGGCTAATTCGACGCTGGATTTCGTTAAATGGTGGGCTAAGGAGTTTGATGACCCTTATATTGCACGGCTCCTTTATTTTCGTCCAATTCTTGAGTATTATTGCTGCGTTTGGTCTCCATTTTACAATGCTCACGATAATCGTGTTGAGGCAGTCCAGTGTAGGTTTGTTCGGTTTGCTCTTTGTGGACTTCCTTGGATCAACCCATTGCTATTGCCCCCTTACATAAGTAGACTCAATCTTTTAAAACTTGATTCTTTAGAAGCTCGACGGAGCAAATCTAAAACTGTTTTTGCTTTGGATTACCTTCATGGTACTATTGATTCACCTGTCCTGTTATACTCCTTTAATATCTCGGTTCCACCTCGCTCCTTGAGAAATCGCCATTTTTTGAAAATACCTAAACACCGCACTAATTATGGTTTACACGAGCCTATCACATCAATGTCTCGTTGTTTTAATGCATAATTTGATAACATTGATCTTCATTTATCTAAACATTGTGTAAAAGCATATATTCTTTAATATCATTATTTATTTACTTTCTTTTAATTTTTAGTTTTTGCTTTTGCTTCTTTGTAAGTAGTCCGCCCTTGTAAATAAAGAATTAACAGTAATTTAGCGATTGAATTTTTAAACAAATCGTTGGCTTAGAGCAAAAAGTGACCCAGACACATTTTCATCATTTCATCATTAGTCAGTTTTACTTGTAAATAAACTAAGGGGAATGCACAATTATTAAGAGATAAAAAATTTATTGTCAAATAAATGCTTTTTTGCTAGAAATGTTAGACATTTTTACATTTAAAGGACTATGCATTTTCCAATAGTTAAGCACAGATATCAGCATTTTAAATAAAATTGGCTTTGCTCACTTTTACTTCTAAGACAACGAATTTTTAATTTAAAGATTGGACCATATAGCGAGAGAAAGAAGTCGTGAATTACTGTGAAGTGATTTTGTTTAGCAACACAATACTTTTGGTGGAGCTAACAAGAATGGGCAGAAGTGGCAAAAATGTTGGCTAGATTTCATCTCTCTATTACACATATTGTCGTTTTATGCGCTATGTTATAGTTTTCTTTGCAGAGGTGCTTTAAAAAGTGATGTATTTCAATAAGATCTACTCCGAAAGCGCTTCAAAGGGATTTTGATATTACTTTTGTAATGTAATTAATATATTAGAGTATTGTAGAATTTTGAATTCCGATTGTATGTTGCCTTAAAAAAGACTTTAGTCAGATAAATGCTCCGTTTCTACCGACTTTTCCCTGCCAAATCATTGCATACCTTCGAGAGGCTCTTCTACTTTCTCTTAAAAGAATTCGAACAAAAATTGAGGACATTGTTTTTAAAATTTCTTGAGATTTAAAACGTGTCTGACACTTCTTTTCACTTAACAGAATTTGAAATAAAACTTCAGGGCGAGCAATCAGTGGAGATTTTTAGAAAAACGAACAAGAATCGACAGCCCGAATAAAATCAAACGCTCAAATGAAAAGTTGTCGGAAAAACTTTTGTGAAAAACTTTGAAAATTGAAAATAAATTGGAAAATTGGAAGTTAATGCTGGCGTTCACCTGAGGCATTCACGAATCGTAATTAGGGTGTTCGGTTTAAGGGGGTATTCTAGTGTGATGGTTAAAAATAATCTAATTGTTTGTTAATTTTTGAAGGTTGTTTATGATGTGTAAAATAAGTGTGCAAGAGAAATCTTTGAACTAAGTTAGAGACCTGAGTTTCGAAGGCCATTACGTTGGTAGATCGTTTTAGACGAGACGTGAAGCGTTTTATACAAGATGTAGAATGTTTTAGAGAGCGTTTTAAGACGTTTTCTAAACCTTAGTGTATATATTTGTAATTCGCTTCTATGTTATTCCTACTAAATATTCTCTCCTACACGAAGAGAAAAGTTCTGTAACTTGTTGCCAATTGTCAGCTATCTTAATTTTTTACGGAACAGTACCGAAAAATTTCCTAAACGATGAGCTTAGAGAATATGTTCGGTTTCAAAGGATATACTAAGCGTAGAATGCAAAAGTATTTAAAATAATCAAATTAATACACCTTAAGAAAAAGAAGAACAAAATGAAAAATGTACACAGTCTGAGATTCAAAGCCTAATCCTACGAAGCATGCTCCAACGTCTTCACCACTAAGCCTATCTGTACTTTAAGCAATTCACTTCCAAAGAGAATAAAAGAGCTGCTTGCATTACGGTGCAGAACAATCAAATTTGTATTTATTATTAGGCGGTCAGTTCTTCTAAATCGCACAGTAAATTTTATGAGACACGTAAATTTTACGGTTGTGTAGTTGTGTATTAAGGCATTTGAATTTTTCCCGAGCTTAGTTAATGTCAAGTTTTTATGTGCCTCGGCACCACCAAAAAATTTAACATTTTATTCGGATTTTTCACCGTTTCGTACGCAGCCTTACTCGCATGCTAAACGTTACCTTATTTTTTTAAATTTCTGCGCGACAGTTTAAAAACTCCCTGACGTGCTTAAAAGAGATGAGATTTGACGATATTAAGGGTTCATTTATGGACAGTGAAATGATGTATTCCCGTTATCACCCTAAACGTATACCAAAGCCTTTATCGGTAACATATCACGTAAAACACAAGATCTGCACATAAACCATATAGCATCTCGGAGTAATTCAGTCCTTGGTTTTGTTAAGCGGTGGTCAAGGGAGTTTTCTGATCGACAGACCCTTATTCACTTATTTTTTTCTTAAGTTAGACCAATTCTTGAGTACGCATCTCAGGTTTGGTCTCCTTGCTATGCTGTTCAGTCTAGACGCATTGAATCGGTGCAGCGGAACTTTGTTAGGTTCGCACTAAGGGACCTCCCGTGGAATGATCCATTAAGGCTTCCTCCTTATGAGGATCGCCTCCGATTGTTTAATATGCACTCGTTAGAGGAACGGCGTAGAATTGCTGACCTAGTATTTATTCATCAGCTTTTGAACTTGAATATAGATTCTCTCACTCTTTGGTTACTTATAGGCAAACCCCGTATAGCTTAAGGAGATTGCCTTTACTACATGTTATCCATTCTCGCTCTAACTATGGTATGCATGAGCCTATTAACCGCATGTGTAGAGCCGTGAATTTGTGTCCTATTTTTGACCTGGCTCTTACTAAAGATTTGCTTAAACGATCTCTGTTGTCTTTGCACCCCTGATTGTAGTGTTTGGGATTGTTTTGGATTTTTTGTTGTTGTTGTTTTTTTTTTTACTAATATTTTATTGCATGGGTTGTGGGAGCCTCATTCATTTCAATATATGTTATATTCTGGTGAATAGGTCAATTGATTCCAGGCCTCTGCCTGTGAAGTGCGCCTTCTGAGTTAGAAGGATTAATTCTATTTAATCTGAATTGAATTGATAATTAAAATAAATGCTTTTCTTGCTTGTTGGCTATTAATTTAAACTAGTCAATAAACAGTAGAGAAAATTAAAAAAAACTTCTATCAAACTTTTCTCTTTAATTATTCTCCGCACTCACCTAGCAAAGGAGCAGTATCGGGTTGAAATAAAATAGTTTTTCAGCTTTATTCAAAAATTCGATTTTTTAAGTTCACTTGCTTATAAATTTAATACTATTGCACTTGTTATCACAAAAACTACTGATTTGAACAATATATCGCTCTTTTTCTTTTATTTGCTAGACTAACTAAACTGGTATTTAACAAAAACAAACTAAGATTATTTTTTGGTTCTAATTTTATTTTCCTCAAATTTTATCTGATATACAGTTTAGTTAGATAGTTTTAAAACTATTAAATTAATAGGCAACTTGCGTAGAATAAGGTAGTCAAGGTATTTTCCAAGAAAATCATTTGTTTAAATTATCAATTCAATTCAATCGCATATTTTTTTTAAAGTTGCAAATGCATTGAGGCTTGTATATCCATAGGTACTCTAGTTAAAAATTTATCTAATTATTTTTCGTATTAAAGCAACGCATAGTTTCGCAATACGGGAGCAAAAATATGATGCCATTTCTGCATTGACATCATTCATCCCTTTCCAATTTCTGAGAAAAGAAAAGAATATTTTAGCGAATTGACCTTTGCATTTTTCGATAACCTTGTGTTTTTAAAAATTTTTTAAATTTGCGAAATTCTTCAAGAAAGCAAAGAAATAAAACGCCCACTGAATCAGATTTATTTTAGCAAATGACAGCATCCCGCCCTCAGCACCATTTCAGCGCTTTGATTACAACTTTAGTCATAGTCCGGCAATCACACCTATCACGATCTTACAAAATTCAAAATTCCGTCCAAAAAACAAAAAAACCGCCACCTAGCAGCAAACAAACAAGTTACTCAGCATTGGGCTCTTATTTACTTTCGATCGCGGACTATTGCCCAATCACCGATCTTCAAGCGATTTCATGCCATCTCCAGTTAGGCCAGAGTAAAGTAACGCTTTCGTCATTTATTTCTGATCGATCTGCAAAACACGCCCACACTCCATATTTCCCCGAGTTTCAATATTCGACTGCTACCAGAAGAGTAGAAATGATCAGTCGATCGTGTTATTTTGTCTCCAAAACTCTCTGGAAATATTTCGTTCCTTCCAGTAAATCTGTAAGCTCGCTATGATCAGTTATCCGGCTGCAAAGTCAACCACTACAAACGAAACTGCAATCGCTTGTTCAACAAGTGAAACAAGGATAAGTAGAGAAGCTTTCGAGCATGATCGGTCTGCACGATCGCAGAAAAAGTCACCTATATCGCTCTCCGTCAGTCGGACCTCTAACGTTTCGGTGTTCGCGCACGCGTAAGCGGTTCATTTTCTTTGATCTTGTGAATTAAGTTTTTCGATAAATTATGCAAATTAATTGTGCAACACTTGTGGTTGACGGTTTTCAGTTGATTTTTTTTGGTCATTTTCGTGGTCAGTCAAGTGATTTTATCGCGAATAGCAAAAAGCGGGGTGATTTTGTTCGAAAATTTTGTCGTTAACTTAACAGATGTTGCCTTCTACGTACTGATTTAAGAGGTCCCGACCGCGGATTTGAAATTGCAAAGAGGTTAAAAACATGCCCCGATCGTGATCGCATTACAATTGATCGTGAAATTGTGAGATTTATGGTTTTTGAAGATTTTTATGTAAGTATTGCTTGAACTATGACACTTGGTTATGTATTTCTTTGGCTCGGTTTGATGATAGGTGCAATCTCGTAAATATTTGATAAATACATTTCACAAAAACCTTTCCAAATTACTTCATTAATTTTGTGATTTTTTTTTTGCGAGTGTTAGTAATGGCTTAGAAAAATACTTTAATTGACGGGGTAATAAGTACAAGCATACATGGATGAAACTACGTAAATTTAATTTAATAAATTAAATTGGAAATACCAGATTTGTTATTGGAACTTGAATTACTTTATATATTATTCCAATCGTGTTGAAAGCATTCCTCGACTTTCAAAGTTTGCTGATCTATTCTTGATGAAAACGTGGGCTAACCAGTATTAGTTTACATTTTTCCACTCAATAAGAAAAATAAAAGCAATTTCCTTAAGGGGTCTGAGATGCCGAGGCAGTAGTTACAATTTTTGCATTGTTGTTTGGGAAATGGGAAGTGAAAAAACATAGAATTCAGAACTTTCAAATAAGACGCCTATGTCTTCCTAGGACTCCATTAACTTCTGCACAATTATTCAATTTAAAATCGATTTTTTCCTTATGCAGGAAACAAATTAGAAAGATATTTTTCGATTCTTATAAGTGCAGATTTTCATCTCATTGTACCTAGGACATGAATGTGCATGAAACCACATAAATTGTGTCCAACATCGGAGTAAGTCAGGCTCATACAGATATTCTAAAAGCCTAAGTTACATGTATTCCTTTCGTTAAGAGATAACTTCGTCTCTACATATTGGTACTGAAATTTCGACATTTATGCTTTTTCTAAATTGTAAAAAGTGAAGACAAGTTAAGTGGAAACAAGTATTGCTAAACTGTTAAAAGAGGATTGCCGATGTTTCAGTTTCGGTCTATACTGTAGATGTACTAGTAAAGAAAATTTCTAAAAGTGCAACTACTATGTTTAGTTAACAGCTTTTAGTGTTAAAATGGTTCCTTTTAAATGTTTAGCTTAAAACGAACTCGTTCCCTTGTCCTTAACGTCGATAAGAGAAGAAGAAAAGAGGAACAATATTTTTGGATTGCAAATTTAAAAATGCTCCTTAGCACAAGTCGGATCCAGGTCTTTAGAGGGGGGGGGGCGACCATCTTACAGTAAATTATTTATAGAATTTAGTAATTTTAGTAAGAGTAACATTAGTAAATAATCCAAATCCAATGAGTTCACCTGGAAGTATATCTTTCAAACAAGGGCGTAGTCAAGATATTCTTTAGGGGGCAGGGGCAGAGGGGCAAAAACGCAGATTTAATGTTTCGTTTATTAAAATTTTTTTTTTTTATGTTTTAACTTTTAATTTTCTATAAAAATAAAAAGTTAATCAAAACTACAAAATAATAAAATAACAAAAATTCAATTAAAAACTAAGCGCCTTGGATCTTCCGCGAATTTTCCCAAAATATCATTTTTAAATTTGTGTTCGTTATCAAGGACCCATTTTCTATGTAAGCTAAGCATTCAGAAACCACCGCTTAGTATGTTTTCAGTTATTGCAGATCTCAGTCAGGATTTGACGCTCCGAAACGTAGAAAAAGATCTTTCGATGGTGTTTGTGGTACATGGTTGGACTGGAGATATAAGAATAGCTTTTATTGTAGCCGGAAAGAATGTCCCACCCTCTTTCAGTACTTTTTCAAAATTCTGTTTAGTAAAGGCTTCTTTTTTCATTTTTTTTATCACACCAAACGTTATACTAACGTTGTCATTGGCGTAAGTGATAACGTGTCGGCCTACCAACCCGGAAATTCTAGGTTCGAATCCTACCAGCGCCGACTCATGGTTGTTTTCTACTGACAAACGATTACGATAAAAAAACCATGGGTTTGCAGAGAAAATTTCAATAGTTCGTAATCCTCTTTAAATTATAGCTCCACTTGCAATCACTGTCTCGAATCGGGTGAAGCTCTTCTCCCGCCCAATGCCCCACAAGGGGCGCACGTGTTAGATAAAAAGCGTAAATAAAAAAAAAATGATTAATTTTTTTACAACACTTCATGGAGGTGGTAGAATTTACTTTTTGTAAACAGAGTCGAGGGAATTCCAACTTATATCATTGTTTTTCCTTATCTATACGTATCGGTCGTATCGGTCTACCAATCCGGAGGTCCCAAGTTCGAATCCCATCGATAGCGACCCATGACTATTTTCTGCTGACAACAGATTACGATTAAAAGGCTATGTGGGTTGCAGAGAAAATATCAGTGGTTCAGAATCCACTTTAAATTGTAGGCCCACTTGGTTTCAAATCGGGTGAAGTTTTTCTCCTGAACCATTCCCGCAACAGGTTACGGGAACTAAAGAGAGAGAAACATATAGTAATATCGTAGGGAGGCGGCATCGTAGTTCAATAGATAACCATATTTAACCACATTTTCAACAGTTTTTTACCAAAATAGTATTCAAATAACAATTCAAATGACCTTATAGTACCGCAAATGTCAACAAATATTTTATGAAATCAATTTTGAAAAAAAAAATTTAATTTGAATTGTTGGTTCTTCTTCCGCCCCATGTACCATAAGGGGTTACGAGAACTAGAGATAGAAGCCAGGTGGGGAGGGGGCAGCTGTCCCATTAGCCCCATCCTGACTACGCACATCCTTTCAAGTATATTAAATAAAAACATATCAAAAACTATCAAAACTTATGGCGGTAAGTGACCGCCTGAAACTCCGGGCAAAAGCGAATCAGAGAAAAAATGTGGGCAAAAAGACTGAACTACTTAATTGCATTAACTTTGCACTGCTTTATGTAGTTAAGTGGTTTTTGCCCGAAGTTTTTCTCTAATTCGTTTTTGCCCGGAATCTCACGCTGTTCGTTTTTGCGCGGGTCATTTTCTAAGCCACTTTCGTAAATAGGTCATTTTTACTTCCATCCTGTCATTTATTGATGCAACAATTTTAAGTTTAAAGAAAGTGGTTCGAACTAGTAAAAATTTGAACTAATCTTTCCATTAATTCTCGAAATATATTGGGAACAGTTTTGAATAATATCAATCAAATACTTTCCTCTGTAACTTCGCCAATTTGCGAATTTTTGAAAAAATTTTTGTGAAAATATATTTTGAGATAGTCTGGCGTGTATGGTCAAAACCTGTTAGTAAAACAAAAACGATTCGAGAAATTTGAGTATTTTTCTTAAACGGTGTATTTAAATGAAATCGTCACATACGAACCTCCGACCTAAAAAATCAAACTTTACTCGCACTAATATTTTAAGTAATAAAAAATAATAAAATGATTCTCATCGCCAAAACTGCATAAAACGCAATTTTAAATTCAAACCGACGTACGAGGGGCGGCTGATAAGTCCGCGGCCCGAGATACTCAGGGATGACTCATTATATCACTTGTGTTAGCACTAATTGCGACATTCCTTGGTAGTATAAATATAACCTTCTTTCGATAATAAGGTCATTAGAAAATTGTCTGTTGAAAGACAAACGTCGTCATGTCAGCCGATTCGACTAATTTTAGCAAAATTGAACACCGTTTCGTCATAAAGTACTTCGTAAAGAAAGGAAAAACATCGAAACTTTCAAAAACATGTTCTTCAGGAATCTGCGCCTTCGTATACCGTGGTCAAAAAATGAGCTCGCTAATTTCAACAAGGACGAGAGAGCTGTGAAGATGATCCCCGCTCGGGGCGTCCTGTGACGGTAGTGGCGGAAGAAAATGTTCGAAATTTCGAAAAATTAGTACTGGCGGACCGAAGAATAAAATTATGGCAGATAGCCGAAGAGTTGCAGATTAACAAAGAACGGGTTGGAGAACTGATGCACGAGCATTTGAATATGAGAAAGACAATGCGCCTGTCGACACGGCGCGAGTTTCGAGGCAGGCCCTGAAGCACACGGGCTTCTCGGAAATTGACCACCCACATTACAGTCCAGACATGGCTCCCAGCGACTATTTCCTTCTTTCCAATTTGAAAAAGGAATTACGATGTCGTAGATTTGCCGATGAAATTGAAATGAAGAGATCCATTTTGAGGGCAAAGAACAGGAATATTTTTTTGGCGGTTTAAAGCGTTATATGCCAGATGTGAAAAATGGATTTCGCTTGAGGGAGACTATATTGAAAAATAACAATAAAATACTCATACTTTTCTTTCGTTTATTGCCTTAGGCCGCGGACGTATCAGCCGCCCCTCGTAGTACTATCGAATAGTACACCTTAAAACTTGCTCTAAAAACGTTAAACAAAAATGACGAAGGCAAAAGTTATAAAAGAAGAAATACAAAAACAAAGCGTCCAACTGAATACCAGCTCTAAGAAAGTTTTCTTTAAATTCCAAAAATAAGCCTAGAACTGAAACTGAACGAACACGCAAAACGAGCCGAAAACGAAGCAAATCAGCAGCAGGTTGTGTACGATGAAGTGTCCCAATTAATTTTTAACCTAACTTTTATTAAAATTCATCTCATGAAAATTAAATCATTAAATGAGTTTATTAGTTAAATTCAAAACCTCCTCCTGTTGCTTTGACGCAGGCGCGAAGCCTTATTTACGAAGTTGTTCACGGTGGTGTGCAGTATATGTAGTAATAGTTTTTCCCATGCAAATTGTAATCTTCGTGAGACTTAGCACGGATCGAAGCTTTCAAAATTCCCCATAATGGGTAATCATCTATTGGTTAAGTGGCACGATCACCACGCCATGATTGCAAGTTCGAGCCTCGGATCTCTGTGAGTTTTTAATTTGCAATTGCACTTAATTAAAAATCCGCTCCCTTTCTGGGCCGTGGTCCAGCTCGTAGCAATGCAAACACAAGATATTCAATTCACTCATTTTTCTTACTCTAATTCCCTTCCGGCTAAAGCTGTACAGAGTTGTCACCTGGGCTTTAGCTATACCATAAGAAAAATCTGCATTTTGAAAATTCTCATGGTTACAATACCTTCCTGGCGTGGGATTTGGAAAGTAAAAACGACAAAATCGGAAAAGGCCCGCATTAGTAGTCTGAAGCTCAAACTTTAGATTCTCTTGTAATCGAACTTACATCCAAAGCATTAAGCCTGCAAGCCTCAGTTAAGACAGCGGATCAACGCTTTTTTTTAATAGAGATTCCCTTTTAATACCGAAGGCGCACAAAAACAAGTGCGAACAACAGAATGAAGAAGTTACAAGTTGTAGATGCTCCTTTTAAGCGTCACTTTGTCTGCATTAGTATTAAAAACGACTCCAATATCAGTAGCAGCCCTTAGGTTAATACATAGGCTCGAACATGCCGTAATTAGTGGGCGAAAAATAAAATCAATCAAATCAGCAACCCAACGTCGCTTTTCGAGTGTAATAAGTTGCAGTAACCCGAACCGCTCCTCATAAGGTGGCAAAATAAGACGGTCACCCAAGGCAGAGAACCTAGGGCCGGTCTCACAAATCTGCGCTGGAGGGACTCGATACGTTTAATATGAGATCCGTAAAATGGAGACCAAACCTGACGTCGTACATATTCAGGTTTTAACCTGAACTTTCGCACATATCAATAAAAAATTGTGCATTTTTTTAGCCTCTGGGTAATGGTTATGAATAAACTTTTATTGAAGCTGGAGAGAAAACGAGTCGCGTATGCGAACGATGTGGGGGCTATACCCTTTCGGTTAGTGCCTGGGCTACAACTTGGGTACTGGGCATCAAGGAAAGACCGGTTTAATATAGTTTACCACTAAAACCAAGATACTCAACTTCAGGCTTCAGGATAAACACTTACACTATCTTCTAGCAAGAAAGCGTACGTTGACTTCTATGGCTGCAAAAGAACCCTTGGAAAGTGGTGGGGACTTCAAACAAAGCTGGTCCTATAGATGTACACGGCCGTGGTACGACCTCTACTCACGTATGTCTTACTAGTTTGGCGGCCTGTAGTAAGAAAAGGATATATTAGAATAAAACTCAGCAGAGTGCATAGAACGGTAGGGATGGGAACCACGAGCACCATTTAGTCATATCCTAATGACCCCTTAAACGAGAACTTACAGTTGCGGTCAATAAAACTGCACCACTTCAAATTTATTGAAATAAGAGTTAGACTTTCGGAAGTCCATTTTTCACAGTTTACTTATCCCGATTTTGCTCGATGGCAACGTGCAGAGGCAGTTATCTTGGAAAATTACCTACTGAATACGACAAGTGATTTTCAATGGCTTGAGCTTTAAGAACAGAAAGCTGAGTCTCAGTAAAAACTCTACCGTGAGGACATCAACCAGGGTGGAGTGGAACGACGGCGCGATAGAGTACTCAGATATAGAAATGTTCACGGACCAGTCTGGGCGACCAGTTCACCATCACCTTGATTTGGGTCCCAGAACACAGAGAAATCAAGGGGAATGACAGGGTTGACGAGCTAGATAGGCATTGGTGTACATTCCTCCTGAGAAAATTATGAGGAATATCTTCTCGCACTTTTTATCATCGACAGTCTCAGAGATGTAGCCATGCTTTGAAAGGAAAAGATCGAAAGAATTTCTAAGTGGGGCCCGAAGGCACGTAGCCAGGGTGGCGGCGGTATACACGAGTTATTGGGCAATCGAGGATCATGCAGCAAGGCTTCGATGAGGGGACGAAAAAAAGTATTTTCACTGTGCTAGTGTCCGGCACTGGTCGGGTAAAGCTATCTGATTCTACTGAGTAAAGGGAGATCTTGGAAAAAAAATTTAGAGAAGTCATTCACTTTTTTTTATATTACAAAGTGGATCTGATAGCTTCCTTTCGATCGCCCACCTCTCGTCTTATACCCATGTCCCCAAACAATCGAGTCACGAGTTTCTATGGTGTCAAAACGACGCCATACGTGTTAGTTAGGACTCCGGTGCTAAGGAGGCGATCATTATAACTAACTAACTTATCTAAGTAATTATACGCAAGACCGCACTCAACAACGAGCCAGCATGCCCGTGGTTCTAGGACTCTTCACAAATTAGAAATAGACCACTCCAATGCATTATGGTATTTTCTTCCCGATTGTAGATAATATACAGAAATTTGTATAGTTCGCCTATATTTAAAGAGGCAGTGAGTGGCTCGCAAGATACTCGGAATATATACGAGTGTACCAAGCTATCGAGCTATTTTCTGTGCCTATGACAGACAACTTTTAAAGTGCACAGATGTATGGGAAGAAAAGTGTTTTCAAGAGTTTACAAGGATATTTAGATATTCAGCTATAATTCTATTGTGCTAGTGCAATGTTATCCAAACCTGGACCAAGGCTGTGTGTCTGAGTGGTTAGTAAGAATAATGTATACCAATTGATTTGGAGCTTCAGTATAAGTCTGTTTTGAGTCTGAATTATGTATGTCAGGTCCAGGGGTCATTCTGGTGTCGTACCTGCCAGACAGTGGACGAGGAAGATATCTCTGGCAAATCCTGTATACGTAATATACTATATACAGGCCAACTTAGAGTTAAAAAAATCAAAGTGTCCCGACGGCAAATGACTCTTTGGAGTAGACTCATGTGCAAACACTTCGTTTACTTTTACAACAAGGTCGGTGAGCTCTAAACTGGAGCAGAAACTAGCGTATAAGAAGTAAACAAATAACACTATTGCAATAATAAACTTCTTCAAAAAGCGTGCTACTACTATATAATCCTGAAGTTAAGGTCTCGATTTTTAATAGAACATTTTCCACTGGTTAAGACATCATAGGATATTAACATCATAAAAAATATTCACAATTACAATGTTAGGAAAATAGACAACCTTCAATATTCGCAGGTAATATGATAAATCTTTCCTGGATTTTATATTCCATTGGAATTTCCCACGTAGGTGTATGGAGGAATTGAAAAATGTAAAACCTATACATTAAATATTCATGGAAAATGGTAATTTTAAAGCAACGATGATGCTAGTTTTACATGAAACTGTAACTACATAGCTCAACCCACTATCCACTGGCCACAAAAAATGACATACTTCTACTTACCAAATACTTTTGATTAATCAAACTGAGCGGATACTGGTCGCACTAGACTAAATTGTTACTTTAGTATGGGCGTAAGAATTTAATGCCAGTTTTTATACTACTTCGAAACGACGATTGCATAACCTTGTTACTACTGAAAAGTTCTCTTCTTGAACGCTTTAATATCCACGCTTCTTTAGAAATGAAGTTCCTCCTTGACCGGGGGCGAATGGAAATGCCTATATCGTTCAGCAATATCGTTCGTCCCGTGCAATAAATCATACAAAAAAAGTAATGTTATAAATTCTACGTCTCTTTACAAGGGAATCGAGAGAAATCAGAGCGAGCCTAGCATGATAGGATGGAAGGAATAAAGGATCGCGCCAGGGAAGGCCACGAAGAGCGAACCTAAGGAATCTCCGCTGAGCAGTCTCGATCCGGTTGATGTGGACAGCGAAATAGGGATCCCAAACCGGGCAAGCGTATTCTAGAATGGGTCTCAGGAGTGTGCAAAAACGGAGCCTAGTTAGATAGGGATCGTCAAGTTCCCTGGACCACGTTTTCACAAAACCTAGCGTGGAATTAGCCCTACTCATCACAAAATCAATATGGTACGCAAAGGAAAGGCGGGAATTAAAAATCCGCCCTAAGTCCTTGACCCTATGAAGCCTTCTCAAAACACTGCCATGTAAAGAGTAGTCGACGAGAACGGGACAGTTTCTGTCAGTTACTGAAGCACCAGTCATGAAAAACGTGAATGTCGGAGCTCAACAGAGCACCGTCATCGTCGCAAGAGACGACCCGGTATACTTTGGCGTCAACTGTATAACACAGGTTTTTGAAGCTAGAAAGGAGCAACGAGACATCATTAATAAAAATGATAAAGAGGACTGGGCCGAGAATGCTGCCTTGAGGCACCCCAGAAGAAACAGAGAATTCGTTGGATAGGGCACCATCAAGCAAGACACGCTGAGTGCGCCCGGAGAGGTCAGCGTACAGCCAGTCAGCAAAAAGCGCTGGGGGAACCCGTGCATATGAAATTTATGAATAAGAATGCCGTGGTCAATCTATGGAAGGCCTCACTAAAATCTATGAAAATGAAATCAACCTGCAAGCCAGACTCAATCAGAACCAGGAAGTGATGCACGATTTCAACTAAGTAAGTGGTGGTAGATTTGCCCTTAAAGAAGTCATGCTGAAAAGGGCCAATAAAGTTTTTACAATGAAAACGGAGCATATCACTGATTAAGGCCTCGAACGCCTGCAACATGACACTAGTTGGCGATGGGCCTATGTATAATTGGAAATGTCAGACTTGTCACCCCTTTTGTGAAGGGGAATTATCACAGAATCCTTCCAGAGCCCGGGAAAACAGCCACAGGACAGAGACAGGTTCAACAAATGACAAAGAATAGGGAAAACAGATGAACAGTGGGTAAAATCGGTGGAAACAGTATCACAGTCAGAATCACAGAACGAGAAGAAGTTTGTGAAAAAATTGGCCGCAACGATGGGGTCGTTGCTCTCGCGATCACCAAGCCTAAGAGAGGAAGGGTAGTCATTACTATGTCGCTTAGAGTTAATAAACCTCCGAAACTGTCTAGGGTTGGAATTCAGTACCTGTCTCGTGTCGGACAGAAATGTGTTTTAGGACGTCTAAAGATCGAGAGAGAAACGAAGGTAGAGGGCGTAGTAGGCCTGGTAGTCTTCGTCGAATTTTTGTCTTAATAAAAACGATCAATCAGTGCTTTTAATTTCTTCAACCAACTTGCTCGTTCCATCATTTTTTCAATGTAATTTAATGTAATATCGGAATCTTCTTTAAATCGGTTCGAAAAGTCCAGGAAGCCTTTTGAATGTCGCTGACTGCTTAAGAAAACTAGAATCGTCCACTGACAAAATCAGTAATTTCTCAATTTCCTTAAAACGTAAGCGTCACTTTGGCACCTTCATTGTTTTTTCTTACGCAACACATCATTCCGCCATGACATAGTGCCATCTTTTCCGCAGCAATCTCGGTTTCAATCATTTTACAAAAATAAATCGGAAAACATTAAAAATTCTCATCACAGAGTCACACAAACACCCACTGCCCAATGTAGAATAATTGCCATACGTGACGAAATCGAATATCACGATTACCTGGACTAAGCTGGGAAATAGAACCCGGAAACGCGTCAACTTCCGATCAAACTGGTCATCAGTCCAGAATTAGCCAAGTAATGATTCCAGGTGCCATTGCACTATGGAATCCGAAATGAGAGTTCGGTGTAGCACAGACATAGGGTCCCCGATAGTATAGATACCGATCAAAGCCGGCAACTATTAGTGATGGACGTTCCAATAGATAAAAAACGGTAAACAACGGCAAAAGATGACAAGACCCTCTGTGAGTCCCACAGTAATTAATAATTCATGTAATGTACACGCAGGTTAGAGCCGTTGGGATTGAGCGGGATTTGATTGCGCAACTAAGGAAAATACTGTGCGATGCCTCTCCGGCTGCAATTTTCATTCTGCGAATTTTTCCAATTATTACAACTGGAGCTGCTGGGCATCTGGAGACATACGGACTGGTGTGACCACTCCATACCGGCAATGTACACCGCGAATGCCTATGATGATTCTACTGCGCATTTCTACAAATTTCCTCAGTCCGATCCCATCGGATTCATGCACAGATCAACTCCAACTGGTCTAGACCTCATTGACGCTTGCCAAGACAAAAGCGATTCCTGGAATCGATGGGGAACCAATGCTGTGTGTCGAGACCTATTCTTCTCGTGATAGATACTTCTAACGTGGGAAACGATTTACCTTAGCGGGAGTTTAGCTTCTTTTCAATTTTTTCTCAAGTCTGATTGCGGATAAGCAGCTTGAAATGAGGTTTTGATAGTGACTGAATCCTCCTTTCATCCTCGTGCCCTTTCAAAGATCTTTCAAGAATTTTAATCTAGTCACTAGTTTTTTGACAGAAATACATTTCTTGATAGAGGTGCGTTGTAAATCTTTGCACAGACATTTTAATTACGACCGTTATCAACATGGATGACACCTTCGAGCCTTCAGGTCATCGAAGGCGCTTGTTGTAATTGCAATAATTCACTTATCACCAATAGCCCGGATCCTCATTACCAATCCTCTGTACAGATGACTAGCTGGCGCGGACTGCCACTTGCCTCGTCACTAATTAGCATATCAGCGGTGAGCGGTCATTTAGCATGTATTAGGCTGCGCGCGCAGCTAGACAACATTGAAGTTGTCGTCTCCGGTTAGACTTCTGGCTGGCGCTATTGAGGGACAGGCTAGGCTAAGCCTAAGTGATGTTGCGATCTGTCTTTCGGCTCCAGAGGGCCTGGCAGAAACAAACATTTTTCATGCCCCCAAGTCTGATCGCCGTTAATTGATGTGTCGGTGGCTAACTTAATTGAGCGTATAAAACGCAAACCGATTAAATGAGGTAAAATTAAGTAATTGGGTGAATTGACTGCCATTTGCTCTCTACACGAACAACTGGCGTGGCTGAGGGCACGGTTACACCGCTGCTCATGCTATAAATTGATTGCGCGGTTAAATATTTTGACTCCGCGCTATGTTATCGCTGGGAGGATCAATGATTTAAGAGCTCATGCGTTCTTACGTCGTCTTCGATTAGGCTCGGACGGAGCGCAAAACAGATTAATTTGATTAAATGGGCTCGTTGAGGGGAACGATTGTGAACCAAATTCGTTCGGATTAACTGCTAACCATGTGTCAGAGTGTATTTTTGAGCGCAGAACTTGAGCATGGCACGTGGCTTTCAGACGGCATCAAGTCAAACTGTCATATCGATTTGATCGACGATTCGAACCACCGGCAGTGACTTTGATCGCCGGCAGATTGTCCTATAATTTACTCTCATTTACGACTTTTTTAACACGTACAAATTATTATTCACACTTTTCTATACGATTTAACACTCGCCTGGACTAATTGTCTTGATGAAAAATCGCTTAAGTAACTGTCAACAGACGCAATTACGACGCCATCAATTTTGTGTTAATGGCGAGCGCGACAAGCGTTAATGCTGGCCGGAGAGAGCGGTCGGCTCCGACTTTTCATTATAAATTTGCATAATTTTTCTCGGCGATGATTTATTCATTTAAATAAGAACAACACTAGTATCAGCACTATTTTTCCATAAATGGTCAAGCGGTCGTGTTTGGACTAGAATTGAGTGCTCTGTGCTGATTCAACTTAGTACAGATTTCCTTATTTGTCCATTTTTCTCACGATGTGTTAATACAAGCGATCTAACGATAGATTGTCGCAGACTTTGATATTAAATAAAAACTGTTTTGCATATTTAAATTTATTTGACAAAGACATCATGTCTATGTTGTTGGGTTACAAGCATACAGAATTATTTATCAGAATGAACTGAAAAAAATTTGTGATAGTTTTGGTGATATTAACGCCCAGTAATGATCCCGAATATTAATTCAGTGAACACCAACAAGCTGATATAATGTCGCAGTATTTATTCGCCATTCGAAATTGTCTATAAGTGCTACAAGGTATTCGATTCGAAGAACGAAGATGTCGTAAAATTTGTCACCTGGCAACTGATGGTAGGATTCGAACTGAGGTCACAGTAACGTCTTTTAGTCAAGTTGGTGCACAACAGTTTCAGGTATACTTTGATAGCGTCTGGGTTGCGCTCTATCCGAGTTGTAACCTCATCGGTAGCGTACGAGTTGCTTAAATGTTACCGAATACTATGCCCTTTGTCTTTCTTCTCTTCTCTTTGATTTCTTTTATTACTTTTTGCGAAGCTTGAGCGCAACTATGTTCGATTACAAGTCAGTTTGGATGATAACTAATGCTCATAATATCAAGCTTGGAGGTATTCGGCATTTAAGCCTACCTGTGTTGGCTTAAATTTTTACTGCCCAAGAAAACTTGAAGAAGATATCAAAAGCCATCAACAGGCATTCAAGGTACTTAAGAAGAGAATGAGAGAGAACACAGAGAGAAAGATAGAATGCATCAAGTATCGATATTGACGCTGCAGCACAACTTGATCCTTCTAATTTCGACTAGCCTTTCCACTTACTCTGCCAAGGTCTCTTGGTGTTGACCTGATTTGCTTAACTGAGATCTGGTTATGTGGAACAATTGAGAATGCCGAGGTTTTCAGCTCTGAGTTCCTGATTGAGTTCCGTCGGGATTGACACTCTTCTGATCTGAATGTGCCTGTCGGGGGCGGAATTCTCTGCACTATTCGTCGTGACATACTCTGTGGACTTGCTGATATTGTTGTTCCCGATGATCTTGAGGTCCGTCTACCACCACACTCATCTTCTATCTATTAAGGGACCGGTTGCTTCATCGTTGATCTTGTTGACGGTTTGCTGTCATCTGATGAACAAATGGTGTTTGGTGAGAGATCTATGTCGTTCAGGATGGTCTACTGCCGTCTTTTTTATCCAGCATCTCAGCGAGAGTTGTACTTCATCGATATCGACGTGTCCCGTGGGTTATCACAGACCTGCTGAACTGACTATGGCAGACCGAGTATTTTCTATGATTTCAAGTGGTGTTGTGTTTTAGAGTTGCTTGGCACCTATAGTTCCTCAGTCTCGTCATCAGCCTGCTCTTCATGCTGTTTTACTTTTGGATTCTGTTGTTTTGCCGATTTCCTCTTTTCATGATCTCTATTACAACTTCAAAAAAAATGACTTCTGTAAACTTAATGATTGTTTCTCCACTTGTGACTACAGTGTTGTTCTTGGAGAGTGTGACGTTGACAAATCTATTCAAGTATTCTGTGATATTATTAATACAGACTTTTCTCACTGTGTTCTGGATCTTCAAGCTCGCGATCCTACTTGCCTTGGTTTGATGCCTCCATAAGTCATTTAAATAATATGACAAATAAAGCTTGGAGAAGGTACTGCTTCTCGAAGCAGATTATTTGAATTATTCTTGCTTACGTGAGCAGTTTGTTTCCTCATAAAACGCGTATATTACTTGCGTCAGCTTGACTTTATGGGACAACACTAGGCGATTGTGTCGATTTATAAATTGTAAACGTAAAACTGATGGTTGGTCATTAAACCTCGGTGACAGATGTAGTAGTGATCCGTATTGTCAATCTTGTTGACTGTTTCTATAAAAATACTTTCTTCGAAGACGACTGTTATATTAATTTTAAGGATTTTACTCACTTGACGTGGTTCTCTCCGACATCTCTTGAACCGAAGGACCTGATCTTGGATGAAGCTACGCTGTTGAAGGATATCTCCCACCTCCCGACGATATTGAATGGTTCTAGGCTTCTAGACTATTTTGAATGGTTCTAGGCTTCTTTGTTACGTTGACGACGCCAAAATTTTCCGTTTAGCTTCGGGGAAATCTGATTGTGTTCTTCTGTAGTTCGACCTGGACTCTCTTTTAGCTTCCTACTAATCAATATTAAGTATTGGCAATTGTACTACTATTTCCTTTATAAGTAAAATGAACCCAGTGGTTTTCAACTATACCGGACTTTCAACTATAGACGGACGCGCTTTTTCGCTCTCTAGACTTGAAGAGACCAAAAACTTGGGCGTTTGGCTTGTTTCTCACATCGCCACAATAATTAAGAGGGCTAATGCGATCCTAGGTTTTATTCAAGGTGTTTATTTATTTATTTATAAACAGATTCGCCTAAGCTGGCTACTACAATAAAAATTACAAAATATTAAGGCAACAACTAGAACTAAACATTATTTACAAAAAGTCTTAATTGGTATTTCAACTGCTGCCTAGAACAACCTAGTTTGATGCAGGCTGAGCATTCGTTAAGAAGGCGTGACATCGACGCAATTGGCTCATGCATTCCGTAACGTGTTCGATGAAATGGAACATGGTAAAAGTTGGAGCTCCTCAAGGATCGGGCCGGGACGCAAATACCAACATCATTGAGAAGTTCGGGGGAGTTGATCGTTCCCTTGAAAAGATCATACAAAAAAGTGATTTTAAAAACCCTGCGCCTCATTTCGAGTGAGTTGAGTGAGATCAATTCGAGTCTAGCATGAAAGGGGGAAAGGGAAAAGAGATCGCGCCATTTAACGCCCCGAAGAGCGAACTTAAGGAATCTGCGCTGGATCGCCTCGATACGGTTGATGTGGACAGCAGGGTAAGGTTCCCATACCATGCAAGCATATTCCAGGAGGGACTGACAAAGGTGCAATAGAGGAGCCTAGTTAAGTAAAGGTCGCCGAGCTTCTTAGACCACCGCTTCACGAAACCGAGTACGGAATTGGCCCTGCTCATTTCGAAGGAAATCCTTGCACTTATCTGGCCTACTCAAGACGCAACCGTCCAAAGAGTAGTCAAGGAGGGTGGGACATATTCGGCGGGAAAAGATCATTACGGGGCATTTGATAGGATTAAGGGGGACACGGTTTCTGAAGCATTAGTCGCGGAAAATGCGGATTTTGGAACTTAAGAGGGCACAATCATCAGCGCAGGAGACGACACGGAAAATTTTTGCATCATCAGCGTAACACAATATTCTGGAGCCAGCCAGGAGTAATAAGACATCATTAATAAAGAAGATGAAGAGAGCAGGGGGTGAAGAATGCTGCCCTGGGGCACCCCAGAAGAAACAAAAATTTCTTTGGATAGGGCACCGCGGAACAGATTACGCTGAGTACGTCCGGACAAGTAGGAGGACAGCCAATCGACAAAAAGTGGAGGAAAATCAAGAAGATGAAACTTGCAAACGAGTTGTGGTCAATTCTGTCAAAGGCCTTGCTGAAGTCAGTGAAGATGCAGTCAACCTGAAAGCCGGATAGGGGCAGACAGTAATGTACGAATTCGAGCAAGTTGGTGTTCTAAAGAATTTGACAATCCTTATATCAAGAGGCCAACTTTTTAGTATTCTTGTATTGTCTGATCCCCCTTGTATCCCTTCCGTCCAGTGAAGATTCAACAAGTTTATTCATCACAGTCTCCCTGAACCAACTTCTTATACTACTCTAGATACAAACCTGGAAGATGACACGAACAGCTGAGCATTAGTGGTGTAAACAAATCCAAAACTTGCTACAGTAAAAAATAGGAAAATCTTGGGGAATTCTACTTTTACGTGGTCACGGTTCGTTTTGTTGAAGTATTGAGGTTATAATGCGTCATGAGCGTCGTTATGAGCTTTTGGGTTCTTTAAAGGTTTCTGTTCCTGCGCTTTCTCCATATTTCTCACTATAACACTAACTATGGCAATCAAGGCCCGATATCATCAATGTCTCATCTCTTGAACCATCACTACGACTGTATTGCCTTGTTAGGAGTCAGCTTAGTTAGAGTTTTGATTTCTTTTTTTCTTCCTTTTATTTTACCTTTACTTTTGTATTATTATTATTTTACGAATCTATTTAACTAACGTTGATATCATTAAGAAACTAAATGTGTACACAGTGGCAGTATACCAAGCTCAGTTTTCCCTCCCTATATCGGTATCACAAATAGCTGGAAATTGCTTTTAGTTTTCCTGCCGAAAGTTTCACAATTTCTAATAAAATCATTATTTGCTTTCCCTAGCGCCTCACTATTGCTCCTATCCTGCAGGCCGATGCCTAAATGTTTCGTTATGCTCCACTGCATTGTGCTCAGGGATTTTGTGAAACCTCATCTGGCTTGAAGTTTTCAGCATGCTAAATATCAAAACAGTACAATTAAGCGCTTTTCAATATTCACCAATTGTGAACGGCTGAACCAGTAAATAAGTGGTTTTGTACCTTAGTTGGTGAGTATTGGAACTTTGGCTTTTTTTTCTTTAAAGAAAGATTGGATTGCACATTCTCGGGAGTACAATATTTATGTCGGCAAAGGATTGGGAATAGAATAGAATTTCTCATAGCGATTCAAAATTCGATTATTCACCTGCATCCACTTCGCAAGGAGCTTTGTAATCTCACCAAGTGGCGTATCTTATCTCACGGTGTTATGTTCGCGTTGCGGAGGTTTAGGCCGTCGTAATTGCTCGTCCTGAAAAACTGCCCAACATGAGAATAGAGATTGCCGAAACTAATTGGCCTCAGAAGACATCCTCAGCTTAGTAAAATTTAATTATAAAAAAAAATTAAAATGGTAGACCATTACACAATTACAATACTTTGAGGTAGGAGGTATTTGATAATTAGAAGTGTATCTGGAGCAATCGAAATTATGTCTCTGTACAAAGCAGTAAATGTCTCTACACTCGACTGCATTAGCTCGTTTTGATATTCTTTACACAAAAGTTAAAATTCCACCTGAAATCAATCAAGTAATGTCCAATTGCAATTAATTACCCAAACATGCATAAATACGAGTCTAATAGCCAGAAAACGAAAAAATAAGCAAAACTCTATTGGGAAAAGCCACAAAGTCCAACTGAACAACGAACCAGTTTTCCAGGGACTTTGTTTTAAATTTTATCCGAGTTCAATTAAGAACTCTTTAAATCAATCTTTAGCGATCAATTTACGTGAATAGAAAATTTCAATGAAGCCTACAGGATAGGTTGAAGCCGCCCGTCCGCAACATAACAAACGCGCGGTATGGCGACGGCGGCGGCGGTAGCACCACCAGCAATAGCAGCAGAATCAATGCTGGTAGTCTACTGGTGCTCGTATGTGGCACAAATTATCACTTGGTAGTGGAACTTGTTCACCAAAGTTGGATATAAAGCGACGTGCAAATTGTCGATAGCAATTTATCGACTTGGAAGATTATTCACTTCAAGTGGAGCCCAGCTGGCCACCAGTGACGCTCTCTGTCTTTTTATTAATTACGACAATTCCAGAAATGGCCAAGTTTGCAATTTGTCTCTTGGTTGTCTTGTCTTGTAGTCTGGTCCATCTTATCTCAACGTGCACCGCACACATAGCAACAGAAGCGCATAGAAAGTGGGGATCAGGTGATATATCACCTTTGGATTCACGCCAGCTTGGACTAGGAACGATAAGACCCATTAGGCAGGCGGAATTAATATTTCACATACAATGGCGAACTCAGTGTCGAAGACTCCACATATCGATTTGCATGACCACCGTAAGCTATCACATCCCTTCAGGTCTAGGTCCTAGGATCATCATGAACGGGAGAAAACAAGTCCGTATGGAAGCTATAGTGACAGTGATTTCATGCCCATAAAAGAAATCGCTTGGATTTGGTGCCACCGTATCCGAGATAAATTGCTAACACACGCCGTTTCTCTCTGGCACAATTAAGGGCTCCATCGAGAAGTTCCCATCTGTGTCTATACATATATACAAATGCACACCAGATTCTTGAAATCGTCTTCAGACAGCTTTTCTTATCAGACATGATGGCAACTTTTAACGCGTCATTGATTTCAACTGGGAAAGCGTCTTTGACATAAGAAACTCACCAGCAATGTAAGTTTTAAAAGGAGGAAAGGGTGCGAGGGACTTTACTTGTATCATCATTGCTTTTGGAAAGAAATCCACCCTACGAACTGTGCGCCGGGGATATAACCACGAGTTGAAGGGTCGAGTTACAAGTCCAAATCACCCTAAAGAAAGCAATTCCCTAGGGTTAGAAAGTCAGCCATTAGGAAGTTTCTAGAACTCCTTGTTCAAAGCAGATCCATTAATTGGTGATCAACCCTTAATTCGTGTTTTTATCGGACCCCCGTGAAATGTAAAGTACCCGAGAACTTGAAGGAATCTCACACCTTTCGCAAACAATCGTCAACCGTTCAACCATCGACACGTATGCTGACTTAGTTTTGAATACAATTGAAGATTTTCACCTGATAAAAATCTACAGAATACCGATGAGGTAAAATTTTGACAGGCGACTCAATAATGGTTAGGTTTCAGACCTGTGTGCCAGCAGAAGACTATCAGTGACATCTCCTCATCGGACGGACATCACATTCACTTCTGAGTAAAAAAGTAAGAAAACATTAAATAAACCGGAGACCATGCAGCAACATATTGCTGGAAGCGAGATGTATCTGTACATTCTCCTGTCACTGCAAGATTCTCGGGTCTTGGGTACGGGCAATCTCTGGAGAGCGCTCCGTCAGCCATGGTCCACGGACGGTAGATACCGACGCTGACGGTTATGGATAGCTCACGTCGGTATCTAAGGCATTGTCACAGAGAAATCTCGGATGAACCTTTCCGAATCTTTGCATTTTATTGGACCATCGGATTTGCTGCTCGTTCAGTCCTCGCCACATGCATTTATGCACAATTTGATATTTTAATAAACTTTGAGAAATTTATGGACTCCAGGACACGACAATTGACGGCACTCCGATTTACGTATGCAAGCTGCTGGATAGGAGCAAGCCACGGTTTATAAACTTCGCATGGACACTGGAGGATTATGAAATAGATTCAACTAAAACTCATCTAAACGTACTGTATATGACGGACTTCATCTTTATGACTGGAGAACCCCGTCGGAGCGTATAGTTTTCCATAAAAATTTGCATGATAGGAATTAAGTGGACCGTGCCAAATCTACTGTGATTGATCATTCGATGCGCAACTTGACGGGATGGATATTGATTACGGATTAGCGGGGGATTCCAAAGTATTATTCCGTCCAGGGACACATAGATAATTAGTTCGTCGTTACATCCCTTGCTTCAAATTAGCCCGAATTTATTCCGTGGGGTGCAATGTTGCGAAAATAGTCATTCAATGTTGGATTCGAATATTTAATATTTCGTTTGTGTAGCGAACAAAGTAGGAAAGAGTTAGACTAATTTTATCATACGGGAAGGACGAGCTTAAACGCAGAAAATCAAACACTTAAACCAAAGTTTGATTGGTACATTATTATATTATTTTAGCAAGGAAAGAAACCTTTCCAATAATTTTGAATGTATAGGGAATTTTTATGAGCAGCACCGTAAAATTTACGTAACTCGTTAAATTTACTTTAGGAAAATTGTCCGCTTAAGACACAATTTTTCCCGGAATGACATGCAAATTTTATGGTTCTTCGATACTTAGTTTTCTACATAACTTTCAATTAAATTATCACAGGCCTGTGAAAAGACCTGCGAAGTTTTCCGCCCTGGACAATAGTTGTTTAGGAAGTAATTTCCCCCGCTGAAACCGAATCCGGGCTCAGAATTGCTTTATCACGTCAGGTTTTTTTGAGGTATTCTAACCTAAAAGTGCAAAAACACTGTTTTTTGACATATTTGAGGTTATATAGCACCACGATGTTTTTCTTTTTCCAAAAACTGTGTGGAATCTTATAGTACAAGTGTTACTCTTTCAAATGCCGTTGAGTTTGCTTAAATATCTTTTTTTTTCGCCGGGATATTTGAAATTTTTATGTTCATGCATTTTTCGTTTATTTTATTTATGTCACTTGAATTTATGGTCACTTGAATAAAGTGACTTCGCGGGGCTACATAACCTTAAATATGACAAAAAACAGTGTTTTTGCACTTTTAGGTTAGAATATTTCAAAAACCTGACGTGATAGAGCAATTCTGAGCCCGGATTCGGTTTCAGGGGGGGGGGGGGGGGGGGGGGGGGGGGGGGAATTACTTCGTACACAACTATTGTCCAGGGCGAAAAACCTCGCAGGTCTGTGATATTAACTGTTGCAAGTGTCAATAAGTAGTGGATTGATATAAAACCAGCTCTTTGGAAGTAAAATGTGTAAACTGAAACTTGGCTTAGTGGTGAAGACATTGAACAGCTGAGGACTAGGGTTCGAATCTCAGACGATGTACATTTTTTATTTCGCTGTTTTGCTAAATTTAATTTAATTTTAAACTGTTTGCATTTTCATGATTCACAAAATTTTACGATGCTGTTCTGTAAAAATTAATATTACAGTTGAGAACCGTAATTTTTACCAAAATTTAAATTCTTGAACTCTTCCCTCCGTGTACGCTTTGGCTACATCATAAAAAAATGTTAGTATGTGAACAGACTTTAGCACATTTCTCTAATTGCTCTTGAAAATAAATGCAATATTTTTAGGACAGCTTTTGCACATGACTCTATAAATAGTCTAAGACTCCTGACTCCTTTCATTAGACATTAGTATCTAACCATCGCAGTAACGATGGCATTTATGGCCCAAATAACTCAAAAACTGCCTGGATTACTTTCAATAACTGGAGACCAACTGTACATAGGTCGGTCCTATATAAAGCTGAGAAATAACCATAGTTGCCGGTGGAAGGTCCCAGATTCGAGCCCCTCAACAACAGATTACAATAAAAGGTTATTGGGGGTAGTAGAGTTAGTCGGTGGTTCGGAATCAACCTTACATTGTAGGACCACCTGCAATCGTTGTCTTGAATCGGGTGAAATAAGCGTTTACGGGAAGTAGAGAGAGAATAGAGAATTTGCTGGCACAATTGGATGACAATAAACGGAGTTATATCTGATCCCAATGACATAAATACCGATGTACACCAGGGCTCAGCTCTTTCTCCAACCCTATTTCTTCTTTTTATTAATTACATTTTATCTCTCACTTTCAATCCTATTCATAATTTCGCCGACTACACACTTTATTTCGCGTACTCTTTTCATTCTGTAATGAACTTTAGTGGGAATTTGACAAAAATCAATAGAGAATGCATGTTTGGATCGTTAAACTACGCCATTTAGCAGAGCAAATCGTGTTATGTTTAATGCATTTAAATCAATCAATTCATCTCAGTCGACGGAATAAATATACCCAATTTGCCCTCTCTTAATATCTTGAGCATGGAGATATTCAGTAATCTTACCTGTACCGACTATATATTTGCTGTCTTTAAAGAAATGCTTCACTCTATCGGACTTAGCGCTGATCTACAAGTCCCACCTAAGCCCTATATACCATCATAAAACATTCCCTAAACTTTGAAATTATTATAAAGATCATTCAAAAAATTTTATATTAATTGTTAGTTTTGACAGATAAACTAGGAAGTTCTTGTTTTCTCTACACATTAGAAATTAAAATAAATTATTAATTCTTCAATCATTCCCTAGCTTTCATAATTCCGAATATAGAATTCAAATATGTAAAGTTGTGAAGCTACAGTGAAGAACACAACAAATAATTATTCCATAAAGAGGCAGTCAACACCTAATGAGTAATTATTTGGTAATTGAATAACAAATAAATATTTGCAAATAATTCATCAAGTAACGAACGAAATTTGAAATTTAAATAAAGAACACCAAATAACAAATATTTATTTGCGAATTACATAAAATAAATTTTAAATCAAATAAAAAGGTATTCCAGTAATTGTTCAATCGAGTTTTTTTTAAAGAATGGTTTTTTAATTAAAAATTGAATGGTACAGAGAAACAAAGCATTAAAGGCGAACATCACATTTTTTTGTATTTCATCAAAGTATGGATTTAAAAATTTGTGAAAAAGGTTGATAATTTTTATTTTTGAAGACCACCTGAAAGAAAAACCTTAAAAATGAAAAAAAAAATGTCAACCGGCCCCATTTTGTTAAAAAAAGGCAACTCAGAGATTATTCTTCCCCCAAATTACAGCGGGACAATCTGGCAGGACCTATTTTTCATACCATCATTGGGGCCGTTCAAGTATTACGTAACGCAGTTAGGGGGGGGGGGAGTCTTGTGAAACGTTACGGTGCCTTATAAGGGAGTCAAGCAACGCGTTATGTAACATTAAGTTTTTGTTAAAATTAAAAGTCCTTACTCTTAACTCGTGACTCAAGACTCAGTTTATATGGTATATCTACACTACACATATTTTTTTTTACATACGAAAAAAGTCGCGTCGCTGAGTATACAGATCGTAAATAACCACAATAAGCCGTGTTCCACGAGTCCATAGTTTGGAATCTAAGAGTCAAACAAAACCACCTAAACTATAAGCCATGAACTTACAAATTTCACGCATACACATTACCACCAAAGCAGGCTGAAATTTTGAAATTTACATTGTTTCGTTTGTTGGAGGAGAAAAGGGGGGGGGGGGGGGGGTAACGCGATACGTTACGGCGCGTTACAATGGGGGGGGGGTGTCAGAAATCTTCAAAAACTGCGTTACGTAATATTTGAACGGCCCCATTTATACGCATCGGTAAAAACTCTGTGTACATTAGGACTGGCTGCTACAAATCAAATATATGGGCATCACGCTCAATAGAAAACTTATTTGGAGCTCTCACCTAAACTCAACCCTTAACAAGGCTGCACGAGTACTATGGGCCTAGTCGAAGGATTTGGGCTCTCAGCCCGAAGATGATACTCTGGCTATACAATACAATTGTCAAACCGCAATTTTCCTACGCTACCTTGATTTCGTAACCTAAGGATCAAAAACATTTGGCAATCCTCATATGCAACAAGCTGTAGCGGCTTGCCCGCCTCACCATAACAGCTGCCATCGGAATCACTCTCCTGCACATCACTATTATGAAATCCGCTTCAATTAGCGCCCTGATAGTGCAACTTACGTCTAATACGGTGGCCAGTGACAAAGATTACATGGGCATCCTTCCCCGCATTCCTGGCATAGCTGTGTGCACTGCTACGGACCACATGAACAATAACTACGCTTTGGCAGAAGGTTCAGCACTGACCCTAAACCTCAAATGGTTCACTGGTGAGTACAAAATGGAACAGGTGCCGGTGCTGGTGTCTTTGAACCCAAAACTAGAGTCTCGATTGCACTGGGCAGATGGCTTCGTGTCTTTCTAGTCAAATTCCATTTCATCGAAACTTGTGCTCTTGTGCTATTAACATCAATAAAGGATAGAGAGGGGCTAGGGTTAGGTCTGACTAGTGAGAATGAGTGTCGGTAGTGTATGGAAGACACTGAAACCACAATGCACATTATGGTGCTTTTAGGCTGCCTTAGCATAGACGATCTTCGGTCGGGAATTTCTGACCCCGCTGACGTTAGATCCACTCTTTTAAAGGCGTGAGTGTGGAAGAGCATATATTGCAGTAGTGGGGTTATGGCCAAAAGACGTCTTTGGTCGTAGAACCCACAATATGGCTAATGCTCCCTTACTAATAATAATAATATCTATAAAGGTGGATAGTCGGTGTAGTAGATGCCCTATGCCAGGAACAGAGAGGATATATCCCTTACCCGATCAATGAATAATAATTTATACTTTTGCAAAAATTTTCACTGAAATTGCCCTCAACATCGCATTTACGCACGAACTTATTCTAAAGGCTGACAAAATAATATCTCCCAACTCTACAGCGCTTTTAATAAAAAAAATTTTAAAGTTGTCCGCCTTCACATATTCACAATTTTTAAAATGTCTTGGATGTAAATAAACACAGCAAAATTATTTTCCAAAGTACACTACGATCCAATAGGAAAACTCAAACTCATAAAAAAATCACTTTGTTCTGTCGTCGTATTTTCCTCAATTTTAAATATTTCGCAAATTTCTGCGGGGCATTTTGTTTTAATTTCCTCCATGAAATTGTGTTGCCTCAGACGTCTGAGGCAGCATTCTTCGAGCATACCTTTTCCCTGGAAAATAAAAAATTCCATAAAAACAACAATTTTCGGGATACCACCAAGAGATTGCGATGTTGATGGTTAGATTTTATGGACGTCAGAAATTTCTGGACTCTGTTGACCTTTTGTGGGCGTTAGATCACCACCAAATATAAAGCGACGTGAACTATGGGCACCCGGAAGCAAATTCTCTCCGCCAATATAATGTTCACAAAGACTGCTCCACTTTTTCACTTAATACCGAGCAACCTTCAATCAAGGAAACAAAAAAAAAAAAACCTTCCCGCAAGAGCACGCAATCAGTCCCCGTACGCATACAAAAGCATCCGAGAAACTTGAAAATTTCGTGACAGAAATTCATAACGAGCACCGTGTGAACTAAACTTGTCGCTGGCGAAGTGGAGAACAAGTGTGGTGTGCTCCTGAATGCAAAAATAAACCGAGAGGTATGATTATGATGCCGAAGATGAGGGGTACCGATCGCGAATTGAAGAGGCCAACAGAATCCAGAAGCTGCAGCACAGTAGCTAAGTAGCCGGTGTGTATCAGCAGCGTGTACTGTGATCTTCATATAGGCCAGACTTCAGGGAAGGACCAACCAAGGTAGACGGAATCCGCCGATCGCTGAAGACCAGGAATGCAAGTTACACGCAGTCCGCAAATTCTTGTGATATGCCCGCGCATACATTTTTCGAATTGACTTTGCGAACAATTTCGCATGATCAACTCGACGATCAATCGATCGCGGGGATAAGCAAGAGTCGGGCTTGCGGTCGGAACGGTGGACATGAACAAGATCCCGGGAGTATATTGTCCGCTTTCAGTTCTGATAACATCCCCTGACATCAGTAAGCACATAATCAAGGCTGACGATCTCGCTGCGATCGATTATTGCATTGCACAGGCAAGATTCCCCTCCCGCCAAAACGGTCAGCGTTCCCCACGGCCAGGAGCCATCCACCAATCATCGGGCCACCACACCGCTCCATCCCGTCCAGTGTGCTTTTATTAATTAAATTCGAATAAACTAATCAAATACAAAATGCTGTGCACACATCATAAATTGATGATCGCTTGTCGATCACTTGACAATAACAACAAGAAAATTTAATGACAAAATGCTCGGACTGGTCGCGGAGCTAATGAGATGTGGGAAACTCTCGGGGAAAAATATGTCGCGCGGAATTTTACAAACAATGAGGCCTTGCACAGGCTGCTATATGTGCTCCTGGTTCGGATGCTGCGACCGCGACTGCTACTGCAGTTGTTGATGGCGATTGTATTCAAGCGGTACTCGCTACTGATAGAGCGCTACTGAATCTTATCAGCCGATTAATCTTTCAGCGTTCGGCATTCCAAGTGGAAAACAAGAAAATTGGAAATTTTTGATGGCATCAGATGTGATGGGAAAATTTCTAAAATTGCTGAGAGTATGCAAAAGTTACTGTAGGCAGTAAACATTTTTGAAAAAAAGGCATATAAGTTTTACCAGAATTTGATTTGGATTTTGCAAAAAGTAGTCCCATAGTATCTCATAGAAATTAATGGGACTCTTCATCAGATAATTCAGTATCCATTGCTGGACGTATAGAATCGGTTTCTAATTGATTTCTGGTGCCAAAATAGAAGATGTATCAACTTGTCATGCGAAATACAGGACTTAAACCATTTGTCTGGATCCAAAACTAGCTGAAAAACAGGAATCTTTTCGACTACAAGCAGAACTCGACCTATTCATTGCCATTGGGTATTTTGCAGAGATTTTAACAATGTTCTTTCCTCCTGTTTTCTTTAACTCATTTAAACTGCAGGGTCGTCTATTACACCAATACTCCACCTGGGTCAATTTCGTCAGTCACCCTTGAAATCCTGTAATGATTAAACAATTGGGATGCATTACTTTACCTATACAAATCCCCTTGAGCCATTTCGCTTGCTTTGTGACTCATAAAATTTACCGATATGTATATTTTACGGTTTTACACTGTAATTTTCCCAGCTCTTTTAATCTCTTTGGAAGTGAATTGTTTAAAGTGAAGATTGGCTTAGTGGTGAAGATTTTGTACTGTGCTGCTGAGGTTCGGATCTCAAACTAAATACATTTTTTTATTTGGTTTATTTTGCGGAAGGTGAATTAATATGATAACTTTTAAGCCTTTTGAATTCTATGCTCGGAATATCTTTTAAAACTGAACGGGGCTCATCATTCAGTAAATTTTACGGTGTTGTTCTGTAAAAGTAACAGTTGCAACACGATTCCAGTTTAGAACCGTAATTTTTACCCGAATTTTCGTAGGAAATGTCGAGAACTTTTCTCTCCATGAAGGTCTAAATTGGTAAGAAGTGGCCTTAGCAATAGATGTTCAGGTTGTAGTAGCCGTACAGCACCACAGATTTGATATTCGATCCAAAGGTTTCAGGTTTGGTGTTGCTATTGCGGCACATCTCACAGAGAGAGGAATCAGATGCAATTCGAGCATTTCCAATGAAAGCCTGTATATCAGCTTCTAATGCTGTTAATATTTTTATGAGTAAACAAATTTTTTCTACGCGTTCTATCACTGTTTTCCGAGATAAATGTTACCGTTGGCGCCAAAAGTCATAAGTGTATTTTTAGCAGCATTGATCTAAGCACAGCTTTGAGGTTTTCTATACTCAGGCCTGCGGATATGTAGACAATATAAATTTGTTGAATAGAAGAAGAAGCATAAGGTGCTTAAGCAGTTTTCATCGCATATTACGTCATTAATAACAGGTGAAAATAGCAAAAGTGACAATGTGAATTCTTGCCTTACTGCATTCAGAACTTGGAAGGACTTTGTAAGCTTTTCTTAGTGAATGATGAATGCCCAGGGGACATTCCTTCGATGTATTTAGCATCACTATGGCTATGGAATTATGGCAAAGGGAATGAGGGAAATTTAATGTCTGGTTTTGCATTGCAGCGAGCTGGACGACAGTCCAGGCACGGAGTAAATTTTTATTTATTGCGAATGAAATAAGGCAGGCCAAGGTTTTACCCTGCATCCACCGTGGTGACCGTGCCGCTCAACCATTGATCCACCTCCGTCTCTAAGAAAGACTCCTTATTGATGATATTAATTTTTTATGATATGTCTCTCTCTACGTGAAGCTGCCAAGATGTTAAAGCCTTCTTTCGGGAAATTGACAAATATAAAATAGATATGCTTCATATTAATTCGGAAAGTGTTGATGTTTCAGAAAATGGGCACTCGATTGTTTGCATTAGAAGAACTATTACCGTCAATTAGAGGAATGTCCTCCAGTAAAGATGCCATTCCAGTTTTTTTTAATTCTTCACATTCACCCTTTGGTCCATTTGATAGAATTGACCTTGAGTAGTTCTTCAGATATTTCCCTTAACGTTGTGACATGAACAAGAATCCTATTACCTGCAGTACCAGAATCCTTTTCTAGGGTAATATGAAAACATACCCTTTGCTTATGATTTTAAAACCCTATGTCAGCAATAAGTCGTCGTTGGACTAAGTGACGTTCAGTTATTAGCGTAGCAGTTTAAATATATTTAACATGTACCTAAACACTTCGCAGTTTGCCTCTGTTTGGAAGGTTGCCACTGTTGTGCCAATCATGCCAAGGTCCCTAAAGATTTTCGACGCATCAACCTACTCCCATTTCTTGCCAAAGCGTTGGAAAAATTAATATCTAAACAGATCACTGACTACTTGGAGACATTTAACCTCCTAAAGTCTTGTCAATCCTTATTCCGTAAGGCTCATAGTTGTGAAACAGCTCTTCGGAGTGAACCACTGATGCCGGGTAGATTGCAGCGGGTTTGACTAAAGGACAGCCTTTTCGTTTCGTTTGGTGTCCCACAAGGTTCTATTCTCGGGTCTTTGCTCTTCTGCCTGTATGTTTATGAACTCCGGGAGGTTCTTAGGGACTGAAAAATGCATCTGTGCAGTTATAAGTTAACCAACCTATAAGGCTTATGGAGGATCGCATTCACAGGTTGAACTCTGACCTAAATAATATTGCGACTTGGGCAGCTAATAATCTCTTGCTTCTAAATACCCTTAAGTCGCACTGCATTGCACTCTACCGTCGAAGTAGTGACGTGACTCATATTCCTCCTCCCCTTTGTTAGTCGGGTAAAAAGTCTTGGAATATTCCTCAATGTTAGTATGATATGTTAATTTGGTTAATTATTCGTTTGAGGAGATTTGATGATGAGCCGCGATATCGTAATCATCTGTTTGTCTGTCCATTGGAGCAGTTTTTACATTTTATTTCACCAAACTATCACTACAAAAAAACCTGGTACTTCATTGAAAAATTAATATTTTTGAACTCCTCCAAGCGCTGACATAATTTTCGCATTTCAATCATGGAGGATTCCTATTTGGTTCTTACTATTCGTGTTTGGAGTCTTAACAGCTGTTGCTCAGCTCGGCGCAGAGATTTAGAGAATTAGTAGCGCAGTACTGTATTATTATAGATTAACTTTCTTAAGAACTTTGTTCGTTCAGCGTGACCTTCTCACATTGTAGCTTTCGATCGTATCATAATATATGAGATAGTTATTTAAAGCTTATTTATTGTTCATGTTTTGCTTAATTGCCCATTCCGTTATTGTTTAGATTACCAAAAGTAATAATTATTTTTATTGTACTTAATCCTTTGAATAAAATTGAATCGAACCCCACCGACAGCGACCATGGCTGTCTTCTACTAACAACAGATTACGCTGAAAGGTTATTGGGCGTTGCAAAGTAATTTCGGAATAGTTCGGAATCCACCATAAATTATAGATCCAGTTACAATCGTTGTCGGGAATTAGAGAGCGAGATGTCATCAGTAGCGATGCGTCTTTTCAAACTCCATAACAATCTTGTTTTAATCTTCAATGCCATCGACATCTTCTTCTGCCTTCTCGGTATGTGCATTGATATAATCGTACTTGGTACGCCCACCACTTATCTTTTTTTTTTATACGATGTTGTCAAAGCCTAGAGGGACAACCCTCTGATGCATTAGCATGGTTTTGCCCGGAAGGGAATTAGGGTAAGGGGAGTGAGGAAACTTGAATGTCTTGTTTTTTTGCCTTGCTGCAAGCTAGATACGGAGTGGATTTTTTAATTCAATTTTAAAACCCCACGGGGAGACCTGGTCTCGAACCCGGGAACAATGACATGGTGGCCGTGCCTCTCAACCAATTTATTCAACTCCGTCTCCATCAACTTTCTATGTTTAACGCGGTGCTTGTATTTACCTAGGTATTTTGAAACATCTCTCACTCACTCTCCAATCATACCACGTATTTCGCACTACAGTTCGTGGTCGATGGTGTTGGGAATAACGTGAAGGGTTATAGGTTCAAATACTGCCGACGGCAACCAATGGTTACTTATTGCTGACAACAGATTACGCTAATTAAGGCTGTTTGAAGTTGTAAAGTAAAAGCGGTGGTTCGGATTCACCTTAAATTGTAGATCCACTTACACTATCTCTACTCCAATTGAGCCCCATGTCCGAGAAACCTATAGGAACTATAGAATCAGAAATTGGGACCAATAAATTAATCGGTTATTATATAATATTTTTTTAAGACATTCTTCCAACAAAAGACCATAAATGTGATTAGTAGATAAAGTAGAACAATTCTTCGTTAAGTTGACCAGCGCGGGAGGGTAGACAACGGCTATAGCTTCGAATATGTAGTGACTTTGTAATTACAATTTTTCACAAATCGGTTTTAGACTGATCATTATTTTGTCTGGGAAATAATTTATGACAACTTCCCTTGTGTACTCGTAATGGCAACTTTTTACCTACAGGTCTGTCAATTCTTTACAGAAAATTCGATTAAAGCAAATAAAAATTTCTCATAAATTACTTGAATGCGATTCTTTCGACAGAAATTACGTCTCCGTCCGCAACAATTTAATTTGCTCGTTTTTTTTGCGAAGAAAATCATAAAAGTCACACTTTCCATTAAGTAGTCTGAAATATTTTTATGTTAACACGGCATTAATTGCAATACTTCTTAAGCACCTTAAGTGGAACGAAACGATTCCCATTGGCGGTTTAAAGGGCATTTGCGCGACTGAGGAATTCTCATGCGCATGTCGCGCAGCCAGTAATTGCCGCAGTCAGCTCATGTTGGCGACAATAACTTTATCAGCTGGACCTAATCACGTCAACTTCCATAAATTGCGCAGCATCACTCACTGGCAGAAAACAACGTCCCATAACAATAAAAATGAATTGGTTAACTTATTGGGGCGCACAATAATGTCCACGGCCGGCAATCGAATCGATGGGAAGGTTTCTCTGATTCCCGATCGAAGGCCACTCAAGCAGATCAGTAAAAATCGAAAACATGTCTATTCGGCCCATTGTCGGTGCACACCTATGCCCAGCTGGAGGATTCTCTAGCGGAGCTCCGTTGTTGAAGTGCCACTAACTTTGTCTACAACTAGTTGCAGGCGAGATATGAGCCGGCGATTAAAGAGCCCTCCTAAGCCAGGCCAGTATCGGGAATACATCGATGGATTGACAGTGTTCAACGCGAGCAAAAAGTCGATAAAGGCTGTGAAGGCTGAGGTACCTGGCCTATGGTCTCTGCAGAAATAACAAGTAACTGAACATGTGTTACAAAATTCCTAACCCAAAAACCGTGTTCAATAAATATCGGAGCCAGGGGCCGCGACTCGAGGACGGGGGGACTACAAGACTTGGTGCCAATATTTGTCGATATGTAAATAGATATCGTGAAATCGCGGTGATAGAGGTTCCGCTGGCGCGCCGTCGAGAAACGGGTCGCAGAAAGGCACTGCGAACTGCATGACCATCATTCACTTATTTTATCGCAACATTAAATGGGAAATATCTTCATTAGGCTATCATAAACCATAAATTTATCACTCTTCTGCCTCCCTAGCTCAGCGATTGAGTTATTGAATCGCCCAATTGCCTGATTTTCTGATCTAATCTCCCGAGAAGTATGAGACTCTCATGACAAATTTTCATACAACGCAACCACTTCACCGGATAATGACCAGATTATTCTGTTAATCGGTCGACCAGTCCCCCAGAGGTCAACCCCCGCTGGAGCAGCAGAAGAAGAGGAGGAAAAAGCCCAGAGTTTCCCCCGTATCTGCGACGATGGCATAACAACCATGTCAATCACAACGTCTTCAGATTCGATCAGACGAAGATTTATGGGTTCAGACTCCGTTCACAGAAGCTACCGCAATACACAGTCAAGTCAAGTGGACACTGGAGGAAAAACTTGCCCTTGGAGACTTGCAGCCCATAGAACACGCCGGTAATTAATTTCGCAAAAATTCCAATCAACAATTCCTTCAGTCATTCCACCTCCTTATCCCCTGGGATGCTACTTGGGCTGTTGCTATTGGAATCGAATCGATTTGATTTCGATGCCTTTTTGCAGGCATCGTCGTTTGCCTTACGCACTGATAAATTGTTTGCCTGATAACATTCCCGCAAGGAGTGGACAGCGCACTCTTTGGAGTTAAGAAAGGACGGAGGAAATTCTGAGTCTGATGCTGCTAACTGCATTATCACTGGAGCCCCAAGTCTGCGCTGCCAAGACAAAAGTGGAAGAGCGATATTCTGTCGTCAGTGGATGATCACGATGATGGACAACAATAATGGACCTTTGCTGATTCGTCATCATCCGTGGACAGGATAAATAGTGCACTAGTCAGCTCTGGGCCGGAAAATACAAAGACTGCGGTGAACGATTCCAGTCGCAGTTGATGGGGACAAGTTTTTCTTCGTGCAGCTATAAAGTGTGGAGATTAACGACCGTGCAGTATGGTTGTTAGAGATTTTTTCGGTAAACAGGGAGAACAACTCGATAATTTGACAAAGGATTGAAGCGTTAGTCGGTTCACTTCTTGAGATTACCTTTTATTTTTTGGACGCAGAAAACAAGCGAACAAGTTCTTGCAACGACATAAAAAACGAATTCCTTTAAAAAATGGCATATTTTGATGAAGGTTCCACTAAGGAGGTGCAAAACGAGATGTAGACTCAAAAATATGAGAATACCTACAGCTCCTGCCGTAGAATTAATTGGCGATTTCAGTTAAAATTTTCGAGTGGACTTGTTACCATTTTGAGTGAACTTTCCATACGCACCATGACCTGGATGAAATTTTATTTCAGCTTTGAACGTGCTTAAGATACATGCAAGCTGAAAGTACTTGGATAAAAATACGGTTTCGAGCTTTGTGTGCCTTCTTTGACAATCAGTTGAAATTTCGTCCTGTACACTGGCTTGCACACATATGTAACTATTGAAGGAGATCCACTGATTGCACCCTAAAGGTTAGCGATTTGGCTATTAGACTTGCTCTAACCTTCTAATACGTTACGTGTTCGAGTTAGTGCCGGTTTGTGTCCTTAAAGTGGCGCATGATATGTGTCCTAGCGAAATTAATATGCAGCAGGGGCATATTCTATGGATTATGCTCACATTGTCTAAAGGAGACTTGGCGAAAAAGTCCCTCGCAGTCAATATTAGGATTCAAAAGTTGTTGAATATGTCTTTATGTCGTCTCTTTAGAGTGACCAATTTGAAAAGCTGGAGGCGATCCATGTACGACGGAAGCCTTCCAAGGGGAGATTACGGAAAGCAAACCTAAGGAAATTACGTGGAACAGATTTTACATGCCTAGAGTGAACCTGACAGTACGGCGACCAAACCTTCGACGCCTACTCGAGCACAGGTCTAACTAGAGAGCAATATACAAAAGTGGAGGTATTCACATCAGCACCCCTTGGCTGTCGTGAGAGCCGAAAGTCAATTTCCTATCAAGCACATCCCTCAGGTCAGTGACTGCCTCCGCGAAACAAACCACGATATATTATAAAGTATTAAAGAAGGGAAGAGATTCCCAACGTTTAGAAAATGTCATAACAATACACTTGTCGAGATTAAGTTGTAAACCATTGCTCAGGCACCAACCCCAAAAACCGTTGAGGTCAACTTGAACCTGGATGCAATTGGCAGCAGCCCTAATGCTTCCGAAAATCTTAATGTCATCTGCATATCTTAACATGTTACAGTCGTTTAGTAGGTAAGCTATGTCATCAACAGATAAAATATAAAACAAGGAGCCAAGGTGGCTGCCCTGTGGAATTACCCCAAGTATCGCCCTAATTAATCTTGAGATTAAATTGCAAAAATAAACGTGGTATGTTATATCAGTGAAATACGACTGAAACAAATTCATGAGAGTACAGGGAAACTTAAGCTTGAGCAACTTGAAAACGATGATGAAGTGAGGAAACCTATCGAAAGCCTAACTGAAGTCAATGTAAATGAAGGCAGTCCGTAGACCGAAATCAGTTGGTGTCGACCTGTTATTATTGTCACGACTTAATGATGAACAGATTAGTATTTCGTGGCTAGTGGTTATGGACGAAATTCTGGGTGAACTTACTAGAGAAAAGGGTTTCATAGTTTCTACCCATCAGACTGACCTGGCGATATTGGAGTCCGGCTCATTCTTGCAAATCGTTGAAAGAGGCTCGAATATGCGCTTGAAAAGCTGGAACTCTATGCCTCGTGTAAGGGACCGGGGGTTAACCCTTCAAAGAGGGGGCGTGTGCTTTTCACCAGAAAAATAAAATTCGAGAGTTTAGGCTCTTTTTAGGATGGGGGTGGGGGGAGTCTCTTTCTTTATGGGGAAGCCTAGTACCTAGATGTAATATTAGATTCTGAAAGATGTATTTAGTAGAACGTATAGCGAAAGCAAGTCTGGCTTTCTATGCGTGTAAGAGGAACTTTAAGAACATATAGTGACTAAACCCCAAGATGGTACATTGGTACACTAGCCTGGCTTACAGCGCTGGATTAGAGCTGTTGCCTAGAGACGCTATAGAGAGTACAGAGAGCGGCCGATTTGGGTATAACTGGATGTCTGTGTACCACGCCTACAGTGGCTTTGGAGGTAATGCTCAACCTGTTGCCACTGGACATATATTGCAGAAGTATGACAGCGACAAGCGTAGTCAGACTAAAGGATATAAGGTGCTGGAAGGAAAACGGACATTTTAGTATCTTTCTGAAGTTACACTGCATCGACAACAACGGGACATAAGGGAAGTGGTGAAAACATCAGAAATCTCCATATCTACGGACGGATCTAAACCGAGCGCAAGTACAGGTTCACTTCAGCAAATGGCACTTCCACAAATCGAGCAGGCTGTCAGACAAATGTAGTATCTTTCAGTGGAAATGAATGCTGACTGGGTCGAGCTACTAATGATTTCTGTCAGAGCTGTAGGGATCCGATGTTCACCATGTGATCTGTGGTGACCTGCGCTGGCGACAAAAAGAAGCAGGCTGCTGGGTAGTTACTTCTTCTCGAGGATTACGGAGTCGTAGAGCATAGCGCTCAAAGCTGTGATGAAATTCTTTAGGGAAAGAGCATAGTTATAAGAGTAGGGATATTTGGGATATATGGTACACAATGGACACATCTCGCGGTCTAAGAGAGCCGGCTGAAGTGAACTTCGGCAGCACCGCTCTAACCTAACCTAACGACCTGTTTTTAACCTCATGAAAAATTTATCGCCGACAATATTTTAAACCGAGAAATTTCTTGTTCTTTTTCTCTCTGACCACAAACCGTATGACATACCATTACTCTAAAGATTATTGCTTACAGTATGTATGAGACTAAAAAAAACACAGATAATTCGTACTCAGATTTTCATCTTTAAAGGACTACAAGATATTGGCTTTGTGCCACACACAAGCGACAGTATTAAAGTCAATTCAAAGAATTAAATTTGTAAATAATACGTACGTCAAAGGAATTCATAAAAACGGACTTTTTTTCATTGCTTAAAAGCTATGTACGCCCTTAAGTGAGTGGTCTATTTAGGGCAGTACTTTACATCATTAATAACCACAAAGAATAGCATAGGTGACAATATGCACCCTTTTGGCACTGCGTCGAGTGTTTTAAAAAGTTCCGTGATGATTCGTTTGTTAAGGACGCCATATTAGGCACTCTAGTAGCACTTTATGATGTTAATAAATTTTTCTGGAGTACCTCTTATACAAGATGCGGACATAAACTTCAACTTTCGAATACATAAAACAACTGAATAATGGGTTTCGATTCGATTTTGTGTCTGAAAAGCGAGAGATAAACTCTTTACCCCTAGAGAAAAGCTCCCTTCGACCTAATAAGCAGTACTAGAACGTGCTTACTTGTTGGTGCCTCCTACTACCAACTAAATATTTACCGTGATGCTTTCTAGTTTCGATCTCATACGGCAACTAATTATAAATTGCACTCGCAATCCACCACACATCCTCCTAGAAATCTATAATATTGATCGCTACACGAAAGTCTTATCTTGGTGTAATCTCTGACACAGACGGTGTGTCGAAAACCAGATTCTTTTCTTCTACTAACGCGTTTCGCTTCTTATAAAATTCATCGAATCTCAGCTCAAGAAAAATTTCAAAATGCGCGGAAAAATGCGTAATCTCTGCCAATTAGTTTCAAAGCAAATTTTCCTCTATTTCTTACAATACCACGCCAAGTTGAATAGGTTCCAACTTCTTAACGTGATTAGTATAAAAAAAATTGTTCTTTTCCACGTGCAAAAATTCACTGGAAAAACGTTTCTTTTTCTAAAGCTAAAAGGATCGTCGATTCTGCCGTCATTGTTTCTTCGATTTCAACATTTTTTGCAGGCCGATACCGCCGCATATCCAGCTACAGTCCACCCGTTGACCTGGTCTTAAGATCTGCCCGCGGTCATAGAGATCACGCGCACCCGCGTATCGCATTTTCTTCTGTCCTCCGCTACAGCACATGCGTGCATTACTTAAGAACGACCGATCACCGCAGGCATACTGCGCCGACTCCGTTGATCTGCTCCAAGAGGAAGAAGAAGAAGAATTATTGAGCGATCGTGTACATGGGCTCTGCTGGTAGTTGCTTAATGCAACGTACGCGATGTTTATTTCGTGCGTTTGTTTTTGTCGTTTTGGATTTTTGTTAAGCGGTTTAGCGGTTCTATAGCCGTCTGCAATGGAGTTTACGAACGGGTCCACCACCGAAGTCTCGGTCTCCTCCGCGAAAATGTTCTCGCTTTGTATTTTGTTGCTGCTAAGTGCATGGATCATGTCGTTGTTGGGCGAGCGAATAGCATGTTCTTCTCGTCGTTTTCCGTTCGCGGCCATATGCAGTTTTATGATCAAATTTGACACATAATTCGACGCTATCGCATCATTCCGCCCGCAAAATTGATTTCTTTGCACTTGAAATTGCACGTCCAGGAAAATTTCGATCGATTTGAGGGAATGCCTCTGGCTGTTATGGGCCCCGTATTTAACATGTGCCGGCCTTATTTGGAAGCTTGCTCGTTGGGCCGGTGGCGAGTGCAGCAAAAACGGAAAAAAGATGGACAAGCCGCCGAACGGACGGTATATGTACGCGTACGACAGCTCCGTTGTAGTACAAATCCAGGAGAGGAGCTCCGACAAGAAGACTCGTATGGGAACAGGAACTTACTATATGACGCTGTGGCTTACTGGAGGTGATCAAGTGATCGTCACAAGTGAGGAACTATCGTTCGCTACACATATTACGTGCTAAGTGGCTAGTAGTGTCGTTTATTTTGTTTTCACCATTTTCCCGCGGTTACGTTTACATCGCAATAATGGCCAGAGGTTCGGAGGTGTTAAAGTTCGACTGCAACTAAGCACGGCACTTCTTACATAGTGGTCTACTGGAGACTTCGACATAATCGCAGGCCAATACACTTCGATCGAAGATTTACGCGGTGCAATTTCTAGGTATCTGACGTTATTATAGCGGTATTAAACAGCACCTAGATTCATGCTAGCCTGTTGCGTTGGGAATAAGTTAAATCGCGAATGCAAAACATCTAGGAAACATTTCGTTACGGAATTTATAGGTTTTTAGAGTTTGTCAGGATTACATCAAAAAATATTATCCATAAAAAGGACACGTTATCATTGTATCTTTGCATTAAGTAAGTAAGTTGATATTGTGACAATGCACTTATCAAAACCTTAATATCGAGTTTTATTCATATGATTCAATAGTCAAGAGATGATAAGTCTTCAGAGCTCTTTCATATTTACAAAATTAAACCAAAATATTTAAGATTGGACAATACCCCACATTATGGCAGAGCTGGCGAGCTCACTAAGGCTTTTTACCTGAGAACTGAAAACCTCCAGTAGAAAGAACAAACGTTCCGGTAAACTACATAATGTCTCCAATTTTCGATTCAACAAATATGATATTAAAACACAGTAGCAGTCTACTAAGGTGTTAGGCTATATGTTAGTCTTAAACCAAATTATTTAAGATTCAAAAGCAAAACGTCATTCCAGATCCCATAGAAATGGAAAGCAATCAACTTGACTTGACTTGTAAGAACCCGATTGTTGGTCAGCTGCCTGTCCTAGGCAGAAGGCAATAGAATACTAACACGCCCCCCCCCCTCCAGTGTGTTTTGAGACTCGGCCTACATATGAGATTTTCAAGGTCGGTCTAGAGATGACCCACTTTAGACAAGGACTCAATCTGTGGTTATTCTTCGCTAAAAAGTATTGAAATAATTCCCTGTTAAGGAGCGGTATATGAACCATTTCTGCTCTGGATGGGTTAAGGGTAGATTCATTCATCGCCAGTTTATCTGCCTTCTCGTCCTTATGTTTCTATGATCCGGAGCTCAGAAGGGTGGCTGACTCAAGCACTTCCGCTTGGAATACACTTGCCTTGTTCGGCAGTAGTCTATAGAACTCCGATATATACAAAGCTTCGAAAATTTCTTGGAGCCATCAGTGAACAGGACGGCGTCGTAGCTATTAAAGCGTTCAGTGTTTCTCTTCTCTCTCTCTTTCTGTCTGATTGCACTTCATGACGCTTGAGAGTTAAAATGAAGATCAGGCGGGAGGAGTACCAGAACAATGAGAGCATCAGTTGGAGAAGTGTTCAATTTTCCTTAACCCATGGGTGACCAACCAAGTAGGGAGCCATTAGTAAGGATAGGGCGTACCACTGCTGTGTACGTCTACAGGGTCATTTTAGGCTGCTGGCCCAACCTTTTACCAAAGGCGCAGCTGCAGGCATAAAGAGCCGAACTCACCTTTTGACACGCTCTTTTATATGTTGTTTGTAGTTAAACTTCGGTTCCAGAATAACCATTAAGTATTTGACTCTGTAAATTGATAAGAGTTACTGCCCGTTTAATTTAGACATGCAAATTTGAGTACTTCGGTTTTAGTAGTAAAGACCATCAGTTTATGCAGTATTATCATTGTAAGCATAGGGTCTAATAATTACCCTGGCCTAACTAAGCCTGGGGAGATTTCTACAGTATAACAACTGTAGACCAGTACAGTATAACAACTGTAGCACAATCTTCATCGTAGCTCTTGTTGACGATCGGCTCAGGCTGCAATAGAGCTTGGGACCCTGGTGGCGAGAGGATGAACCTTTCCTAGCTAGTTCATCACTGATCTCGTTACCCTCGATTCCCGAGTGACCTGGTATCCAACAGAGCGTGACTCCAATATGAGTGGCCACTTTTTGTTTCTTCGAGGACAAAGCCTTCATGGCTGCTTGGCTATCAAGTAATATCAACCCCTCTCGGTCCTATATTGACATTAACAAGGGCGCAGGCTTCAATGGCATGGACTTCGGCTTGAAAATCCCTGGGCCAACCAGAACTCCGCCTTGAGGCTTTCTCCTGCAGATATGTCTTACAACACGACTAGTAAAAAACTCAGACTTAGCATCATTAATATCCATCGTCCAGGACCCTGTTCCATGTCTAACTGTACTAGAGTCTCAAGGATAGATCAAGAACGAACATTATTGTACGCCATGGCTAGAAACGCTGTTAAAAGTTTTATTTGTATTTTATTGAGTATTCAATCGTACGTACATCTCATTAAGAGTCGGCTCTGTGGCTCTTCCCTTGCAGCACTTGCTGAGATCTTGACATACGGTACCCATCTAGAGTGGGCAACAGAAAGGAGGTCAGACTGATTGGTCTGTAGTATTTTGCAAGCACGCGGCGCCCTTTACCAGAACTCTTAAAAGAATGTTAGTACTCCATATAGGCCTGTTTCTTTGCTACTCCGATAGCACACCTCACCCCTCCATACTTACCTAACCTAAAACATCATCACACATTGCTTAATAATAGGAAATTTGGACAAGATATCTTTCTTAGAGCACGGTTAAAATTAAAATTCGCATTTACATAAACCCACCCCTTCTCCACCATTTACCAAATTCCAGTAATTGCCTGCAGAGCATAAAAACAGAATTTTTTGAAATTTCCACAATATTTAAATCAAGCGAAAAGCCTGTGGCAATATTTAAATCAAAGCCGGATTCTAATTTCACGTCGACATTTAAAAGCTTCCTTTTTGCACAGTTTGAAGCACCACAGGGCGGACGATGTCGATATGCTGTCAAAATGCATGAAACCTTCCTGAACTGGGAGCAAACGCCCGAAGCCACCTACTAATGAGTTTTTGCGTTGAAAACAACATTGAATGCAGTAGCACAGATAGAATAGCTGTAGCAGCATTGATTTTTAAGCTCTCCTCATAAAACCTTATTTGGCCTTATTTTTCCTTTAATGTTGTCTTTCACCAAAGAAACATTTATAGGTCATTCTAATGCTAGAATAAACTCCTCCTCCTCCTCATCCCTCTGTAAGGACATTATTGTGAGCGAAATAAGGAAGGAAATTTTAAATTTCAAAACAACACCGCATTCCATTGTACACAAACATTCAAAATAGAAGGCTTTTCGGAACAATACAATCAGTAGGGAGTTTCCCGCTGCTGCTATTGCTTTAGGAAATTGCTCCATATCTTTGAAAATTCAATCCTCAATACGATGAGTGTGGTGCAAGTGCGGTTCAAGTGGTGCTCTCATAATGCCAAAGATATGAATCCAAGGAAATTCTTTAATGATCTTTCGAAACGTCCATTAACATACCACAGCTGCGAAATATAGGTCTTTAAGCCCAGGTGTCACTAAACTAGATGCAGAACGAGACTGACCAACAAAAGATGTCCGGGGAACAGCCATCTATCATTAAGTGGCTAGAGATAAAGTAAATATGCATGATTTCATGGTTTCTGTCTGATAATTCGATATCGATCGATCAAACCCGATATTAAGCGCTCAGTGGTATGAACAATTTCAATTTGTCGTACTAGTGTATTGCCAGCGACAAGCCCGTCGACCCGCACCGGAGCACCCATCACTCGACAAGGCATCGAGATTCGATCCTCGCGAACCGATAAGTGCGCGTTTACCACTTCGTGCACGATCATTAAACGCAATTTTGTCGATTCGCGAATTTGAATAAATTAATGATCGATGAATATCTTTTGGATACGAATTCAAATTACCTTCCATTCATTATCGTTCGAAATCACCGTCAATCGACATTTCGACGAGAAAGAACAGGTTGTGAACATTCTGCACGGTGACACGATCACTCCCGGGATCTTGCGACATTTGTCCGCGACCGGAGAGTCAATCTCAGTCGATAATTGAGTCTTGCGATGCTTAATGCCAACCAAATTGCTCAAGTACTGAGTTATTATTGTAATTAGCGAAAATTTCATTCAAATTGGCTTCGATGTGCACTCGTAGATCATCTCCGATCAAGCGGTGCTATAATATGCGTCATCGTCTCATTTGCATGCAAAACACCAACACCCAAGGGTACAGCTGTGTGCTGAATCCGAGGATATACAATGCGCACGTGGGTGATACTACCGCTGAACACCATTTTTATTTTATTTGATCGTCGTCATCATCGTCTTCTTGATCTTTTTATTTCTGCTTATACCGCTCTCCAAGCTCCGATAATAATTTATCTTTTGCGGTTAATTTATTAAAGTATTTCTCCGACTGATGTATTATGCTAACTGTGTCTACCTTTGCAGGTCGCGTCATAAAAACGTGGACATTTTTATTGATATACGAACGAAAGTTGCATTGGCGTGTGCTGGGCCCACTCTCGATTTGCTCAATTTTTATTTTATTTACGGCGCACTCTATTAATTGCTTTTTAAATTATGACACCTTACAAATAAAGCGAAACATTTGAATATTGTTTAATGAGGGTTGCCTTTTTTTCTTCCTCTTTGTGCAAGTTGTCCTACGGGTAAGATGCATAAATCAGCTGACAAGTGGTCACAAGTGTTGACGCAGCTTTGTAAATGGAAGTGTGGACGCAAAAGATAGGCATTAAGTAAAGTAAATTGTACAATAGTCGTCCGCGTTCCGTAGAATATTAAAAAAGAATTAAAGAGATACATTTGGAATAGATGCCGGCAAAATTCGATAGCACTAGTAGTTACTGAGAAAAATCACAGATCAAGGACAAAGATACAAGAACTCGATGACGCCTCGTTAGAATCCCAGGAAGACCTAGAAAGCGGCTCAAACTAGCTACAAAACCTGATCGTCCAAAGCTATTAAAACAGTAATCCTGTTAGACACAGATAGGCTACCAGAGATATGCCCTGGTGGAACAGAACGCTAAGTAAACCAAGAGCTAAATCAAGAAAACTCTTCAAGAAAGCTAAGCGCTCAAGTGCCTGGAATGAATACAAGCAGGCCCTGACAGAATATAACAAAAAATTAAGGAGGTCCAAGAGGAAAATCTGGAGGTAATTCTGTGAGGAGATCGATGATCTACCTTCAACAGAACGCGTCCAGAAAGTATTCTTAAAAGTTCACTCCAATGGCATTAGCCTCCTCCAGATTCTATAGCACCGAAAGGAGGAAACATTGAAACTACTCTGGGAAACACATTTCCCTGAGTGCTCAGTATCAGAAGAAGCCAGAGGAACTCAGTCAACCAACACGTGTTGTGGATCAACACACCAACTGAGGAATATCTCGGGTAAAATCTTCACAGCTGCTACAGTAAAGTGGGCCATTAACTCCTTTAGAGCCTACAAATCCACAGCTCTCCCTGCAGCCAGGGCCTAGATGATCTGTTGCCATTACTCATCAAAATCTGTAGGGTCAGCTATTAGTTCAGATATTTCCCCAATTTTTGAAGTAAGAAGTAAGGGTAGTCTTTATACCCAATGGTGAGGGGGGGGGGCACCAACGGCGCAACCCAAGGCATATCGTTCGATAAGCCTATCCTCCTTCCTTCTATTGATCTGCCGACGGTCCGGTCGATTGCGGCAATGCTAAATAATCAGAACATCACGACTTAGCTGGGGAACAAATCGGTAACAGTAAGGGCCACAAGGTGGCTGTACTCTGGGGGGAGTCCTTTTCCCTCTGCTGTGGTCACTTGTTACCGATGATCTCGTGTCAAAATGGCACGGCTACGCAGATGAGCTGGTTATTACCATCAAGGGCAAGCAGGACAGAACTTTATCTGTGAGACTGCAAAATGCACTCAGAAAGTCAACCCTGGTAAAACAACCATTGTACCCTTTACAAGAAAAAGGAAGCTGAGGTTAGAGGCTCCTACCCTTCCAAGAACACTGATAGAATTCATAAGTAAGGTCATATATATAGGAGTGATTCTACATTAAAGACTCACATAGAATCCTCACCTCAATAGAGTCCTGTTGATGACTCTTGGGGTCTAAGGCCTTAAATGGTCCTATGGGCATACGCAGCAATTATAAGACCCGTGGTCACCTATACGGCTCTCGTATGGTGGCCTGGTGAAATCAGAACAAAAGACAGCGCAGTCTGCATTATAAAAACTGACAGCATGTCTAGGAGTGACGGGTGCTATGCGCACATGCCCCGGGGCAGCTATGTATGCTCTACTAGACCTCTTCCCTTTACACCTACACCTAAAGAAGAAGGCTGCCTCGAGCATAATAAGGCTGCATGGTACCAATTTTGTCTCAGCAGGCAATCTGAATGTTCACAGGATAATTTTTGAAGAATTCAAGATCAATCTCAGATGCCATGCCGAAAAGGCACAACTTTGATATGCCATTTGAGCTTATCCTTGAGAGCAGAGATTATTTGCTCAACAACAGACTTATCTTTAAAAGGGGATTTTTGGTTTGGTACACGGATGGATCCAAGATGGAAGACAGAACGGGCATCGGGTTCTATGGGCCTGGGCCCTGGAATAAGGCTGTACAAGTCGCTAGGTTCTGCACCAACCATCTTTCAAGCAGAGATACACGCCATCGAACTCTGTGAAATTACTCATAGAGGGAGGTATACGCGGTGCCAAAATATACATAATGTCTGACAGTCAGGCGGCACTCAAGGCTCTGGGGTCCTAAACCTTTCAGTCCAGAATTGTCTGGGACTGTCTCAATTCTCTCAAAAAACTGGCTCAGGGCAACAGCATCACGCTGACCTGGGTACCAGGACACGAGGGCATTAAAGGCAATGAGAAGTCGGATAACGTGACAAAAAAAGGTGTGGATTCTCAGTTCATCGGACACTGGAAAAATACTCCAAGGTTAAGACAAGTAAAGAGGTTTACAACCTATTCAAAACAGAAAACGGAAGCTCTCACTCAGCAGACCAGATTTAAGGCTCATAACAGGACTTCTAACTGGTCACTTGCCCCTTGCGCTACCACCTAAAGAAGATGGGGCTAGCCGAAGAAGTCACCCGTCACTACTGTTTGGAAGAGGAAGAGACAGCGAAACATATCCTCTGTCCCTGTAAGGCCCTTGGCCGTATCAGGATCAGACATCTCGGTGGGGCTTTCTCATCACCATTAGAAAGAAATGTTAGGTCTAATTAAGGAACTAAAGCTTGATTAAATGGCTTAAGTCTAAATTAGGATCATGTCACAAAAGATCATCTTGTGACTTAAGGGTGATTAAGTCCTTAGATCCACTCCTTATAATAATAATACTGAGGAAAATGGGCGTGACAGACAGACAGACATAAGGATTCTTTTCACTTCTTTGGAAGGGAACCTCTAAAAAGTTGAACAATTGGCATGGTATATCTGCGTTTACAGCAGCCTTCAAAGTAATGGGCATCAAACGGAGACGGAGTTGGATCAATGCGTTGAGCGGCAAGACCAACATGCCATGGGTGCCGGGTTCGAGACCAGATGACCGTGAGCTTTTATTAAGAAATTAAAATAATCCACTCCGTCTCTGGGCTGTTGTCTAGCTCGCAGCAATGCAAACAAGACTCAAGTTTACTCACTTCCCTTACCCTAATTCCCTTCCGGCCAAAACCATGCTAACGCATCAAAGGGTTGTCCCCTAGGATTTGGCCACATCGTATAAAAAAAAAAATTTAAAAACAGTGGACTCTTAACGATGAATAGGCAGTCCTTCGAGAAGGGTTTTTATGCAGCGATCACATAAACACCCTCTGAATTAACAAAGCAAGCAATTCACGGAAGAGTTCCGCTTTACAAAAAATTTCCGTTGATTTCCGGAAGTCGTTTGTCAGCGTTGATCGTAAGTACAAATTAAAAAGGAAAAATTACAAATCCGCAGCACCGGAACAGATGGAGAATCCGGTATGGTATACGCCCTATATGTCCCACAAAGGGTTAATGAGAGCAAAGAGACAATCTAGCATGAAGGATAGTGAATGGATTAACCTAACTAGAATAACAAATTTATCTGATATTAATTCTATTATTTATGAGAATTGATACTGTCAAATTAATAGCTTTTCGGTTTCACCTGTCAGTACTACCCAAGAAATTCTCTTCCTATTTTTCGAATACCACATCCTGCTCAGACAGCTTCTTTTGACCAAAATTACAATATTTCACTAGCACAACCAATTTTCTTTCACTTTCCGCAGTTGTAAGCTCATTGTTGAGTTACTAAAAGAAATTTTCTTTTTGAAGTCTTCTAAAAAATTGAGCATTCTTGTAACCATTCCTCTCCAGCTGATGTCAATTAGTTCAATTTTAAACGAAAGAATTCCTTCAACATCGCCGCAACTGCTGACCGTGCCTTAAATATGGCGTCTTCCTTTAATTTCTTTTTTCAGTTCAGAGAAAAGTTGAAAAAGGTTTCCTCCAGATACGGAAGTAGTGCTGAAACTCTACTCTGTTACTTTGCTTGGGGAATTGATTTTCAGAGAAAACATGTTTTTCCAACAACACTTTAACAGAATTTGTAAACTTCTTTGAATTTGACAGCGTTATGCTATTCCATTTTCTTGTTTGCCTTTTCTTGAGTGTTCTGTGCAAGACGGGAATATATCCATTTGGGGATTCCCCACATCACCTGAGAAGGAAACGATTACATACACAACAACACGTAATGCAACTCCATGTCGTAGACTCACGTCTAAGCAAGTTTTATTCAACTTCCTCCGTTTTCTTCAGTAAGATGAGCCACGGTTGCCACCTGCGAATGCAGACGATAGCACACGATTTGTCCCATCTCAGGATGATAAAGAAGTTGGGTTATCTCCTGCAATTTTCATCCTACCTCACACAGCGCTCAGCTTCGTCTTATATTTCATTTTTCAAGGAATGGAAAAGTTTTCTGGAATTAGGAGAGATGTGCTTCAGAAGATATTTGTGCTTTGTTTGCAAGATAATGCCGCTATTCATCGAAATCCGTGTTTTATTCCGAAAATTTACTGTCAACATAGACGTCGTCTACAAATTATTTAAGAAAGTTGTGTAATGGATAAACAAAAGTTGTCTATCTGGAGTAGTAGGTTTTCGGTCCTTGAAGCCTTTCCGAGAATCTTTTATTTCCAAACATATCCACAAAAGAAGCTCATGACTGTGTATCTTCACCTATAGAATTTACCAAAAATTTTCCGAGAACAGCTCATAAAATATTTAAAAAGAAAATTTCTACGAAGTTTTAAGTAAACTCTCAAAATTTCTGTCGAGATCAAAGACCCTGTAATAGCGTTATAAAGATAAACTTTCGTTTTAAGCAGAAAACACCTGTGAACTTAAAGGGCCACAGTGTCTAGAAGAGAAACGACGCAAAAATATTTTCGCGAAACCTAAGAAAAGTCCACGTGCCGAAGCGTACGCTAAAAATTCCACAGTTCGACAAAAGTTTCGTATCCTTCGCAACTTTGTCAGGAATTTTTGCAATTTCTTTCTTCGTTCAGCTCCTCTCCTGCTTCAGCCAATCCTTTTAACCTTGGTAAGATGTGCTCCGGTGGCATATTAACCCGGCCGGGCTACTCCAACTTGTAGAAAATGGCGAGCACAGAGAACATAACCAACACCGAATTGAAAATAAAGAAAGAAACTTTCCAGGTCAAGAATTTGATGTTGCGAATGCGAAGATGAATTCCGAGACACAATGCGAAAGACGTTTTAAGGTTTCTTAATCACCCAATTATAGACAACAAGCAAAAATGATCTCAATCTGAAAAATTTCTGAGGAGAGGGGCCCGCGGCTCCAAAATGCGGATACAAGTGAACCACGAATACTGGAAGCTTCGGAAGAAATGGACAGAGAATTTCGCTGGGATGCTGCAAGACCAAAAACAATGGAGATGTATCGGTTTCAATTCAACTGGATGCTGAGCAATGGCAGAATCGCCTTCCGAGGAAATTCTTTTCGGTGACTCTGAAACGTGGGCAGGCATATTTGAAAGTTGGGAATTTCGTTGCGATATTCACTAGGAGGTACAGACACGCTGAACTAAATGAGTGGTTTATTGGAAGTTATCGGAAACTTTGAAGTAGTCAGCACGGATTTGTCCAGTGTCCATGCATTTCTAAATTAAGTTTAAGTAAGTTGAGATGCACCCACCTCCTGTACTTTATAATTTGTGCATAGGTCAAGATGCGAACAAAATTTCTGCAAAATTTTGTTGTTGCTCCTGACGACGGCGATCGATGGTAAGGGAAGACTAGACCAAAGATGATAGAGCCTTTTCGCTGGCAATTTATCCAAGATGAACTCTTGGCTACAAAGAAGTGCAAGGATGAAATCGCAGTGTAATCTGAACACCGATTACGGGGTAGGAGAATGTAATGATTAGGTTTCCACTAACACTCAATTTGAGTTAAGAGAAAATGTGAAAATTCTATAGTACCGCCAAAATTAATAACTAAAATTAAAGAGAATGCAATGCAAGATGAGTCGCCTACGAACGAGTTTTCCTTAGACAATACACGTCAATTATTAAGAGCCAATGTCGTTTTCCTTTCCCTTCTAACTATTATACCATGTCCAATTGAGTGAAAATTCTTCGCTTGGCATACTCCTTTAAGTGAGAAATATAATCGAAACTTGTAGGAGATTTGTATGTCAGGAATGCGAATTGATTGAGTAAAACTAGTTTTCTCCTTTCAAAACAAAAATTTTAAAAAAATCCATCCAGACAAGTTTGCTTGATATGTCGAGGCCAAAGATATTTTTTTTAGATGTAGAGTTCTTGTATCAGAGGTGCAATTAATTATTCACCTTTCGAAAATCCCTGGTTCATAAGAACAAGAGGTGAAGGGCTGTATTTTTTTACATACAACTTAATAGAATTACTTCATAAAGATAAAAGAGTATGAAGAACAGAACCTAACCATGTAATCTGGTAGCACTGCGAAAACCGCTTAAACTAAAGGTGTGACTGAAATAGTGCAAAATACTATAGAAGATCTATTTGCCAATCAGTGTTTAGTCGAGCAAAGTTCAACTTCGACCAGAATATCAGACGAAAAGTATTTGCTACTCAAAAGAGTGATAAGGATTCCGAAAGAACAATTTTATCTGCTCGTCAATATCCCCACTTTTTTATAATGGCTCATTGGACAAAACCAACCCGTTTGCTGCTAATTTATACCTGCCACCTTTATTGCAGCCACTTCCATCTCCCTCGCACTGTACAGTGTACAAGCAGGTGTGTTTCCGTCTGCATGGAAACTTACGTTCAGCCTAGTACCTAAAAAAGAGAGGTATGCGACCCCTCTAACAACAGATCAATTGCATTTATTTCGGTCTTATCTAAAGTTTTTCTAGCACTCATCAACTCTCAGTCTCATCAAAGATTGCCGGTTTCCACGCTGGGTGCTTAACCAGATACTTACTAACAGCTCTAACAGAACGCTGGAGTCATTGTCTCAATAATTTCGAGTAATCGGCACTTTCAAAAATCAACCGAGAATGCTTCTTTGGATCGTTAAAGTACGACATATCTACGATCCTCGCTTGGAGCAGAACAAATCGTGTTATGTTTACTGCATTTAAAACTCAGGCTATTTAATGTCCTTTAAAAGTTATCTAACCCACCCTCAACCGATTTTAAGCAACACAGTGAATATACTCAATTCGCCCTCTTTAAACATCTTGTGTTTTGAGAAATCCAGTAATATTAGCTGGTTTGATCATATGTTTGCAATCGCTAAAAATGTGATGAAATTCTTAGGTTATCTACAGAGATGTAAGAACAATTTCACTCTATTTGACTTGGGACTTACTATATTTAGTAAGGTGCCAGACATACCGCATTATCCGCGTTAGACAAAGTTCAAATAAGGGCTACTAAACTCATTGGCGACTGCAGAATCTCTGAGCGTTGGTTTAGGGGCTGTTCAAGTATTACGTAACGCAAATTTTGAAGATTTCTGCTCCCCCCCCTCCCCCACCACCCAACGTTATGTAACACTCAGATGATTATTTTTTCCTAAAAATGTCAATTATGTTGCACAAAATACCGGAATAAGAAGAAACGTAAATTAAACGAAATTTTAGTCCACTTCGGCCCTAATGTGTGTGCCTGAAGTTTTTTATTTCATGCCTTGTAGTTTAGGTGGTTTTGCTTGCCCGAACGGTCGGACTCTTAGAGTCCAAACTATGGACTCGTGGTATACGGCTTATTGTGGTTATTTGCCATATATATACTTCTGTATACTACGTAACGCGTTGCTTGACCCCCCCCCCCCCCCCCTATTACGCACCGAAACGTTTCACAAGACCCCCCTTCCCCCCTAACTATGTTACGTAATACTTGAACGCCCCTTACTGAAGTATCGACAGAATGTCAAAAACTTGCTAATATGATTCCTTGTTGTCACAACATAACGGGCAATTGAAAAGCTTCATGATTCTGGGAATCTTTTCTAGTCAGAACAATACGAATGTAGAAGAGTTTACCATCTTTTGTTTTTCCCTAGTGTTATGAGTGTGAAACTTTTAAACGAGGCAAACGTCGACACTTCCTCAGTCAACCTTTTAACTAATTTCCTTCCCTCTTAAATACTTTCCGTAAGGCTGTGCTCCTAGCAACATAGGCAACCTGACCGTGATTGCATTTTTCTAGTATTCGTCTTTAGTACTTCCGATTTTATTCCATCAATCCCTGGAGTCTGCGATCCATCTACTTTATTGCATCCGCCACTCTTGTCGGAGGACTGATGTAAATTTTAGCCACAGCCAGCGGTTCGTCAGACCCAGATAAAGAGGTATTTGAAGGCTCAAAATATTGTTTCGGACTTCAAAAAATATTCCTCAGTTGATATTCATCCCGAAGAAATAGGGGTCAGTTATTATTTAGCCGTGTCTAAAAAGACTCGACTAAAATTAAGTTTTACACTTCTTTAGACGCACACTTTCCTGTACAGTACGGTATGGGTTCAATGACAATGTTTGACATTAAAGTCGATGGCAAAATTAATGCGGTCTTCAATCTGCTTTCATGTTTTTATTTTGGACCATATGGCGTCACCAAGATGATCTTCCTTTTTCTAAACATCCCACGTGTTTTGGATCACAGCTCTTTAAGCATTTCTTCGTCCTTTCTAATTTTTGATCAATGGAGTCGTCGGTATGCATCATATTTTTGCCGCAATTCGCTGCGGATGTTCGATGTTTTAAGTCTCTGCACGTTGAGTAGTGCTACACTACGCGGGCGTACTACAGCCATGCATAAACAAATCTTAGCTGCTATTAGATGCTGATCCCTTCCAATATCAGCACTGCGGTAGGGCTAGGAAGGCGGTTTCTACAACTTTCTGAAATAGATATCGGTCTTTTCTCAGTTCTTCCAGGATGTTAAGTGATATTTTGTGCGTACAAACAAGGATCCACAAATGATAAGTTGTCGCGAGTTACAAAATTCAACAAACAATTTGCGTTCCTGTGTTTAAGTCCAAACGTCCCCATTACATATTCTAGGCCGATGTTGTTTTAACCAATGTTCACATTAAGATTTCCTATGATTAATTTGATATCACCTTATCAAAGGTGTCGCCGGAGAGGTGATAGAAGGACTCTTTAGTTGTTACCTCCACATGCTCGATCAGCACATAGCACTGAATTATTGAGATGTCTCCAGTATTCCAGAACCTGAGGATAATAATTCGATCGGATATACATAGGTGACCAGTCCATTAGTAATTAGCGCACAAGCTAAGTTACCATCAAGCCTTTACGTGCAATGTAGGGTGTTTGTTTTTTATTGTTAATAGTCAAAGTGTAGAAACATAAACCATCTAATTTCACTTAACTCAAAAATATCTACTTTGTACTGGGTTATTTCCCCCTCCTCGTCCTGCATGGACCATACTCATCCCATATTGGTCGCATTGCTCTATTTTAATCCGATGTTAATAACATATAGGTTATCTGAGGCATACAAGATATAGGGGTTAGTTTCAAATAAGCGGTGTATTTATCCTATCACAGGAGAAGACCTTCCCCTTAAGGTGTCCTGGGAATTACCAATAGTGCATTTAATTCTTCTAAGCCAAAATGTTGGGAATGCAGTGTGGGTTTCTCTCCTCCTTTCTTAAACAGGTTTCAGACAGACTACGGCAGTTACAAAAACAGATTTTCTCTTTTTGGGGTAAAACATATCCAAAATCGGCATTTTGCAAAAATCACATAAAGTTTCTTATTTATTTCAGAATGATAACATTACCCAACAACATTTAAATTTTACAATAGTTTTAATTAACTAATTATTTGTGTTTTCTATTTTCAGGTATTCAAAGATTATGCAAATTGTAAAGAAGAGATCGCAATACGGAGTCAAGCCTTACCTACAATTTTTTTGTATTTTTAGTTAATTTTAAAATTTTTTTTATTATTATTTATGTTTAAAAGAACTTTTTTTATTTTTTCCATTAGATATTGAATAAATATTTGCTACTGCTTGGCCTTTTTTTAATTTCCTTTACCTGGTTGCTTTTCAGCACAAATTTGAAAGTAAGAAATAATTTTTGATAATTTTTTGTCAGAAGATCTTCACGAGTGTAAAAGAATTGAAGTAGGGGAGACAGGTGTAAAAATTGTAATTCTCGGATCAAAAAACATAGTTAAAATAATGTTCGACAAAGCCAAATGCACGCAACGAGGTCGCCCGTCACGCCACCTGTGCCGGTGCATTTTTTTTTCTTTTTCTTTTTTACAATGTGGCCGAGGCATAGGGGACAACCCGTTAGCGTGGCTTTAGCCAGAAGGAAAATAAGGTAAGGGGAGTGAGGGAACTGGAAGGTCTAATTTTTGCATTGCTGTGAGGAGACGCAGCGATTTTTTTGTTTCCATTTTAAAACCCGGAGACCTGGTTTCGAACCTGGGAACCATGGCATGCTGGTCTTCCCGCTCAGCCAATTGATCCAACTCCAGAAGACAGAGAAGTCTATGCGTGTAAGTATAAAAAGTGGAGATTTCTAAGTTTGTTTTTTTTAAGTAATTTTGGTCTATGCCACTTATTTTCAGAACAATACTAATATATTTATGTGATATTGGTTAGTGACGTTTTCTTTTCATGCTATAAGCCAGATCACCAATGAAAATATCACGTTCCGTTCCTTTAATATTTTAAAGTAAATTTTTTGACAGGTACATCAAATTACAACGGAAGGACAGAGAATATATTAGAATCACCTGGACAGAACGGAGCGAGACATTTCAGGTAGGCCAACTTCTACCTTTTTCCGAAAATTGGCCGTTTGTTTATAGTTATTAGCTAGGTGCTGTGGAAACTTTGGTGAAAATTTTTACTTAAAAAATTTAGTTCGTGGTATAGTTCATAGCAAAACTGATTATTTTGCTTTTCTCAATGGTTTTTATTATGTTCGATATGGGTCAAATATAGTGATTTAAATTGGATTTGCTTCCCGTTACCAAAGTGAGCTGAGATTTTGCACACAGCTTTACTTCTGATGACAATACAATATAGTTTATCTAATATCGTTCTAAATCCAGTATGGCGAACACCCCAAGATGGCGGTATACCTATTACTTCACAATACGATAGACTACGTAATATCATTTAAAACCCAATATGGCAAACAACCTAACATTGTAAATTACCTTTTTCTCTACAACCCCTTTGACATGGATATCAAATGAAAGGTTTTGACTCGTAGAATACGATATACTACATGACGTCAATTAAAACCGAACATGGCGGACGCTCTAAGATAAGGGATTACCTTTTTCTCCGCAACTTTCCTAAAATACGATAGGTTAGATGACGTCATTAAAAACCGAACAACAGGCGGTAACAGGTTGACCCTCTTCTTCTTTAGGTATTTTTAGGGTCTTGAAAATCTTTGCAGCCTCAATCTGTATCACAATGAGCCTAAGTGCCTTCTTAGGCAGCCACTTTAACCTAACCTAAGTATAACAGTTAAGACTTTTTTATTCAATATAGTCAAGTTTCCACCAGTTTAACCTGTTTTATAAAACATACTATTGTATACAATGAGATAAAAATAAATTAAACGAATAGATTTGTCATTAGAACAATTTTCTTATCAAATGTGCAGTATAAGAGTTAAGAAGACGCCTCAATAAAATGGAGCAATTATATGTGAGACAATTACCCCTATTGATTGACGTGTCGATCTGAAATCGGTTGCTGCTTAACTTTTCGCGTCGATTCTCTTTTCGCATTGGCTAATGCACGCGAATCGACATAAGAGCATTGCCACACGGAATTGAATAAAGTGTTATATTATTATTAATATTTTGGGAATTTCCACGATTGTGAATAAAATATTTTGTTTTGAGGAAGTGAAATGACAGTGAAAATTTAAAAACTTGAGTAGAAATATTGAGCTCTATCCATTTATTTTTTAAAAGTAAGACCAATGAAAGGGAAGAAATTATTGCACTGGAGAGAAAAAAGAATCATTTACCAAATTCTTCGAAACCATTGAAAATGGACAGCATAAATTATGTAGAGTGTTAAAGTTGTTATATTTATTAACAATGTTTGTTTACTGTTTCAAGTTTCAAACCCTTTATTATACCTTCCAAAAAAACCTTTCCGTGAACTATTAAAGTGCCTGAAACGAAGAATGAGACAACAAAAACGTTATAAAGCTAGTTGCTATCTTGAGGTTTCTCGCAGAAGAGGGATATCAGCATAGCACAGCAAGTGATTTCAAGTTCGGATTAGTGCAACCAACATTTTCACTTCTTTTCAAAGAAGTGTGTCAAATTATGGAAACATTTTTTTGCCTGAAATGAAAAATCTTATCCAGATTTGACTGTATCCACTGCCTACTCTAGATACAAGCCCGGCAAACATCACAGTTCGGGCATTCCACCACCAAGCGTTTCATCAATATTTCATTTTTGTTGTACCACAAATTAACCAATCCTTGCACACACAAATAAAACTGCACACTCTTATAATCAACGAGCAGGGAAACCTCCGAAAAAAGGAGATTAAGAAGAAAGAGCGGCAGATCTCGATGTTAATGTGACAAAACCGATGGGACAACGCTACTAAAAGAAGATGGACGCATCAACTGATTCCATGCATTGAAACCTGGATCAACCGCAAGCTTGGACAAACAACTACACTGGACGTAATTATTGACTGGTCATGGTGGATACCGCTAGTACCTCCACAGGTTTGCACATGACAGCACCACGATGTGTACGAACTACTTAGATCAGGAGGAAGATGCTTAATACGTAGTATTTCATTGCGCATGATTCCAGACATGGCGTGCAAATATACTGAGTCCATCGGTAATAATTGAATATACATATGCTCCAAAGTGACGAAAATACGAAGTAATACCTAACGGCAGTTCCGTGGGGAGAGTGGTTGAAGAGGATGGGGGGTGCGGTTTAGCACGTAGGCGCTGCATCGGCGGTGAATCGTGCATCCCAGTAGCACGGGCTACTGATATCTTTAGAAGATTCCTCATCTTCTGATCGTACAAAAAAAAACACTCTCGTAATCAAAACCAAAGAGAAACTCTGATGTCATTGACGCATTTTAGGCTCAATAATTCAACAAAACGAGAAAAGAGAGTTTTTCCTTTAAAACACATGAAAATTGTATGAAAGAGGCACTTTTTATCATGTTCACATGTTCAGAACATTTGTAGGTTAACCTCAAGTAAAATCCAATTTAAGACTTTAAATATATTACGAGAAATACTACGAGAAAGTACAATTTCCCAAACTTTTCCTTATGGCTACTGTGGCAAGTTTCGGTTTCTTTACACCACCAATACTCAGCTGTTAATGTCAGCTTCCGGGTATGTATCTAGAGTAGGCTGTGCCATATCAGAAATCGATAGTAATTAAATTTTATAAAATATTTCGTCGGTTAAGGCGTAAATCGTCAAATCTGTAAATTTCGTAATTTTGCGTTTTTGATGTTAAAGTGACATAAGGGGCAAACCTATGTCATCGTTATTTCTCAATTCGCACATTTCGAAAGGTTAAAAGTGTTAATTGCGTAACTGAATGCGTGTGATGACTCTTGTCATTAAACATCATAAACCCAAAATCGCGATACTAGACAGAGAATAAAACAATTTCTGGAGACAAATAGAAAGGTTACCAAAGCCCAATGACAAAATTTTTCGTATCGAATAATTGAAACCAATTAGTACATAAATTAATTGATAGCAGGGCCACTTAGACCGCCCTCTGTAATCCACTGCATAATCATACAATCAGTATGAACGGCCCCCGCGCAAAGAAATTACAAGTTTGTGGTCAGATAAGCAATAAAACCGCAACACAAAACAAACAGACATAAAAAATCGCGCTAATCAAGACTTTTCACAACATCAATTGCTGGTGGCTTGCGTACTGTGAGTGTGTCACGACAAATGCGCTATCAAAAATCTTAAGGAACACGGAGACACTTTGCTAAAACCCTCGGATAAGCGATGTTAAATGCTTACAAATGGCGCCCACCTACTCACCTTCGAGTTTTGCTAGAAAGCAGGCTTACGTCACTCACGCGTGTTACCACAAATCACTCGCCATTATGACTCCAACACGCCGGCGTACTTCAGAGCGGGCTATCATGAAACAGAATCTTGCAGAGAGCTGCCAAGTCCAGGTAACCAGGTAAGCAAAGAACATTTTCAGTAAAATAACAAAGGCAGCAACCGCTCGTGCGTTTCTGAGCGCGTAGGTGTTGGCGCGCGGAGTATATTTACATATGACGTAGGGCCGGAAGCAGGAACAGCTGATGATGCAAGAATTAATATAGGTCTCGCCTGCCTTTCCACCTTCAATGATTATTGTGCGCAGGTAAAGAAAAAAAGAAAGAAATGGGACTTGGTCGTTCCTGTACTAATGCATGGATCGCGGAGGAGATATAGAAGACCAACGAAACCTAAAACCTTGCTCTTGAGCGTGTCAGTTTCTGTTCGCAAGTTAACCACCTTGTCCTGCACAATGGACACTTTCGGGCTCACGTCTTGGACTCTGTACCGACCACATGACCGCAACAAGTCCACGTGGGCGAACTTGCGCTAAAACACTGCGCATTGCTGGCTGCGCTGTTTTTCTAGTCATTTGGATTACTTAGACGAGGTCTGTCACCTGTGTGTCGGCGTTTTGTGTCAGGCAAGGTCGAAATTACAAGCGCAGATGAAGCCTACTGTCACTGTGGGCCCGAACGATTGCTGCCAAACAACAACACAAAATTACAACAAACAAAGAGACCACGGATTTTATTCCGCCAATTTTTTTTTATTGGTTATCTTCGTTCAATCAAAATTTTTACCGTGGGCTGAACACTTCTGGTCTTTGTCAGATTCTTGTGCATATCGTCAGCGTAACGCATCTACTTTGCCCGCCAAAAAATCGTAGGCTGAACTGGAAAATGTATTCAAATTTTGGGCCTTTTAATGGCCGTTTGGAAATCATCAAAAACTTAATTTGTCCACAAAAATCTTGCAAAATTTTATGCCCACTTGGACTCGCTGAATTCGGCTGATGGAGAAAGTCCGTTTCGATTATTGCGGGTGGAGCCGTGGGTTCCATTGATTCAACAGATTTATTACAACATTTTGCTAAATTTCGGAAAAAAATTTCCAAGGAGAAAGCTATCGCAGTATTTTGAAAAAAACGTGATGCAAAGGATGAGCAATATTAGCGAACCAAATCCAGTCGTACAGTTTCGGAATGGTCCATTAAACCCGGTTACCTCCCTTCCATCAAAGCGTTTTATCTTTGTTCAGTGCAATGACAAAAACGCGAATTGCCCAGCACGACCAGAGCTCCACAGAATGCAAATATTATCTCGGCAACATAATCCTATCATGTCCCGATTTGCACACAATTTGAATTTTTATTTTAGAATTTACCTTTTTTCCAAACAGATCAAAGGGAAAAGAATGGTCGCTGTCGCACCTGCAACAGAATGGTTCAAAGACAATTTCACGCCTTTTAAGCGGCGATAGTGAAAAATGAGGAAACTTTTAATCTGTGAATTTTTGGTACGAACTATTACCTTCAAGAGTAGGCAAATCGCTGAAGCGGGGTACACAGGTGTGTAGGTATAAATTGAAGCATCTTAAGATTTCTTCCAAAAGGAATCTATTTTTCCACGCTAATAAAATTCCCGAAGAAATGAGAAGAAATTAAAATGCAAACCTTAACAGCTCCAAAATGTGACAACGATGGCAATGTTAAATTTTTCCCTAAAGACGCAAAAGGCCACGTTGATTGCAGTGTTGCTCACCGAATTCAGGTGGGATGACGATTTTTAATGTCTCCTGAAGACGATGCTGTTCGAGTAAAATAAAATGACATTTCACCACTGGCTATCTCAGTTAATTCCTTATATGCGAAGTGGGTGCGCGATGAAAAACAAACGGTTTCGAGTATCTTTTTTTGGGTGAAACTCTTGCAGAAGTTACAGCGAAGCAGAAGCCAAGAAGCAGACGAGATCAGACTCAAGTCATTACCGCAAATGAATCGTTGTTGACAGTTTTTTCGTGTGGTTGGCGGGGAAAAGGCTTCCGCCTTCTATCTGTCCGGAAAATTATTTATTTTCTTCTTTTAAGGTTTCTGAAGACTTTTTCGTTTTTCGTTGAAAAGGTGAAATTTATTGTGAAACCGTTTTTGTTGCTAGATAAATTTATGACTCATAGAAGATGGAAGGTCAATGTCTTAAGGTGTTGTTGCGAAGGTACAACTGGAGCGCATTGACCATCGCAAAACATGCCGAAGAGGGCGGGGGAGTTATAAACGATGGCAAGAATAAAAACAAATTCATAAAAAACCTTTCTTGCCAATTTTGAAGCAAACAGAAATGCAAGCAATGGAGTTTGTTCTCAGTTCTGAGTTACAAGCAAACTTCTATAATTACAATATACGACAGATTCTCTTATCAGAAAATTGGGAACTCCTACACAAAGATTATATTTTCAGTTGTTGCCATGAGATAACAGGTCAGTTTAACCTACTGTTAGTTCTTGGAAGAGTGAAGAAATAAAAGTATTATACCTATAAAAACTCACAGTGCATCCATTCAAGCACACACTTTTCAGAAATCCGCTGAATTGACAATTTTAAAGTACTTGAGTACTAAAGTCCATAAGAGATGTAAAATCTATAGGAAGAGCTCTATCCTACCTATAACATGCAAAATGAACAAAATCATGGAAATTTACTATAAAACCCAAAACGAATTTGCAAAATTAAACGAAAAAGCTGCGGATAATGTTACGTGGAATAGCAACGATGTGTCTTATCAATCGAAACAAATTAAAGGAGTCTTCGGGTTCACTTGAGAAGCTCCTCAAATATCATTATTAAATTGTACCTCATATGCGATTGACCTACCGGAATAAATTAAACAGAAACGAGTCTATTGGAAAGCAACTCCAGCTGAAACAACCTAATACTTTGTCAGTCCAACCATTACAATTACAACAGATGACATCGCTAGTACGTAGCGCACTTAAAAGGAAGACGTAGAGGAAGTAGAAAATAGGCAGTATTATTTCGCATATTTCTGAGCATAAGTTAAAAACTAATGGAACTTAAAATTAAAAACGAAGATATTTTTAATCCTTAAAATTTAATCCCTTTCAAGTGATACCCAATGCGGCACATACAACAAAATAAAAGTCCCCAGTAGTCCCACTATTGAATTTAAAAAAAAATTATTCTGGTATTCTTTCACCGGGAATAGATGCGGGTGGCTTCTACAACTATGAAACAGACAGAAAATAATACTAATACCCTAATTCTAGTCCAGCTCAAAACATGCTAACGTATCATCGGGTTACGACTTGGTTGTTAGGCTAAGACAGCAGCCCTCCAGCGCATCAATGAAATATCTCATAATTTTAATTAAGTAATTACTGCTCCAGCAAAACCGGTATAGAAAAAAAAACTGCGAGCAAAAAACGTTAAGTATTTAACTCGTTTTTGCTCGCAGCGAAAAGCTAACTCGTTTTTGCCTACAACGAATTTACAGACATTAGAAACACCCGGGATCAGAATAAGTTTACAGCGCTGATACTACGTGAATTCCAAGGCTTTCGGCTGTGTTGACCATGGCTTACTATTTGAGAAACTTTATAACTTTAATTTCAGTAGCGCTGCAGTTTTTTTGTCTAGTCGATGTCAAAAAGTTAAAATAAATGATACACTATTCAATGCTCGACGTCTATTGCATGGCGTACCACAGGGATCTATACTATGCCCATTACTGTTTAGTATATTTAATAATGAACTACCGCGGGTGGTACACGATGTAAAAATTCATCTCTATGCAGACGATGTACAAAGATACTTAAGCAGACCCATCGGCCTTCTTGATGCCTGTATTGTAGGTACGTATAAAATCTGACCTGGACAGGATATATAATTGGTCAAAGAACAATCATTTGTTATTGAACCCTGGGTAGTCTCAATGTATTATGTTCTATAATAGTACCTTTGATGTTAATATTCCTTCGATATGCCTAAATGGAATGACTTTGCCTGTACTTAGCAAGGTGTCCAATCTCGAAATTGTCTTCAGCCGTAATATGAGTTGCTGCAACAATATAAATATGAGACTTAATAAGATTTATGCTGGGCTGCGAAGACTATAGCTCGCGGCTAATATATTACCCAGTAGTACACGACTAGCATTGGTAAAAACGTTAATATTGCCTCATTTCACTTTCGGAAGCTTAGCTTTCTCTCGATTGGACAGCATATGTACACGTAAGTAGGATATCGCTTTCAACGATTGCATAAGGTTTATTTTTGGGCTCAGAAGGTTTGACCATATCTCATCTTATCGGCATCGTTTAATCGGTTGTTCTCTGACTTCTTATTTAAAATATAGTTCGGAAAATTTTGCGTCTATCCTCAAAGGAGCGATGAGTTTCAGCCTATTCACTTACGGGGACAGGGCGAGAGAGTTGCTCCACGAAGAAAAAACCTGACAAAGTTTCACAGGACAACTTCAATGCGGTTAATATGTAAAGGAGGCCAAACAATACAACCAAACTTTCAGATCGGCCTCACAAAAGTACAAGAAAGTATCTTCGTAATGTAAGGATTGTCAAATTCTTTAGATCTTTTAATAAAACCTGGGATCACATTAGAGTTTTACAAGGAATTAGCTGTAGGAAGTAAGATATGTATATGTAGGTTGCTGCTGCGCGTTCATTTTCATAAGATTCGGAAAATGTAAGAAAAATGCAAATCATACAAATATAACTTCTTTCTAAAGTTACCCTCATTATATCCAAGCAGTCAAGTGGATATGACACCGAAAGATTACTCGCTCGTACTATTGAAATTTCTTCCTACCTGTAATTCCCCCAAATTTATAATTGAATAAGATAAGCTCAAAAATTCTATGAGTTGCTAGGACAATGGTAAATTTACTATAGAAAGCTTTTATTGCTTGATCCACCTGCATAGCCTTTAAAGAGTTATAAGCCAAGTTTCAAACCTATCCTATTATGAAAGAAATGCATCTCTAAAAAATTTTGATTAATTTTGCGTCGAAATGATCCTCAAAAGAAGAAACGAGGATTCAGCCAAACGCTCAAGTCTTTGGTTTTCTCGAGTCTAGCAAGATAACGTCCGTCTATTGTATAGTTGAAAACCAATGGGATCGTCTTACGTGAGAAGAAAATAGTGGTGCACTTGTCAATATTGAGAGGTAAGAATTTAAGAGGACGCTACTTGCGGAAAGTGTCCAGGTCGGAATTCATATCGACAATCAGCGTCCACGAAGAATTATGGCATCGTCTGCACAATAAAAGAAATTCAAAATATTCGATATGTCATCAACATAAATGATGAATAGTAGTGGTCCCAGATGACTGGCCTGTGGAACACCTAAGGTGTTACATATAGATTCAATGAGAGCAATTTTTGTATGAACTTAAATTTTATTAATATTATTGATATGTTAAGAAAACCTCGACAAGAAATGAAAATTAAATTAAAGAGGAATAAGTGTGAGAAGATCGAAAAGTTATATCTTTTTGACAAATTGCTTATAGAGAAAATCGTTGGTGTAGAAAAAAACCGAAAATTCTTAGTTTCACTCTTTAATGCAAACATGTGAGGAAGTCGATTTGTTTTTACTTCTTAGATGCTTCAGAGGAGTGTGTGAAGAAATCAATTACGTAATATGATAAAGGCCTCTATCCTGAACTTAATAATCTTTTTGAGAGGTAAACGAAAATTTATCGTCTTTCCTTGTGAAATTATTTGCTTGCATTTAAATATATATTAGTTCGTCAACTTTGAATAGTTTGCAGATAAATTAAATTAGTAGTAAATCAAAAAAATTGAAGAAGTTGCTGATTGTTTACAAATAATGTTGTAGTTTACCTTTGATCCAATTTTTAATCCTATAACTAGTTAAAATTAGCGGAAGCAAATTCTTTAATTTCGATTAGTCGCACTTAATTCTTTTTTCAACAATTTGTTTACATTCTGCATATCAGAGAAGAAAAATAATATTTTTAAGTGGATATACTACGATATCCCCCCCCTTACTTTTCCCAACATGATAGAGAAATTAATTTGTATAGAAAAACGTATAAATTCACTTCATTAAATAAGCACAATTTCGTTCTCATTCTGCCAAAAAACATTACGAATTTAATATCGCCCACAAATCCATCCAGTTGGCCATTAATTCGCAAAACAAAAACTCCCAGAAGAAAACAAAGCTGCAAGCGGAACTTCATGAAATATATATTTTTTCAGCGGACATTTTTAACAGAACGTTAATTAACAGAAAACTCAAACAAATAAACGCAGTCACGGGTGAAAGCATAATGTACTTATGTACAGTCGTTACAGATGCAAGTACAGAGTGTCTATACACACCACTTACCTGTTTAATGTTCTCTAAAATTTATTGTACCTTAATAAAATAATTTATTGAACATTTTTCTTTTTTGAATTTTCCTATTTACAACACTTATGTAGTTGTCATAAAAAAAGCAATGCGAACAACAAGCTAAAACAACAACACATCACACATGAGCAAGCTTAGCATAAATTAAAACACAAAAACACACATAAAAAACAATTGAAAAATATTTAATAAATTTTATAAAAATTATTTTTTTCGTCATAAAACTAAATGGAAATGTGCTATGAACAGAAAATATATATAAATGTTTTTTATATATAAAATATGACAAAACAAAGAATACATCAAAAAATAAAACAAAAATCACAAAACGTTTACGAAACAAACAAAAGGACTAACTACTGAGCCAATTAATTGCTTCTCTTCTTCTTATGTAACAGAAAACTTTCGTTTTTGAGTTTACTTATATATTTTTTTTTAATTTTTAATAAAAATTTCTAATTTAATCTAAAAAAAAAACATCCAAACCAATATACCGGAGGGACACGCTCATTTAACCGTTCAAAGATTAATTTTTTCTTGCATTTTTAGTATTTTTAATTATCATTTTTTCTTTATTTTTATAAATCTAAACGCTTAAAGCTTTTGAAAGTCTTTTTTTATTGTTCAGTCAATATATTGCACACTATTTTTCTCCAAGATAACTTCCTACAGGATGTTAAATGCTTATGCCAACCATAGGACATTATTCTGTAGCTCAAACTTTTATTAAAAACCAATAAAGATATAGGACTTATTTCGCCTTCTAGATGGAAATTGTTATAGTTACTATAGCCTTTACGAATATGTTAAATAAGAAGATTTTTTTAAAGCTTTTTTTTGGATCAACTTTATAAGGAACGATGAAAAAAATATATGTCGTGATATCAAGTACGTAATAAATGGAAAATTTATTATAAAAAATTTGTAATTTAAGGAAGAAAAAATACTAAACTGATTGAAAGACCAAACGTTCGAGTACCGCACGATAGGCAGTTAAGAAACTTAACTTCTTTTCCGATTCAAAAATTCAAAACAAAGTCCTGAAAGTTGAAAAAATGATTTTTTTTATATACATATATCGCTCCCATAATCTAAGAACCTCCAAGAGGATTTCTTGAAATTAGTAGTTCAGTACAATCTGATGAATCACTTGCACCGATTATATCTTTTTTTCTGGGTGCTATTAAAAAAGAGCGTCAGAAGCCATAAGCAAACAAATAAAAAATTTTTTTTAAGTTTAAGTATTTAAACTCAACATGATGCACTCCAATATATAAACAATAGGGATTTCGAAAAAATAATCCTTATTTTTGTCAAAATGATTTAAATAACCACTTAAGCGAGAACTATTGAATGGACTTGTTTTTTTTAATTTGTTCTTTATATAATCCTCTATCGAATGAAATGTTATCTTTTTGTTTGAAAAATCTTCACCTACTTTATATGCGTTTTATTTGCGCCCTTTCTGAATGCCTAACACTAATCGGCCTAATTTTTCCTTCAGATGTATAAGTTTTAATATTTTTTAATTTATTTTTTACACATTTATATTAAAGATTGTTAAAATTGAGGACTATTCTACGCGGTGAGCCTAAGCGGTTTTGGAGATTTGTGACCTTTAAGCGAAGCACTAATGGCTACCCCACTTTATTGAGGCTAGGCGAGAGTAGCGATTCCTCGACGAATTTTTTTTGATAAAAACTACGATATCAGCTTTAAGGATTTTAGTTACATGACGACATTTCCTCCTGCTTCATTGGACACAGTCGCGAAATCCCCCAATCATTCGGTTTATAGTTTTTCGTGCGATTCTGATGGTATTCCAGTTTCCCTTCTAAAGAGCTGTTCTTCTTCTCTGGTTTCGGTTCTTTGTTATTTATTTAATTTTTCTATTTCTTGTGGTGTCTTTCCAAAATCTTGGAAATCATCTCTTATTATTCCTCTCTACAAGAACGGTAAGAGGTGTGATATTTCTAACTACAGACCCATTGCCAACTTGTGTTGAATTGCTAAGGTTTTTGAGGTATTAGTTTGCCATGTACTTCACTTCCACTGCAAACCATTACTTGGCACTTTTTAGCATGGCTTTATGAAGGGTAGGTCCAACCACGACTAACCTTCTGGAATTCCCTAATTTCTGTTTATCTGAAATTGACTGTATCTTTACAAATTTTAGCAAGGCATTATTAATTAACCACCAAACCACCAAATTTTGATGCTCAAGTTGGCTGCCCTTGGTTTTACATCCTTGCTTGTTAACTGGGTTCATTATTACTTATTATATCGAGCCCAACGAGTCTCTTTCCGTGGAACCCTATTCCAACACCTCTGGTGTGCCTCAAGGAAGTCATCGCGACCCGATATTATTTATTATTTACATGATGTATATATATTTTTTGAAATATTCCAAAATTCTCTGTTATTCTGACGATGCCAAAATTGTTCGTGTGTTTTCCTCTGTTGGAGACTGTGAATTTTTATACTCTGACTTAGACGCCTTCTACAACTGGTGTTCTATTAATTATCTTCCTCTTAATATTAGTAAGTGTACGTCAGTCATTCACTTGTAGAAAGAAGCCTCTTGACTTCAACTACACCATACATGATTGTGTACTGGAAAAAATTAATAAGACCAAGGACTTAGGTGTCTGCTTGAACAGCCGATTTACATTTGACGATCACATTGATGAGATAATTATTAAGGCAAATTCTACATTGGGTTTTATTAAAAGATGGGCAAAGGAATTTGATGACCCTTATATTATTGGGCTCCTCTATAGTACGATTAAAAGGACATGGGGGTTGCAAATAAAAATCCAGTGGTTCGGAATCCATGCCCTAAGGTATTACGGGAACTAGAGAGGTATAACTGTTATTTACGGTCTTTGATTATAATGTGTTCAAAAACTAATAAGCATTTGTATAGCAATTGGTATTTTGGTTTTCTTAACAATGTTGTATGATTGTGCATCCTTTTTGATTAATGTGTAGTATGGAAATTTTAAGTACCGATACCTTTAACTAATGACCAACAAACTACAAACTGACTTTCACCAATTCTCTATTTAACACCAACGAATCTCAAGTCCTGTTTACTCCCACTATTATCTGATGTTCCTTCTAGATTTCGTTAATTGACCAATATTACTAAGGCATTGATTTATTATACTATTAACTATATAACTACATCATTGAATGACGTAAGTACAATACAACACTATAGGTGGCACTGTTACTTATCACGTGATTTCATCAATTGAATCTTATGAAACAACTTAAAACTGGCATAAAATATTAGTTTACTTTAAAATATCGCTTTTATGGCACAATACAATTGACTAGTTCAACAAAATTAACTAAATTGCAGTAAGATGTGCTTCTATGAGAGCATTTTATACAAGAAACGTACCGAAAAAAGCGAAATTTTTGTTTTTTCCTTCTTCTCTACTATTTACAGCGTATACGTAAAAAAAACGCGAGAACAGCGCCATCTGTATATGACTTTCAAAAGCTTTAATATTAATTATTTTCCGATAAGTTTCAATTAAAAATTTATTCTTTTGTTCTTAAAGAACTAAATTAAGAATTAAATTTTAATAAATATTCATTTCAACTTATTTTACAGCTACTTTTATACTAAGTATAATCTCACTTTAAGCGAAAATTGCAACATTTATATTACACGAACTGGAGAACAAATCTTGGTGAATGTCATCCACAAGTCTTAAGTGTATGTTTTTTTAATTTACTAAAATTTATAAATGAAAAATAAAGAAATTTTGTTTACAATTACAAAGAAGTAAATTTTGAAGGAGGCAACATAGGCCAGACCGAATGTGTGTGTGTGTATCGAAAAAGGATAGAAAAACAGAAATGATAAATATCATAAGCTTTAAACTACCGTTGCGCATGCGCATGACTCATATGTGTAGAATGGGGAACATGTGGAACATGAGAATGATGTGTATGCCCACCATGTGGCGTACCATATGGTTGTGCATGCGAAAGCGGTGAAGGTTGTCCCCCTGAATAAGGTGATTGCATTAAACTTTGTTCTAAACCGTAATGAGTGGCTGCTTGTGGATGACCCAAATGAGCGTGCCCATGATGCCCATGGCTATAAATTAATTGTCTTACTTTCGAGTCCTCATCAGCTATATTGTAACTAAGTTCAGTTTCTTCAAATCCAGTCGCTGACATTCGCTGGTCTCCTCCGCCCCCTCCACTCGGTGGATCCGGTGAATTTAAGCAAGTCTGTATTAACTGCTTTCCAGCTTCGGATGTTATCATTGGTTGAAGTTTTCGTGTAGCAAATGTGTACACATGACCGGTTTCGGATGCTACAAGTAACATTACTTGGGTCCCGGTGAGTGTCGATAGTTCATAAGCCTGGAAGAAACAAATTTGTTAAATATACAAATATAAATATGAATTTTATAATAGTAAGCACATTCCACACATAACAATCAATCATTGAAGTCAGCTAACAACAACCCTAAACTTGGAAGGCTTATTTTTTTACACTAGTAGTTTCTCAGACGTTAGTCAGGTCTACATAAGAAAAACACTTTCGGTTTCAATACTACAAATAGACGAAATTCTTCTCTCCACATACTCTTTCTTTCATAATAATTTGATAAAAACCATAGAACGGTTTTCTAATATTTTGTCATGTTAGAAAGAGCCGGTAAGTTCACTGTTCATTCCAGAAAGTTGCAGTTTCACTAATTACGAAAAACAACGGCTACAAATATCTTAGCCAAGTATCTGTGTTATGTTGTGCATTAATTTTGTAATGTGACACTTTGCTGGTCATTAATTACCGCTCTGCAAATTAAAAGGTTCCAGGCACCATGAGCCAACCATTGAAGCCTTAAAAGCAGGTCGGAGCCACGGCGGGTTATTTTTGTTGTCGCAGATTGCCGAACGGACATAGGAACAAATCCGCGAACAGAAGAAGCCGTGATGCAACATCGCCGCCTAGGAGCCGTTTACCTGGCCATCTGGGAAGGCGAACAGGTAAATGAATAAAAGACGCCAAGAAAAAAAAATCAATTTTAACTGAATTAGACACCCGACGATGCAAGATTAGCCACTGACAGTTTAAAACCAATAAACACACGCTTAACAGGCGGCAGTAGCCGTCGGCGGTTTGGGGCTACACCACTCAGCACCCGGTAAACGCAATTTTAGCGCGGCTACAGGCCTTAAATTTATGTGAAGAGCTTTTACAAGATTCGCGCCGATAATGGTAGCTGTAATTGCGGTTTAAAAGGTGCACTCAATTAGATTAAAACAGTTGCAGGACTTGGAGGGAGGATTTCATTGCCGCAAAATCAAGAGCTGAACTTATTACCGAGCTCTGGGGCAGATAAGACTTTGATTACAAAGGAACGGAAAAACAATAAACGGCGGTCTGCACTGAAAGTGTGTCTACCGATTTTTATCTTTTTCGCGAGTTTATGTCTATTCCTGCCTCTGTTCAGCGCTAAAGTAGACAAAAGCTGGACGCGAGCAATGTGCACCTTAAGAAGTGCAATTTTATTGAATATATTTACGATAAGGCATAAATCAGCGAGCAATTTAGCTTGCAACATTTCCTGCTGCATTGACGGATTGGCCGCGGTGTTGGAATACTTTGTGGCAGTGTTGAAAGCTTTATTGCAGCTGGTTACCAATTCCTGACAATCTCGTTCGTGTCGTTGTCCTGCTGAATAATTTTTTTTCTCAAACGCTTCAAAATTTCTTTCTTTTTTATACAAAAAGGGATAATTTGATAGTCACATAAATTCTATTGTCGACTGTACCCCACAACCCTCTTCAACACGGTGTGGGAAGCAATTTCATTTCAGTTGTGTTACAATAAAGGAATAAAAATCGTCAACCGCACACCTCATTATTCGAATTAATTGACAAAAAGTCTTGTACAAATGATCTCGGAAAAAAAATACATTTCTGTAAGCCCTTGAAACCCACCAGGTTAACTCCGATGGTACCAAAAAAAAATAAAAATCGTTCATTCCTCCGCATCTTTCTCAGTTGAGAATAATTTCTGGTCAACGAGCGTCTCACCAGGCGACATGCTTTTACTCATTTTTGGGGGCACCCACTGCTCTGGCTCTAAACTACTCACAATTTTGCGGCTATGTGGGTGCTAAACGTCTTGTTATTTTGTCGATTTTTCATGTTCCACATCGTGACCATACTCGTGACGATTTCCTATATATTTCCGCATAAATAGCAACGCTGCGAAAAATTGGCGGGACGATTTTCCACTGGCGCGTTAAGATTTGAATTTTAAATGCAAACAAGACGCGGGCGCATGATCAAAGACGATAAAGTCCAAGTTGACGTGAAGAAAACTTGGCTGCTGTGCGCAAGACAAAAAGCGTTGCGTAAACGAGTTTATCTTCTCAGGCAGGATTTTCGATTATTGTCAAATGGCTTTTTGGCTCTTGTACTGTCTGGTGACCTAATTGTGGTTTTTTACTTTGAATATTCTTTTCTGTACGCGATGAGCGAAAGATTATGGGAAAGTTTTCAATTTGAGAAAGCTACAAATTGTAAATTTGTTCACATGATGTTTTGTGGGAAACCCAGTACGGCACCTGTATTTCCAAATTTTTAAGGGGACCGGTCTAATGACAATGACATCGATCGATGTCGATCTGTTTAACACGAAGAAAAGGTAAGGAAATACAAGAACTTAAAGAAATTTTAGAAGGGTCAACGAAAATTGCTAAGGCTTAGCAATTATATTCTTAACTCTCTCAGTATCAATAGTATGTTTCCCGTACGAAAATGTTAGTGGTTCGGAATCCACGTTAAATTGTAGGTCTACTTGCAACCGTTGTCTCGAATCGATTGAAATTCTTCTCCCGCCACATGCCCCACAAGGAATTGTTGAAAATTAGTACTGTAAGCAATATAATAAAAAAACACACAGAAATACTAATTATATTACTGTAACATGATGCCTAATAAGAGTAAGGCCTTGCTTTAGAAGAATTTTCCGATGTCGAATGCTTCCTGTAGAAAATATGGATGAATTCTTTGATGAAATAGAATACCTCCCTAATTTCCAAACTCAAAATAAGAATACTTGTTCACTAGTGCAGAAGAATTGCTTAGAAAATTTGTTGTTGTGAATCAGTGAACCAAACAAATTTGTACTCAGTTCAGCAAACTGTCAATTGTCGAAGAAGAAATGAGTTGCATCCAATGATGGTTGGACCTAATGAACTCGTTTCCCGCCAATTGCTGATATCAACTATGAGATCAACGAAAAATCTTCAGTTTTCCTGTTATCTAGACTCAATACCTACTTACACTGAAAATTTTTACCTTTAGAAGCCTAGACATTTTTGTGATGCAGTTTACCGACTAAAGCACACTAGGTCCTTTTCTTTTACCTGTCAGACAACCATATCATCTACGGCAGCTTGCTCGTCAAGGTCCTTCTTTTTCCGTCTCAACTATAGTGTCCGGAGACCGTCCTTCGTAGATAAAATCTGAGCACAGCTTGGAGACGGTGAGATATGCTTATGCCACTCAGACCGCTGCGCGCCTTTACACCTTTTTAAGCTTCGGTTCACACCTCCTGTTACTCCATTATCCTGCTCAGTAATGTGACCGTAGCTAGCTGTTTTTTCCGCGGGTTTTTTTTTGCTGGAAAAAAGTTATCTTGGTGTGAATCGTCACGCCGAAATACCTCACCGCTGATTTTTTTTGTATTATCACCTCGCCGATCCAACCTGGACGGATGATCGGGATTTTCTTTGTAGTCAGTACAACAACCTTCGTCTTGCATAAGCCCAAGGATAGTTCCAGCTGTTTTCGACTCGCATTATTTGATTCAGCTTAATACATTTCCTGCTAGAATGAGAGCAACAACGGCGTCCGCATATCCAATCACGCGCGTCCCTTCAGGTAATTCCATTCGCAGCAGACTGTCGTAGGTGGCGTTCCAGAGGACCGGTCCTAGAATTGATCCCTGTGCTCGACACGAGATCTACACCGTTAGCAAGATCAATACCATTCGTAACAGTGCGAATACGAGAGCGAGATTAAGGTGACAAGGGTGGATGAGATTTTAGTTTTTAACAAAATGGAAATTTTTTTGACTTGCTTTAGCTATTATGTCGCTCCGAAAAGTGTCAATTGTATGATTTATGGGGAACATGAGTATACAGTGCTTTCCTCATTCCCTTCTTCCTACATTATTTCCTTATTCAGATATTTGCGTTTTATAAAGCTTTTGTTACCTTGTTCAGGGCGAGGATAATAAGAAGAAAACGCATATATTTCTCGCTGTCCGTTTTCCAAAGGAAAGAAGGAAAAACTTTAAGATTAAATCATACCATGACCAAATTTCAATACAAGGTAATCATAGATGATACCTTGCTCCACTACGCGGAGGGAATATTCTCCTCAAATGGTATTGCTAGCAAGACAACGATCCGAAGCACACGTCGTCTCTGAGTAAAAATTGGATCCGTGACCAAAATGTGGCTATCTTCTCATGGTCCAGTCAATCTGCAGATCTCAACATTATTGAAAATTTGTGAGATGCACTAAAGCGAAACTTATCGGGTAATAATACAAAAACAAGAACAAGAAAATTTCCAACTGAAACTAAGTACAATTTAAGAAGTTTAATATTTAGGACAGCTATACCTATTATTATTTAATAATACTTGTATTTTAAGTTTTTGATGTATTTTTTTTCTGGTTGTTTTATTTTATAAATAGGATGATGCGTTAGCATGGCTTTTGCCAGAACGGAATTAGGGTAGGGAGTGAGGAAACTTAAATGTTTTGTTTTTTTAGCATTGCTGCGAGATAGACAACAGCCCAGAGACGGAGTGGATTTTTTAATTCGGCCAAAGCCATGCTACCGCATCAAAGGATTGTCCCCTAGGCTTTGGCGACATCGATTAAAAAATTAATAACAAAAAAGATTAGTTAATTGCTCTGCAGGTTTGATTATATAAAACTATTTAACGCTTGTAGCTATCAAAATAGCGGAAAAAATAAGGAGCAATTATTAATTTTACGAAAAAAAAATATGATTCCAAAATTGTAGAAAATCTCCAGTCCGACAAAATCGGAATTCGTTACAATAATAACGGTTCCTTAGTTATTTATAAAAACGATAATAACCTTTTCACTGTGTCACTTCAAGAGCGAGTGGGGAGGGGGATGGGTTGATATTTTGGTTTAACAGTCTACTAAGATCTTCAAACAAAACCTCAAATTAGCGACTGCAATAGCATTGGAAGAAAAAAGTCAATTTTTGATGTCTCACAACAGGATTGAACTGCACAAATTCCCAAATTGATTGAATTCCAAAGTCATCGAATTCAGTTGGGAGCCATCTCAGTCCATTGTACGACTGTCATCAACCGTCATAACTGACAACTGAAAGCACTCTTCAAAATAACAACAAGCCGCCAAAAATCACTTCGTAAAATTCTCATATTCGGCCAACAATTCCCACATCTCATTGACCTCCTGACTATCATCGATTGAACCATGTCAGGTTTCTTTTCTGGTCATTCCCGCAACAAACAAAAGATTTGTGTGCCTGCAATCGATCTACCCGATCGATTGTATTACAAAATTTTTGATTTCCTTTGGTGATCCCGTCATCAAGAAATTCTTTTTGGAGTCCCAAGAACTGTCTTAAAGTCAAGAAGAGATTTTCAAAAAGACAAAGCGTCCGATCGCACGGCAATTGCTAGTGAAAGAGGAAAACAAACAAATCATCCATTAAAATCGAGAGAATTTTTTTTATTTAATTTAAAACAGCTGAATCAGCACTGAAATTAGACAGTACCAGAAGAAAGTTGAGAGCAGGCGCATGATCGTGTTTCGCCTTAAGCTGTAATAACATGATCGACCTGTCAAAATGTTGTGCTCGGGAGGTATTCTGATTATGCCGAACAGTCACACGTTTTATTTGAGGCATTGTGAAAGCTTGAAGGAACAATGACAATTCATGCGACTACGATAAAAAAAAAGTCGTAAACGATAAAGATAAACAAAACATATTCGCCTTACGATTATTTTGTGTGTATTCGATTATAAATTCCTTGATAAATTGTGATAGCTACTCAATGTGTCTAGCAACACGTCGCGAGCGTGGAATACTGCAGAAAACATCCCGAAGACAAGTTGTACGATAAAAACGACAAACAAAAAGCACGGGCATACCTGATGATGTGATAAAATATCTTTTGGTGAATACTCGTAAATTTCATGATAACATGGCTTGATGACTCGTTTATGCGCATGCGCCAACATTTTTTCCCTCTTGGTCATGCGCTTCAGGATACAGGTGTCTTCCTTTGCGTTATGGACGGATGTTTTGGTTTTCTTTAAGATTTCATTTTCCTGGCTTTGTGTATTGGGTACTAACTTAATTTTCACTCATACTATACAAACACCGATTTCCCTTGATTGCTTTAAATGCTTTTCTCATCAGCAAGTGTTTGCTTACTCTAGCTACAAACGAGTTCTAAGTAGTACTCAAAAAGGTTCTATTAAGTGTTAAAATTCCAATTAACGAAAACAACTCAACCAATCAATCACGCAAAACCAAAAGCAAGACCCACTAGAGCGGCAACGAGCTTGAATTCATTAATTTCAACTGAATCACATTTAAAAGTGACCCGAATTACACTGCACTGGGAATGGTGAGGGGGCGGCAAGGCACAATAAAAGTTTTTTTTCTTGATCAATGACTCGGCAGACTCCAGCATCTGAGCAGCATGAGGCTGCATGCTGCCAGCCCAGCGGCTATGTAGAAGAGGAGTATGCACTTTTGTAACTAACAAGAAATTTTGGAGGTTTCTCCTCTGACCACATAATTTCAATTTATTTGTGGGGGGCGATAATGTCGGACACGACAAATTACAAACCGATACATGATAATTACATCGGGGATATGTTTTAGGAAGAACTTCCTGAGAAATGAGAGGTAGACAAAAACAACCTACGTGGTTGGGGTTTCGTTGAATATCTTGTTAGGATTGGAAGATTTTGGAGGTTCACTTATTGGAAAACAATTGGACAATGTCACTAGAAGTTATGATTTTTTAAGGAAGATGCCTTGATGACTATAACGCAACTCATCCACATTTCAACGCAACTCATCCCTCGGTATACATTAAAGCCGGCGAAGAGGGGCCTGAGGAAATCTATGTCTAACGGAACGAATAGGAACACGAATGTTTAGGGATGATAACAGTTCTGGTGAGTCAAAAACCTTGTAAAAAGTCCGAGATCTGTTGCGACTATCTAACTATTTAATGTTTCCAAAGAGACCAGCCCAAGCCTTTCCTAATACGCGGACAGAGTCAAAATTCTATGGAAGGCCACGCAATGCAAATCTGAGAAACCTGCCCTCAACAGCCTTATTACGAGCAATGTGTACCGCATAGGAAAGAGACCAAACAGCACAGGCATACCGCAACACAGATCGAACGAAGGTACAAAAAAGGAAATTTGGTGATAAACTCCTTAGCCAAGCATTAGGCTTGTTCACTATGTAACTAACGTGATCAACGAAAAACAAATGTGAATCAAAACCTGCACCAAGATCCTTCATAAATCTGGTTCGTAAGTTAACACTTATTGAATAATCACAGATAATTGGATCCGGCCTAGAATACGAGACAAACGTACACTTATCAATGTTCATACACCAAGAATTAAACGGTTGAAGATCAGAGTTAAGCGCAGTCATTAATGTCAAAAACAACACGAGAAATTTTAGCATCGTCAGCATATCGTAACATTTCCGAGTTCGCTAAGATGGAACAAATGTCATTAATGCAAATAATAAATAGTAGCGGGCCCAAATGACTGCCCTGGGGCACACCAGATGTGATTGATATTTCACTAAAGGTATGGAAACATTCATTTTATTAACGCAAGTAGAAGGAAACCCCAACATGGTAAGATTGAAAAGAAGCAACTTGTGATCTATGCGATCAATTACCTTACTGACATCGGTATAAATACAATCAACCTGTGTACCAGCATCGACTGCAAGGGCACCAAGAATGGTTTACAGTGAAAACTAACGACATCACATACCACTGCTTCGAAGATCTTCATATTGGTAGACATATTAACAATGTGTCTATAATTAGCGATTTCGTCCTTCTTACCCTTTTTATCAAGAGGAAACATAGTAGACAACATCCACAATGTAGAAAAAACACCGCAAGACATGGACGAGTTAAATAAATGAACAAGGATGAACACAAGGATATTATCAGGACCGGGCGAAAAGCTATTGAACAATTTCATAACGTGCATCATAATAGAAGCAGCGCCAAAAAACATATCCTTAATCGATAAGGTAGTTGTAGGATATTTTGTCGAGAAGGCAGCTCCGAAGAAACCCTGAGGTTACCAACAGCCACAGATTAACTAAACTCCAGAATTTTCCGGGATTAACATAGAGATACCGCCCAACCTCAGTAAGATAGTCATGAAATGCAAGCTCAGACTCAGAAGTGTAACGAGCACACAGATCCGAATAAACAAGATAATCTTCATCACTTCGGGGAGATGAAACCTTAAAGTCTTACTTTTAAGACTTCAAAGATGTTTCAGAGTTATCAAGCCAACAGGCAAAACATGAAAATGTAAAGTCGGAAAATAATTTTACTATCACGGCCATGAAAAAGGTAGTCCTTTTGAAGTCGTGACTATAAGTATCCTAATTGGGAGGGAGATTCATGCAAAGTTCAGAGCAAAACACAACATGAAGAGCAGGATGAAAAAATATACTCCAGAAAAGTACAATGATGCTGGATTGCCACCGAGACGGGCAGTAGCAAACAATCATCGTCCACGGAATATTCCCAGGTAACTAATGGTATACGGAAATCACGCAGCAGCAAAAGGATATCACATGGGGTCATCAACTCTGAGACCCATTCCAGAGCCGAAGACAGAAGATCATATATTGAAGACGTCGAAGCAGGTGGAAAAGTAAAGTAAAAGCCAATTTGAGACTATATATTGCGAGAAATACTACTAGAAAGTACAAATCCCCAAACTTTTCCTGCCAAGTTTCGGTTTCTTTACACCACCAATGCTCAGCTGTTAATGTCAGCTTCCGGGCTTGTATCTAGAGTAGGCTGTGATGCAGGAGATAAAAACACTTCGTGGTAATAGCTAGTCGTTATATATATAGACTAGAGTTGAGTTCGAAATTCTCGAAGAGCCTGTGCCACCATTAGGAGACGCATGTAGTTTACCAGACTACGAAGATGACGAACGCATATCGCTCAACATAGAAGAAACGCCAGAAGGTATAGAAACACGCGCCGTAAAGAGGAATTCCCCGGGCAATCCGGACACTATTGGGAAGAAACGGCAAGCGTTTAAAAGCATTTCACCTCCCTTATTTGGAAATTTTTACAATCAAATATTTCCAGTACAGAAGTCTATTATACTATAAGTGCTATCTCTCCGTAACTTACACTACTTTGATAAAATGGTCTGCCATGGTAACCAGGTTTTTTTAAATGTGTTGCCTTAGTTTCATATTTCTGAATTGGAATTTAATTTCTTGTCACAGATCTAGCCTGCCATAGTCAATAAAACCGATGGGACACTTTCATATTCCCCACCCAATAAAAATATCCGTTTACATCTATCACAAACATTATAGCGTTCCTGCTTTCAATAAGCTTCTTTAATCCACAATTAGCACCTGCAGGCTATAATTCCCGGAACGAAATAAATGCTTCTTGCCCCAATTCGCGTGGCAAAAATTAGATCATTAAACAAACACGAGTAGGTAACCAGAACAGCTGCGCTAGTAGACGACCATTGGACGATTGAGGTGATTTTCGGTTAAGAGCTAACCAAAAAAAAATCGAATTTGTTAAACATTGGGAGCTTATCTTAAATTTATGGAATTCGTTTAAATTGAAACAAGTCTACCTGTACACAGGGTGCTTACGTGAGCTTACACTGTGCCATTTATACTACAGTGCATTCGAACAGAATAATTTATGCGACCGTACACAACCTAGTTACACCCGCAGCTACTCTGTTTGCCATCAGCCCGGGCAAACTTGAGCTCGTTCAGTAAATCTCTTAAGATATATGACGTAACAGAAGCGATAGAATCTTTCTGGAAAAGCAGAAAATTCTCAGTTATGGCCCAAGACCAGTTCTAGCACGTTTGCATGTTGGTATCGGTGAGCTATGGGGATTCGTTTTGGGTTTGAAGAACACAACAAAATTCAAACAAGGCATCTCTGTGGCAGACCGATTAAGCACGAGATTCAATCAATTTGCAGGAACATGCAAAATTGAAGAAATTATCGTTACGATCCGCGTGGAATTTAACAGGCCCCTGAATGCGGGCACCGCAGTGAGTTGTGAGACTATTAAATTTCGATTTAAAAAGTTTTGGGAAATTTCTCGCAGGCTTCGGTAAGTGGCTTTAGTCGAGCCCAAAGGTTGTTTAAATTTATGTAGCTCACTTTTTCGACAGACTCTTTAATAGCTAGAAGGAACTCCCTTTACTTTGAGGAAAACCCAAGCATAAATCAAGGTATATAAATATTCACCCCTACAGCAAAATTTTCAGAAATCGATCATCACAAAATCCACTAGAATAAGAATAAAGAAATTGTCCTAATTGCGCAAGAGAACCAGTTAAATTCCCAAAGGGCCCATTGTTATTACTGACAAAGCAAAGCTTAACCTAATTACTCAATATTTCTCGACGCTTCCATTCGGGTGCTCATAGAAAGGACTTTGTCAACTACATCGAGTGCTATCATAGCTCGCCCACGTAATATCTTTGGAAAGAAAATCCTCGATGAAAAAAGAGGGAATGACGTAGACTCGGAGTTTGCAGCAAGTTATACTGAAAGAATGAGTCTAATCCATATCTCTGAATTCCATTCCTCCGCATAGAGTTTCCTTAGAGCAACAGTGTCAAGGGTTTTGGGTATGTAAACCCACTAAATCCCAGGCAGTGTAAGGAACAACCCAAACTTCCTTCCACACGGTTTCGGCCCGCTAGAGGTGATCCCTTTTATTACTTGGGACACGCATTACTTAAGTACAATCCACGCGTCCATCTCTTGGTCCCTAAAAGATGCAGATGATAAATGTTGGCATCCGGAATCCTCGTAACGCTCGGCAAAAGACAGTTTCCTGCTTTATGTGACGATGGTGTGGCTTTACTGCTTGAAAGCTTTTATTAACGGATAATCAAATTAGGGCTTTATACGGTGGTTAGCGAGCGGCTACCGACCGAGTATGCTTAAGTGTTCCGGACTAGCCTGTTTTGTATGTTACAACTCATCTACCCAGAACGTCTGCTTTCCCCCAAACCCTTTTGTTCAATTTCTGCCACTTTATTGCGCTTAGGGTCTGGTCATTGCAGAAAATTGGAAAATTAATTAAATCTTTTCTGACTGAGCTAATTACCGGGAGTCGAAACATTTTACAGAAAGACTCTGCAAGGTTCCCACAAAATTGACTTTTCTGGGCAGTTTGGTACCCACTTGTCCCTTAGAAGTGTAATTTTACTCAAGCACGGTATTAATTTATGTGTAAAAACAGGACTGATTCAACCTTACTTTACCTTCAGCACCAAAATCGAATTTAACCATTTTATTTTATCCAAAGAACTTTCACTACACAATTTCTAAATAAAAAGCAATTAAATTAAATAATTATTCCAACGACTAGCCAATATCGATCCACTACCTTTTGGACAACAGAGTGCAGGAGAGGGGGATATTTCCTAGTATGGAAAACTCCATTAAATATAATGACACTAAATTCACCTAATAAATCTCAATGGACCAGCCAGTGTTAGTGACAAAACAAATAGGCACCCCAGAGAGAGAGGGCTAACAAAGTAAATATTGAAGTTATTAGGGCGAGGAATGGCTCGTAGTGCACTCATTTGTTCCATAAAATTTGCTCGTACAGATCCCAGGACGGATAGTAGATGGCCCCATTATTTGGCAAACAACAAAAACAAATAACAATTTTGCAAGCTTTTGTTTACATTAAAGGATCATCTGCTAATTATGCACAATTTATACTAAAATACCAATTTAAGAAAATGATTAAATTAGGGACTAGTCATGTACACAAATCAATTTTTTATTTATTTTATTTATTTCGCGTATGAGTACATGACGTCACAATATTATATCTAATTTTACTAACCAATGATAGGATAAGTTATTTCTTAATTTAATCAACAATTAGCTGATTACTTAAAAAATTGCGATAATAACAACAAAAAAAACCTCAGAAGGATTAAAATTTAAACAATGAATCTGGTGTGCGTAGTTAGTAGTGTTGAGGAATATGAAAAAAAAAATACGCGTCGAACTTAGAATCTCTCGTTTTTGGGAAGTCGATAAAAAGGTCATTAAGGAATGACGCGGAACATGCACATTTAAGCCACTCAAAAGTTCGGGGAATTTAATAGCCCCTTGCATACATTCAAACGCAAAAACCAGAAGGAGGTATTCCATCTATCCTCGAGCAAGTCTAAGCGAATAACTTTAAACCTGTTTGGGTAAGACTGTTCTAGGGAAGATCACGAAGCGCGAATCTCTGCTGGACAGCCTCATGCGGTTAATTCGCATCGCGTAAAAAGGAAGCTAAGCTGAATTAGCGTACTCCAAGATTAGTCTAACAAAAGTACAATAGAGAAGCTTGGTTGTAAAAGGATCATCAAACACTTTGGACCACTTCTTTACAAAACCCAAGGGCGCGTTAGCCCTGGAGAGAGTCTTTGGTTTGGTGAGCCTAGACAATGAGCATCCATCCAAAGTATATCCAAAATGCAGAGGCTACTTTTTGCGAGAAAGGTAGTACACTTGGATACATTTTACACCATTTGCAGCAGCATAGCAAAGAATTTTCGATACATTTAGATACATCATTGATGTATATAATGAAGAGAAGTGGCCCGAGATAACTACCTTGGGAGATACCAAAGGAGTGTTTTTTATATATATATATATGATGTTGCCAAAGCTCAGGGCATGCCCTGTGATGCTAAACACAGCCTTGGCAGGAAAGGAATTAAAGATGTGGGAAATTGGTTAGAAGGCTGAGTGAAGGAGGTGTCGAAGTACGCCCCGTTTGAAAGTTTCGGGCTCATATGACGAGGGAAAAATAGAAGATGGTAAACTGTTCCACATTCGTGTTGATCTGCTTAGAAAAGATTCCCGAAATTTGACGGTACAAGTATAGGGTTGTCAGTGACTTGTAGCTCTTGTATCGCGCGTTGTCATATGCCTACAAGGAATCAGGCTAGCAATTTCGTTAGAACAATGGTCATGGAAATAGCGAAAGATGAGTGAGAGACTACCTCAAAAAGGGCACCCCGAAATGGAACTTCCTGCCTACGATGAGATAGGTAAGAAAAAATCCAATTAGTAAAGACAATAGGCAACCTCAAAGCGGACGGCATTTGAATCGGAATCCTGTGATTAGTACTGTCGAAAACCTTACTGAAATCCGTAAAAATACAATCAACCTTCGTACCAGCTTTAATAGCAGATATATATTTAAATTTTTTTTAAGATGTAACCAAAGCACAGGGGACAACCCAATAATGCGTTAGCAAGGCCATGTCCGGAAGGGAATTAAGGTAAGGGGAATGAGGGAAATTGAATGTCTGGTGTCTTGCATTGCTGCAAACTAGATATTGCAAACAAATAATTCATAGGAATACCGAGGCTCGAACCTGCATCCATGGTAGCCTTTATAAGATCATAGCAGTATTGATTAGAACATTAACATGAAGTAACCGCCGGATAAAAACAAGAATTACATAAGCTGGATGATAAGAAGTCTTAGGGGCCAAGAAATCAAGCAACGACAGAGTCCGTGGAGAACACCAAATCGGACAAGACGGAGAAGGCATCATGCCTTCAACCGAAGGCATCCAATCAACAGCAAGTAAATTAAAATTGGTGATCTCATCAACGCACAGAGCTAACTTGTGATATCTACTTGGTGGAGTTCGAGGAGGAATGTAAACTGAAGCCACATAAATGCTTTGATGAGGTAGCTTCAGTATAATGCACAAAAACTCTAAATCATATATCAAAGCCCGCAGGACTACGTTGAGTATCCAACATAGGTTGCCTGAGATTCAGGGCCTTCGTTGTCCATTCATTTAACCAAGCCTCGTTAGAAGCAGCAAGGCGCTTTGATCTACAATAGGGTATAACCAATTTCCTATATTCATGGAATAATGCACCATGCGTCTGGTTCGTGGGCATGTGATATGGCAGAGCACTGGAAACCAATAACGTGGTGTTGATCGGATTGTTTCCGATAAAATTCGGCCCGCAGTATTTAGTTCTGCGTCAACTTCGTGTGTGTACGAACTATTTAACTAGTGTAGAGCGCAGTACTCATTATTTCGTAGAGAAAACGAGGCCGAGACAGAAGATCTGCTGAAGCTTCCCAAGATGTTTCAGTCAGCCTGTGTAGCTATTTTGTGGTTATATTATGGCAGAGAAGCGTGTCGTTGAAAAGGACGCAGAACTTTGTGGACACCATTTTTCTGTTAAGATGTAAACAGTCTTCGCCATACTTGGACGAAGTGTCCATTTTCAGAAGTATCGACTGAACGTTGCAGGGTCGCTGTGCAAGATTTCCTCTTAAGTTTTGATGTTTTCGTGTGGGATAGCCAGGTCGTCGGCGTATACAAACTTTCTGGATTGAGGATTTGGTAGGTCCGAGATGTAGAGAATAAATAATAAGCCAGTAACCCGTTGTTTATTTTTTCAATCCTACTTTTATCCTCTTTCCTACGTAGCCCTGAATCCAAACAGTGTCATACGAAGCTGTCAGGTCAATCAATAAACGCTGCTGATGTTTTTGAACGCCATTCGAATCAAGCTGCAATGTTTGGGTAGGGCCATGACTTGGCATGTGCAGCTCCGATTCGAAATAAACCCCGCCTGCGCATTAGGAATAACCCCGAATACTGCAGATGCAAGCTTGCACAATAATCGTTCCAGCAGCTTGCAAGAAACACTCGGGAAAGCAATAAGGCGATATCTTTCAGCTCGGTCATTTGGCTAACCTGGTTTTAAAAGTGCCATAATTTTTGGTTATTTGAAATCTTTGGACAAGGAGTCGGAATGTTCTTTACCAAAATTCACTCACACACCGCCGCAGCCTGCAGCTTCGTCTCTCAGTAAATGGAAATGGTTTAGAATACTCGAATGAATTCGGACTGCCCTCCTTCTGACGGGATAGCTCATGCCTGGTTTCGATAGTGTTTTTTCAGCGGTCACCCTGGATAAGGGCACCACCTCCTAGGTTTCTTAGCAGGCTGCAGGTTTCCCTTGGTTAAGGCGCTCGCTGTCCTTGCTCCATCAGGGAATATAGTACTTGCGAAATCCTGTAGAAATTTGCTTTTTGCTGTTGAGAGGATTTGCGGTTTGCGACGAAAACTGTGCCCAAAGCGCCCTACTAGATTTCCAGTGCAACACAACTTTGGAATGGAGATGATCAACAGGATTTCGACGTACGTAGTCATTACGATTGATCTGTACTGGATGTACATGAATCCCGGTAGTACTTCTCTTTTTGTTTGAAGGGGTCCACTCTCAAGACCACTGCTGACAAAACATAGGTCTGGGCTTTAATCGTGGCCCTCACCTCGCCGATCTAAAAGTTCCGTGTGCCTTAGCACCAAACACCAGGTCCATGTTATTTTTGTCGACCCAGTACAGCAACTTATTTCCATATATCTCATTTGGTCCCTTTTTCCAGAGAGTATAGTGGATATTAAAATCGCTTGCGTATATTGCTGTATGTTCAACAAATCAATTAAGGAAAAGCAAAAGAAAAACAAAATTAAGACAATTAGTCAAAACTCGACAATAGTCTACTCCACAACAAAATTTATTTCAACTCCAACCATTTAAGGTGTCAATACCGATACTCTACATCTTTTCTTTAAGTTATCGCCCAATCTCTTATGACAGAACTCTCGAATAAAAAGACTAGCGACAACACTGAAGGTGGATTTAATAAGAAATCTAGGTTTTTCCTACGGGAATGGCAGTCCACAGAGTTGTACATTAGATCCATCTATAATTTTGTTGTTACTATTGCTATTTTGTCGACTTTTGCCACAGTGTAGTCGAAAAAAATTTTTTTAGGACTAACTTCCATCAGGAAATAGAAAACGTATTGCTATGTCAAAACCAGGCAGCTGTTATTGGAATACAGGCCAACCTAAACTGTTTCACGAACATGCAGTTATTAAAATTTACACTTATTGCACGTATTTATGGGTCCATCAGGGACTAGCAAACTTCCCAAAACAAAACTATGGCAGGACATGATAGTGTCCTCAGAAAACATCTACTCGGGCCGAGGGAAGGGCATATAAAGTGCATACACAAGGTGTGATCCCATTGTTTCGGGTGTGAATTGGCGACAGCAGCAGTCAACCTTTTTCAGTGGCGGTCTCCGACTTTTAATTTTTTCCTCCTTTTTTTTGTATAGCGACGGTTGATTTTGCTTCTTTTAATATTTATAAGTCGGACATTGTCGAACATGTGTTCCAACATGAATTCACACCATCCATGCCATTTGCGAATATTTTTCCAGACAACATTCGGACCGCAATTTATTTCTGTAGAGTGTCACATCGGCAGCAGGTAAACAAGGCAAAGCTGTTGGCAGTTAACTACCGAGAATTGAATATAGGTAGATGTTGTGATGCAATTCGTTCAGATCAATTCGCGTTTTGCTTCTTTTTATGTTTGTTTAACTTGCCGTCAAATGCTGCCGCACAATTGTTGTAGACGCGTTTATGCCGCACAGATACACTTTTAGCTTGGCCGTTGTTCGGCAGGAGCTACAAATCGAACAGAGAAATACATTCTAGCACCACCACCTCTGGGTTACCTTCGACAAGAACACGTGAAGATATTTCCATTAAAATTCGATTGTTTCACACCATCGATGTGAGCAGGGGTTTTTGTGAAGTATCGAGGAACTTTGCCGGGCCGCGGCTCAGGGCACAGGCTCCTGCGAGGATACGGAATGAGTGTATTCACAGCGACTCACGGTCGAGTCATTTGCTAAAGCGACGGCACGACACGTTCGTTGTTTTGTGAAATTCCAAAATGTCAAAGTAAAGTAGCTAAAAGGAGCAAAAAGCCAAGAACCAAGTGCGAATAAGACACAAAATTGGTTCTTTGACCATTGCCTCTATGAGTCCAGTATACTGGGCACCACTTTGTAACCAACACGAGGGCCGCCACGACGTACCGCGGCCGACACCTTTTATTAAACAAACGTAACGCGATCTGTGATCCAGGCCTGATGGGGATCGTTTGTTCTCTTCCGCCCCTTTAGATGCCATTTATCTCGGGCAAATCCAGAATAACAAGTAGGAGGTGGTCAAGGATCCCCGGTGGCTGAGGTATGCTGAGGTGTGAGATTATTGGCGAGCAACTGATTACATACAAATTCCGTAAACATCTTCTTGTCAATCTTAAGATATTTTCCGTGAATTGTTTCGTATTGTTTTGCGTTCTTCAGTAATTGCCCCCCCGTCGCTACAGTGCAAACTTTTTCTGACGTAGATGATGGAAAACATCAATCGCCGTTGAAAACCGCCTTTCTATTCACGTGATTTTTTTTAATGTTGACTGGGATATGGAGCTTTTCAGTATTGTTCTCAGCTCTTCTTGGATCAATTTTGGGTTTTCATTAGTTACTTCGATGGCAGTATTCGTCCCATTCGGTCTGATTTTCTTAACTCATCTATAAACCCATCTCCCCAAAAAGAAGACACACTTGGGCCATAATCGCCCATTGTGATGGGGCAATAAATGATACCTAAAACCATTTGGAGCTCCTGATAAACAGAACAGATATTAGCAGATCCTAGTTCGGCTAAATCCTTAAAAAATGGGACAGCCTAAATACCGGATCCTTCGTTGGGTCAATCGCTTTAGGTCAAAGATCGGCCATTGAAATATCGAAAAGAAAATGGGTTAGAGCTACCGCTAACTTAGACAATTGCAACGATCGCGAAGGCGCAGTGCAACAAAAGCGTGTTTGGACAAAGATTTGATTGCAGCTTCGCAATACGGATGGCTTTTGTATGAAATTGTTGAATGGATTCGTGACGAATTATATGGCAATTTCATCCGTATTACGGCCGAACATCACCTACTATCTTCTATTTGGTACTCGGAAGCCGTTCATCGAACAAGCGGGCACGAATATGTGAGTGAGCATTTATGCGTCGGAACGACTTGACGATTCTGATTCTACGCTAATTGGCGTCTTCCGAATATTTTAAATCGCTGCAGTAGACCAAAAAAGCAGTTACCCGTTATAGCCGAAAGGATATAACAGAGATTCTGTCGGCTTCTTTCCAATAAAAACGGAGATCTCTTTTTATTCCACTTAGGCCACATCTTCCTTGATAAGTCGCCGGTTTTTATTTTTTACGATTTGGCCAAAGCCTAGGGGACAATTCTTTGATGCGTTAGCAGGCTTTGCCCGGGAGGGAAGTAGGGTAAGGGAGTGAAGAATGTCTTGTTTTTGCATGGCCGCGAGCTAGACAACAGCCAAGAGACAGAATGGATTTTTTAATTTTATTTTCAAAAACCCATGGGGAGACCTGTTCTCGAACCCGGGAACCATGGCATGCTCCAACTCCGTCTGAGATCGCTGCATCTGCGCTCGACAAGCTGAGCAACTTTCAGGTCACTTTTTCTTTACTGATATTAGAGGCCGGCCAATTGATCTATCTATTTGTAAAGCGTTCAGTTACGGACCTTCTTTTGTCAGAACAACGGCCGCCTCATTACCCGACACATCACTTTAACCTGGTACCCTACAGAGAATAATCCGTTGTAGGGCCTTGTGCGAAAGAAATAGTTTTATTGCCTCTTCAATAACCAGGACCACTGCTTGAAACACACTATGGTGGTCCGGCAGCCGATACGAATTTCGTATGCTGAGGCGGTCTAAGAAAAACCCGGCTCCCACCCTATTCTCCAGTTTTGAACCGTCCGTGAAAATCGGTATAACTGACACTGGCAGCCACTGACAACTTTGGTATTCTAGTACAGCAAGTATACTATTGAAGTTTTCGAACTTTTGGATTCCTGCAGTCTTACGGCATTACGAGCAACTATGTCCAGTAGGGAGAAATGGAGCATTGTCTTCAACGCAGCAGTTGGTGTTTTACTTAAATCAGGATTTGACTCACTATCGAAGTATAGATCCAGTGAACTATACGGGGATTAATTCCGCATTCCGGGAAAGGCGGCACAAAATCCGTATTGTTCGAATCTTCCACATTTTGTGACTCCGAATCGTCATCTTATCTTATGCAATGTAAAGTCAACGTGTACAGAGCACATATTGTAAAGTAGCTTCTAAAACTAGAATCCGCATAATATTAAATCCCTTCCAGAATTTTTTTTTGCATTAAAATAAGGACGTCCAAATGATTTTTTCGCCACATGACTAGTAAAAATGTTAAAGCATCCGAACTTAATAAATAATACTAAAGACAATGTCTACCTACGCGCCCTAAATCTGGCTGGTCTTGAGTGTGAGGCTGTAAATCCTGCGTTGACAATTTTCCACGTAATTGCGAAAAATCCATTGCCAAGAATATATAAAAGCTATTAAAGATGTGCACTCAGTTGGAAGGAAAGAAAATTCCCCACAAATCCTGCCGTCTGTAGATTACAAAGCTGCTATCCTCTCATCAGAGAAATTTATGTGGGAAAAGAGTGATGCAAGAAAGTCATCTTTAAGTGTTTCGAAAACCAATTTCATTTCAACGAATCTGACGGCTACCATAAATCCTTGTGCTATTGTAGACATTTTTATGAGTGTACCCTTGGATTATATTCTCTGACCGAAGAAGATTTTATTGGGAAATAAAAGCGATTTCTATTTTGGTTCCCCTTATAAGCTTCCCAGGATTGTTAGTTTAATGACTAATAACGAATATAAGCAATATTGCTCCCAACTTCAGAGTTATCAGAATTTGATTGACGATAACTTCCGAACGACTAAAGATTTCCTTACTTGCACGCCTACCTAAAGAGTGGCAGTACTACGATCACAACCAGACAGACTAATCCATAATTTCATTTTTTAATTATGCATCTTAGCAGTAGTGAAAGTTACGGTTCGCGGCTTTAGACTGCATTATCTCTAGAAATAATAGGAGGAGATAGCCGTTGAAACTGAATTCCTGCGACATGTCAAGAAGGATGTGACCAGAGCGGAATAAAAAGAGAACAACGATTCTACTGAAGGGAAGCTGACGGAATCTCCGAAATATCGCTGCGGTTATAACAGATCATTGCCATTTTGGTAGTCATGCAGTCCGCATTTGTTTTGCGAATGCCTTGGACTAGCCAGGAGAAGGTTTCAGGCCTTTGGCAAGCACTTCCTTAATGGACTTGAGGAGTTTGTCAGCGTGGAGCTGAAAGACCTAACCATTTCCTCAATAGCTGCGGCTGGTTCAATTAATCACTACATGGCAGTGCTAGAGTGATCCAGGTTGAGGTTCCTTTTGTAGTGGTATAACACAACGAACCATATCAAGGGCTATGTTATGGTCGACTGGTTTACTACCGGTGGCCGCCAGCTAACCTAAACTTATTTTGGACATTTTCAGTCCGACAGCAGTGATATCAACTGGAAGAGTAGTGTTTGTCTTCAATCTTCAAGTGTTCTTGGAGAATAAAAACCCGATTTTTATTTATTTATTTGATATGCTAAATTGATCCCTCCCTCCAATTTCTACAGAAGAAATGTCACCTCAACTGCCACATTTCTTGCAACTTGTGCTATAATGGATTCCAATCTGTTTCGTAACGCCTTGGTTTGTAGCATAGTTCGTCGCCTTGTTGCTTCACGATGGTAAGTATCAGACTTTATATGAACTATTTCATCTGAATTTTAACGTCAAGTACAAGTATCTAAAGAGGGAAGAGGAATTCGTGTCCCATCCGTCACCATGGAATGACCCAGAACCTACTCTAGATACAAGCCCGGTAAACATGACACTTCGGCAATTTTACCACCTAACGTGTCATCATTATTTCATTTTTGTTGTACCACAGATTAACCAAACCTTACACGCATATAAAGCTGCACACTGTCTTAACCAAAACAAAAGAGAAATGATGATGTCATTGACGCATTCTAACCTCAATACTTTAACAGAACGAACACTAGAGAATCTTCCCATTAAAACACATGGAAATTATAAATGGGAAATTTTTTATCGTGACCATATGTTCAGAACACTTTTAGGTTCACATTAAGTAAATTCCAGGTTGAGAGTTTAAAAATACAGCGAGAAATACTACGAAAAACTAGAATTCCCCAACCTTTCCTTATTCTTTACTGTAGCAAGTTTCGGTTTGTTTACACCATCAATGATCAGCTGTTCGTGTCACCTTCCATGCTTGTATCTAGAGTAGGCTGTGAATAACCCATAACCAAGCAGATACCACACTAGAACCATGAAAAAACCCGTTGAGTAGACAAACCCAAAGATAACCGACTTACCGGATATCGAAGTACTCCTTGACGGGATTGAAAAATATCACTCAAAACAAATTTTGTTGTGGGAGGACTCTACCACTCTATGTCCCACTCAGGGCGATGCTGATGAAGCAAAATAAGACGTTTAGGTAAGTGATTTGATAGAGTCACACTTTGTGTAGGGTTATACTTATAGCCGTAGTATTGTATTTTTCGATATGTCCGAAATAACAGGAAAGAAAAGATAGGAGCAAAACAGTCTGAAAAATACAAAGCTTTTGTAAAATACGTCATTGACCGCATCTTAAAAACGGCGAATTGGATATGTGGACACAAATTACATAAATAACTCGCATACTTTTCCCGAAGAAGACATTTAACGATTTTGAAATTACATATTGGTCATTAATCATAAATAGTGGACTGAACCATTGTCTTGCTGGGAAAACAAAAAATATTCCCGAACATAACATGCAGGTGCACCAAAAAGTACTCGCAGGTAGCCAATGTAAGCTCCTGTTTCAGTTTTAAATTGTAGTTCATTGGTTTGAACGGTGCCCACACAATTTCCCATTAACTGGCCGGATACATTGTTCCTACGATAGTTTGCCATAATTTAAATTATCGTTCGCATGGCAGCTGCAATAACTGTACGTTAACATTAGTTACCTATCCCGCGTGACTCATGCTCCCTTTTGTGTGCGCCTTCCATGTTCCATCTAACCTGAACTGAACCAATCGATCACTGGCGCTGGCTTTTATCGAACAAAAGTCATCTTGGCGAGATCTGTATCTGACATTGTCGCAATAGCCAAGCATCCAGTTCATTCAGCTTAACGGGGAGAGATCAATCTTCTCAAGATTCGACATATTTCTTAAGATGCTAGTCCACATACGGCAATCGAGGTCCCATTCCCTCGGCATATTTCACAAATCATGAAAAACCGCACACAACTTCCCGGGCACATAAATTAAGTCATACGAGAAGGAGCGTGTGGCGGATACCTACTGATGTTTTCCCAAGACGTTTCTCTGCTTAGTGGCAGCATCTATGAAAACTCAATTGCAGAAAAGGGAGTTCAATAAAATTCCAATAAAAATAAAATCGGAGTAGACCTATTCCTTCGCAGTGGATTCGTGCTCCAGCAATTTTATCGGTCATAGGTGAGGATTTGCTGAAATTATGGATGGAGTTCCGCTTCACATTCTTTAATGGATGACGAAAAACGACGTGACACGGCGAATATAAATTCCCTAGCATCAGCGTTCTTATATCATTTCTTCCCTCAGCACCAGTGTCATTAAGTAAGGACTTTAACGAACAGAATAGTTCCGAAACCCCATGGATCTTGGAATTTGGCTCCTAGCAACAAAAAAGGAGAAGGGCACATAACGAATGGTCTCAGTCATCACGTTCTCTCCTAAAATTTAATTGCACCCGACTCTTTGCCTAGTCTAAGCCTTCAATTCTGGAGGATTTGGCAAATGCCTAAAGGACTCGTTGACAATTTGAACTAAGATGCTGGTGAAAGCGAAACCATCTAAAATCTGTACAAAACTTCAGCTCAGCTGCCACGTGAAATACCCCCAAGTGCCGTAATTCATTTGGGATAAATAATGGCTGTTGATACACTTAGAAATGTAATCCGCCATAATTTCCTTCTTTTCTCCTTGGATGTGCGGATGTACCTACATATATGCGAGCAATATAGGCATGAAGTAATAATTTCTGGAAAATGAATTTTGAATGTTGAGCCGCTCGGCGGCGTCGGAATCATCTTTCCAGAAAACGTGTGTTAAGATGGAATATAATTTTCTCTCAGTTTAGCTTAGTCCTTTTGAATTCAATGGATTGGATTGGCAACGGACTGCTAGGTGTACAGGTGTACGTCAATGTCTACTAGAGACTAATTGTAAAGCTAAATTCTAAACCAATTCTTCTCGTCAGTTTCAACCTAGATTGTATATTCCTCATGTAATTTAACTCTCTGAATTTTCAGTTACTATGTTTGTCTCAATCACACTTTATTTTCAATTCACGGAAAACACAACAAAGGTAAAAGGAAAATCGGCCATTGTACTTGTCAAACTCTTTGACATTAAAGGCACAAAGTAAACAACGACCGCGGTCCATTCCTGGAATCTGAATCTAGTTGAGGGAATGGCAGGAACAAAGTGAATATCGTGAATAGAACGCCCTTATCTGAAGTAAAAAGCTCGGAGTCCGATTATAATCTGAACCTAAACAGGCTCTGATGTGAAACAGCAATGAGCTTGCACTAAAAAGATGTAAACAGCAAACAGGAGCACGTTTGTCACTCAGATTCCGACACGAGAAGACCTTTTCTAGAGTAATCATTTAGGTAAAGTACTCGAACCTTCACTTTCTTTGTTAGGTTAGGTGGGGGTACAGGAAGTTGAAAAATTTGCGTAACGTTAAACAATCCGAGGACGGGCCTGAGCACTTTAATCCGGGTACCTTGACCCTTTAGTTAAAAAAAATACCTTAAGCTGTAAGGCGTGAAATTCATTAACAGCGAGCCGTCTTTTTAGTTTGCCCCAATTTTATATATGCGGGCGACAAGATCTTTCCAAGGTGAGAGGGGGTGCAAACGAAGAACTTTTAATCAAAACTTTTTATTTTAAATATCTAAAAGTTTTCTCATCGGAAGCCGAATGTCCCACCGAGCCCTGTGGCATATCTAAAGACGAGCGCTGGACGTACTTGAGGCATGAAATTGGGTTTTCACCGAAACCTTTAGTCAAACACTAACAAGCCACTAATTTTCTGCATCTCCTTCCGTTTTTCCGACTTCTGCTCCTCCTTCTCCTCCACCGAAGAAGTCTTTTCGCAGCGTAGTTGCTTCCTCATGACTTGTAATTATTCCCGGAAAGAGTTCTTAACAAACCGACAGGAGTAGCTTGCGGCTGTGGAACATCGGCTCAGCAAGTTCGGCTTGCACGGGTCGTTTGGCCAATTCAAATTCAATGGCAACCCCTCACCGTTGTCCACCTGCTCCGTACAGCTTCCACGCTGGATCGGCAAAGGAATGCGCGCGATATTGTCTCATTAAATTACCATAAAATATTTATAATTCGACGACAGAGTGAACCCTGCATCGCGGCTCTATCTCCTGAGATTATGGTGGCCCTTAGGCGCATATTTTCTTCACAGCAGTGCGGTAGTCGGTTTTCTGTATGCTACAGTAGACCGCACTGGTAATCGCCTTCGATAAAGGCTACTTGCAAGTTCATGTAAGATTCCAGGCTACTGTAGTTACACGTTACGCGCTCCCCTCACAGTCACTGCTAAAAGGTTATCGGGATCGAATCGCCCACGAGAATCGTCTTGTTATGTATGTGCTCGCTTCAAGGAGATTTCAATGGAGCTTGATGACGCTACCGACAGCCGTTGAGGGTGGTTAGCTCCTCTACGGTAGATGGGATCTCTGATAATGTTAACTAAATACGATTAAATTCGAAACAAGTTATTAAATTAGACCGGGACCTAAATGCCGCACATACAGAATCGGCAGCTAATGTTGCTTTGGATATGAATCAACGATTCGCGGATATTTCAAGATGTGATGAAAGTTCTTAAGATGAAATTGCTTACGTTGGGATTTACGATTTTCATCTTCATCGGGGTTTATCCAATCCTGGCAAATTTATTATGCCAATTACAGTTCCTAAGTCTTTATAAGTTCCACGAGCCAAACAATTTTATATACTATTATCTGCTTCAAGAATTTAATAAGCGAAAATCAATAATACGTTTGCAGTGTTAAGCCTTTGCATGTGAAAATTGTCTATAATCGCTTCGGAGGTGAAACCACAGGATATTGTAAAATACATTAAGCCAGTCATAGGAGGAGGATGTATGTATGAATGTATGTAGTTCAGTCTTACATTGGTTTCCGGAAAAATAGATTATTACGCTCGCAGTAAGTAAAGGAATAATTATGTACACTTACCTATAATTACCGTGAGTAGTTACATTAAAAACCAATGCTAGCAGACACACAGGCGGCACTATGCATTATTAATGAAATGCTAGAAATTTTGTTGTGTGCCAAAAGGCTAAAATCAGTTGTTCCCTATCTTGTGAAAATTGTTTTTAATATGTAAATATGGAAATTGGGCGGAAATTAATTGTTCTACGTTTATTCGTTGCCATCTTTAAAGCTTAAACACTCTAAACTCATGTTTGTACGACGGCGTCCTTTTAAAACGCTAGTTTAGGTTACAAAGGTAGTTTGTTTCACTCAAATTTCACATGATCACAATGCGATCAAAGCAGGAATTTAAGATTCGTGACATCGATGTGATCGACTCGTAACGAGGCAACATTTTAAAACTTTAGAAAACCTAATTTTTCTAGGTCAAATCTTCCACGCCTTTATACTTGAAAGTAAATCATCTGCTTTAGATTTCAAGAACTACTTACATCTGGATATACCAAGTAGAGCTGATACCGAAATACTAATAAATTGAGGTCGCTGTGACGCTATTAAATGTACTGAAAAGAGCTGGCGCAGAAGCCGAAATCAATGACTAACGCCTATGACACTATTAATCACATGTGCCAAATGCAAAGGCTGGCACGTGTTTTTTAAATCCGAAAAAATCTAATTTTTATAGGATTAAAACTCGGAGTGTGCCCCAAGTATCTGACATCTGTAAAGGCTAACTTCCTTAGCCACTAGTAAACAGATACTCAGGACAAACCTTAGACTAGATTTTACCAGGAGTTCCAATTAAAATTGTTTGCATAACTACTCAAAAAGACTTCGAAAATTCTACATCCTCTCCCCGAAATTTTGCCTCCGAGCCTAGTTCATTCTCTTTATTGAATGAAAGTCACTTTCATTAGAAGAACCTAGAAATGAACACTTCTCCCTACAACACAGGCACCCCAAAAACGAACAAAATTCAAGGAACCTCTCGCTGACCATTGAATAGACTGCAGCTGAACATCTTAACAACTTTAGGTCATCTAGCCACACAACCCATAATTAATGCGATGAAAAAGTACCTGCAAGAAACTGTGATTCCTCAGGGAACGAGTCGTAACTGCTGTAACATGCTAAAATTACAGGAGATTCAATCGACTCCCGCATGCAATCAAAAGCAAAAAGGACACAGTCTCTTTTCAAGAGTATCCAAATGCAACAGTCTAAGCCTGTCGACATAAGACGGTAATATGAAGGAGTTTCTCCAAGGAAGGTCGCGAAGAGGGAACTTAAAGAACCTCCGTTGGACAGCTTTAACGCCATTGATGTGTGTAATATAGAGGGGTGACCAGGACGAGACAGGGATATTCCAGAATAAACTACATAAAAGTGCAAAAAAGAATCTTAGGGTCATCAAATTCCTTTGACCATCTCTTCACGAAACCTAGTCAACGGCCACATCTTTAGTCTTCGTAAGTCTAGTTAAAGGACAACCATCTACGGTGAAGTTAAAGTTAAAGGGAGAGAAAGACAGATGTGTACTTACCGATATTTAGGGGAAGGTAGATAATGGAACACCAGTTTTGCAAGGGGACCAAATTAGTCATTTTAAAAGGCAATCGGCGGTATCGGACACAGTGCGCAATAACAAAGCATAACAAAGAATATTTGAATGAAACAATGAATAACAATGGCCCGAGGTGGGAGCCCTGTGGTACCCGTTAAATAAGTGTTAATAATGATATTAGATAGATAGCTTGTAGTATTTGTATTTTATTATATTATAGCTTGTATTAAGCTTAAATAATAACATACATACGTAGAGCTCCGCAAAAAGAAACGCGTTCAGTGCGAAGTATAAGTATGACAGAATCCAATTTACGAAAACTGGTGGAAACCCGAGAAGAGAGAGCTTTAGAACAATAATTCGATGATTTATTCTGTCGAATACTTTGCTGAAGTTAGGAAAAATGCAGTGGACTTGCTTACCAACTTCAATAGCAAAGATACAGAAATTGAAAGTTCTAATATGTAAGTTGGTGATGGTTGATTTACCCCTTATGAAGCCAGACTGAAAGGGTTGCAAAAAAGGATTGCAGTGAAAGTAGAGAACATCAAAAATAAAAGCCTCAAACATTTTGAAGATACAGCAAAGGAAGCAATAGGTATGTAGTTCGAGATTTCAAACCTTTTTGGTAAAGAGAGATTTTACAACCCTTCGGAACGACAACAACAAATTGACAAATTAAATAAATAACACAGGAAAGGGGCAAGAGAAGATCCGCATCTTTTCAGAAATGAGGCTATACTGTCAGTATCAATTGAAAAACTATCAGCTAAGGTAGAATTTTGCTTTAAAATCGTAGCTTGTCAAGTAAAACCTTAGAATAAAGAAATAGAGGAAAGGACTCTGGACTGGGAGAAATTTAAGCATTTTTCTATATGCGGTAGAACCCAAGGGATGTGTGCGTTTCGAACATGAAAGTAGTAAAATTCTGCTTGTATACAATAAGGGCTAACTCTTTTGATAATATTTTAAATTTGGTGTTTTAAAAATATATTCTTATAACATTTTTAAAAGAATGTAATTTTGCCCGACCCTATATTATTAATTTACTTAATTTTACTATTTAAAAACACTTTGCTTTTTCAATACTAGAAAGACGACCATGACAAAAATTGAAAAACACAACTTGAGCAGACTGTTTGGATAGATTTGTACAATTTGACAATCGTGGCGACACTTCACTTAACCCCCTCGCCACTTTGCCTAAAAGCAAAATGATTATCACACGTACAGGGCATTTACTTGAGGTAGCCTTTCCTCTCGTTCTTTATTCTAAGAGTAAAAGATTTTTGATTCGCGAGAAGTCGTACCTTTACCTTATCAAATGAGTTACACTTGAGAGAATGTAGGTTTAGCTGACAGATTTCATCTATCTACCATCTTTACAAGCCCTTGCTTCGTTCGTTTAACCTTTAAGAAAAGGAAGTGTCTATTTACCACTTTCAAATTGCTGTGTAATTTCCGTGTACACGGAAATACACGGAACTACACGATAAGTACAAATAGTCACTTCAGTATTCATATTACTGGAATAGTTCATCACAGCCTGTTCTAGCTACAAACCTGGCGGGGGGGGGGGGGGGGGGGGCAGCAACTAAAAGCCTGATTAATACACCTCTTCCACCCAAAAAGTCTAATAAAATCGACACTGCCTTAAGAAAAACTAAAAAAAAAGAGGACACTCAACAATTAAAATAGGTTTTCAGGGTGAGAGTATTCTCAATTAGAAACCACAGATCTAGGGCCTGTTTTTAAGCGCAGGGTATTTCGCTTAAGATGTACCTTAATAAGTGGGGTGAAAGATCTCACATATGGCAACCGTTCGGAAATTACAGGCTAAAAAATAAATTCCAAATTTGCACGGTATGCTCATCAATATTTTATTGTTATGTTTTCATCCAGTCAACGCAGCGACGCACGCTCCTTTACAAAAATGTCAACAATGTTGATCTATCTCTGAACTTTTCCATACAATTTTTTTATTTGTTTTGGTGAGATTTTCTACCCCCTCGTATTTGGCGCACCTCATGCGAAACACCCCGTATATTTTCGAGAATATCTCGAACGTGTTTCAAACGCCTAAATTTTTAATATATTAAAAACCCAACATTAGAATATTAGGCAAGTACAATAATTAAATAGCGCAAACTATTCGTCTTTAAAATAGTGTCTTAATTTTTCGTTAAACAACTATTCCCACGCTAATTTTTTTTTAATGGAAACTCTGCAGCAATTTAGACCGGACCACTCAAAGAACACCTACACCGTCCAATGATATTTCGTCGACATTATCGAAACCATAACAACAAAAAAAGTTTCGCCAATTTCCAAAATTTATTTCTCAAAATCTTTCAAGTTGAAAAAACTTAATTTATGCCATCTATCAATCTAATGTCCTCCAAAAGTGGAGTTATTAGCGATTTCATTAGCCGCAAAATTTGAATTTTCTTAATTATGTTCGGTAGTAACGCATTCGAACATTTGAAGGAAAAAAACTATTTCTTTCAAGAGAATTCCAAAAGTGCCTACGAAAGTGCATTAGCTTCGAGCTTAGAGTGTGGAGTGTTGATCAATTCTTGTGCAGCAACGTATAGTAGCGACGGTCATTATGCGCATATATTGTTCAAAATCTAAAACTAATTTTTAAATTTTTGCTAATGTTTAGACCTAAGTGTGGGCAGAATCACTCTTATTTTAAATGGCTGACACTATAAACAACTCTTTCGGCAAATTTGAGTCCATCATTCAGACAAATTGGGTCAGACACATTAATTGTTGGGTTTTTATTTGGAAAATAAATAAAAAAAAATCAAGTAAAATTGCTAGTAAACTGCCTACCAGTAAGTGAGTAGGTATATAAATTATGCCAGGAGAAAAAGTTTTTTAGAGTCAGATATATAATCCAAAGTGCATAGGAAATAAATAATCCCACCAAAAACATTTCATCAAAAGAAAGTTGCCAAGTCTCACAAGCTAATACCGCTTTTACTGTTAAAAAGTTATCAGATCTCATGTGGAGCCAAGCCCTTAACTCTACAACCCCTAACTCTAGAAACGATACATCTTGGTCAAAAAGTACGGCTTGGCAGTTTTGCGGCCGTCCCACAGACACTCCTATGGGCTTATGGTAAGCAATTAAGTCACTGGTCTTTAATGTTGTGTCATGCATTGGATCCATGAAACGGGCAAGCCATACTTTTTGACCAAGATGTAGGGTTTCTAGAGTTAGGGGTTGTAGAGTTAGGCTTTTTAGAGTTATGAGAATTGGCTCCACATGAGATTCGATACCTTTTTAACAGTCAAAGCGGTATGAGCTTGTGAGTCTTGGCAACCTTCTTTGCATGAAATGTTTTTGGTGGGATTTGATTTCTTTTTGTAAGATGCTTTAGTTCTTTTGATTTTTTCGGGCTGTATATCTTGTGCGACAGCTATTTATTTTTTTCATAGCCCACTCTATATCGTTGCCTCTTTTCCATGTTGGCTTATTTTTGCAATAAGCGATAAATCAGGGTGGTACTTAGCTATTAACCGATTATATTCAACTATAGCTATATATATTAACTTAAAGCAGACTAAATTATCTTTCCAAAAAAGTAAAAACAAGTACCTATTAACCGAAATAACAAGAAATCTCTGATTAGACCTGAAACCAAATTTTCATCCAAAACGCAAGCAGTAAATCATGGTCCGACCATGGCCTGGTGGTTGTGTTCTTTTTTTTAATTTTTCCTTCCGTACCATTCGCGCTTTTCGGCTTAAAAATTCTTGTCAGTTTCTTACACACGGTATGACTATTTTTATTTCATTCGAAAGATTGTTTTATTAGCTTCAAGTGGAACAATCTATGTTTTCATAGAAGCAATAGATTAGGCACTAGGACGAGTTTAAATAAAAATCACCCCCCGGCGGCCCTTCCTTCTGGCGTAGTCGGATAAAGAAGGTATTTATTGCACCCCACACTTCCTTTCTTCAGAACACACTCACTTTTTAGTTGTTTATGTACTACTTAACGGGGGTCCTCTACTTTCGCGGTTTCAAAAAATCGATTTTTTTTTATTTCAATCTATATGTATCTAAGAATACGTGATTTCGTGAAAATCACATTCCTTTGCATGTTTCTGGGAACAGAAAGGTACCCGTCTCCGGCCGTTTCCGAAAAACTAAGCGCGGCGCGCCACGACGGCGCTTGTTAACTAAAAATCATTGTCTAAAGAATTTACCGTTCTTGAGAAGAATGTGGAAAACCAAGAACATCAACGTGATGAGGAAGGAGAACTCTACGGCCCCGGTATAGCAGATTAACTCGTAAGTTACTACAATCATGTTATACACCGTAATTTATCATTAAACGCGTTTTCCCGAAAGTAGTATTTTTTTAGCTGCCGAGTAAGACTTCTCATAAAAGTATTGGTCCGATTTCAATAATTTTTTTTTTCAATTGTTCAGAAAACATACCGCTATGTTTTCCCGAGTACGATTTGCAAAATTTTATTTTGTTCCATTTTTATAGCCTCCAATAGGTCAAAAAATGACGTAAAGATTGGAAATTTTTACAAATTGTTGCATAACTTTTACAAATTGCAAAATAAAAAAAATCTGTCTCGGGAAAACATAGCCAACGTAACTATGATTATAAAGAATATCAATTTTCTGATGACAGATTACCCAATTGGCCACAACTTTGCTTAAGCGGGACCCATGCAGTTTCAACATCAATGTCATCAATGACGTTTCAAGGTCGCGAGAGTTATTTTTTTCCGTCGTCAAAAGTAAAATTGAAAAGTCAAAACATGTATCTTCGAAATAAAAATAAATAAATTTAAAATGTATTCAGTAGATCCATATATATACCCCAATTTATATCCCCAAAAAACCGCTCAATTTCAGGCTTCGAGAGTAGAGGACCCCCCTTAATAACATCTAGCTTTGATATCAAATTTCAGCTTTCTAGAAATTTTAGAAGTACCTCCCCAGAAGAAATTTTATAAACAGATCTGCACCCTCTTTATGGGGGGTTGGAGGGTGAAAGTTATAGATTTATTAATTTTTTCGTTGTTTGTGTGCAGATCCTAGCCGGCATATCAGCTTTCTAAGACTTCAGGAAGTATCCTAGAGGTTTAGATGACGGAGGTTTTGATGATCGTGAGTGGCGAAATCGACGTATTTCAGGTATTAATAACATCTAAAGTATAAAAGCTGGATAAATGAAACTTAGTGTGTTTCATTAGTCTGGTAACTACATCTTATTCTAATTTGAATTTGAGCTATCTGGTATTATCCAGACCGAAGCTATGAAGGTTCGAAAACACGACGAAATACACTACCGTGCCCGAGATAATTAAAATATAAAGAAAGGCAATGAAAACCAAGAAAACAAGACCGTCCAAGAAGTCTAAATAGCTTCGGACTCATTTCCAATATTTATAATAGAATAAGTGTTTATGATGCTGCGTCTTTCTATAATAGTAATAATGTCCAAATTAATATGCTTTTTGTTTTTTCCAAAATCTTATATTGAATCACTATGGAGACTTTTGTGAATTATACTGCTCGGAAGTACAACGTTGGTCGCAAAAGTGGAAATATTGTATGTCCTTATTAGAGAATTTGTAAAACAATATCAGTAATTAAATAAAGGAGATAAAATCGTTAAAAATTGATGTTTGTAAACGTGTTTATTACAAATATTCGAATGTTTTCAAGACAAACTAATGAAGTTTTATTTTAATTAAAAAAAAACACAACCCGAAGAAGACTTTTACTGAGATCTGATTCGAAGGACAGAAAAACCAAAGTCTAACATAATTTGTAAAACTCAAACAATTTTAGATAGCGAACAAGTAACACAATATATGAGGGAGAGTTACGAAAAAGAATACTGAAGTAAATTCAATATATACTGAATAAACTAGATGACAAATTAAAAGATTACTCTAAAAAGAGTATTGATTTAATGTGAAATTAAATATTTATAAAAGCCGGAATCCTTAAACGCGTATTTATAAACAAAACTTTGTATGCAGATATAAATATTTGTAAGACCAATTATTCAATTTTATTTAATATTGAGAATTTTAATAACTATTCTTTAACCCAAACATAATTTTGTTTTCCACAAAATCATATCCAAAATTTAAATCATCTCAATTCACCATTCTTTACCAAAATTATCAAAAAGGACAAGGCTGCCAATTCTTTTAGTCTGGCAATAACGTTACAAACAGAGCTAGCTGAATTCGGCGCTGAATCTGTACAAACAACTTTTGACGTTTCTCTCTACCAAAAAAAAACTTCTCTGCTCGCCTACTGCTACTTCGCATGACTAAAAACACCCCACTGCACATATACACACACTATTAACTTCACTGCAAAATGTCATATGCGTCGGAAAATCGAATTTTCTGCCACAACAAATACTAAAGTCAACTTACCTTCTTCATAATTCCAGTTTTCCGTTTCGAAAATGTTGTGTACCGTCGCAATTTATTGTCGATGTATTCCATTTTGATCTTAACTCGTCCCTTTGTCTTCTTGCCATTAGCCGGTGGAGATTTCTTGTTCTGCATTGAGGTGTAGCTGTCATCAACAACATCTGGGACATTTCCAGCTGATTGTCCGCCCCCGCCGTTTCCTCCTCCGCAACTTTCTAGTCCTTGTAACGTCTGCGATGTCATACTGCCACCTCCGCGATGGTGGTCCTCATAACAATCCGAACTTGACCGCTTAATGCCGCGGGCTTGTCCACTACCCAACGATTGACACTGTGAACCGCCGCCACTGCTGGATCCTCCACCCCCATGGCCCATTAGGCCGCCGCCACCACCACCACTCGAACGTCCCATTGATTGAATAAGTCCACCACTCGGGGGTCGTGCAGCCCCTAAACCGCCGGGATTGCCATACAAGTCCGTCTGGTCAGATAAACTCAGCCCAATACTGCTCATGCTGTAGTTCAAATTGTAGCGCGAATCACCGCGCGAAGGATCCATTCTGAGGTAAAAGTTATCCACGTCTTGGCCGTTATCGGAATCCTCCGAATAAATCACTTTTAATTCCAAAAAAAAACTTAATTCACCACTCAAAACACACGACACTGAATTTTTCAATTTTTCTACTATTCACAAGAGCTTCCTTCCGGCGAGCAAACTACATTCAATTCAAATTTGCAAAATAAACAAAACTCAGCCGGCACGAATTAGAACCATTCACGCATGACTTATTGCACCCACAGAAACACTCCTCAAATGACAGCTGAGGACGGAATTTTTCCATAAAACATTTACCGACTTTAGCTTGAATTTTCTGTTTACATTCACTCGTAACTTGTAGCAAAACACAAATTCTCGCTTCTAGTCGCGCAGTTTCAGGGCCAAACAGCCAAAAATGGGATCAATTTCCTAAAAAAAATTTCCAAAACTCGACTGACAAGCACCGACGTCGGATTAATCGACACGAACTGAGCAAAATTGAGACAACTCCTAAGAAAATTTTCTTATTTTGGTGGGCGCGCGCACAAACACGTTCCATTCACAGCTGAGCGCCGCAGTAAAATAAAATCCGCTAGCTTTGTGAGCTCCAGTTCGTTTAGTGTGGATATTTTCTCCGCAAAATTGACATTTCGGGAACGGAAATATAACCGACTCAGTTATTCTTATAGGGAGACTAATGACTAATCCTACTTATTTTCGCTTACAGCCTGCAAGCTGCAAGCATGCGCTCGGGGATAATTCATGTTCTGCTGAGAGAAATAGGGGAAATTCTCTATTGGCTTACACAGAGCTAAGCGCTTTGCTTTTGCGCTTGCGCTAGTGAATTAGCAGAATTCTAGAGACCTTGCAGAGTTTATAAAAGGCGTAAACACCAAGAGTGGTAAATTGCCATTTTTTGTAACGACCAAAGTACGTAGTGTTTTTTCCCTCTCTTTATGACGTTATTATTGCTAAATGACTGGTTGGTTGTGGCTGTTTTTTATGTTCCTTGTGTAAATGCTTCGCAGCTTTTTTTTACAAAGAAAGGGTAATGTTGTGGCCGATGCCGTGAGACGGAGACAACAAAGGTGCTCCATTGGTGGAAGGTAGCAACTAGCCAGGTAGGTAAATAGGAGTCAGCAAATTTAACTCGGATCTTTGGTTATCGATTTGCTCACTTTTCTTCTTCTGGTAACTAATTGAAGTTTTATTTAACACAAGCTCCTCCTTCGCAGTGACATCAAGCTAGAGCGCAACTGCGACTTACGATTGTAAATAACCGTTCCTTTAATTAATTCAGTCAAATTTCAACAAAGACGTTTTCACTTCTTCTCAGACAATATGTACCTTTTGAGAAAAACGAATTGCAAATTATTTTATAAAATGGCTACATCTAATTCTGAGAGAACACGATCTTTAAATTACGAGGGTAGGTATTGAAATTCAAATTCAAGTTTATTAACACAATGTGCAAAATAAGACATTAATCTTTTAGTAGCACAGGTAATGCATAAAGTACTCCTTTAAGGAACAATAATGAATAGTAAAATGAAGTTTAAGAGAAAATTATATGAAAAGATCAAGTAAACATTTCAACAAATTTACGATAGTATTTATATAAATCAAGAAACTTAAAACTAAACTAAAGCTAAAGCCAAGGATTAAGGGGAAAAAAGAAAGACGATTAATCAGGTAAGTTGTCGCACAAATACTCACGTTGTGGATAGATGTTCAAATAAGAGTCTTCGAAATCCACTTGCATTACTCGCATTCTTAATTTGCGTTAGAATATTATTGAAAATTTTAACGCCACGCACAAAAAATTATCACCCTGTAATCGATAAAGTATAAGGTTACCCGATTTTCCAGATGAGCGCATGACTTGCAATTTTTCATACGAATATTCCGGCGTACGGCAGCGAAGCAACCTGCTGATGAAGAGGAAGATATAATACTTAAAGTACGATTCTAAGGACAGGGGAAATAAGTGGGATAAGAAGAGTTTGAACTAGGCTCAAACGGGTGGATTGAGGGCTATAACAAGCTGAGACCCAAAGCCTACGCAGCCCACCGTAAATTTTATGTATCACCAAGTTCACATGGTCAGACCAGTCAAATGTTTTATTCATAATTATGCCCAAATTTGTAACCTTTTCCACGTAGGGAATGATTTTAGAGTTAAGCATAATAGGATCAAAATCAGAAGTATCAATGTTTTGCCTAGATATAACAATGCTACAGCATTTCTGTAAGTTTAGAGTTAGGCCGTTTCTTATTGTCCACAGATGAGCAGCAGTCAGATCCTCGTTCATGCAGGCTACGGCGTCTTCAATTAGTCCATTAGATAAAGCTGTACATCGTCAGCATACATATAAAAGGAACAGTCTTTGAAAATTTTTTGAATATCATTAATGAAAAGGACTGGGCCCAACATCGATCCCGACGGAACGCCGTCAGGAATTTGTTGCAAATCCGAGATGTCATCATTAATCTCTCTTCCAGAGAAATAGGTGGGAAAGAAAGTTATTGCCTCCCTCGAAAATCCAAAACAATGCTTCAGTTTGAGAAGAAGTAACCTATGATTAACTCTATCAAACGCTTTTGTAAAGTCTAAGAGTGTTAGAACAGTAAAACAGGAATTGTCAATTCCCTCTCTAATATCCTCGGTAACCCTAAGAATTGCGGTAGTGGTACTCTGACGACTACGAAAGCCCGATTGCCATTTACATAGAAGTTGACTATCTACTGCTTTCTCAAGTACTTTCGACAGAAACGAGGGAATACTAATAGGACGGAAATCATTTACAGCATTCCCTCTAACTTTTTCGGGACCGGGTCAACTCTAGCTCCTTTCCAGATTTGAGAAAAGTATGATGTTGTGATGCAACTGTTTATAATGTATGTTAGCTCCACAATAATAACATGCATAATCATTTTAAGAAAAAGCGGACAAATTTTATCTGGTCCAAAGGCGTTAGAGCTAATGGAGTTGTAACTTCAGATACGTCCACATTTCTCAGCAAAAAACAGAAGTTTACATTTACACATATTCCCGTTGCAATGTGTGAGTCAACACTAGTTACTGTACTAGGTAGTCCAGCAAAAGCGGCATTAAGGGCATTGGCTGAAACGTCTGACAAATTTGCAGGGTCCTGCTTCACCGCACCAGTCTCCCTCAAATTCCGCCATAATACCCTAGAAGGCATTGAAGTGCTTAGTTTCTTTGCATAAAATAATTTTTTTGCTATTCTGATGTTTTCCTTAACCATACCATCAACTACCTTATATCTAGCAAAGTCATTAGTTTCCCCGAGTCCTTTTCCAGCTTTGATAAATGAAATTACACTTACAAATCAATTTTTTATTTCTGCATTAAGGTAGGGTGATTGAAGGTTAACATCTTTGCTTAAGTGGGACGTATGTTTCGTAGAGGTATAAGAATAGGTTTTTAAAATGTTCAACTTTATCTTCTGAATTAAGCATGTAAAACACATCACTCCACGGTAGTCTCATACACTCCTGAAGAAGATCAGAGTTAAAAGTTGCATATGTTGTGCATTTGCAGATCATACGTAAGAAATATTAGGTCATGATCTGTTAGACCATTAGGGAAATCTGACTATTAAATAAGACAAGATCTCTTTATGCAGTAATTAGCAAATCAAGTAAAGAGACGGAACCGCTAGAGAAATGAGTTGGAAGGCTATTAACGACATGCAAATCATTCATCGAGAGAATTTCCTCGAGCTTACGGGTCCTAGAATTGTATTGCAGTATATTAGAATCAAAGTCTCCGCTAGGGATAGTATGTGTATATTGTGAGCAATATGTGCAGAGATTCTCGTCCAAAGCGGACCAATTATTGCTCATTTACGATCTATGTACAGTGCGTGCTTAAGGGGGCAGACCCAGTTGGGACTTCCAAAAAAAGCTCTTTTTTAGGAATTTTTTTTGGCCACGCATTAAAATAATTAATAACAAATGTTTTTTCACATGAAAGATATGTATTTTAAGAAAGTATTATAAATTTTTTTATGGCAAAATATTGAAAAATGAGTGGGATACAGCAAATTTGGAAGGGGTAAAAAAAAAGTGTTTTGCCGTGATCACTGCTGCTTGTCACTGGATCATCGGAAATAAAAAAAACAAAAGGACGAAGGGATTTAAAAATTTTGAATTTTCACAAAATGGCGCATGTTGAAAGTCAAAATTCTTTATTCGACTAAAATTTCACTCGCGTTTTCGGCTCTAAAAAAAATAATTGTCGAAAACAATATCCTTCGTCCATCCGGAAGACAATTATGTATAGAATAAGTGAGAAAAATTTCAAACCGATCGGCAAAGCCGTTCTCAAGTTACAGTGATCACCGACTTCGAAAACATGGTTTCGAGAAAAACGCGTTTAAAGTTTTGAGTACGATATATACATGTATCTGCATAAATAAAGGTCCGATTTGTCTGAAATACAGAATACTTTCTGTTTACATTCACTCGTAACTTGTAGCAAAACACAAATTCTCGCTTCTAGTCGCGCAGTTTCAGGGCCAAACAGCCAAAAATGGGATCAATTTCCTAAAAAAAATTTCCAAAACTCGACTGACAAGCACCGACGTCGGATTAATCGACACGAACTGAGCAAAATTGAGACAACTCCTAAGAAAATTTTCTTATTTTGGTGGGCGCGCGCACAAACACGTTCCATTCACAGCTGAGCGCCGCAGTAAAATAAAATCCGCTAGCTTTGTGAGCTCCAGTTCGTTTAGTGTGGATATTTTCTCCGCAAAATTGACATTTCGGGAACGGAAATATAACCGACTCAGTTATTCTTATAGGGAGACTAATGACTAATCCTACTTATTTTCGCTTACAGCCTGCAAGCTGCAAGCATGCGCTCGGGGATAATTCATGTTCTGCTGAGAGAAATAGGGGAAATTCTCTATTGGCTTACACAGAGCTAAGCGCTTTGCTTTTGCGCTTGCGCTAGTGAATTAGCAGAATTCTAGAGACCTTGCAGAGTTTATAAAAGGCGTAAACACCAAGAGTGGTAAATTGCCATTTTTTGTAACGACCAAAGTACGTAGTGTTTTTTCCCTCTCTTTATGACGTTATTATTGCTAAATGACTGGTTGGTTGTGGCTGTTTTTTATGTTCCTTGTGTAAATGCTTCGCAGCTTTTTTTTACAAAGAAAGGGTAATGTTGTGGCCGATGCCGTGAGACGGAGACAACAAAGGTGCTCCATTGGTGGAAGGTAGCAACTAGCCAGGTAGGTAAATAGGAGTCAGCAAATTTAACTCGGATCTTTGGTTATCGATTTGCTCACTTTTCTTCTTCTGGTAACTAATTGAAGTTTTATTTAACACAAGCTCCTCCTTCGCAGTGACATCAAGCTAGAGCGCAACTGCGACTTACGATTGTAAATAACCGTTCCTTTAATTAATTCAGTCAAATTTCAACAAAGACGTTTTCACTTCTTCTCAGACAATATGTACCTTTTGAGAAAAACGAATTGCAAATTATTTTATAAAATGGCTACATCTAATTCTGAGAGAACACGATCTTTAAATTACGAGGGTAGGTATTGAAATTCAAATTCAAGTTTATTAACACAATGTGCAAAATAAGACATTAATCTTTTAGTAGCACAGGTAATGCATAAAGTACTCCTTTAAGGAACAATAATGAATAGTAAAATGAAGTTTAAGAGAAAATTATATGAAAAGATCAAGTAAACATTTCAACAAATTTACGATAGTATTTATATAAATCAAGAAACTTAAAACTAAACTAAAGCTAAAGCCAAGGATTAAGGGGAAAAAAGAAAGACGATTAATCAGGTAAGTTGTCGCACAAATACTCACGTTGTGGATAGATGTTCAAATAAGAGTCTTCGAAATCCACTTGCATTACTCGCATTCTTAATTTGCGTTAGAATATTATTGAAAATTTTAACGCCACGCACAAAAAATTATCACCCTGTAATCGATAAAGTATAAGGTTACCCGATTTTCCAGATGAGCGCATGACTTGCAATTTTTCATACGAATATTCCGGCGTACGGCAGCGAAGCAACCTGCTGATGAAGAGGAAGATATAATACTTAAAGTACGATTCTAAGGACAGGGGAAATAAGTGGGATAAGAAGAGTTTGAACTAGGCTCAAACGGGTGGATTGAGGGCTATAACAAGCTGAGACCCAAAGCCTACGCAGCCCACCGTAAATTTTATGTATCACCAAGTTCACATGGTCAGACCAGTCAAATGTTTTATTCATAATTATGCCCAAATTTGTAACCTTTTCCACGTAGGGAATGATTTTAGAGTTAAGCATAATAGGATCAAAATCAGAAGTATCAATGTTTTGCCTAGATATAACAATGCTACAGCATTTCTGTAAGTTTAGAGTTAGGCCGTTTCTTATTGTCCACAGATGAGCAGCAGTCAGATCCTCGTTCATGCAGGCTACGGCGTCTTCAATTAGTCCATTAGATAAAGCTGTACATCGTCAGCATACATATAAAAGGAACAGTCTTTGAAAATTTTTTGAATATCATTAATGAAAAGGACTGGGCCCAACATCGATCCCGACGGAACGCCGTCAGGAATTTGTTGCAAATCCGAGATGTCATCATTAATCTCTCTTCCAGAGAAATAGGTGGGAAAGAAAGTTATTGCCTCCCTCGAAAATCCAAAACAATGCTTCAGTTTGAGAAGAAGTAACCTATGATTAACTCTATCAAACGCTTTTGTAAAGTCTAAGAGTGTTAGAACAGTAAAACAGGAATTGTCAATTCCCTCTCTAATATCCTCGGTAACCCTAAGAATTGCGGTAGTGGTACTCTGACGACTACGAAAGCCCGATTGCCATTTACATAGAAGTTGACTATCTACTGCTTTCTCAAGTACTTTCGACAGAAACGAGGGAATACTAATAGGACGGAAATCATTTACAGCATTCCCTCTAACTTTTTCGGGACCGGGTCAACTCTAGCTCCTTTCCAGATTTGAGAAAAGTATGATGTTGTGATGCAACTGTTTATAATGTATGTTAGCTCCACAATAATAACATGCATAATCATTTTAAGAAAAAGCGGACAAATTTTATCTGGTCCAAAGGCGTTAGAGCTAATGGAGTTGTAACTTCAGATACGTCCACATTTCTCAGCAAAAAACAGAAGTTTACATTTACACATATTCCCGTTGCAATGTGTGAGTCAACACTAGTTACTGTACTAGGTAGTCCAGCAAAAGCGGCATTAAGGGCATTGGCTGAAACGTCTGACAAATTTGCAGGGTCCTGCTTCACCGCACCAGTCTCCCTCAAATTCCGCCATAATACCCTAGAAGGCATTGAAGTGCTTAGTTTCTTTGCATAAAATAATTTTTTTGCTATTCTGATGTTTTCCTTAACCATACCATCAACTACCTTATATCTAGCAAAGTCATTAGTTTCCCCGAGTCCTTTTCCAGCTTTGATAAATGAAATTACACTTACAAATCAATTTTTTATTTCTGCATTAAGGTAGGGTGATTGAAGGTTAACATCTTTGCTTAAGTGGGACGTATGTTTCGTAGAGGTATAAGAATAGGTTTTTAAAATGTTCAACTTTATCTTCTGAATTAAGCATGTAAAACACATCACTCCACGGTAGTCTCATACACTCCTGAAGAAGATCAGAGTTAAAAGTTGCATATGTTGTGCATTTGCAGATCATACGTAAGAAATATTAGGTCATGATCTGTTAGACCATTAGGGAAATCTGACTATTAAATAAGACAAGATCTCTTTATGCAGTAATTAGCAAATCAAGTAAAGAGACGGAACCGCTAGAGAAATGAGTTGGAAGGCTATTAACGACATGCAAATCATTCATCGAGAGAATTTCCTCGAGCTTACGGGTCCTAGAATTGTATTGCAGTATATTAGAATCAAAGTCTCCGCTAGGGATAGTATGTGTATATTGTGAGCAATATGTGCAGAGATTCTCGTCCAAAGCGGACCAATTATTGCTCATTTACGATCTATGTACAGTGCGTGCTTAAGGGGGCAGACCCAGTTGGGACTTCCAAAAAAAGCTCTTTTTTAGGAATTTTTTTTGGCCACGCATTAAAATAATTAATAACAAATGTTTTTTCACATGAAAGATATGTATTTTAAGAAAGTATTATAAATTTTTTTATGGCAAAATATTGAAAAATGAGTGGGATACAGCAAATTTGGAAGGGGTAAAAAAAAAGTGTTTTGCCGTGATCACTGCTGCTTGTCACTGGATCATCGGAAATAAAAAAAACAAAAGGACGAAGGGATTTAAAAATTTTGAATTTTCACAAAATGGCGCATGTTGAAAGTCAAAATTCTTTATTCGACTAAAATTTCACTCGCGTTTTCGGCTCTAAAAAAAATAATTGTCGAAAACAATATCCTTCGTCCATCCGGAAGACAATTATGTATAGAATAAGTGAGAAAAATTTCAAACCGATCGGCAAAGCCGTTCTCAAGTTACAGTGATCACCGACTTCGAAAACATGGTTTCGAGAAAAACGCGTTTAAAGTTTTGAGTACGATATATACATGTATCTGCATAAATAAAGGTCCGATTTGTCTGAAATACAGAATACTTTTGAAATATTCTACTTTGAGAATATCTAAAAAAAACTTTTTTTCAAAATTCTAACTGGGTCTGCCCCCTTAATGCAACCTTTTATGACTACCCACAGTTTTAGCCCCAGATTTGGATTTTAATAAAACATTACATTAATAATATTAGTGCACTTGGCCATCTATTGATTATATTTTCTTTTCCAATACTGTTAAGGAGTTATATAATGTACAGAGGCGGAAAAAAGTCTGCGTACAAACAGAACTAAGAAATTTGAAGACGTGAAAAAGAACTTTTCCATAATATTTAATCAAAAAAATATTATTTTAAGAAATATGTTGTAAATACAAAATATAGTTTCTATGCAAGTAAAAAGTATTACATAAACATTTTACAGAAAAAACAAAGAATTAAAGATTGTGGAAAAAAAGTCAGCGTGCAATATGTATTAGTAAAAATTATGGATTTTATTAACAATGAGTTGCTCCACCTTTCATTGAAATAACTTCTTTAAGACGGTTTTGCATGGAATTTACGATTTTGTGTCTTCTTGAGTTATGTCACAGCATACTCTAGATACAAGCCCGGAAAGCATGACAGTTCGGTAATTTCACCCACCAAGCGTTTCGTCATTATTTCATTTTTGTTGCACCACAAATTAACCAATCCTTGCACCCACAAATAAATCTGCACAGTCTCGTAACCAAAACCAAAGAGAAACGCTGATGTCATGGACGCATTTTAAACTCAAAACTGCAATAAAACGAGCACAAGATAGTTTTCCCTTTAAAACTCATGAAAATTGTATAAGAGTGACACTTTTTTATCGTGTTCACATGTTCAGAACATTTGTAGGTTAACCTCAAGTAAACTCCAATTTAAGACTTTAAATATATTGCGAGAAATACTACGAGAAAGTGCAATATTCTATAAGCGTTTCCTTATGACTACTGTGGCAAGTTTTGTTTTGTTTACACAACCAATGCTCATCTGTTAATTTCAGCTTCCGGGCTTGTATACTATAGAGTAGGCTGTGGTTATGGTATTCCATTCATTCAACAAGTTTTCTTCAGTTCCTTCTTAGAAGAATGTTTTGATTCCCGAAGACGGCGCTTTAGTAAACCCCATATATGTTATATGTGGTTCAAATCGGGGGATTGGGGAAGTATGTGCAGTTGGTTAGATACTTTATACAATATCCATTCCTTCACAATAAGCACACAATGCTTGGGATCATTATCCTACTAAAAGAGAAAATGCTTCCCAATTCCTAGTTTTTTCGCTGATACACGAAGATTCCTGTTTAGAATACTCAGGTACCCAAATCTATCTATTGTTGTCTCGATAAACTCCAACGTGCCCACTCCATTACTCGCCATTGATCCCCAAACCATCACGCTGCGGCTTTCGTGCTTTACAATTTTGCAAAAAAATTTATCTTGGAGTTCCGTGTTGGAGTTTCACTACTATTATATTTCGACCATCCGTACCCCATAAATTAATTTTGCACTCATCTGGAAACAAAACGTTATTCCAGAATTCCTGAGGTTTGTTAATATGTTCTTTTGCAAAATCCAATAGTTTTTTTTCTATACATTTTTTAAATGTATGGCTTTTTTTCGTGTCACATATGCACAGCACCTAGCCCTTTTCAATATACTTTGCACGGTTTTTGAGCACACATTTTTATTAAACTTTACTAATAGTTCTGTGTTAATTTTAAATGCAGAAAGTTTTGGATTTTTATTAATCATCCGAACAGTTTTACGCTTTTCTTGACCGACTTCGGACTACCGGAACCAGTGCTGCCAAGTCGTCGATCAAGCGTGTCACTATATATAATACACCTTTTTTTTTTTAAAAAAAGTTACCAGATACAAAATAATAAATTTTTTTTACAAAATTGCTTCAATATAATATAAGAAATTCGAAAATAACAAAAATCTAAATACTATTTCTCAAGAAAAGACCTGTATTTACCTAAAACGCACGTGTATTTACCTCTAATTGGTGTGCATTGAAGAACTTAAGTGACCTTTGCTTTGATCCACAGCTGATCTGATCATCTTAAGTCTCGTTTAACTCCATATTTTCCATTTTTAAAAGGACAGGGACGAGACAATTCTATAAATTTTGTGTGCAATCCTCTTTTCGTAAGCGACAGAAGGCTACATATTCGTTATCAAAATTTGCAAGGCTACTATCACAACCCCACGTTAACTTGAACCTTCAACCTATTTCGTTGGCATAATATACTTTGCAGACGAAGACTTCGGGCTCCACCTAATTTAAGGGGGCCATCGTGTCCTGGAGTGTGAATTTTAGACGTTTCTTTCTAAAGAGATTGTGAAAAAAGTACAAATGATATTGTTAAAATTTTATTTTTTAAGTATTTGCAATCACAAAAAAAAATTAATTTTTCTTCTATACCTCCTGGTTCTGTATAGATGGCGCTGAAAGTTGAGCGTAAAAAATTTGGGAGAAAATCGGTGGAGGTTGTAGCGCAATTTTGGAACGTCAAAAAAAAACAAAAAAAGGCAAGTGATTGTAATTAACTGAAAAATAAAATTTAAAAATGACCTAAGAATTTAAGTGAAAATCGCGCGCAAATTTTTGTTTAGGCCCAACATTTGAAATATGGCCACGTCAGTGCTTAATAAATTAATTTTCATTTCCAAAAATTCAAGGCAGATGAAAATCGGTCAACTAGTTTTCCCGCTATCGTCTCCACGATTTTTAAAATTTAAATGACGTTTCCAGTAAAACGCGTTTAAAGAATAAAAATGCTAAAGCGACACTTGGCGATGCGCTCGAAAAACAGCTGTAAAAAATGTTTGGAGGGGAATTTAAAAAAAAATTATTTTTGAGGACAATTTTAAGGCATATTAAAGCACATTTATGAAAAAAAATAAATCGAAAAAAATTTTTCAGGTCACGATGACGCTCATAAGAATAAAACAAAAATTAAAAATTCGATTCCGTTTGTTTTGGAGATATAACAATAAATGCGCAGCAGGAGCTCGAGCGGAACAGCGGTAAGTACGCATGATAAGGGCTATTTAATAGATTTTCAAAGGAAATTTTTGTTTGGGTATTTTTTTTTTCAATATAAAAACAAATTCAAGGCAATCTCGTTGTGCTTTTTTCTTATTTGTTTACAGTAATAAATGAATAATAATAATATTTAGCTGACATAGCGAACGGATGGCAAACCCCAAAGCCCTGGTATTATCCCCGACGTAGGGAAAGACTACCGTCGGTCAAGACAAAACGTCACACTTTGTGTAATTTTTTTTCCTGCGTTTTCCTGCGAACCCTGTTTTTTAAGGGGTTTTGCAGTGTTCCTGATTACTGGGAGCTGGATGATTTCAAATTAAAATTTTCAAAGAAATTAGCTTACTGACGGATTAGTCTTGAGCTTGAACGACCGATAAAAAAACTTTATTTTTAAGAAATAGCAAATGGACTTAACCAAAAAGTGAAAAAATGGACGTTACGGTTTTCTACATTTTTGGTAATTAAAACAAATCCGCTTCGTTCATGGACAAGCGATATGTATAAAGATAATATGTGTCATATTTCATCAGAATCGGTGCAGTGGTTCTTGAGATATTTGGAACACCGCAAAGCCCTTTAAAAAAGGGGGTCGCAGGGAAATGGGTGTAGTGCCGCCATTTTTTCTTTCTTTATTTATAAAAATTTCACAAATTGTAGTTAAAAAGATAATAATGCATCAATAAATAAAATAAAAATCGAATTTATATCGATAGCATGGTCGCCGAGAGGGGGGGGGGGGGGTAAACTTCCCGGGCCCGGGCTTTCAAAACGGGCCCCGTCATCTTAAGTCATCAACAGCAAAAATTTTCCATTTTAATTATATATATAAAAAAATGTTTTACGATAGAAAAAGGGTAATATACTAGACAGATTTTAAATTGAAAGCCAGATTTTAAATATGAGCCCGTAAACGCTTAGTCCCGGGCCCGAAATTCCTTTCGCGGGGGCCCGCATGTGGTACCCCCGGGCCCGAATTTCGTCTCTACGGGCCTGATCGATAGTTTCGCTAAAAAATTCCTAAACAGACCATTTATTCGACTCTATAACTAGGCATATCCCCTTAATTCATGATTTTATTTTATTAGTATTAGTAATTTTTCAAAAGATATACCTAGAAAAATTCGATTGAGCTATTAAGTCTCTCACATTGCGACTATAAATAAATAAACATGTACATACTAGTATTGATGATTATTAACAACGTAAGTAAAAAGGCAAAACAAACCCGCAAATTACTATAAAAAAAAATAAAAAAATCCGTGGACAGAATAGAAAAATAAATTAATAAATTTTTGCATAAATGCAACGAGTTCCATCGTGGATAAGGAGTGCGATAGAAGCAGTTGTAAGAATAAAATTGTGCTATGACTGTGAGTTATATTCATCGACCAATATTTTCCTGAATTTCAACGCGCCGCTATAGATGGGGGTGGGAAAAGAGTGACATGTACAAAACGACTCGGGGTAATCGTACAAAACGACTCGGGGTAATCGCGGAAACGGCTAATCCCATTTCGATGGGAATTTCACTGGAAGGTTCAGTATTTTATTAAGCATAGCTTAGGCTACTACGACGGGTGACATGTGACAGGATCACATGTACAAATAATCGAAATCATTATTAGTGTGAGAATCCATAGCTTTCAAAGTTGCTGAAATTACAGCTTACTCTAGATACAAGCCCGGAAAATATGACAGTTCATGTCGTCATTATTTCATTTATTTTTGTACCACAGATTAACCAACCCTTGCACACATATAAAACTGCACACTGTCAGAAAAGTGCTGATGTCACTGACGCATTCTAACATTAATACTTCAACAAAAGGAACACAAGAGAGAGTCTTCCCATTAAAACACATGAAAATTGTAAATGAGAATTTTTTTATCGTGACCACAATCTTCAAAACATTTGTAGGTTCACGTCAAGAAATTCCAAGTTGAAACTTTAAAAATACTGCGAGAAATACTACGAAAAAGTAGAATTCCCAAACCTTTTCCTGTTCTCTACTGTAGCAAGTTTTGGTTTGTTTACACCTGTGATGGGCATTATTCGAATAAATTTTCAATCAAATAACGATTTTTTTATAAAATCGAATAAAAAATTTTTATTCGATTTTCAATTTATTTTAAGTTATTCGCAAATAATTATTTGTTATTTGGTGCTCATTAATCCAATTTCAAATAATTATTTGTTATTCTATCGTGCGTTATTCGATAATCAAATAATTATTCGTTATTTGATGACTTATTCGCAAATAATTAACTGTTATTTGGTGCTTTTTATTCGAATTTCAAATAATTATTTGTTATTCGATTATTACATAATTATTCGATAGTTCATGTCTCTTTATGAAATAATTATTTGTTGTTGGTGTCCATTAGTTCAATTTCAAAAAATTATTTCTTGGTACACGCATTTCAAATCATAAGGTGTCTCGTACTTAGGAAATTAAAACTGCCTTGTTATGTTTCGATGTTTACAGTAATGATTTTAGTAAATGATACCATAAAATAAATAAGTATTCCATAAAGAGACATCAACTATTGAATAATTACTTGATAATCGAATTACAAATAACTATTTGAAGTTCGAATAAAAATAAGTCATCAAATAACGAATAATTATTTGATTATCAAATAACACACGATCGAATAAAAAATAATTATTTGAAATTCGAATAAATAATAAATAAATTCGAATAAATAAATAATAAATAATTATTTGCGAATAATCCTCCAAATAACATATAATTTTTGTTCGATTTTTGAATTTATTTGAGCTTTAATCTTTATTCGAATAAAAAATTCCCATCTCTGGTTTAGACCACCAATGCTCAGCTGTTCGTGTCAACTTCCGGGCTTGTATTTACAGTAGGCTGTACTGAGATGAATAATCAATCACACTAATGATGCCGGTAGATACTGCAGTGTGTGCTCTGGTGTGTCTTACCTATGCGTTTGGGTGGGGAAGAAGCGACAGAAAAAAAATCTGAAATCGGTCGATGGTAACGTCAAATTCATAGTTTTCGGGATCACTCAGATGATCAATTACACTCTAAATGTCGTTCAATACTATGGGATTAAGACATATCTAGAACACCTAGGGACGCATGTTGGAAAAGACTGATATGTTAAAATAATCGGAAACGACACTCACGTAGCAAAAGCCCGGGCACCGCGGTCACACGCGTAGTAAAATGTAAAATTTGGTCAGAGAACGCATCTATAAAATAAAAAAAAGAGCATGTAAATCAGATCAGTCGTTCTCGAGTTATAAAAGCACACTAACGGACAGACAGAGAGCCAGAAAGACGTTATAGAGAAGAAGAAGAAGAATTACAAAGAATGGAAATCCATGAAAAAAAACGATTTTTTTTAATTCTTGACGTTTATAACACCTTAAAATAAATCCTTTTGGAATGTCTATCACATATGAACCTAGGATCATAGAGCTTACCTTTGGGGTCGTTTTTCACTCCGGGTAGGAAAAGAGGGCTAACAAATTACATTTTTTCATTGACACTCACTCAACAACTCCATAGCATATTAGGCTGAAAAATTTCGACGTCCAAGATACAATTAGAATTTAAAATCCCACAAAATTCAGTACCTTAGACTTCTATAGAATCAAGTAGGTATGATATTGTTTTTATAAAAAATCTCTATTTACTTCGAAATGACTTTAACTGTAGCATTGGAGTGTGCTAATAAAATCGCTATCAGATGTAACATCCTGCTTGTGCTCTAGTAGGATACCTTTTAATTCTTTGGTTCGAAGATATTGTCTACTCCTTGCTCGAATATCGAAGACTTAGTACAAAACCGAATCATTTGATAAGAAAACTTCTTGCATCTTTCAATTAAACAACAATGCGCGATATACGTTAACGAAAAATTCAAAAATTGACAGGTAAATGGACTGGCCCGGAAATACGGAGCATACTCTTCGCCTAAGAAATTAGAAGACGACACTAATTGACTTGGTAATCGGCGGTTATTACCTTTAAATAACCATCACTTCCACTGGGCAACTCGAGCACCACGAAGCCTGGAAGTACATTGTTTATTCGCGGACACAAAACGGAAGAGGAAACCATTTTCATTTCATGGTGTCTAGTGGACGTGCGCTCCGGTCGAATTCGCGTATTGCCTATCAGCTAGCTGCGCTGATCTTTTCACCGTTGTTCGGGTTTGAAAGAAATCTCCACGGCGGACTGAAGGGGGGCTCATTAATGTCCACTTAAGGGCGATTGGCGGTGTGAGATGACTCGCTGATTCGTTTCCTTGAGTTTTTTGTTTTGTTATTGGCCGCGTGTCATTCGATTTTGTTTCATGTTATACTCGTTTTATATACGACTTGACATACTATCGTATTCTGTACGGATTCGTATTGATTGTGGATACAATGTCAATCTAACGTTAAGTAGGTAACGGTAAATGTGACGGGCACGTCCGTGATATCAAAAGTTTATGCGGTCATCTCTTCCTTCCTTTGCATGACAAACTTTTATGGAAATTGAATTAAAGTCACCACATAGGAAGTTGAAGACATCGTTAGTGTGGAATGGCTCAATTTAGGTAACGTTCCTGCACAGGAAAGAGATCTAACTGCTTTAGGATTAATATTGACATGTCGTACAGATACGTAGATTAGGTACAGAAAATTCATATTTGCATAGAGAAACCACTTAATAATGGGAAGGAAAATTTATGTAACATTTTATAACACTTATTTTCACGTTATCGTGACCAGGACTGCAAAAGAAAAAAATATATCTTGATTTGAAAACATCTCAGAAATAATTTCAGGTATAAATGCGTTGAGAAGTTCCAGCCAACGAACTTCAAATGGCAATAAATGACTTTGTGCCAAATCAAACAGAAGAAGAACGTCCTTCGGACGCATTCGTAACCGCATAATTTAGCGACGTTCGGAAAAATTCCAATAAACTGCAGTGCACCACTGCACGCAAGTAGATATACGCGGTGTGCATATGGGCATAGTAGTCGCCGCAGTCCCATGGCCCATCATCAGATTGATCATCAGTGGAGTGATCGCCCTCGTCATCGCCCCATCGATTCCACGGCTCCATCTAATGCGTTATTCATGAGGACACAAGAACAGGAACTTTTTTCTCAAACTATGAGTAATTCTATAGAGATCGCAAAATTGCGCTCAGACGAAGATGACGACGGCGGACGTCCTGGTCAGGGGGTACAAAAACAAAAGTACAAAATCCACCAGATTCCTTCAGCTACTGGCCTTAGCTGCTCCGCAGGTTATTTCTGTCCAAGTCTTCCTCATCGTCTACGTCCGAGGACTTCTCTTGTTGTTTTTCTCCCATTTGACAAACAAAGGTTTGTTGACCGATCACCGATCTGATCGTTACGATCAATATAAAGTACAAAACGAGAAGAGCAAGAAAAAGCCAAGCCACGTCTCTTCGATTGGAAAATCTAAAAAAAAAGGAACAAGTCCGGTTTCGAAAACGTAACTCGTACGCGTACGCATTTTCTTCCTTTTAAGGAAAATCTTACTCTACCGAGGATAGAGACAAGGACGATTCCAGAGCGATCCGAACAGGTTTTTGTTGCTTGCACAAATTCTGTGAAAAATTCTTTTGGCAACATCCACCGCCGCCACTACTCCCACCTACTCCACCTTCTTGTAATGATCTTTCTAGTGGCTACCGATGATGACTCGTGCCCGGCGATTTTCTTAGCATTTTGATGGACGACTTGTTCCCATGCTTTAAGTATTGCTTTTTTTGCCTTTTTGCCTGATGAGATTCTGCACCCCAACGAAGAAGACAAGTTTTGACAGTCTTATTACCAATTCGGATCATGTAGGAGTGAGGCTATAAACAATATTGTTGACCACTGTAGCGATTTTCTCTTAAACTATTTTAATGAGGATCAAATTTGAGTCCAATGCATTTAGAAATATTTGATGCCTCAAAAACAGGTTAGCTGAGCATTAAGATTTAAGAATATGCCCATCTCTGGAAGTCTCCAAATTCGATACAGCACATGAGCAGTTGAGTTCCTTAATAGATGCGTTTTGTTTGCTTAAAAATAAATAAGTAGGTCACACTAACTTATTGACTTACAGAGGTTGAGGTCTAATATATACATTCCCTAATAATCTCACCTAACGAATTTTTGTCCGTGATATGTAGTATTAAAAGGAATTGAAAAAGGTTGTTCAAGACGATTTAGATTAGAAAAGCACGCCCCGCCAGGAACTTGGGGAGAATATCATTGAAACGTCTATGAGAGAAGGTGAAATCTTACCGGAAAATCTCTTAAAAGAATAATAATACTATGCGCATGTACAATTTTCCCTTGCAATTATTTACAAACCTTTCCAAATACATTTGCCAGCATACAAGAACAAAATGTATTGAAAAAGATTTTCTTGCTTTGCACTTAATAATTTTTTAGAACAAAAAATGGGTAGAGATTGGCATATTTCATTTGAATAAAGATAAAAGCTTAAAAATCAAATAAATTTACAAACCGAATAACAATTTATTTGATTAACATTTTTCAAAAAAATTATTTCTTATTCGATCGTACGAATATTTTAAAATCAAATTATTATTCGAAAAATTATTTGCAAACAGTTATTTGTTATTTGGCTCTCATTATTTGAATTTCAAATAATTATTTGTTATTTTGGGCCTATTAATCCATCAAATAAATGGTGTATTCATTCTGAACTACCGAGAATACTCTACAACTCCTAATGGCATTTCAGTGTAATATGTTGTTAGCAGAAAACAACGACGGGTCGCTTCCGAAACTGAAACTCTCATCCTCTAACCTTTTTTTTACTCTTGTTCATTCTGACTTTAGTGGCTTTTGTAGTGCATTTTTATTTATTCTTTTTTTCCAGTTTCATTGTTAGTAATTTGCCTTGGTGAAAAAAATAAATAAATAGATAAAATGTATCTGAAAAACTACAGGAACGATTCCTTTCTTAAGTCATCGGTGGAGTAAGTGATAACATTCCGGCTTTCGAAGGGTTTGTTTCCGTATTGTTCCGTATTTCCGTATATTTGAGAAATCAGCTCTGAGTAGCCTCAATACGAACAAAAGAAAGAGACCAACTAGGACACTGGATCCATCCGTGTAGACGATGGCGTCAGCCTGCACGTCCACGGGTAGTGATCCTTCGGAGTTAAGCGTTTCGTGGTAGCTTTCAAATATGTAATTAATGTTGTTTACTTTAGGCACATGGTGAAACTTTTTTGTTAACATTTTGATCGAATAAAAACACTTGCTTAGTTTCATAATAACTTCCTTTTTTTTACTAAAAACTCTAACGCGTTTCCACCTTCTAGACCATCTTCAGAGATAAAAATAAAGTTATTATGAAACTTAGCAATTGTTTTTATTTAATTAAAATATCTTTCAATTAATCTTACTTTGCTTCTCCCATACATGGGCATTTTAAGTTCCTTTCTCTCTCTCTGAGGCGGGAGAAGAACTTGACAATCGTCAAAGCAACGATTGCAGTGAACCTACAATTTAAAGTGGATTCCGAACCACTGGCATTTTCTCTGCAACCTCCATGGTCTTTTAATCGTAACCAGCAGAAAACAACCATGACTCGCCGTTGGTGGGATTCGAACCTGGGACCCCAGATTGGTAAGCCGACTAGTTATCACTTACTCCACCGTCGACTTTTGAATCACGGATTAATCGAAGTGCTGTTGCTGCTGCGGTTTTCATCACATGAAGATCTAACGGCAGCAGTCCTGACAGTACTTCCGTCGTAGGTGTAGGTGTGGTACTAAAAACACCTGTGACACTCGCCCATGCAAGTCCGTGGACCTCGCTCAATAGTCTTTTGGCTGTTTTTTGCGTGACCACCACAATAGCGAGGCATGCGATGTTATAGGTCTCACCATCATAGTGTAGATGCAGACTTTGGGAAGATACCCCTCTTTTTTCCACATATTCTACCACACTGATGTTTTGGATGTTTTCCTCAATATGTCTATTCCAGGTCAGTTTCGAATCCAGGAATACTTCAATGTCCTAGATATCTATTCTATTAAGTTCTATTTTAAGAAGGCATATTGTCCTAAATTTCCTGTTGACTTGTTCAAAAATATAAGCAAATATGTATCTTAAGGTCTTCCAAGCGGTAGTAAAAACTGTTTAGTGAAGCAGTCAATATATGCATGTATACCTACTACTTCCTCGGACCAATTTTTCCCAACCCAAAACTTATTCGTTGAAAGTCACCTAATTCCAAAATAGGTCAATTCTCGTCAGAAAATTTCCGCATTAGCCAAAAATTTTCATGGAAAGATTATTTTGCTATTTAAAAATCTTCTGTAAAACCCACGAAATGCTTAAAGCACTAAGTAGCTCCCACACCTCCGCCCGCTCATCTTCTCGAACAAACTCTGCCATTAAACATCGAATTCAATTCAACCAAGTGCTTGCTATCAGCGATTCTCAGAGTTCTATCACTGTGGCGAGTTGTTCCTTTTTTTCTAAAATTAAAATCCCAAAAATGAAACGAAACACTTTTGGGGCTAAATTTAACCGAATTTCACGCAATTACAGATGAAATTCGAACTTGTGAAAAGCTAGCGGCTGCCATCGCAGTGCATGTTTTCGTTGCGGACGTGCTCCTTTCGCCAGGCCGCCGATCTATCTAAGATTTGACGTGTAGTACGCGTGCTGTCAGTTAGCATACTTGAACGGTTTTAGCAGCATTTCTCTGATATCATAGTATTGGATGATGGGAAGAAGATACTTGGACACGGACGCGGACGTCTGGTGTTGCTCCGAAATCACTTTGCTGAGGAAGATTTCGTTAGCAATTTTATTTGTTATCTTTGTCGTAGACTAATTTTAGAATAAATTCTAAATCGGAAAGCTTTATTGGGGCCAGCTTCTAGGACGCTGGCACGACGAGGGTGTGTGGGTGGTTTGGTGTTTATTGCACACTCCTAGTCCACCCCCCCGCTAAGCGTCCGTTTAGGTTCCAGATGCCGAACGGTATGAGCAAGCGCAAACGACATTTGTCCATAATTAGAAACTGACCCGAACCAAATATGGAGCCATGAGCCTTTTTAGGTGAAAACAATTTCACTCCATCTTCGCCAGAAGTGATTCGCTGCGCCAGAAAATTTTCTCATTTTCCTATCTATTTTCGGCTTGGCGCAGGGTTAGAAATGAGCACACCATACGTTTACGCATTATTAAGCCGAAAACTATTTTTACCGAACAGAGTAAATAATTTCGTAAGTGTGTGGCAACACGGTCCAAATTTTTAGGAAAATGTTCTAAATTTGTACGCCGTAAATTTTCCAAAAGTAAGACGACGGAAGTTGGCGCAAATTCTTCGTCGAACACAAATGAGATTTTTTGTAGGTAAGGAATTCTTAAAAATTTTCACTCCATCTAAGCTAGCATAACTAATTGCATTAATTAATTTCGCTCTCCTTTTGACACTTTAAACAGTCCACCAAGTTACTATTTTCTCGGAACCCAACGGTTTTTCAATTGGGACACCTGTGTAACAAGAATATGGCTGTCATCTGCTAAAAACAACTGTGAGAACATGTTCTAGCTCGACAGGAAGTCTAAGAAGTAATTATTTTTCTAATAAAAATTAAAAATGCGCATAATCGCAGGTCCCTTTTGTAAATATCTAGAAAAAGTGCATCTCTAACATGTCTGGAAATACTTCGCGGATGCAGCAATCCAGTAGATGCACGTGACGAGCGTAGATAACCAAAGTGCTAGATCGGGTGAAACATCGAAGACACAACGGCGACATTTTTCGTATTTTATTGAAAAAGGAGAACCTTCCATTTGTGGTCATCATTCGATCTAGTTATCAACGTTCGATGCTATCTCACCGTTTTTCACCATCTAAATGATATCGATACCGCAGGATAGGTCGCTAGATACTGATCTGCAACGAGCCACCATACGTGTGCCTCCGCCTTAAATACAAACTGTGCTGATCTCGATGGCTTGTTTTGACCATTTGTGGCACTTCGATATGCAACGCATCAAATTGAACATATTTTGCGCTCATATCCCAGCAGTTTCTCATGAAATTGTAATGCGGCAAATATGATCGCTCCTATAGTCTCCGAGGTGCTGCTGTAGCAGCCGACAGCGATGCAACATGTCAGTCAAAACAACTCCCACAGATGTTATCAGGGATTTCATTGTGACTGATTCCCTTTCTTGACTATTTTATGTAAAGCAAGTTAAACTGGGTGTCAAAAGCATTCGAAAATGAGAAAGCGATCATTATTGGGGGGACAAAGTTGGATTCATGGAGCACTATCAAATGTCCGAAGACTTGATTCCCTGACAGACTTTCTGTCTCTTGTTTGAGGAATCAAACCGTGGAATGATCAAGTATTGCACTTCTCCCCCTCTAGACCTAGTACTTCATGCTGTTTGTCTGTCCCAATCGCGGATCTCGGCAGTCTCATGCTCATCATTCCATTTGATCTGTCCAACTTCGTTTAAGCAATTGATGATCGTGGAATAATGATCAGCAGAGAATCACTTGCTTCTGCTGCAGCACTCCTTCATGATTATTCGCCGATTCTGACTAGATCGTTGATCTTTGGCGGGAAAGCTTTCCTTGACAGTCCCCAGAGAAGAGACCTGACGATGCTGCAGCGATTACGAAACGTCCGTGCTCTGAATACCATAATGCATCGGACGTATTGCAACGATAAGATATCAGGAATGTTTGCTAACGTACTCCATATACCTGTTCTTGGTTCTTTTGGGTCCAGTATTAAGTGCGTGGGATAGTTTTGTTCTAATTTGTTGGAGACTGATTCTTTATGGTGGCTTACGTATTTTTTAAAATGTTTTATAGTACGATGGATAAAGTTCGATGGTATGCGGTGTCAACAAAATTTTTTACGAAACAAAAAGAACCCTTGCCTAAAAAATTACCAAATCTTGAACAGTTCCTTATGAATTTTGGGGCGATAGCGATGGCTCTACAAGTAATGACAGCGTCTATCTATGTAAATATATGTACTTGTAGCTATGTAAATAGATGTGAGTTATTATAAAGTTTTATATCATTTCACTTTTCGTCGCAGCAGATGTAGAAGTTACGCTGATGAAAATCTTGCAGGGAACAGCTGATTTAACTTCATATTCTCAGACAAGAGATAATAATAATAATAAATAAAAAAGGTCCGTATAACATTAAAAAAAAATAGATTTATTTATTTAATAAGTGGCTTAAATTTAATTTGATTTTTCCTATAATATATATCGGACCTTTTAAGGGCATAAATCATTTCACACACACTCGCACACTCTAATGATAACCGGGGCTCCAGTTTTCCCTCCCACTATTATTAATTAAAAAACAATATTTTTTCACCGGCAATAAAAGTGGTCAAATGCCTTCTATACCTGTGCCAAATTTCAAGTTGACAGTAAGAGCAATTACAAATGGCCGTGATACACCTACAGACAAACAGACCCCGAAGTCTCACCATAAGGGTCAGGTACGCGACCTTAATTATAAAAATTTCTTTCTCCTGTGTCCTCGTAAAGAAGAACGGTAATATGTTCTAAATGTACTCTTAAAAACATATTACCAGTCTTCTCTACTGTTCATGTTGCTTCGTCACTGTTAAACCTAAAAGCGCTTAACCGTCGTCAAGTTCCTTTCACTCTTATTCTACTCGTTTGCTGCTGACACATAATACATCTCCCTATTTGAAAGTTTACTTTGTTGGTTCAGAATCTATGTAAAACACGGTTCCGCTAACTAATTATTTCAGCATAAATGATTGGATGAAGAGACCGCAAGCAAATAGGTGGTAACTCTATTCCCCAAACACAAAGAGAGACAGTGGAATCTGCGGATGCTGAGGAATTTCCGCTGTTTTCCCTCAGAAAACTAGAAGAGGCTGTCTTGGCAATGGAAGATAAACACAAGGAGACCTTCCAGTTGCCGAGATATTTCCTTTGAGTGCTCCTTTACTTCACCAACGAGGGGCAGCACACGACCCAAGAGACTGCTATGACTGTGGAAGCATCCATATTAGGACGACCTCTGAAACGCCTTCTGAGACAGCCTGCTCAGACTGGAGATGCAGGAAAAAGCACAACTGGTTGGCTATGCGGACGACGTGGCGGTGCCTTGTAGCCCACACAGTGGAGCAGGCTCAACTAAATCTAAATCTCTTACTCTAAATGAAGGAGAAGTCATGATCCTAATAAAAAAACCGATCCTCGCCATCCTCCCTGCGAGGGTAGACCTTTCTCGAGCACATCAAGCGGACTTCTAATAAAGGGGCTAAGGAAGTCACAGCACTCAGCAGGCTGATGGCAGCGAACGTCGGAGGGCCCGACTCCTTATGTCAGCAGTACTGGTAACTTTGCTACTATAGCGCTGAGCTGTGAGCGGAACCCCCTAAGCAAAGAATCCTACAAGGAAAGACTGTACCAAATGCAAAGGCGCGCGGCGCTGACAGTGGTGGTCTCTACTTATCGCACTTTCTTCGAGCCAATTGCGTAGGTAATCACCGGGGTGATACCCATCGAACTTTTTGCAAAAAAGAGAGCTATTTTAGTAAAACGCGAGCAGGGAGCGAGCAGGGAGGTTAACCGCCAGCTGAGAAGAGAGGCTCCACACTAGAAAAGTGGGATACGATGTGCGACAAAGAGAGCAGGAGTCGATGGACCGCTCGACGGCAAAGGCCTCTGGGTGAACAGAAAACACGGTGAACTAAACAATCATCTCACAGCTGCATAGAGTTCACAGGAACTTTTGATGGTACCTTCCTCGGATGGGAAAGACAGCCTCGGCAACATGCATGTACTGCCCAAGGAAAACTGTAACCGCGATACACACCTTTTTCGAGTGCGCGAAATGGGCCTAGCAGAGAAGAGCTGTAGAGATGGCTCACCCACGAGCGGCAGTTTCTCCGGACACTTTAGTGGTAGGTATGTTGCCTGAAACAGCACAGTCAGGTACGTGGAGGAGGTTCTTTGACGAAAGTAAAAGGACCTGAAACAGCTAGCACCTGGTGATGATGATGGGCAAAATAAAAAAGGCCCTAGCCAAAAGTAGTGTGTCAAAAACAGTTCCAGGATAATGTCCAAGCAAGGAAGTGCATTAGTCGGTAAACTATGCCACAGGATTCCAAGACAGTTGGGAGGTAGTAACCAGTGTGCACAAAGCCTTTCAGCATCAAAAAATAATTGAGTTAGCAAAAATTAAGATTCGTTTATAACAATATTTATATTTACTTAAAAAAGTTATTTCAAAGTAGTAGTAGTAGTTCTTTTCAATTACTTTTAGTTGCTTAAACTCTATGTTTATTTATATACAAATTCGCCAAATACTGACTACCACAAACTAACGAAATCCGAACAGTAAAAACAACACAAAATGAAATATCAAAATAAATTACAGAATCAAAGTGATTGACTAATAAAAGCAAGATAGATAAGCGAAACAAGTAGATAAGTTTACACATTTAGTATAGTCAAGAAAAGAAAATATAAAGAATAAGAATATAATAAAAAGTAAAGAAAAGGAAAAACGAAAATGCAACTTACAGCTAAGCTGATCTTAACTCGAACTACTCGAATCTAAAAAAAAAAGAAAAAAAAAGATTAACAAAAAAATAAATATGGATATGGAAAAAGTTCCGAGCTCTCAAGGAACGAGACGGAACCGACAAGTTCAAAGCAGCCAATAATTCGGGGGAATTAATCACACCTCGCAGCAATCAAAAGCAAAGATGATTCCAAACCTGTTCCATCTAGCCTCAAGAGTCTCCAAAGGAAGAAGCAGAAGACGATCTACGAAGTCAGACAAAGAGAATCAGCCCAAGGAAGGCCACGAAGGGTGAATCTCACAAATCTACGCTGGAGAGCCTCAATACGATCGATATGAGCGACATAGAAAGGATTCGATTGTAAGGTCCGTAGAAACCGCTTCCTTCTGAAAAGAATGGACGGACCCATTCAATTCTTCTTCCTCCTCCTCTTCCAAGAGCAGTACATCAGCAAGACAAGCAACGGCTAAAGTTATGAAACGTAGTGTCAGTCAGTAATTATTTGTCATAAGTTTGCGTCGTGTAAATGGTAAATCACTACCCAATGACATGAAGTCATAATTATTGACATTTATTGACATTTGTGTAAATGTGGCATTACTGGCCGTAATGAGTGCTTAGTCATTCAAAATTTCAATAAAATATGAATAAATGTAACATTTTTTAATTGAAATTTTCAGTGTTTTGCATCTCGTAATAGCACAAAACATTTTTTTTCTCATGCAGTTGTCTACTTATAGCACTATTTCTTGTTGAGAAAATGCCATGCCTAAACTGAATCTTTTAATACCTCCTCGTAAATCGGCCAAAAATAGTATGCCCATTTTTAGTACATACCTATTTACATATTATGACGAACGACGAATCTGGTCCGCTATCGTAACGGGCTAAAATAAACGAATCATTAATTTTCCTAATGAACGTTTCTACTGTAAACAAATTAACAAAAAAAAACATTTCTTTTTTTCGGAAAGATCAATTATCGTCACCTTACGTAAGTTTTAAGAAATGTCAACAATAAGAAATCAGTGACCGTCGAGCTAAATTTCGTTCGTTAAATAAGAAATTATCGGCTCACCTTGGCGCCTCAGAAAACGTCCAAGGACAAGATTACATTTTGCTCAGGTTAAAAAAGTATTAGCTTTGAAAAAATGATAGCAAATTAAAGAAAAAATTAAGAGATGAGCAATCTTCACACATCGAAAAGTAAATGGTGATCGCGCGCCCACATTGTTAGTCCCACAATTTCTTCAGAGCGATCTCAATTTGCCATTTGAGCACGAAATTTAAAACGTTTTGCGAGGGAACTATGTGACGAAAGTATTTTTAGAACGTCTCGAAGAAATTAGTACAAGAAAGCGGAAGAAAGGGGCATTTTTCGACGACAGACTCACAGAGGTGAGGTAGAGAATCTGAATTGCCGACCAGCAGCGATGAAATGATGGTGGGAAACCTACCTACTTTTTGGGTATAATATAAAGTGGCACGTGCTGTTTGCTCAAGAATTTCTCGAAACAAAGGAGTACGGGTTTTCAGGCTCAACACAATCACCATCAGGTCATCGGACAGCATGGTATCCTTTCACTTCATTTCGCTAATAAAACAAGTCCAAATGCCTTGTGCTTTAAAGCGAATTGTTCTTCGATTAATTTCAAGTAATAAAAAATTCCAACGAATAACGTTTCTCTGAATACAATGGAATAAATGAGGAGATGAGCGGGCTAAGAGAGGCGCCACTAAGCGGTTGACTTTGTTCTTTTCCAAAACTCCCCAGCTCTCATACTTTTTGTAATTTTTATTTTATCAAAGTTGTCTGCCTGCCTGCACACGGAATTCCAATTCCATTTTCAATCGGTAAATGCCACTGTTGAGCCTAATTTCAATTCACAGCATCACACTATGCCACGGAAGGAAAGAATATTTCTTCAATTTAACAGACACGATCAACTTTTTGATTGTCGATTATCAAGATTATAGATAAGATCGCGGTTAGTATTCCGCATAAAATTGTGATCCTTCAGGTGATAAGAGATGAAGACGAATTTCGCGTCGCTGAAGAAGTGGCATGGCGTGCTGAAGGGCGTGTATAACTGCCATGCATTTCCAGAGCTCATGGAGACAAATACTTTTCTTTGGTAGTTCTTCTGTCAATCAGGAAAATCTGATAAGAAAGAAGTTCCTATAGAAAATAAGGAAAGCTAAAAACATTGGAAAATATGTGGGGTAATGTTGTAGGATATTCCGTTGTTGAAGATAACTTATACGGCATTTGGTGATCAATTTAGTTTTTTATTTATTTTTTTCTGGTTTTGGACGTGGGATAAAGTATTTCGGTTCTCTTCTCCACAACGATCCTTAGGACCGGATCTTTTAAAAGCCAAAGTTATCATAAAAATTAAATGTTTTCAGCCATTATTTTGCATATTACGGAGATTGTCGTCGTCACATTTTTATTTTACTATTCCTAATGAGAGTTTTACAATCAACTCGTTAACTATAGGTATAAAATGTAGGTAAAACTTAAATTTAATTAAACTGTTTACCTCCATCAAAAAACCACCAATTGGTTCAATAATGACTGTTTCGCAGGCATTAAAAACAAGAAAGCAGCCTTTCAGGCATATAAATTGTGCCCTTCAGAGGAATTGAGACGTATCTATAGAGCTGCGCGGAATATTTGCAATTCAGTAATTAGTCGGGCAAAGTTCAATTTCGACCAGAGCGTTACAGGGAAGGTATTTTCTACTCAAAAGGGTAGTAAGGGCTTCTGGTCTTTAAAGAACAATTTCACCTGTTCGTCAACACCACCACTCATTTATAATGGGAATGTTTTTGGACAAGGCGAACCTGTTTGCTGCTAATTCGTACTTGCCACCTTCATCGCAGCCACATCCATGGAAACTTGATCATATCCAGCCGATACTGAAAAAAGGAGGGGCATGCGACCTCTCTAACTACAGACCAATTGCACTAACTTCGTTCGATCATATCTAAAGTTTTTGAATCGCTCATCAACTCTCAGTTGATGAAATAGCTAGAAAATAACGATCTTATCAACGATTGCCAGTACGGCTTCTGCGCTGGCCGCGTAACCGGAGACCGCTCCGCTCTAACGGAGGGTTGGAATCATTGTCTCCATAGTTTTGGTGAGTCCGAAAACGTCGCTCTTGATATTTCACAGGCATGCTGCCCTTTTAGCCAAACTTCAAATTGACGGAGTTACATCTGATTCCTACGAAATAAATGCCGGTGTACCTCAGGGTTCAGTTCTTTCACCAACTTTATTTCTTCTTTTTATTAATGATCTTTTATCCCTATTCATAGTTTCGCCGATGATAGCACCCTTGATTTCGCGTACTCATTTGATTCTGTAACGAATTCACGTGGAAATGCTACAGAAATCAATCGAGAGCGCATGTTTAGATCACTAAACAACGACATTTCTATGGTCCTCGCTTGGGGCAGAGCAAATCGTGTTTCGTTTAATGCATCCAAAACTCAATGCTGTTTAATGTCCCTAAAAAACGCCCAGTTCACGGCCAACTCATTTCAGTCGATGGAGTGAATATACCCAATTCCCCCTCCCTAAACATCATGGGTATTCAGGTATTCAGATATCCAGCAATCTTAGCTGGACTGATCATATATTTGCAATCGCCAAAAGTGCGATGAAATGCTTGGATTTTCTACAGAGATGTAAGAAATATTTCACCCCACCTGACTTAGCGCTGATCTACAAGTCCCACATTAGGCCTAGACTTGAATTTAATTCCCATAGTTGGGCAGGGGCCGGACAAATCGCATTGTCCGCGTTAGACAAAGTCCAACGTAAGGCTATTAAACTTATTGGCGATTCCTCAATCTCTGAGGGCCTTGAATCTATGGAGCATCGACGGAATGTCGGTTGTCTCTCACTATTCTATCGCTATTCCCATAGCCATTGTTCTAAAGAAATTGCTAGCCTGTTTCCTTGTAGACTCATTACAACGCGCGATACAAGATCTACAAGTCGCTCATACCCCTATACTCTGCAGGTCAAATTTGGACGTAACGTCAAATTTCGGGAATCTTTTCTAAGCAGAACAACACGAATGTGGAACAGTTTACCATGTTCTGTTTTTCCCTCGTCATATGATCCCGAAATTTTCAAACGGGGCGTACATCGACACCTGCTTCACTCAACCTCCTAACCCATTTCCCTCATCCTAAAATCTTTTCCTTCCAAGGCAGTGCTTTAGCATTATAGGGCAACCCCTGAGCTTTGGAAACATCATATATAAGAAAAAAACCAGACACTACGCAAATTTTACCTAACTTAGATTCATAATCACTTGTGCATTTTTAGTACTTACTAGTATGTAAACTATTTTTATTTGTTTGCTTTACGAAGCACGGCTATACCAGTTTATTACTAGAAATTCATTCGATAAAATCTCACCGGAGTAGTATGTATGCAGAACCAAAAGAAATGCTGCTAAAGATACTGAAAAAAATTCAGTAACATATTACCTAGAACGCAATATAAAAAAGATAATGACATACCTTAAGCTCAACAATTATTGCTTCTTAATTTTGTATCTTATAAATATCTCTGTAACGACAATTACCTACCTTCAATACACGGGAAAGCAAAATATAATTAACATAACCAAAAGTCGTTAAAAATTACTATTTATTGTGGAAATAGTAGTAGCTAGGAAGCCTAAAAATGCTTTTATGAATATACAGTTTCCTGCATTTAATATAAAGCTCAAGAAAGGAAATAAAACTGCCAATAATCAAATAATGTATAAAAATGAAGACAACATTAACGAGCTACACTAAAAAATTGAAAACTTAATCAAACTAACCATATTTTGTTACGATATCCGTTGTAACGTCATTTACCCTGCATGGCAGTGCCTTTTCCACTGCAAATTTCACCACTCGCAATAAGGTGCTCCTGTCTTCAGCAATTCAGCACTTTAAAGCATCATTTGACATACCGTCATTGCCGTATTTTGATTGATTGGACTGCAAAAATTAACTTAGTGGAAAATTTTTAAGAAATTTGGGAATAATATATCAAAAACCTGTTATCTTAAAGAATTGTGTGCAATTCTAGTGAAACTGTTATGAACGGTTTGAGTGAGATGGTTAGTAATTTGTGAATTTTCAATGCACCGAAATTTAGTGCTGCGATTCCATTATGGCGGCTTAAGTGTTATGAGAAAAAATTTTCAACCCAGAGAAATTATTTTATTTTATATAATATCAATGTATAAAGATAAAATTGCTTAGCTCATAATAAAAAAATAATTACATGCTTGATAAGAATTTAAGGTTATGAATAATTGTGCAAAAAAAATCAATTCCGCCTAATTTTTCATTTTCATAATTAAAATTTTCATTTTCGCTGGCAGGCAGTTTTTTTTAATAAATATGTGAATGTTGATGACATTAACGAGGTAAAGTGCTTCGAAAAACCAACAGTGGTTTTGACGAATATTAAAATTAGTAGGAGTTCACGATTTAACAAAAAGATTTGCTAAAAATCTCGTTCACTACGTTGATTTTATTTCTACGGCCAAAGTGCATCGTGAAAATATTTAAAATTTATTTGTAAACTTCTAGTAACTATTTTTTCAGGAAAAGGTTAAATTGTTTTTAATCAATGACTTGTTTCTACTTTAAGGGTATAATCGACAATTCAATACTGGAACCGCCACCGCCTGGTGAAGATATTCACGACATACCTTCATCGATAAAAAGGGCAAAAATAATGCAATCAGGTAATTTTCTTTTCCCTGGTGTAAATTTTTCTTTTAATTTGCACCATTTACGTCAATGTACTTACATGTAACTTAAGCAATGTTTAAAGTGTCCCTTTCTGGAAAAACTGCTAATTTATTTCTAGTTTTATTTAAGATGTTTTCCAAAAAACACAATGCGCCAACAATTTCAAATTTTAACTAATTGCGCGGTTTTGTTCTGCTTGAGTTATTGCAGACGCATGATGATGTCAGGTGAGACACAGATTGAGACAAAGAGGGACTCTGAAAAATAAAAAATCCTCTGAAATCGATGTCAGATAACACGTCTTCATTGAATGCATAAAGTAAATGAAGTTATTATCTTCATCCTCACCAGAATTATATTTCCAAAAAGAAAGATAAAATAAAAACAGAAAAATATAAGGTGACAAAAAAACGAGCTCTAGTTTAAGTTGGCTACAAGCAATCTACAGAAACAGAACGAAATCTCTTAATATCTACTCGATCTAAGTAAAGTCTTAAACAAAACAAACAAATTTGTACCATTACCGATTTATTTTGAATATTTTAAAAAAGAACAATCAAAGTTTTTCTTTTTGTGTATTTTTTTAAGTTCTTAAGAAATGGTCGTGATGTTGGCAGAGAGGTCTAGGCCCGTGAAATGATGCTCTCGTCTCATCTCCGCTGGTGGTGTATAATCTACTTCTCTGGGTGCCGCAGCATAATATTTACTTTTTTTTATTTTCATCTTTGTAATCTAATTGACATTTTTAGAAACAACTGCTTTTTTCTTTGTATATCTGCTTATCATTTCAGATTTAGATGTAGAAAATTTTTGATGGGTTATATTTCTTACGTGATGAAGATGACTATAAATCGAGATCAATTTTCATTTACTTCACCTTCAGGGGATTAAGCCAACTATTACTAATAAGAGGATTGTAAATTATATTCGTTTGCCTTTATAAATTTAACAATTAAATAGCTGAAGTGAGATTTATTTATTGCGTGTGATCATCGACACGAAACATTTCTTTAAATGACATCAACTTATGTAGTCTGATTATATTTCTCTTATGAATTGTTTAATTTTAACATTTCTACAGCAGAAGACATTTACATAGGAATGGGGAATTTAACCAACTTTCGGCAACTACTGACATATTCGTAAAATATTGCACAGTTTGATTAATGTAAGAAAATCGTGGCAGGTTCCCCCGTGGGTTTTTTAAAATTGAAATCCACTCTGTCTCTGGGCTGTTGTCTAGCTTGCAGCAATGTAAAAACAACAACAACAAGTTTCCTCACTCCCCTTACCCTAATTTCCTTCGATTCAAAGCCATGCTAACGCATCAAAGGGTTGTCCCCTAGGCTTTGGCCACATCATAAAATCAATGTTAAGCAAACTGATTCTTTCATTCAAAATAATCCATGAAATTTGAAATGTTTTCACCTATTTTTTCTGATTGAATGTGATATGCGATTTTAAAGCTCATCGAAAAAATTATTTTATAGATGAAATCGGAAGCCACTATATTTCGTGGCCAAACCGAAGCCAGCAAAGTTTTTCAAAAGAAATGAAAAAAAAATGCGTCGATTTATAATGAATGTCTCTGGACTGAGTCTAGATAATAAAATTTCCACCAGTAACACATTTTCCTCAACGGAGCCAACCTTTTTGTAAATCAATTTTGTTTCAATAACTATTAATTCAAGCTTGGACTTCTATCTCTGATATAACATCCATCATTTTTACTGTCCATTATATAACAATTTAATTACCTTTTAGTAGTTGCCAAAAACTTGATTCGTTGCTATCAATAAAAAACTCTACCCCTTGCTCGTTGTCTTTATCCAGTTGATGTTGATTAATTTAAAGAAATTTGAGACTTAAATATATTTTATTTTTCAAATACAATCCTCATATTAAGTAATAAACGCTTCGCTTAAGTATTTCCACGAATAATATAAAGAAAAATGTGACATTTATAAATGTTTTCTATTTGCACGCTCGTTTTGTACTCTCTCTTACTTTCAGAAACAAATCCCAACGTACCATGTAACGCTTGTAACGCAGTCAACTCTTCACACTATCTAGGTCTCTAACTCAAATGATAAACCGAAGCGAGTCAATAATCTTTCCCGAATTTAACACAGAGAGAGAGAACAGAGTTTGTGCCGAATCTCCTTTTAGACATTTTTAAAACCAATTTATATACAAAACTAATGTTCTTTTTCTTTTTTATCTTTCTTTCAGGATATTTTGCGGATATTTCGAACATTTCACATTTAAGTCGGAGTTGATTTCGTTGGCTGTTGGTTTATTTAAGTTTAAGTAAAACTATCCGCTTATGACTTGTTTGTTTTTTTAACTAAAGTAAAATAGTTACAGTTCTCATGTTAAAAATGTTTGAAGTCATTTGATTTACATAAATAATAGACATCATTCGTTGAAGAGATGTACATAGGCGTTACATTAGATCTGGACAAACGCAGTAATGGTAAAATTGTGCCCATTTGCTTCTACATTAGACTATTAAATAGTTTCACAATTTTAATTGAACGTACGTTCATTAGTGCTATTTAATAAATTTAATTAGTTTTTCATTAACTCAATTGAATAACCAACAGCCAAATTATCAACACATATCCAAAGAACCAATGTGAAAATTTTCTTTTAAATATTAACAAATAATCGACAAGAGAAATTTTTTTGTGTAAACATTATTAAACGTAAGTTCATTTTAGGAACATGGCAACCGAAAATACCTTTTATCTCAACACCTATCTATGATTTAAAGCAGACGGGCGAAGTTAAATTTGGTCCTGGAACTAGATCTGTTCTTCTTGGGCTTCTTGGGGGAGCACTACCAAAACTAACATCAGAGCAATATGACACGGTGACTAAGGCCAAGAAATATGCCATGGAACAAAGTATTAAAATGGTTCTAATGAAACAAACGTTAGCCCATCAGCAACAGGTTTGTTTGTTATAATAAAATTTTTTGAACTAAATAAAAATTAAGTACAATTGAAAATTGTTTTTTTTTCAGCAACTCGCGAGCCAACGGACTCAAGTTCAAAGACAGCAAGCGCTTGCCCTTATGTGCAGGTTGGTAATTTTACAAATCCCAAACTAAATTAATTAGCTCAGATGTCAAACACTTAAATATTTAAAATGGATAACCTCAGGGTTAGTAGTTCACATTAGCCGGTAGTGTAGTGTATTTTTATTTTTGAATATGGTAAGACCTTCGTGGAGCAGTTGAACCACCCAATGAAATCATTGTGCAAATGGAGATTCTAAGTTCGACACGTATTTTTGATTTTATTTTACTTAACCGGTCATAATTTTATTATTCGTTTTTTTTTGTATCGATTATGTTCACCAATTGGTACCATGTCAAAAAAATGTTTGGTGTGATGGGGGTGAAACCTAACTTCGTAATGCGTGGACCGATTTGTATGATTCTTTTTCTGCTGTATATATATATTTCCCCCCATTTATATTAATGAAAATTTAGTCGTACGGTTGAAAAGGGGTAGTCTAACTTCGTAAAGGCCTTAACACAATGCAGCACCAATTCTGATCCTGGGATCGGCATCAAGTGGTGGAAACTGTCAAAAAACATTTGGTGCGTGCCAACCATAACAGAACGTATTGAAGTGTCGTTCATAAAATTTTTTTTTTTATTTTTATCGGCTCTTGTTATATAAGCACGGGGTAATCTTTGATTAATTCTACAACTTTTTCCTTCAAATTCGTTTTATTTAAAAAAAAAATCCCGCTTACTTTCTGACAGCAACGAGCATCAAATACAAACTATTTTCGTTTTCGACGAGAGGTTCAATCCTAGTGCTGGCATCAGGATTGCCATTCTGCGGTGCTCCATTTTAGGTCTGTCTGTTTACTTTTGTATGTAAAACGTGGGTAAAAATCAAGTAAAAATCGTTCTTCTGGTTCGGGATGAAAATGCGAAAGTTAACAGGCGCTTTCTGGGTAAATTGATGGTAATTGAAGAACTGTCAAAAGTAAATTTCAGTGCAGAGATGATAGCGTTTACAAGAAGTCGTAAAAATAAATAAAAATGAATAACAATTTACTAAAAAAGTTGATAGTTCCTCGTGTTTATTTCAAATTTTATTTATAAGCTGTAATTCGTCAAACATCAGTCTGCTGTTAGTTGTCAACCATAAGAAGAATTCTGCCGAAATTTTGTCCACGTGTGTAAAATTTGGGTAAAAGGGGAAATTACTCGACTGTCAAATTTCCTTAAGTCCAAAAGTAAACAGACGCGGTTTTTGATGGTAAGGCAAGGGAAATTCATGCGCACATGCTGCCGTCGATCGGTAACATGTGGACGTGAATTGGAATGAGGGTTGTGAGAATACCCCCTCACATAACACAGTGTGGACGAAAACTTTCGGTTTTGTGTAAAAACTTTCGAGTAATCAGACAGACCTATTAGGTCTGTTTACGTACTTTTTGGTCTGAAAAATTCTGAGTAAAAATGTTAAATAGTAGAAATTACCAAATGCCAAGAGTACGTGAACTAGTGAACAAAAGTGCTCAACTTATTTCTTTGAGTAAATTTGGACTTACATTTTAAAGTAGGGGAAATGTTACGTCAGCAAATTTTCCCCCATTTCATTAGTATGTGAACACGTTTGGGTACAAATATTATAATGAATTTAACCAAAACTAAGTACGTGAACAGACCTATTGTTTCATATATTTTGAATTGACAAGTACTTCACTTCAATCCTAGTGCTGGCATCAAGTGATGCATTGCGTTAAGGGCTTAACGTGCGGACCGATTTGGATGATTCTTCTTTTGATGAGTACAAAAATTTTGGGGTGGGAACAAACAACATCTTAAAGCATAGACCTATTTGGATAATTGTTTAATGATAAAATCACTTTTAAAATTGCAAGTAGGTATGTCCTGAAAACAAACTGTTTATGAAAATTCCATTGTGGTGGTAAATGTATAACTCTTTCATTAATAATCGTTCAAATTTTGTTATACATAAACAAAACATTCAATATAGGGCGTTTCAAATAGCTAAAGTCAGATTAAAATTCGGAAGAAAAATAAGATTTTATTCAAATTTTTTAACATTATTAATATTTAGTTGATCCTCCGCTTGTTCGAATGACGTCAAAAATTCTATTTGGCATGGATTTAATTTAGGTTTCCAGTGTAGAGGATCTTAAGTCTCACCAACCTGTCAAGATAGCCACATTCAGTTCATCCGTCGTTCCGTATTGTTTATTTTCGGAATAAACTACCCGGACAAGAATGCCCCAAAAAAATGTCGGTGCGGTTCAGGTCGGGAGAACACGCTGGCCAGTCAAGTACACTGATATTATGACTTTGGAATTACGATTTTCTACTGGTGCTGGTATATGCATTGGCATTATCTTGTTGCAATGTGAGGTTAGCATTAGGATGATTGTTTAAGTATAGAATTAAATTTTCTTGCAACACATTCTGATATTCCGTGCTATTCATTTGTGTAGATGGAAATGTCAAAGTCACAGTTCCCAGTGCGCTAACACTTCTCTATACCATTAGTGAACCTCCACCAAAGTTTCTCCTGGAGATATATTATTCCTTCTTCCTCAAATCCCTGCAATATCCGTTAAACCATCTGGATCGCGGGAATTAAATTTAATTCGCGTCAGAAAAAATAATCTTAAACATAATAGTAGTGCTTAAAACTTCAACTACTTTATTATTCTAATTGATTACCTGACTACACTTAGTACCCATGTCACTCTTGGCAAATATCAACCGGTTTTCTTTGTTTTGGCCTGAAACGTGGTGCTGCTTTTTATTTTGCTCGCAGGATATATGGTTCAGATTTTATTGCTCTCCAGACAGTCGATTTGGATACATTTAATCCCAATCCGCGATTTACGTCGTTGCAGCTTTTCGAATTCGAAACCATATTCGAAATACTCCGAATTTGCCTGTTTTTAATGGACTTAGGGCGTCCGGTTAGAGATGGAAAAAACGGATCTTTTGAGCGAACCGGCTCTTCGAATCTGCTTCTTTGAAAAGATCTGGCTCCAAGAGTCGGTTCGAAAGAGTCATTGAAAATTTTCAGCTTGAGACATTTTGTCTCTCCCTAAAGCGAAGACCGTAGTGTTGGGTTCGCTTCAGTTGTAGTTCTTGCAGAACTTTTGGTTCCATGTTCTGTTTTTTCATGTATTCCTCTTTATATCATTCTTTACTTATGAGCAGGTGCCCAAGAGTCGGTTCGAAAGAGTCACTGAGAGTTTTCAACTTGAGACCGATTTCGATGATTTTGATAATGTTGTACAGAATACGCTTCCTTATTGGTTAATGTGTGACTACGATGATTCTCTCTTGCTGTATAGAGTACGGTGGCGCACTAGCGCGATGGTAAAATAAAATTTTGTATCTAAAGAGAGGGTATGAAAGGGTAACCGTGACTAATTTCGTAATTTGTTGCCAGATTGCGATTTCAGATGACGGATTTGCTTTTTGCAATCTCTGCAACTGTTGAAATTGGTTTGGTCGTATGAGCAGCATTTGTCGAGTTGTATATACAAAGGCACTAAAAAGTGACAAATAAAATAGTTGTTAAAAAAAAAGTTGAACCGACTTCACAGAAAGCACTAAAAATTAGGGTTGTTCACCTGCGCCTACTTCGAAGGCCACTCTTGGAAGGATATTAACTTCGAAGCTTCGGAGGTTGCGCGGTATAAACATAAAATTTTGCAGTGCATAAAGGGTAAATGCATAATACAAAAAACCGCTAATGTTCGAAACTTCGAAATTCAAAATCTTCGAAATAAAGTGAGAGCCCTACTAAAAAGAATTAAATTACTTCTCATTTTATATCTATTACCACATTTTGAAGTCGGTGCAAATTAAATAAACAAAACAACTACGCAACCACAATCGGCGATACTATATAAAACTCCCTAAACACTTTCACTTGTGTTGTAGTTGTTTTGTTTGTCTAGTTTTCACTTTGTTTAATCCTCATTTTTATATATAAACCTGTGATTCGATGTTGTTAAAATAATTTGAAATCATTTTGCGAATATACCCAAAAGAAACGCGGGAATCGAATCGACCACTGGATATGCAGTGGTTTCCCATGAATATGACACAATCGATACCAAATTTTGCGCGTTGTTCTCCTCTATTTAGTTCAACTTATCAGAAGTTGTGATAGTTCGCTTGTAAAAATTCCCCCAATTTGAAATTAACAAAAAAACTAAGACACTCTAATATAATCGCTATCCGCGTTGAAAAGCTCACCATAACAATTTAAAAGGGAAAATTGTAAAACTAACAAAAATGATGCAAAATCTCACACAAACGCTAAGTTGTCGAGTCTTGAAATAACTAAAAAGATTCCGACTAATGAGCAACGTAGCTGATAAGATCTGATTTAATCCAACTACAATTTTCCAATGGTAATTTTCTGAAGTCAACCTTAAATTGTCCAACATGAATTTTCAGAGTATATGTTGGAAGTATTTCCTTCGAACTTAAGGAAGATACTATTAGGGCTGCCTTTCTCCCTTTTGGGCCGATAAAATCCATTAATATGTCGTGGGATCCAATTACACAGAAGCACAAAGGATTCGCATTTGTGGAATATGAAATTCCCGAAGGAGCACAACTTGCATTAGAACAAATGAATGGAGCTTTAATGGGTGGACGCAACATTAAGGTAACACAAGCAAGTAAAATAATAATTTCAAATTTCAATTATAAATTACTATCGTTATTGCAGGTGGGAAGACCTAGTAATATGCCCCAAGCGCAACAAGTAATAGATGAAATTCAGGAGGAAGCGAAAAGTTACAATAGAATTTATGTGTCATCAATCCATCCAGATTTAACGGAAGAAGATATTAAAAGCGTCTTTGAAGCTTTTGGTCCAATTTTGTATTGTAGATTGGCGCAAGGAACATCGTTACATTCCCACAAAGGTTACGGTTTCATTGAGTATGCTAACAAGCAAGCGATGGATGAAGCAATTGCCAGCATGAATCTTTTTGATTTAGGTGGACAATTACTGAGGTAAGAATAAAATTTCAAAGTGATTGCAAAAGTTATCACGATCCAAACATTTTTTCTATATAGAGTTGGTCGTGCAATTACTCCTCCAAATGCGTTAATGGGTCCTTCAACAAATTCGTCTATGCCCACAGCGGCTGCTGTTGCTGCCGCTGCGGCGACAGCTAAGATTCAGGCAATGGATGCCGTCGCTTGCACTGCTGTGCTCGGTTTGTCAGCAGCCGCGCCAACCTTAGGAATTCCGCCGATTATTCCTACAGTTATACCTACCAAAATTGGAGCTACGACAACAATTGCACCTGCCATTCCAACTTCCGGCATTGCTCTACCTTCATCACCAACACTCTTTAATGTAAGAAAAATTATTTACTGTTAATTAGCATATTTAATTATCAATATTTGAACAGCCTCCACAAGTGGTCACTCCTGTTCTGGGCACACCAACTGCAATAAATGTAACCACACCAACATCCACGGCGATGACGCCGCCAACCCCTCCAGTTCCGACGGTTATACCTACTCCACCCACACCAGAAGAAACACTTAAAAAGGCCCACGAAAAGCAGCAAGAAGAACTTCAAAAGAAACTCCTTGAAGAAGGAGAATCACAAACTTTACAGCAACAAGAAAGTATGTCGATAAAAGGACAAAGCGCTCGTCAATTGGTAATGCAAAGACTAATGCGGCCGCAAGATTCTAAAGTAATTATTCTGCGAAATATGGTTGGTCCAGAAGATGTTGACGAAACGCTACAGGAAGAAATTCAAGATGAATGTGCGAAATTCGGCCTAGTCGAACGTGTCATTATCTACAAAGAAAAGCAATCAGAAAACGAAGACGATGATGATGCTGATGTTATTGTTAAGATATTTGTTGAGTTTTCAGCATCAGTAGAAGCTGAAAGAGGACGGGAAGCTCTGCATGGTCGATACTTTGCTGGACGAAAAGTAATAGCACAACTTTACGATCAAGCGCTCTTCGATCATGGAGATCTTTCAGGTTGAAGAAGTTTGGTACACTTCGATATAATTCTCGTATTTTTCTTCCATACTAATGACTATGTACGTATTTAAGAAGCTGTCGTCTTTTTTTTTACTTTCAGAATGTGTTTATTGCGTTAGGCTTCTTTGTATAAGTGTAAGTTCATTATTTTTTATTTTTAACTTTCTTCTTAAGAGTAGAGCATAAAACTTGTACAAAGTACTAAATCCGCTGTGATTGCGGAACATGAAAGTATCTGAAAATAAATGCAAATAAATTTAATTATTTTTTTTTACTGAGTCGGTCAAGACATCTGCAGGCAAAAGAACGACAAAGTGAAAGACAAATTTGATTAAACCCTACCCACACTGAAAAAAGCAAAGACAAGGGACCCCTTCAGAAACGCATATTTGCGTATCAGCTGAACAGAGTGTTGCTGAATTATGCAGCTGCAGTGCAAGCCTGCGTTTATGAATAGGCCCAAGCTCTTTTGACTCAAAATACGTAATTGCTGCAGACAGCATTAGTCGCGTTCAGGCATGTTTATAAACAGGTTTGCGCTGCAGCTACATCATTCAGCAACTCCTTCGGTTCAGCTGAATTCAGCAGTTACTGCGCAAATTTACGTTTATGAACAGGCCACTTTTGACTTTTTCTGTCTTCTAGTCCTGTCTTTGTGGTCGCCCTGAGCTGAATGTATATCCCTATGGCTTAATAGCTTTGTCTTTGAGTCTTTTTCTTGTTTTCATTGACTTCAGACGGCTTAGGTTTTTGAGCTGGGGCAGTATAACTAGCAGACGTTAAGGCGTAAGTTTATCGTAAAAGATGTATTAGTCTTTTGGATTTGCTTGGGTTTAGCCTTAGGGTTCTGCAAACTTAATCAAAGCAGTTAAAGCAATTTTTCAATATTCTTTATTAAATAATACATATAAAAGTATTACCAAAATTGTATCACATATTTTCTAGAGCTCCAAAAATTAAACGTTTCCTAATGACAAGTTTAAGCACATTCCCATGGTTAGCACGACGACAGATACTACTAAAATAGAACCGCAAAGATAGTTTGTTTGAACGGGCATCCGAAATAGCTTAGCCGACATATTAAGTGAGGAAACAAAAAGTAAAGTCGAGTCCAAATCTTGTTGCGGTGTATTGTGGTACACGAACGGACGAATTCGAATTTGATGTCCGCTAGCTTGGGTAGATTTGCATGTTCTGGTCACCGATGCTGCAAAGAAGAATGGTATCAAGCCGATTATTAGCCACAAAATAAAATTCACTATATTCAGGGCTAGTGCTTTAAGGGAATTGTTCCACTCGTATTCCTGGAACAAGTTCACTAAGCCAGCAAATGCGTATGTCAGATTCATGATCGTAAAGAAGCAGACTGGTATTGCTATTCTCCTGTTAAGGTGATTTAAGAGTTTTCGAAATTCAAGCACTTCCTGGAATATTAAATAAATCCAATATTGGTTAGGAAGAATTTTATGCGACTTTTTGTTACTCTCATCCAGTCTATTGTTTCTATTGTGTGCTGGACCAGCTTTTCCTTTAAATTGTACAGATGAAGTCGCAGCAAGTAGCACTGAATACAGTAAGTGGTGAGAACTAAAATTTGCACAGCGTCATGAGCAGATATGGTAAACATCAGAAACATCTGTGGATTAATCTTAGTTGATATATTTTTATGGATTTTGATTATTTTTATTTACCTTTACTGATAATTGCAATGTACTGTTATACTTCTCGTATTTGCCCACTTCCTCAATGTATGGTGTAGGTGTTACTGCCAAGACTATTTGGGCAAGAAAAAAGGCCAAGAATGTAAAGCCTCCTAAGACGAACAGCCATAAGGTGATGCATAGTCGTTTCGGTCCGTTGGACATTAGGAAAACTCGTTCTACCAAATTTTGAAGTTGTTCATTGTCAACGGCGCGAATAACGTATATTGCAGATAGAAATCCGCAGAAGTGTAAAGCACTAGGAATTGAATAAACGAAAAGGATTTCCCCGAAGTCGTGTGCGTCTCTATGATACGGCTGGCTCAGCACTAAATTATATATGGAGGAGCTATTTGCGTAGAAACCTCTGTCTCTTCTAGAAAACAAAAGAATTTAAAATTTATTTTCTTCTTGGTTCTTGGCTGCAATTTAAAAAAAATAGTTAAAACCGAAACAAAATAACGAAACCTATATGGCCTAATTCCCTGTAGAGAGGAAACTTAATTTTTCTCTTAGGAATTTAGAATTCTTTCGTAAATATATTTTCGCGGTGCATTTCAGAATAGTGCTTGTTTTTCTTTTTGTATTCCATCTTACACCCCTAGTTACTTTCTTATCTTTATTAGATTATCGAAAAAGGAGCTGCACAGCATGTTCGGCGTACTCAGCTAGAATATAATAATCTTCTGTCATTAGTCTTCATAACTAATTTTGATAAACACACTAGTGGATGGGGAATCGATAAAGGAAGACAAGGGGTAGAGTTGGGATGGAAGAGGAGGAAACGAAGAAACTGTGCACTTTGAGCAGCGTAAAATGGGCAATAAAATCGTTCAGCCCCATAAATCACGGGATAGAAATGGGTTTTACCCCATCATGCTACAGAACCGAGGTAACAGACTATGGGACACGCTTCCAAATTTTTAGAGCGTGTCTAAAGTTCAGCTACACTCCTAAAAATTGGAAAGTGGCAAAGGTAATATTTCTACCCAAACCCTAAAGGACTATAACACATCTAATGCTTATAGACCAATTAGCCTTACCTCATTCTTACTAAAAAGTTTAGAAAGACTCATAGAATGGGAAGTAATAAAATAGATAGGCATAAACGAACTATCAAGTTGTCAACATGCATATATGAATCAGGTAGATCAGTTGATTCCGCTCTACATAGCCTGGTACATCAAGTGAAAAAGGCATTGATATACAAAGAAGTAGCGTTGGGCTGCTTCATTGGCATGGAAGGGGCCTCCAACAATGTCAGAATCGATACGATTCTCAATAGGTTGAAGGAGAAGGGCCAGATCACAGTATAATCAAGTCCATGCTGGAAGACTGAATTATAATTATACGTTTCGGAAATGAACAATTGACGGCGCTGGTAAATAGACTAACTCCACAAAGAGGGATTCTATCACCATTCTTGTGGTTGATAGTGATTGAGGAACTATTTGAAGCCCTGTCAGATAAAGGTCTCTACGTAATTTGTTATGCGGACGACCTACCGATAGCAGTCAGAGGTAAGTTTGAAGAAAACTTGGGATACTTACTTCAAGCAGCAATCGACACAGCAACCTCTTGGGCGCAGGATTGCGGACTAAAGATAAGCCCAGATAAGACGGAACTCTGCTGCTTCACCAAAAGTCATAAATTAAGAAAGATAGTTTCCCCGTGCATTGGCAACACTAGATTAACCTCAAAGAATGAGACCAAGTTTCTGGGTGTGTTGATGGACGGGAAACTAAATTGGGCAAGACACCTACACGAAAAGAAAAACAAAGCGGTAATAGCTTTCTGGACGTGTAGAAATGCCATATGTAATAGAGACTATAACCATATATTATAAAATGGATATACACATGCGAAATCAGACCCATGATAACGCATGGAGCGATAGTCTAGTGGAAAGCAACGGAGGTGGACAGAAACCGGAAGATTATTGTAGAGGTCCAACGTATGTGCTGTTTAGACATAACACTGGTAGCCCCAGGTCAACACCGACAGGGACCTTGGAAGTCATTCTAAATATTACTCCAGTAAAATTCTATGTTAAATAGGTGGTACTAAACTCGGCTGTACGTTTACGTATGAATAAACTGTGGAAGCAAAGGGGAATGCAAACCCAACATGAGAAGATCGTCCAAATATGTAACGTTTGATCGTATATCAAACGATTGCTGGGACTTCAAAACTGGTAATCCCAATACGGAGGCAACTACAAAACTTATTTTCCGACAAAAAATGATAGGATCAACAATAAGGAACAAAACCTGGAGTTATGTGGAGGGATAAGCAACTCTTCCTCGGTTCTTAAATGTGAAATCGCAGCGATAGAGATAGGAGGTAAACAGCTAATAGAACGAAGAGTAAGATCCCCTAGGATTGCAATATATATAGATAGCCAGGCGTCCATCAAATCTTTAACAAATGCCGCAGTAAAATCTAACAAGATAGAGGGATGTAAACAGGACCTCACTGAGTTAGGAAATGAAAAACCGAATGAGCTGGCGCAAATGAGAACACTCCAATAATACTAAACCTGAGCATACCCATACAGGAAATCAAAAAATAAATCATGTAATGGGTAACGAGGAGGCACAATGAAAAATGGGAGAGATCCAACATCACCAGACATACAAGGCTCATGGTTGGGGAAATCTCAATGCAAATCTAAAAAGATTATTAAGCTTAACAAGGCCAAACTGAAACTTCTTCTTAGCCTTGTGACAGGACATTCAAGACTAAGGGCTCATGCCATAAAAATGGAAGCGGCGAACTCCAGCCTATGCAGAGGATGCGGGAAAAAAGACGAGACCGTATTACACGATCTCGGTCAATGCTCAGTACTAACGCGAAAAAGGTTTAGAATCTTAGGAACATACTACTGCGAAGATTTAGCAGAAGTTAAGAAATCGAATTATCCATGGGGATCAGTTGGCTCGACAGTGGACTTTAGGGTACGCTGCCGAGCAGGGGGCGTTCAAGGGGCCACTAAAGGCTTCAGTGCACGGAATACACATCTTCCCCCTCTTGCAAACCAACCAGCAGAATGATTGGTAATATTGATGTCGAAGCTTTACAAAAATTTTACGTCCAATTTTAATTCAAAATATAATTTACACTTAAGAATCTCAGAAGAGATGGTGCTTCGGGGAAGGGCTATTGTTTCTCATATTAATTCATTCATGTTGCACATACGTTTTCAACACGTGATGTTATACTTTTTGATTTCAATTACAATAAATGTTAACAGAATTAATTCATATCTCCGTAAATGACTAAATTGATATACAAAAAAATGCGAACTACAACTTTTTATCAGCGCCTTTTATCAATGCTGACCTCTACAAGAAAAACAACTCGCTTGGATTGAAGTAAATTTCTAAAAATGAGAGCATTACTTCACCACGCGCACGTTACGTTAAAATCTTAAAACATTTGCTGATTCTCTTTGTTTGGATTAATTTGGCACACTGCGTATTTAAATTGTGTGCTCTTTGATTCAAACAATTCTTACCTAAATGATGTGTAATATTGCATAAAATATCCAGTAGAGATTAATACTATTATAATACTGGTTTGCAGGTGGCTAACGCAAGCCCGGCGATATGAAATATCAGACATCATTGGATATAATCCAGCAAGTCCCAAAAGGTTCACATACGGTCTCAAAAACTGAAATTATTTTACAATGTTACACAAAATCTATGGTAAGAAAAAAGTTGCCAAACCTTTTGCTCGCAAAACTCCAAAATCGCTGAAGTCGGTTCGATTTCGTTGAAATCATCGATCTGTATTTATCGTAAATGGATTTTAGATAACATTTCCTGGCCATTATATTCAAAACATCTATAAAACAAATAGCATAAAAAATATCAACACCTACAACAATTTCGGTCAAGCTATCATCAAAGGTAACAGTAGGCAGCGAGGAAATAAGGTGCTCCCGTGAACCGAAATCCTGCTCCGAACTGCTGCTGTTTTTCAAATTCGCTTGGCTAACTACACCCATGTCATGTGCAGAATCACCGCAGTTCACAACGGAACAAGCAGGAGCATTCGTACGAAGTCCATTGTACATTTTGTTTTCACCACTGAAGCACTTAGTCGAAGTTAACCAGCGCTAGCGCTACTGATGTGTTAAAACTTAAGAAATACTCAAATATGCGACCTTCGAAAATAGCACAATACAATACTAGACATGACCGCACGTGGTTTTCGCACTAAACTGTTCTAGTTGGATTAGAATCGATGGACTGCCAGAACATTTAAACTTTAAAGACAAGACAGCTGAAGCCAATTGAATCAAGTTCAGCATACGGCAATGGACTGCGAATGTTTATCGGCCCAAATGAACGCGACGCAGAGCTAAAAAAGTATTTTGATAACCTTGCGAGCCTTCCAGGGTGCCTCCAGATCTCTCCTCTTTTTTGTAACGTAATTAAACACAGAAAAAAAACGAATTTCTGATAGAAGAGCTGTAACTGCAAGGTGTAACATATCCTTGGCTCCATGTAATGAAGTTGATAATCGACGCACATAACTTAGTTTTATTGCCTTAGTGTTATCAGAAAAAATCGTGTACGGAAGGTCACGTTAAATGATTGCTTGCTCCACAAATTTGTTTTTTGTAGTAAGTTTGAAATGCAGAAAAAAATTCCGTAAGTGATTTGATGGATGACTCATTCAAGAATTGCGTTTACGTATTTTAAATCAGTAGCCAGTTTCTGTAACTTTCACGTGAGTATTTTCTCACTATGTGACGTAAAACTGAATGAATGACAACAACAATTTCATTTACATCACTGCGAAAATACTCACGAAAGTTACCGAAACTGACTGCAGGCAGGCCCGTGCGCAGGATTTGTTGTGGGGGGGTCATCTAATTTCATTAAAAAGAAATAAAGGAGGAGCTATATACAAAGAAAACTAACAACAAATGCATGTATATGATATATTATGCAATTAAAAAATATGGGCATATACATTTTAGGCTATTTTTTTATTATTTTAGTCAAATTTTTCCTAATCAAGAAATTCAGAAAATTTTAAAAGCTCTCCGGGGGGGTCGAACCCTCCCCCTCCCAACGGGCGCACGGGCCTAACTGCAGGACTTGATTGCTTACAAAGTTTAACTACGTGCAGTGGCAGCACCGATACTCATGCGCCAGAATGGGCATATTTGCAAAGCATACACAAATGATAGTAGAGAATCTCAACAGCTGCATTGAAGGAATTGTCTAGATCAGAACAAAATCATGTTCAATGTTATCAGCAATATAATGTTAGATAATTATTGAAACTTGGTTCATTTTCTTGAAGGTGACATCAAGAAGTTGTGTCGAAGACGCATTCGGAATTTTGTCCGCTTTGCTCTCTGTTTTAGATTTGGGGTTCGTTTGACTTGTTTGCTTCCCCTTCGCTTTCAGCACTATTCAAAAAACCTCCTTGAATGTTGACGGGCGGGTCTTTCAAAATGTTTGGTGCCACACTTCTGATCAAATATTTAATAAAACTTCCACCGTGATGCACCTCTGCCTGACACGTTGTTTCTTTTTTAGTCCTTTTATAGTAATAAAATGGTTAAAGTAAACGGATAGTCCTTATCGAAGTTTTTTATTTCAAACAAATCGTTCCTCCAAAGCTTCTGCTGCTTGCCTTTACCACTTTTGAATTGTTCCTCAAATTCAAATCGGGTGTTAATAAAATTGATTTAGCGGATTAAGCCGAGACTTTAAACATCTCGTTTGAAAATTAATTTTGGTAAACATGCAGCTTATGGTACACACCTCCGATGACCTTGAAAATTTAGTATGTGTAGTATTCGTTGTCCTCGTATTTAAAAAAAGACAGAAATTCGATTGATTACTAATGCTTTGTAAATAAAACCCTCTAAGTATTTCAATAAATTAATTATTTGCGAAAAACTGAATTTTCTTCAAGTGTCCCTATTAATTAATTAGGCTTTTAGGTCTTTTATTAACCCCCCTCCCTGCAGGAGAATATATTTCAATAGTATAACACCCCTCCCCCTACACTCTCTCCAACTCTAAATATTCACAAATAATTGCGTGAAAACTATGTGAAGTTATAATTTCAGGACAACGAATACTACAACATACTCCATTTTCAAGGTCATCGGAGGTGTGTACCATAGGTTAGGTTAGGTTAAAGTGGCTACCTAAGGAGGCACACTTAGGCCAAAGAGGCCCATTGTGACACCACGTTGAGGCTACAAAAACTTTAGCAACCCCCATAAAATAACCTAAGAAATAGGAGGGTGGACATGTTGCCCCCTGTACACCGAGCCAGTTCCCTGTCTCCAGTGGAGCCAGCTCTCGGGAAATCAAAATAGATTTGACAAGGTTGGGAAGGGTGTACAGCAATAACTCGTCGTCGGGAACCATTTTAAACTCCTGATAAATCGAGCCAGGTCCCTGCCATCAGTGGAGCCTGGTTCGGTTAACTCTTCAAAGAAGGAGGAGCCCAGAAACCGGTTCCTACGGTTTCGCGGTCATCTCACAGTGACTCCTATGGACTTACGGTAAGAAATTAAGTCACTGGTATTTAATGTTGTGTCATGCATTAGATCCATGAAACGGCCAAGCCATACTTTTTGACCAAGATTAAGGGTTTCTAGAGTTAGGGGTTGTAGAGCTGGGCCTTGTAGAGTTAGGGGCTTGGCTCCACATGAGATCTGATAACTTTTCAACAGTGAAAGCAGTATGAGCTTGTGAGTCTTGGCAACCTTCTTTACATGAAATGTTTTTGGTGGGATTTGTTTTATTTTTGCAAGATGCTGTATTTCTTTTGCATCGCCTATTCTTTTTTCATAACCCACTCTCTATCGTTGCCTCTTTTCCTTGTGGACTTATTATTTGCAATAAGCGATAAATCAGGGTGGTACTTAGCTACTAACCGATTATATTCAACTATAGCTGACTATTGTGCTTTATTTATATTAACTTACTAAAGCAGACTAAGTTATCTTTCCAATTAAGTACGAACATGTACACTTTATTAACCGAAATTACAAGAAATCTCTGATTAAACCGGGAATTTTCGTCCAAAACGCAAGCAGTAAATCATGGTCCGACCATGGTCTGCTGCTTGTTTTCTTTAAATTTCTACTTTCGTACAATTCCGCGTTTATAAGCTTAAAAATGCTTGTTGCTTTCTTAAATACGGTATGACTATTTTTACTTCTTCCGAAAGACTGTTTTGTTAACTTTAAGTAGAACAAAACAATCTTTTCATAGAAGCAATAGATTAGGCACTATGACGAGTTTAAAGAAAAATCACCCCCCGGCGACCCTTTGTTCTGGCGTAGTCGAGTGAAGAAGGTATTTCTTGCACGCCACAGTTCCTTTCTTCATAACACGCTCACTTTTTAGTTGTTTATGTACTTATAACATCTAGCTTTGATAGCAGATTTCAGCTTTCTAGAACTTTTGGAATTATACCTCCCCAGAAGAATTTTTTTATACAGACCTGCACCCCCTTTATGGGTGGTTGAAGGGCGAAAGTTATAGATATTTTAATATTCGTTGTTTGTGTGCAGATCCTAGTCTGCATACCAAATTTCAGCTTTCAAAGACTTCAGGAAGTACCCTAGAGGTTTTGATGATCATGAGTGGCGAAATCGACGTATTTCAAGTATTAAAAATAAAATCTAAAGTATAAAAGCTGGACAAATGATACTAAGTGTGTTTCATTTGTCTGGTAACTACATCTTATTCTAAGAATTTGGGCTCTGGTATTATCCAGACCGAAGCTTTGAGGGTCCGAAAATACGACGAGAGGTTTCGAGAAAAGGTAGGTTGTGCCCAGTCTTGCCTCGAATATTGTGATCTTTCTAACAATCCGGCAACTTCAATCTCATGCGATTATATTAAGAACTTATTATACGCCAGAAATACTAACCGAAACGAATTAATTTCAAGTAATATTTCTTTCCTTTAAATTTCTCAGAAGTATAATTCCATTTTATGTTATATCGACATTTTATCGCTGTTTTCAACCCGTCCTTGTTTTCGCTTGAAACCAATGCTATTTGATTGTTTCCGCTTGAAAATCTTTTGCTTGTTTCAATCCTGGCTTGGAAGCGCAGATATAAACAGATTCGAAATTTTCAATTCCATTTTATCGTTTGCTCTTGCTTATTTTTACTCGTTGTTGTTTTCGCTTGAAACCAATGCTACTTTCTGGTTTCTGTTTGAAAATATTTTGCTTGTTCCAGTATCTGGCCACCATGTATATATCTATGTAGAAATAAATTCGAATGTGAACTCCTTACGTGTTACATCATTTTATATTAGGGAAATAACACATGTGGAATTGCATAATGAAATAAGAGAGGTAAGAGAGCAAATATTTGGTATAATAAACTACATGTTAAAGTTTTTAGTAAATTTAAATTTATTAATGAAAGTCGCTATCACAAATTTGCCTTTTAGCATCTTAACAACTTAAAAATTATAAAGGCCTTGAAAACTCAACTCTTCCCACCTCAGCTTTTGACTAGTATATTAAATAAATTATAAACTCACTTGAAAGAACATAATAACAAAGTTAAATCAGGGCACATTTTTATTAATTTAAATGAAAAACATACGCAAACGGACCTGTATTCAAACCTTTTAAAATTCTAAAAAATTACTTAAAAGTATAACGCGACAATTTTCATATTTTAAATAAAAGCTCTGGTAATTCTCCCTTTCCTTTCCGCAATTTAAATGTTTTGAAAAATTTTTAAATTGTAGGGCTTACATAAAATTACCACCCTAACCATGGAGGGTGATTTACTCTATCCAGTGGAGTGAAAGTTAAATTTAGAGGTAAGTTTATAACTGCATATTTTTTCCTTAATTTCTGTAGAGTGGATTGAATCATGCGCCCGTTTTTGCCGAGAAGAAACCCAGCTGGAATGTTAGCATCTCTACCTGTATCGTCGTGTACCATTTCAATATAATAGTCAACATCGTTGTAGTAAGTTGCTGATTCTGTTATGATAGCCGCTTTTGCACCAAGTCTTTCCGCATTGATTGTTTTATCCAGAAATGAACATTCTCTAAAGAAAAAATTTAACAAAACTTACTTAGATCTACTTTTTGTTTAAGTACCCTCTTTCTATGAGTGCAACATTTCCTCTAATATCTGCGGCATTTTTAACATCTTTACATCCATCACTGGGAATAGTTGGCACTAGTGCTGCCTTCCTTAGATTTAAATTAGAAGTAAATGATGATCCAAAATCCTTAGCTGGCCTCACTCTATATGTATATTGCAATTCCCTGGGATCAATTATCTCAAAGAATACATCTCCATCGATATATTCTTGTGAACTTATAGTATCATAAATTCCAAAATTGTCTGATAAAAAAAATATTTTACAGATAAGACAGGGCTTTGTTAACGTACTTACCTAAGCCAGTCATGAATACTACATCAACTAGTGTCACTAAAACAAATATTGCATAAATCACTACGCGCGGACACATATTCTTGAAGTTCTTCTTTCAAAACAATAATTTAAACTTAAAAAAATATCATCATCCCGCAGAAGGACAATCGCAATCCAAAAACCAATCGCTCAAAATTTGGCCACTTCGATAAATGTCAAAACGTCATTGCCAAACCTAACCAAACCACGGCAAACGCAAAATGAACGGATTCTGTAATATCTTAACTGTCAGTTGTAGAGTATCGGCGAATTGACAAGATGTCAGAACTTGCAGTTTTACCAGTTTTATTTTTACTAGTTTTATTTAAATTGCACTTCTCGTTGGCTTTATTAACAATTGATGCATATCGAAATGGTAGCTATTATCATTTACCAAGATTTTGGACTAATACAGGATTTTGCCCGTTTGGAGAAATAACGAATGCCGCTATTTCGAACTCTCTACTGTCTGAGGACGTTAAAATTAATCTGGAACTTATAGGAGCTCTTCCGAACAAAGCGGTATCAAACATTCGTGTCCACTGGCTACTTGAGCTTGTTGATTTTATTAAATTTGAAAATCACGGAATACCTTTATATAATTTCGAAAAATTGGATAAGTTTATTGATGCCGTCGATAAAGCAGAATTGTCCGTTGGATTTGAGTTCATGGGCACTCCTAACGACGTTTTTGATTTCAAAAATATTTCCAGTGAATTTATTTGGGAGGATCTTGTTTTTCAAATAGTTCAGAGATATTTAGGTAATTTTCAAACCTTTTATTTATTGATTTTTCAATAACTTTAAAAATCTTTTAGAGTTTTATGGTGTCGATAAAGTTCTCAAATGGAATTTCGAATCTTGGAACGAACCTGACCTAAAGACTTACAACAAACTTAATTTTTCCGTTGCAGGTAAAATTAAATAAATTCTGTTTATAGACAACTTTTTAATAATTAACCAACAATAAAAAGTTTACTTTAATTACTTTTTGAAAGCTGAAAGTTTCGAATTTGATATTTTTAAATTTAACAAGAATTTACACTGATAACCAGTTTATTTTTAATATGTTATTACTTATGCATCTATAGATATGGCTTGTTCGAAAGCCGGTATGTAACTTGAATACATGAGACACACTAAAGTCTGTGCATGCAATCTTAAAGATTTGATAATAATGAACCTTTTAAGTTGCTTAACTAACTAAAGCCAGCCATTTGTTTCAGGCCTCTCGGACGTGATGTTACGATAGTATAATGTTGACTAAGACTTAGCTTCAGTTTGGTTTTAACGATGTAGAGATTCTTCATGACGCCTATCAGACTTAAACTGCAGCTAAGTAGATGTTCCTGCCTCAAGCTCAATATCCTTTTGCTCTGTTGTTATATTCCCGCTAACCTGACAAACTGCGTTAATACTGAAGAGCGTAGTCTATATGATATTCTAATCCTTAGTTTAGATTTAATCTGCAATATGAGGAATCCTGAAGATGAAATTCGTCTTCTTTGTGACTCTAATTTATCTAATGTTCTATGGGTGTCCAACAACGATGATGATGACTTCCTTCCCTAATGTTATCCCACAGCTGGGGATTCTCGCTTCCTCTGGTTTGCACGAAATGAGTAACCAAATTAGAAACGAACCAAAAAGCCACTAAGTATCTTGTAACTTGTACCATATCATGCAAAACAGAAGATTCGAGTCGGGTTTCCTTCACAGGAATTGCGATGACGAACAACGGTTGATCGAATTGGGTTAATTTCCTTGATACTTTGCGCAATCCAACGTTCAAGTATTTGGCAGTTGGATCTTGTGTTCTCTGCTTATTCAGCAGAACTATAGTCGAATTAAGCACTGATAAGTTATCCGCTATTGATAGTATTCATTCGCCCATATTCGTCCCTTTCTTCTATGATCCATGCTTTTGACTTTAAGAGATCGAATTTCTCTAACTTCTAATTTTCTTTCAGTTGATTTTTCAGCATTGGTGGACAATAATGATATTGATGTCTGTGCCTCCTCGTTTTATAATTAGTTTTATGACTTGTTTAATTCTTTTGTTCCATTAAAACAATTGGTCTACCTGCTGCTCTCCCCCTGACTGCCGACCTTTGCAACCTTAGGAATAGGAAGAACAAACTTTGGAAAAATTACTTGCATTGTATGAGCGCAATTGCGTATTCTGACTTTGTTACCTGTTATGATAGCTTTAAGGTATTATCCTCCTCGCTCCATAAGGATTACGTAGATATATAATGTGCATAATGACCCCCGCACTTGCATTGAATTCGTCAATATGAAAAAGAAATTAAGCAATTATCCATCAAGGATGTGATATGAGGCGTCTTACATTAATAACGTGTCCCGACATAGCAAATAATTTTGCCTCATTTTGTGAGAGTGCCTTTTCTTCCAATAACTTGAGACTTATGGAATAATTTTTTTGCCGTTTATATCACGGGATCTTATTGTAGACAAAATCAAGGTACTTAAATCTGACTTTTTCTCCGATTCTGACGGTATTCTTCCTGAATTTGTTAATTCCTGTTCCGACGCCCTTCTCACTCTATTAGTGGATCTTTTCAATAAGCCCCTTCAAGCTAGTAAATTGTCTGCATTGTGGCAGGTCTCCTTTTTAGCCCCTCTTCATAAAAAGGGCCACTAGAATATTATGACTAATTATAGACTAATCGCGAAGTTATCCTGCATATACAAGTTGCTTGAATCGATAGTGTATTTGCAGTTTATTGAGCGTTGTCATGGGTTAATCTTCCCCAATCAACATGTGTTCTTGTCCGGTAGATCAACGACTATACGAATTTCGCACGTTATTTCAGGCTGCATGCGTTTTGTATGTACACGAATTTCAGTGAAGTCTTTGATAAACTCCCTCACTCGGTAATTATATTTAAACTCAAGAGGCTGCCTCCCCCCCCCCCCATTCTCGGCTTTTCGACTGGATTTCTTTCTATCTTAGGGATAAGACATCGAGTGTCGCTCCGTGGCTCTACCTCAAAAATTTGCAGGGTTTCATCTGGTGTGCCTCAAGGTAGCCATCACGACCCTTTACTATTCATTCTTGCCACAGATGATATTGTCCATCTCATCTCGCACTTTAATGTTCTGATCTACACTAACAACATGAAGATCTTCTCCTATGTTAAGAATAGTGGCGACACCACCCTCATTTAAACGGACTTACGACACGTTTGTGAGTTCTGGCTTACATCTCAATTTTGAGAAATGTCCTTTTCCAGGAGCCTTAAGTCACAAGTTTTAATTACACCTCTGCGGGAAATGGCTTCCGTCGCGAGCTGTCCGTAACTGACTTTAGGGTAAAAATAAATAGGAAACTTGATTTTATTCTGCATATTAATAATAGAGGCAGTTTGATATTAGGTTTGTAAAGCATTGGTCTAGAGAGTTCTCGGATTTACCAACTTTGATTCATTTGTATTGCTCCTCAGTTAGACCTATTCTAAAATATGCATCTCAAGTCTATTCGCCCTACTACGGTCTTCATTCCAAGCGTTTTGAATCGGTGCAGCGTAATTTTGTTAGATTTTTGGACGATTCGCTTAGACTACCGCGCTACACCGACCGCCTCCGTTTGCCTTCACTTGAGAAAAGGCGCAAAGTTGCTGACATGGTCTTTATTCACCAGCCCTTGAACGCAAATATTAACTGAGGTTCTGTTGTTAGCAAACTTTCCTTTAAGCAGTCCAAACATAGTCTCCGTAGTCTGCCTTTGTTGCATATTAACCTCTCCAGATCAAGTTATGGCAGGCATGAACCAATTAAACGTTTATGTATTGGTGTTGATGCATGTCCGAATTTTGATATAACTCTTAGCAAGGAATCACTTAAGAACTATGTATTCTCTGTGCTCCCGTGACTATCTATTATGCATGTCGTGTGCTGGGTTTCTTTCCATGTTTTGTTTCTTTTCCTTTCTTTTGCTCGTTTTTCTTTTCCTATGCATGTTGGTGTGGTAGCCTCATTCCACCGATTTGATTTAATTTTTCCTTGGCTCTTACCAAAAAGTACGTCTTCTGTGTTAGAAGGGAAATTCTATTTAACATACATTAAAGTTTACTGCTTAATGAGTTTAGAATCCTTTTTTTTAGAATACTTGAATTACTTGGATTCTATACGTCGAGGTCTGACTGCAGCAGCTCGTACAGTTCGTAATGTAAAATTCCAACTTCGAGGACCAGCCGGTTTGTTCAAGAATCGAGAGCATCATCCACTTTGTTGGTCAATTCTAGAAAGATGTAGTAAAAACGCTGGATGTCCACTAGATATTTTGACGTTTCATCGCAAAGGCACTGGCGGAGCTGATGAAGTTGTGTCCGGCACCTATGACTTGTTAAGAAAAATTGCTGTTCTGTATCCAAAACTTGCAAAAATGAAAATATCTAATAAGTAAGTAAGAAGTTAATGGATTAATTTTAAAATTGCATATACTTTTCTTTGTACAGCGAAGCAGATCCTATATCGGGCTGGTCTACTGCACGTCCTTTCCAATCAGATACCCGGTATGCAATCATATTGGCATCTATTATCTTTAAATACTGGAATACAATCTTGAATGTAAAGGAGTTTGAACATTTTGAATCTATTAGTCACGATAATGCATTTTTAAGTTACCACCCGCACGAGTTTGACCAAAGGACCGTTCTAGCACGATTTCAAATGAATTTAACTAACCCACCGCACACTCAATTCATACAAAAGCCAGTTTATGCCTGTTTAGGAATGTTGGGAAATCTCGGAAAATTTGCACAAGACATAGAACATTTTCCAGATGAAAATATAACACTATTCGCTTCTGCAAGCCATTCTACTGCTCCTCTTTACCTTTCTTACGTTTTAATAAAAGACCAAGGGGCACGAACACAGTTTGTAATTAATTTGAATACTCCTGGCGTTTCTTCAAGAACAGAAGTGTTTTCGTATATAATTGAAGCAATTGAGGATGGTACTACTGATCCGGTCAAAGTATGGAATTTTTACGGAAAACCATCTTACCCCAATTCAACAGTAAGACAGGAAATGCGAAGAGCGCAAGGTCCAAGACTTGTGACAACAGGAATTACTAAGAGCACAACAAATATAACTTTGTCATTGCGCGTACCGTTTTTAATTCTGTTTCGCATGTGCAGTTCAGCTATTGAACGTCCTTTTAAACCTTATAACTTGCGCCTTAAAAACATTACTTATGGCGAAGTTTTTCTTGTCTGGAAAGATATTTATAGACCAGAACGATGTTTGAAAACGTATGAAGTATACTTTTCAAAGTACTCTAAAGACGACTGGAAGTTAATATCTGAAGATTGGCATGTTCCTTTCTTAACTTTTCACTTTCAACCCGAGGACGGAATTGTTTCAGGTACGTAAATTGTTTCGTTTAGAATTTGATCCCCAAATTTTGGATTCATTTCAGGATCGTATAAAGTACGCGGAGTTGATACTTTTGACAGACCCAGTGAGTTCTCGGTAATTCGAAGTATTTCTGCTTAAAAAGTTCTTCTCTTAATACTCAAGGTCGAGTAGCAAGTACGTAATATTTTTTTTTACTCTGAAAATATGCAATATCATAAAACACAGTTAGCGAATAGTTATTTGGTAAATACGAGCCATCATTATTAGTAGAAGTAAATAAGCTTACCTATTTGAGCAGTACTCGTTTTTCCAACTGCCGAAAAGTGATTGTTTGGGCTTTAAATTTACATGATAACGTTAATTCAATAAAAGGCCAGTTTAAATTCAACTAAATTGTTTCTATTCCTTAATAATATTTAAATTTATATAACAAAAGTATGGGCGTACAAAACGTATTGTTGCAGCCGTCACATTTATTTATTAATTCATTTTGTATTATTCTTCCTTGATTTCGTAAATGTCACCTAACATGAAGAAGTATTGCTTCCCACTTTATTTTACGAGTAGTCTATATATTACTGACAGTAGGCTTTATTTTATCAAAACGCACTTATACCGAACTTAGTATTGAAAATGTTCCAAAAAATACTTGCAAATTTCACGACAGATTTTTCCTACTATATTTGTTTTTATATAAATTAATACTATTAGGCGGAGAATATTTCGTACAAAACTAATTTTTTTATTATTTGTTTCTTCAGCAAATTGCGTGTAAATATCAAAATTTATGAAAGATAATTTTCATTTCGATTTTCGACTACATTCTAAAACATTTCTCATTCTTAATTTAAACATTCATTTCATTGGCAAATTATTTGGAAGAATTATTTTTATTTAGGGTTTTCTTGATTAATATAAAATCACATTACTTCTTAAAAATTAAATTTCAGATATCAAACAGAAGACACAATAATAATAATGTAATTTCCTTTGTAATTAATTTTGAGAGGAGAACAGGTTCAATTTAACAAGCGTACATTGTTAGTGTTTGTTTTTAAAAGAAAGAGCTTTCCCTCTGCCTTTTTCTGCGTTTTGTTAGCAGCTTAAATCGAATTATAAGTGTGATACACAAAAAATATTAGGAATAAAGGGAAAATAAATAATAATAAGGTAACGTACGAACCAATACTTTATTTGTACTCCACAGATTCAACTACGCACGTTTTAACCGCAACAACTGTTTCTGAATGACTTAGAGGAAGAGCTGGTCGAGAATGGGGTCGATGTGTTCGGTGTTAAACTCACGCTGCTCATGTATGCTGACGACGTGGTCATTTTGGCTACAATAATCGATTACAAGGCTTGAAGGATACTGTAGCAGATGGAACTTAAGGGTCAACCTGACAAAGTCGAAAATTATGATGGAGAAATTATAGAAGTGGTTAATAGTTATAAATATTTAGGAGTCACCCTTAAAGCCAACCTGGGTTTCCATGAACACCTATCAGAAAGATTACGGATGGTGAAATATAGTATACATAACACTTGGAGTAAATTTTTAAAGAGGAAAGATGTTACGCTATCTGACAAGTATAAACTTTTTGAAGCTGTGTCGCGGTCTATTATGTGTTATGCTGATCAAATTTGGGGGTTCGAAGATTATGAAGATGTGGAGAAGCTTTTGAGGCTGTTTTTATAAAGCGACTATATCGACTTTCTGAAAATACACCTAACTACATGATTAACTTGGAGACTGGTACTAAATATGAGTGCGAGCCGCCTTCTAAAGAAATTAGCACTTTAATGCCTCCAACCTAGCCCAGCATCGCGCAATTGGCTTACAGAGTCGGTGTTACGATCGATGTGAGTGTGACGGATGTGGACACCTGGCTGGAATATAAAGAGAAGATCCTAACTGGGTTGGCAAAATATAATATTGACCAGCTAATGGCTTGTGCTAGGCAGTCCGCGTTTCATGATCAATATTATAATTTTGACTATGAGGTGCCATAATATTTTACGGATGAGATGCCGTGGTTTGCTACCAGAATGCTGTTCCTGTTTAGAGGAGGACTATTAAATCTTAACTTCAGCAGCTGGAAGAAGACAGTATTATGTTTCTTATGTAACATGGCCAAGCCTAAGAATGTATTTCATTTTGTTGCGGTATGTCCTATTTTGGCTGAATATAGGTCGGAATATCTTGGAGCTAAGCTTTTGGAGGAGGCGGACTTCTATTGTTATATGAATGGAAATTGGATGGCGTTATACAAATATCTTTCGAATTTTAGTTGATGAATACAATTGTTGAGGTTTATTTTTAATTAAATAGTTGTTAGCTGACAGGCGGCAATAGCCATTGTCTTCAATGTTTTGAGAAGCGCTATTGGTTAAAACAAAAATATAAAATAGGTAAAAATATTTGCATGAAATAAACATTTATTATTATTATTATACCCTATTAGAGCTGGAATTATCGCGGTCCTTGTTAAAGGATTTAAAGTGTACTCATTCCAATTACAGAGCCTCGGATATGAGTCCTGTATTGTTATTTTTCGTCACTAACTCTCTGGAAGTGGGTAATATACGCTCCTGCTGCCCCTCCCCGAAATGTTTAGACATGCGGCGAGCTCCCTAACGGTAATTCGGCGCTCTTCGCGGACGCTAACGACAGCTGTATTCTTTACAACCTCGGTGCAAGACGTTAAAGGGCACCCCTCGCGCGGCTCGCAAGGCGATGCTCTCTCTACCCTCCTCGAACGCTTTGTACCACTTGTAGAAGGTCACCTAGTTCATAACATCTTCACTATACACCGTTGTTAATAATTCATTCGCGTCTTCTCGGTTCTTCGAGTTTTTCTAAAAATTTCACGTTACAGCGTTGCTCCAACTTTTGTCTGAAGCATTTTTTTTATCCGAAACCTCCCTGACTTCTCAAATACTTGTTTTCAAAAGTCGGCATGAAAGCATAACGACATGATGGAAAAAATTGTTAGAGAAAAAAGATTTTTTACCGGCATAGTTGGATATTTTTTCTCGGAGAATCATAATCCGCGATAAAAAATGGGAGTTGCCATTTGAAAATTCCCTCCCCGTTCACTTCAGTCGGTTCAAAACTCTCGTTGTAGTGTCGTTTCGAAAAATGTATTTGCCACAGGTGGAAACAATGAATTAATCCCCAACGTTATTGTGAAACTCTACAAAAAATATGCAGAGCCATACAGAACAAACAGGAATGCTAAAGAGGAGAGAAAGTTTGTTGCATGACAATGTCCATGTCACAAAATTAGATATTGAATTCGCCAAGGGATCATTTGTGAACTCTTTCAGGATTTTAACCACTTTTAAGGAGTAATCCCAGTTACAATATATTTTCTTATATCTTGCAACTTTACTGGCGACTTCGTCCGCGTCTTAGAATTTCTTGCCGCCAATGAAGCGCAGATTTCTTACGTCAATCGTCTCGAGGCTGCAGAGACTATCCAAGAAATAGTCACCTAAAAACGCCTTCCGCGTGCGTGCTAGCGTTCCTGCAGCATCTGCACAAGTTAGTTGAGTAGAGTCCTAATATCTTCGATTATCAATAAGGCAGCAACCAGTGATCGCCCCTATGACTACGCCAAGGTTGGTTCTGTCCATTGAAACTAGACTCTTGGAGCGCTTAGGCCAAATCTGCCTGATCCTGTGCACGTAATGCCATTTACCCATATAAGGTTCGCCTGGTTGTTCTGGTACTGCTCTGCCAAATCATTTAGATAAGACCGCCAACTAATCACAGTTTTTGATGTCGATGAGACAGATTCTAGGGCTTACACCACTGCTTGACTGTTAGTCAGGGTACAGATATCATTTTCCAGTATGCTGTTTCTCTTCAGCCAAATCAATGCTTCCTGGATGGATTATTGAGGTAGATGAAGAAGTATTTCCAGAGCCGGGGTGTAATCCGCAATGCTCCGCTAATAAAGATGATCTCTGAACCTTCCCTAGAATACTAAGGTTTGTCGCTTCGTTCAGGGATGGCCACCAGACAATTACGTCATGCAGTAGGATTAACCTAATAACCGCCACATAGAGTCAGTGGGTTAGCTTAAGTTGGAAACCCCATTTCCTACTAATAGCCAAGAGTAAGAAGGAGCTTCCGCTGCTTTCTTAACCCTCTCCTCGATGTTCGTTTTCCAGCTTTGCTTAGTATTCAGCTTCAGCTGTAAACACCAACCGAGTGTCGTTTAACAAGGGAGGGCCTACATGAGGAATTTTATATTTCCTAGTAAAAGTACTAGCTGTTTTTTTGGGGTTTATATCTTAACCCGCACCTGCACTTAAGAGCGTGAGAGAGTGAGGGCATTCGAAATGAGTTCCCTGAGCGCAGACAAGTACTTTACGGAGAAAGCTATAGCGATGTCATCCGCATAAGCAATTACTTCACAGCCATCTCTTTCCAGGATTCATTGACCACCGAATATCAGAGAAGAGGAGACAAAACTCACCTTGTGGTGCGCCAGTACTCGCAGTCCTTGTAGCATGAGCTCCTCCCAGTCTTGCGCTGAGCCCTGCCCTGGAGCATATAGCTTATCACCGACATAATACGTTTTTGAGAAAAAAAAGAAGATAAACTACGGGCTACGAGAGTTCGACGCAGATATAAAAAAACGTGTCCCACGTCTCACAAAGTGCATCGATTGGGAAGGGGGTTACGCGGAAAAATAGTGTGAACTAAAATCTCTAAAATTGTGTATTATTTTATTGCTGAATTAAGTACCCTTATTTTATGGACGTGCCTCGTAATTACTGCTTAGATTTTCCATTCCTCATTTAATTGTTGGTTGAAATTTCTTCGAAATGTTAGTACATTTTAAACAGCCCGCCGACCCTTTTACCTTACCCTGACCGATGCATGTAACGATATTATGCACACTGTAAAAAATATAGGGGTTTTTCAATGCAAATTCAAAAATACTTTTTCTAAAAAAATTCCTAAAAATCAAATAATTACATAAAAACAAAAAAACAAAATGAAATGTAACTAAGTTTGGCCTTTATTGTTCCTTTTCGAATGAAACTATAATAAGATAACAAAAAAATAAAGATAAAGAGGGCAAGCTATAAATATGGATAACTTCGTTCTAAGCTCTTTCTTACAGTAGTAAACATTAAGAACGAATGTTTTGTTAAAATAAGTAGACTTATTGCTCTTTAAATAATATTTCTAATTATAACTACTCAACTTAACTGTAAATTACGAATAATTAAATAAAAAAATATAAACGAAAATCTGTAAAACAAAAAAGACCAAAGCGTATCTGTGATAATTACAAAAATACTTGACAAATTTACGGCGTACTTTGTTTTTTTTTTCTCATACATTCTTCTTATGTCGATTGGAGGTGGCAATTTTTCTTTTATAAAGAAAAATTGAAAGGATAAAAAATTGTTTTCTAATTTCCTAGCTGAAAAGTTTAAGCAAATTTGCATAGAATTGATAATTTGCAGATTCTACTATTTTTACAAAAAATATTTAGTTAATTTTTATCTCATTCGTTTGTTTTGCATTTTCCTACTTTTATATTTATTTCTTATATTAACTTTTTATGTAGAATAGAAAACTTTAACAATGAAAACATAAAGAAAGAGAAACATCTCTTCTCAACCTTCCGAGTACGAAGATAAGCTACTGCGTGTTGATCCTGTCAATTCACGCTGTATTGATTCCGATGGTATAGGAACTATCAGGGTGCCTCCGTATAGGGCTTCCATATCCTCTAGTTGTAGACCGAATGTTTCCTCGAGTCTCTGTGTAAAAATTAAAGTTTTTAAGTAAGTAAACATAAATTCAAGAGTTTTGAAAAAAATGCTTAATTTGTTGCGCTTGGAAATATGAATTTTTTGATAAAACTGAAAACCCGTGAATAGTCGTTAAAAAATGCCAGAAAACATAAGTTTAAGTAATTTCTGTTTAACACTAATCAAAAATAGACGATTTGAAAGTAAAATCTCCCATCAATACCTTTTCTTTTTAAACAAAAGTGGAATAAAAGAGTTTATATTCTATACCAACTATACCCCATAAGGAGCAAAACTGTAACATGGTATCGCATGGTTAAGTGAATGCCCATATTTCCTGAAAGAAAGGAAAATTCTTTCTCTTTTTTTTGCATATTTTGATCTAGAAAATTTGTGTTATTTAATTTATAAAAAACATTAATACTTTTCTAAAGAGTGCATTGTTACACTTTTGCACTCATGAGAGAAATCCTGTTATTCTTTAAAAAGCCGCAGTATCAAGTTTAAACATTCATTTGAAATTGTTAGTGAGTGATTAAGTACATTTTGGTTAAGAAATGAGAGAACGACAAAGATAAGCGCGACAGTGCTAAGCCATTTAATCGTTAAGAGTTTCAAATAAAGTTGAAATGAGCCACCAATTTATCAAGAGAATTCGAAATTCTTATGGAATTGTAACCAGAAATTTATTCGGAGAAAGGCCACGTATCCTCTAAGATAGACAAAGTCGTTCAATTGGTCTACTTTTAGACCCAGGTTCTAAATATGTCTCAAAAAGAGCTGCGCGCTTTGTAAGAAGGAGTGTCATCTCTGTTTGAAAGACGATGAAACTACTATGCACATAATGTGGTTTTGTCCTGCCTTGGCATGGCTGAGAAGGAGAATCTTCAGTCGGAAATTGCTAAACCCGGCTGATGTTAGATCCGCCACTGTTAAAGACCTCCTTGCTTACTTAAGGGGTTAGGTATAGTTTTGATTGTCGAAAAAACATTTTTATTTGCAGTTTTTTTAAGTACATTATCTTAAGAATATTCTAACCAAATTTCATAACGATCGGAGCATTAAATCCGAAGTTAAAGCTATTTATAGCGCGCTACCTCGAGAATGTACATAAGCGATACGGAAACTTCTATAGTCGATCAATTTCAAAAAATTAATTTTTTTTTGTTGGCATATTTTAAATCCTTATAATGTCTTAAATAAGCCTGTGTACGATTGGACGAAGTTCGGAAAAATGTAAAAGTTACAGCCGATTTAGTGTGAACGCGTACCGGCCGAAAATCACATATTTTTTCCCACTTTTTTCTTTGTCAAACTTTAAACGCGTTTTTAGAAACGCCGTGCAGAGTTACAGTCGAACCGTTCAACCGATTGATTTCTTGTTTCTTTTAAATAAAGGTTATTGAATTTAGGGGGCCATGAACCATTTTCAACAAAACATATTAATACTTGCTATTTTTTAACCACTATGAACAAAAAAAAAAGGGCAAAAAGACCGGCTCTTTTCTTTAAACGAATTTTTCCAATAATGGTCCATGGTCTCGCAAATTTATTCTACTTTGCAAATAACTTTGAATTTTGTGTTTCAGATAAAAGAGGAAGGCGGAATTCTGCACGGCGCAGGGCGTTGCACGCGCTACATGTCTCCAAAAGCGCGTGGATATCTCGAAAATTTTACAATTTAAAGAATTAAAAAACATTTTTTTTGTGCCGTTCGACTAGAACCTACCCTTAAACGCGATTATTTCGACCAAGATTACAAAAAAAAACTATCAATCCGATCAATACCAAATTTTTACCACTTTTTTATTATGCGATTATCTTGTCTGAACGAATGATTTGAATTTTTTTTGAAAATTTTTTTGTTTAGAGCCAAAAATCAAAAATTTCACACCTTCCAAAAAAATCAACTTTTTGTTAAAACCGTCACCATTATTTAAAAAATAAAAATTTTTACAGATGCTGCGTTCAACGACAAGATACAGGTATACTAACGACGTTTTTTGGAAATTCTGATTTCAGAAGAGCCATTCTCGAGTAATCCTGTCCACGGCAAGTGATGTTTGGCTCTCCAGGAGGACAGCTGTAGTTCCGTCATTTTTGAATATTTTTCTATGAAAAAATTGAAGAAGTACCTCTAGATATGTACTAATCGATGTCATTAATAGTTTTTGAATAAATATTTATTATGATGTCGAAAAAAAAATCGAGAAAAGATCGTTTTTTTTCAACCTACAACTGTACCTAACCCCTCCCTTAAGGGTGGCTGAGCGTTTTTTGTGGTAGTTGATGTCAGAGAAGTAACACTTTAGTTGCTTGGGCACGTCTGAATTTGATTTGAGCATGCCTGAATTTTTTAAATGACTCTGGAAAGATTGAAGCCACTATAGAAAATCATGGATTTGCCGAACGAACACGAACTCGAGGTCGTGCAAGCGTTCTTCAAAAGTGAAAAATCCAGAAAGCTTTCAGAGGCTTTGTTACACATGGCACGGACATATCCGAGGAATTCAAATATGTTTCGATGTAGCACAACTGCATAGATTGAATCAGAGTTCGATGAGCGAAAAACGTCTGGCAGATTTGTCTACAAAATAGTAGAAAGCATGTGGGAAACATTCTGAAACATTTTGACGAAAAAAAATCACAAAGTTCAACTCTATTAAATATTTAATCAGAAAGTTTCCTTTCAGTAAACACTTTTACTTCTATTAAATATATTACTCAAACACAAAACCGCAAAACCTTGCGGGATCAACTGATGCGAGACAACGATTGCAGGTGGAACTACAATTTAAGGTGGACTCCGAAACATCAATATGGTAGGCAAGTTTTTAAAAAAACTGTCCTTTAGGGACAAACATTGCTTTTCGGGAGTTTTCAGGGTGCTGATTACAAGTCCGTTATCGGATTTTAAAATTCAATATAGCGGATCCAGTATAGAAATGACCGAAATTCCTTTAAGAAACTGCAAAATTAAGGAATGTCAGATCGAATGCTAGTATAGAAAAAATCAGCGGTTTCATTAAAAACTCGATCAGCTCGGAAAGAATTTGCTTGTAAAGTTAACTAGTCAAGCACTGGACTAGTAGAAGTAGGTTAGGTTAGAAAATTTCAGAAGATTTGCAATTGATTATTAATTGATTGTCTTATTTGACCGCTTCGAACCAGATGGAAAGAGTTATTATTGGACTAGAAATGCTGAAAAAGTTCACCCGAATAAAATTAAAGAAATCTTTAAACATGGCGGAAGCATTATAGTGTAGGGGTTTATTATGAGAAATAGAGTTTCACCGCTGGTCAAAATTGAAGATATTATGAATAAACAACAATACCTAGATATTCTCCAGTAAACGAGGAAGCATTCTCTGTTATTTCTTAGACCACAGCATACTCTAGATACAAGCGTGCATTTGGTTGCCAACAGCTGTTCATTGGAGGAATAAAAAACCGAAACGAGCTTGGAATACGTCAATGACATCAGCATTTCTCTTTGTCTTTGGTTAATCGGTATAATAACAAAATTAAATAGTAACGAAATGCTTGCAGGTAAAATGGCTACGACTATCATATCTTTCGGGCTTGTAACTATAGTAGGGGATGTTTAGGCACTGATTTTTCTTTTTCTTTTTTATAAGATGTAGCCAAATCCTAGGGGACAACCCTTTGATGCGTTAGCATGGTTTTGGCTGGAAGGGAATTAGAGTAAGGGAAGTGAGGAAACGTGAAAGTCTTGTTTTTTTTTGCATTGCTGCGAGCTAGACAACAGCCCAGAGACGGAGTGGATTATTTTAATTTCTTAAGAAAAGCTCACGGGGAGACCTGGTCTTGAACCCGGGACCCATGGAATGGTGGTTGTGCGGCTCAACGAGTTGATCCAGCTGACGTCATCAGCTGATATTATCGCAGCGCAATGTTGAGTTACAAAAATATGCTCAGACTTGCGGCAGACTTTAATTTAGTCCAACGTTTTAGGTGTCAATTATTTTATCTTTTTGTGGTTAATATTAAATGGAATAGAAGAAGACCCGAATGTATAATGTTGAGCGCCAACGGCGATTACTTACTACAGCTCACGACAAACTAAAAGAGGCAACAATTATTTTTACGTATTCTGTAACAACAATAACTGTGTGACATTTAGAGAAGTTAAATTTTTTTTAATTGATTCCTTTTGGGAATTTGTCATGTTATGCTATCTAAGCAAGTCAGCAAAATTATCTGTTAAAATTTGTTCAAGAAAATTATCAACTTTTATATATATTTCCAAGCACCACAATTAAAACTGGTGTCATACTTTGTAACTAATTCGGCCTTTGTATTGAGAGACAATACCAATTTTCATGGACCAAAAAAGAGACTATTAAATAAGTTTTAAATCATGAATGTTGCCATGAAAGCATTTTATGCGAGACACAAAACCCGAAGCAATTTTTCATTCGACTAAAAAAAACAAGATACAAAACTGGTCGAATCCAAATTTGTAGTTACTCGCAATTGTGTAGTCGAAATAGTTACATAGTTGCCACCGCCAAAATTGTTCAACATATCATAAATAAAAATGGGAGCTTAGTTTAATTAATAAAATGATTTATACAAAGCAAATTATTCTTTATCATGCAATTTAAGCACTTCCTATACAAGAAAATCCTTTTGACCACACTTAAAAGAACACTTAAACTAATTTCAAGCATATTTGTACATAATTCGAGCAAAACATATTTACAAAAGAATATTTAAATTATAAAAGTCTAAACAATTTTGCGAAATATTTAAAAATATTTTAGAAACAAACCTGTTCAAGATTTGCAAGATTTGCTAGCTCAAGTTCCCATTAACCATCAGAGTTGATGCACAATATAAAAACTTTTAAGTAGTAGAAGTAGCAGCTAATATTGTTCTGAGTATATTTTTTTTTATACAGTATGTAAAATGTAAAGTTGGAAGGAATTTGCTTGTTTGGGAAGCGGATGATGTTTGCAGTAGTAGTAAACTTAGAAAATGTACATACACAAAGAAAACAGTTAAGTTTGAAGAATGAATTAAGAAATGTGGTTAAGTTTTTAAACGAACACCAAGGATAACATAAAACTCTACAAATAACATAAATTTAAGTTCAATCGCTACTCTAATTGGAATGTGGACTTCATACGGCTTCTGGCAATTTAAATTTGTACTTTGCACTTTTACTGATTGTTTTATTTTCGAATTTCCTTCACTGAGTAATGTATCTGTGACAGTGAAAAGAAAACCGATTATTTGCAGAGAATTAAAGCGTTTAATATCGCACTGTAACTTATACGCCTCAATCTATTGAAGGAAATTCTAATAAACCTTTAACATACGGAATATTTGTTCTAAGTAAATTTATTAAGAAAAGTAAATTGAAAGGAAGGAACATTAAGTTTTTTGGCAAAAGTTCAAACATACACTATAGTTACTGAATACACTTTACTTTCTCAAAAAAAATACCGCGACTTACAATATAAAAAAAAATTATTAAAAGAAATGTATACTCGGACGAATAAACATAAATAATACGCAACTGTTCTGATTAACACCGAACAACAACAAGAACAACAACAAAATAGTTCTAACGAAATAAACATGATGGGAGTAAATATAAAATGATTTTCCAACGAATAAATGTAGGAACTAAAACGACGACGAAATATGGCACAAATGAATGAATTTTATGAGCAGTGCAGGATAGGGGGGG